>JASDDO010000014.1:126413673-127038673 GCA_030015575.1 Agapanthus africanus | reverse complement strand
CTAGTTTCATGTGTTGATCTGTATCGGGAAAACTTGGGTGTTAGATTGTTCGATCGGAAAGTTTGACATTTTCTATTTATCTGGAATGTGATACAATAATTGGAATTCACAAGTAGTTATGAGATAACTGAATGAATGTTATAAATCTAGCGGTTTAGTCTCACTTGATCGGTTGCCACGGAATTTTGATGTGATCAAAAGTCCGTCGCAATCACGTAGCGTACGCGGATACTCGCCGGGTAAACTTAATAGACAGCTTCACTCCATAGCCCCGACCAAGTGACTGTAGGAGAACCCCGTCGCCGAAAGCATCCGTTCGGGTGCTCGCGGCAACGGTGTTCCGCCTTGGTGCACTTCGTCGACGGTATCGGGGGTGCGGCCGTCTACTAAAGTTTGCGACGAGCATTCGATCAGGATGTCGGGAATCTTGTTGAATTGCCCGACTTGATATTGAAAAGTGTTTTCGATAATGAGACTAAAATGCGGAGTTTATAATTGTTAGGCATGCGATGTCTAAGTAATTCATTTGGTCAGGCATGCGATGTCTGAGGTGGTTGCGGATTCCAACTGTTGTAGTTTTACACTTTCTTTTCTGTGACCGTAAGTGTAATATGTGATATCGCCGGTTTCGTTGCTATATGTCAACGACAATTGGAATGCGCATATTTACTTACGTTGATGACATGTGATGTTATGTGTTGCTGGATATGTTATATTGGATCGTCGTGTTCGAATAGCCGGGGTTTTTTTATGTGAGATGAGTGTTTTTCATTTTCATTCATGTAAAAACTTGTATGTAATATTCTTTTATTGGGGCGCTTCCAGGTTGCGGAAGTAGTCACCGTTTGTATATTATTTACTTTTCCGCACTAGGATAGACCCAAGGAGGGGAGCACAAGTAACCGGGTTCTGGAGTCCAGTGGGAGACCAACTCGAGGAGTCGAGTCCGGGTCTCCTAACTCCAGAATTGGTAGGGTTGCTTGCCGCTCTCGTAGGGGTCTAGGGGTGTGGGTTTGGCTATTCATAACGACCGTGGAATCCGTGTTTTATACTGGCTCGTATTGAAAACACGGACGTCCTAGTATATCCAATATTTCATATGATTCTTCTGCTGCGATATCTGTGATGTGATCATGTGATGTTCTATGATAGATACAGTATATAGTATATATGATATATTATATAGACGTTACTTATGTTTTACACCCGCGCTAGCCCTGCCCCGCTCTGCCGTTAGTTACCTAACCTAACGGTGCACGAGGGGACATCGAGGCGAATGCGGATGGCATAAGTGTACGTCGTATTTATCTGTGATGTTTAGGTACTTAAATGATGGGACTTCATTAATGTGATTAATGAAATAAAAGAAACCTAAGATGTTGTAGAATCGAATTTCAAAATAAAACAGGTAGCTACAGTTTTTTCTTTGCACAGCGGTATATGCGATATATCCTGCACCTTATTCGATGAGGAAAGGACCGAGATCCCTTCACCGGGAGTGACTCCTTTAGCAATAACTGGCAGATGCTACACCCTCGGTTTGTCTTTTGATTGCTTTTAAGTGTTTTTGCTTTGCACAGTGATATATATGATATATCCCGCACCTCATTCGACGAGGAAAGGACCGACGATCCCTTCACCGGGAGTGACTCCTTTAGCAAAACTAGAAAAGCCTCAAAAGCACTCCATTTTAAAATTCATTCGATCCTACAACGATATCAAGTTCATCACGCAATAGGTTTTCAGAAAAACCTGTCGTAGCCCTCCGTCATTTCAGATACGTACTAGTTAGTATTCGTGCTGCGGTTGTTTGGCCTCCGTCAAGACGTAGTGTACGGTAGCTAACTAGTGCTTATCTGCTAGCATATGATGCGATTGGATTAGGGTATTCGTACGGCGTTGTTTGGCCTCCGTCAAGGGTCGTGCGGGTGGGTTTAATTCAATCAGGAAATGACGGGTTGAACTTGACTAGCGGACTATGGGTTGTTTGGCCTCCGTCAAGGTCATAGCGAGCTAGGGGCAAAATATTATCGGGAATTTCAAGTGTTGAAATTTGCAATGAGATTGCATACCTTCTATGAGATAGTTGGATCCCGATACCCGCTGCGAGTAAGTGTTACTCCTGGGAGAGTTTTATACATTACAATTAGCCGATCAAGTAGGTGTCTAGAAAGGTGTTAACGAGGTTACGCCTCTGGGAAAACGAGGTTTACATTAATTAGGTTCGTGCGAAAGCACGGGGGACCTCCCTCAAAGTACCGACACTGGCCTGGCTGAAAGATTGGCGAACTTGTAGTGTGTAATTAATCCCGGCTAGTCTTTCCTTTTAGGGTTTGAAGGAAGATTTGATAAAAAGCAGTGGGAGCCATCCTGATTAGATAAAATAATAACCAATCTATTCTTGCAAGAGCGCACGCTGAGTGTTTTCTTCTCTCTCTCTCCAGGTAGCGACCATATCACGCCTTAATCAAGATAATAATACGGATTATTGACCGAACCCGCTTGTTATACTGAGCTGGGGAACGTTGGTCCCGCTCCAACTTATAATTGTTATAAGACAGAGCAGGAAATTGGGGAATGCCAGATTTCCCGTGCCGCCCAAACGAAGAGAGTGCATGCTGGTGCATCATCTTCGGGTATGTTCATTACAGAGAACTGTTTCTCAGTATCCTTTACGTCCTGGGTATGTGATACCAGATCAGGATCCCAGATATGTAATCTGTTACATAGGGCTGCAGAAAGGTAGAGAACTGAGAACGGGTGATAAGTTTCATGAGGCAGAAAATGGGGCAAGTGTTGCAGCCAAGTCTGTTGGTCACTGTCACCCTGTATTACCAATACATTGATTCTGAACAAATGCTATTAGATACCGAACCTGATATACAAAATCATATCAGTCTCTTTATCAGTAAAGAAATGATAAAATTTTGTATTGTTGGATAATGTTTTGAACATTTCCTATATCAAAAGTTGATCGGTTCAGGCACGTTATCTAAAAGCATTGACGTTCTAAATCAAACTACAGTTCTTAGTGTACGGAACACACACAAGAGAAAGAGTTCAGAACTGAACGAATTCTTCTTGAGGCATTGTAGACTAGGTCAGATCAATGTGACCCGACTAGCTAGAGTTACATATAGATGCATATTTAAATCAGTTTGAATTTACATCTTGTGAAACTCGCCAGTCATGTCACAAAGATAAGATGACCATAGCTCCGTTTACTGGAAACAGAGAAAGAGTTATTGAACTCTTGGGATGATACATGTTGATGTATGTAGGTCCCCTGTCTACACATGCCAAGACCGGTTCTTTGTACTTCATTACATTCTCTGATAATCTCTCGAGATTCAGATCTTTGTTCTTGTTGAAACACAAGTCCGAACCTTTTGAGATATTCACGGAATATAAGTCAAAAGTAGAGAACCAAAATACGGGCATAAGTATTATGTCCTTTGATGTGATCAAGGAGGAGAATACTTGAGCACGGAAATCCTGGACTATTCTAAAGGAGAATGAGATTCTCTCTCAGCATTACTCCTCTGTATACACCATAGCACGATGGTATATCAGGGCGGAGCAATCACACTCTATATGATAAGGTGTGCTCTATGATGAGTACTACTGAGTCACCTAATTCCTTTTGGGAGTTATGCACTTGAGAAGCTGCATACCTATTGAATAGGGTTCCAATCAAATCAGTTGCCTACCATTTCATATGTGATATGGAAAGGGAAGAGCCCATGTCTTAAGCTAGTTAAGATTTGGGGTTGTCCGGCCTATGTCTTAAAGCAAAATCCGGACAAGCTCGAGGCAAGGTCTGTAATGTAGAACTGGAAATGTTCCAGCTATACAAACTACAGCTGATGATTTGATAGAACCAAAGGATTCAGTAAATTCCAACGAACCTCAGCCTCTCCGCCGATCTAGTAGGGTTCCTCACCCACCTGAGAGATACTTTGGTTTCTCTATGACAGTGGGAGCGAGGATTGCATCATGAGATGATGACCCAACTAGCTTCGAGCTGGCCATCAGGAGTAAGACTCTGTAAGAATGGCTGGATGCTTATCGATCTGAGATGGAATCCTTATACACCAACAAAGTATGGACTTTAGTTGCTATATCTGAAGGGTTAAATCCCCATCAGGAGCAAGTATATCTTGAGAAGATTACTTGGTGTAGATGGAAAGGTTGAGACTTTCAAAGCTAGACTTGTTAAAGCTTTTCGTCATCGACCAGGCGTGGATCATGATGAAACCTTTTCAAGTGACTATGCTTAAGTCCATCCAGATCCTACTTACCACGGCTACATACCATGACTACGATATCTGGTGGTTGGGTGTCATGACTGCTTTTCTAAATGATATTTTAGAAGAGTGCGTCTATAAGTACACAGCTAGAGGGCTTCGTAGACAGTGGGAGCAGCGGAAACGTGTGCAAGATGCTTTATAGGATAAAGCAGGCATCGCGGAGTTGGAACATCTGTTTTGATGAAGCGGTCAAAGAGTTTGACATCATCAAAATGGTAGATGAACCTTGTATAAACAAAAAGGTAGTAGGGAGTATGGTGACGATCCTCGTAGAGTACGTGGATGACATACTCTTGATAGGGAAGTAGTTTCCTATGCTACGCTCGATCAATCTCCGATTATCACAATGATTCTCCATATAGGATCAAAGTGATACCTCCTAAATCCTGGATTTTGGATCTATGAGATAGATTTAATTGGATGTTAGGATTCTCACTAGTTGTAGTGAGACGGTATCAACCGATCCTGGGGAGAATCACTGGAAGGGTTCCAGGGTGATAAAGACGACTGAATGTCAGTCGCAGGCATTGTCTTTACCCTCAGTAGAGGGACGGTATGTTGGAAAAGTTCCAAGCTAGATACCGTGACATACTAGACGATAAAGGCTGGATACATCGCTACTTAAGATGCTACCAAAGAGACAGTCTGGGTGTATATTTGTTCATGAGATGAACTTTGTTCCTCCCATTGTGTGACAATGGAGTTGTGGCTTATGCCAAGGAACGCCGGTCCCATCAGTGATCCAGACATATTCTAAGGCAGTGTCACCTGATCATGGAGATGGTTGATCTCCAGGGGATCGAGGTCAGGAGAGTAGACTCAGAGGACAACACAGCGCATCCACTCACAAAGGCCTGTTCCCAGAGAGAGACTTTTATGGGATGGTTGAGTATGAGATACTACAACCACTGCTACAGATGGCCCTAGTGCAAGTGGGAGATTGTTAGTTGTATGTATGCCCTAGAGGCCATTACTGTACATAGGATGTATATTGTAGTGGATGCTGGGACATATATAGGGAGGACTTTCTTGCTCGACATGATAGTATGCTATATGGTTGCTCTTTACCTTAACGTGTATACTGATTGTCTCTCTGTTACATGTTGGTAAAGCCCTTAGGATGTGTACTTGACTACCTGGACTGTGATGCGGATCATACTAGTGGGGACATGGTAGTCCATAAGTACATCCTTCAAAGTCCCTAGTCGTGGGTGTATCGAGACGGGGCATCGATATACCAGAGTAGACTAGCGTATACCTTCTCGACCCATACAGATGGGCGATGGATGATCCCATATCCATTGGTGTTTGACATCGGAGATGATATACGGGTGCTCAGTAGAGACTGGGTACACTGGACGGACTCGCCGAGAACTCCCAGATGGTATTATACCTCACGTCAGATGACAGTTCTCTGGTGACACTGGTACAGAGTAGTCTGTTGACCCGAGATCGTCATAGAGTCTTGTGTGGTTCCCACTGTGCTTTGATTTCCATCTTACTACGTCCAAGAGGGCATGCAAAACGGTGGTTTTTGGGTACAGTCCCGAGTCACATGGAGGCAATGAGCGATAGGAGGGGATTCGTCTCTCCCGGTATAGGGAGTTGATGTTGTGCTGTGTTCGATTGGCTATAACAGGAAATCCCTGGCCAGGGTTGCTGAGATTTACTGGTAAGTGTTACCAGTAGTTTCTCGAACAGTTATAGACCTCATATCGACACGACTTATCGAGCTATTGGGGTCTGACGTTTACCACCCCTAGGCGAGATATGCGACATATCAGACGATCAGACCGGACTGTACGGTAGTGTTACTGGTCGGATTCACTGGAGTGTGAGCGGGCTTGCTCGTCGATCTTCAGATCGCTCAATATTCGGGTGGCCGTTACGTTTAGCAGACCGCTTGCGGCTTGTGGATGTTTGATATGATCATCATCCGCTGCCGGCGTATTGACGAGTCTTTAGAGTCCTACACAGAGGTTTCCTGGCTCAAGCGAAACGAAATAGGAGCGCATATGAGATATGTGCGGGACCGAGAATAATGCGTGTATGTGATACCGTATTCTATTCTCGCGATGAATGTATCGAATGGTTGTATGCGATATAACCTAGTTATCGAATACAACCATTCGATAACTTTGCCGTTATTTCCTCCCAGCCGAGGAATTTGACTCATATTTGATAGACGGTGCCCCAGTCCGACCACTTTTAGAGGGCGTCTCGTCGTCCTACTCTAGACTTACGGATATTTGGACACGAACAGAACCGGCAGAAAATGTACCCGCACACACCCCGAGCTCGAGCTCGACTTCGAGCGGGGAAGTGCTAACTCCCCAAGAGCATGCGCGATTGATGCGGAGAGCAGTGAGAAGGATTGACTCTTTGAGGGATGAGTTTCGGGCAACTGCACGAGAGCACGACCGTCGGTTGACGGAAATTGAGAGGGGGATCCAAACACTTTTGGCTAGAGGGGAAAGATCACGTTCACGTTCACGAGCGCGACGTGGGGCCGGGCAGTGAGGGCACTGCTTTGCTCAAGTTTGGGGGAGAGGGTAGTGTATATAGTTATCTTTTGCATAGCATATTGTATATATTTTTTCTTTCCCTTTTTGCATATTTAATTTCTGCATTGCATCTTTATAAAAATCATAAAAATTTGAAAAATTTGAAAAATAAAAAAATTAGAAAACAGAAAAACCCATAAAAATTGAAAAAATTCAAAAATTATAAAAATTAATGTATTCAATTCTGGATAATTGACTTGAGTTTGATAAATAGGTTAACTGGCTAGGAAAAACTAAATCTTAGACTTAGCAAATTAAAAACCCTAAAAATAACCTTCCTTAGAGTTTAACGGTAGAAAGTATATGTCTTTGTAGGTTATTTAGAAATAGGCAAATTTTGGGTTCACTTCTTGGGCTAAGTCGAAACAAGGGAAGAGTATTGATATTCTTATTAGAGTATAAGTTTGAAAAATAGTTCCTAGCTTAAGTCTAAATTCTGAAAATATATACCCTACAATATGCACAATCACGCACCTTGAACCTTGGAATAGTAGAAGAGACCTTGAAATACTCTTGTCTAAAGTCCTTAGCACAATGAAAAAAAAAGTGAATAAAGAAAAAATGGACACTGGTTTTTGTGATTACTTAAGGCTGTAAAAATAGAAAAATATTTAGCAAGGGTGCTTCATCACCTAGTGCCTTAGACCAACTGGTTTGGGAGTCACTGCTAAAGCCTTGGGTGTTGCAAAACTAGGAAGTACGCTTTAAAGTGCTAACGCATCTTGTAATCGGTTGTTGGTACCTCAAGAAGTATTAACAGTCGCATGAAGGATGTGAAAGCGAAAAATCACCAATTACTAAGTGCTTTGGACAACGGACGGGAGTACGATTGCTTGATTTGAATTTCCAAGTGTAGGAGTGATATTTACACACACGTGGGGATATGTGATTAGAGTTTAAATAAGAGAAAGGAATGAAGAATAGAACTTGTATCTTTATTAGAGTTGATAAAAATTTCTAAGTGGAGATGTAACCCTAGAAGGAAAACTTAAGAAATGCCGAAAGCTAGGTAATTCTACAGGATATATATAATCTTAAGTTAAATAATGAGGAAGTGTGAAGAATATGGGTGGATACTTTGCGGGTCGACGATAATAGAATTCCTTGTTAGAAAACCTAATTGGAGAACAAAAGTCGAAAAACCAAATTGATAGGATTTTGTGGGTGTAATCCGCTGAAAACCCTCAGGAGACAACACTCCTCCTACTAGGGACACCTAGAGGTTTAACGGCTTGTTGCACGAGCTCAGTGCAATCGCGTTTCCCTGCGAAAGTGCGGTTAGGATTTTAGTGAATAAATAATAAGTTTGCTCGAGGGCGAGCAAAAGATAAGTTTGGGGGTATTTGTTCATAACATAATATTGCATTTTGTATTCCCCATTCTTATGCATTTTACAATGAAAACAGGTGCTTTTGACCCATGTCTGCTACATGTTACAGGTTACAGGTTCTTGGAACGAAAACAGTGAAAAAGACAAAAGACGACACAAAAAGAGACTTTTGACCAACAAATAGGAGGATCTTAGTCAAGCCTAAAAACGAAGAATAGTTCTCAATCAATAGGCAACTCAAGGTCCAAATTGTCATGGCAAACGGTTAAAGGATCGGTACAAGTGTTCACTGAAGTTCTGGAATCACTGCAGAAGCCCAAATGGAAAAAGAACTAAAGAAATGAAAAGCCCAGAAGAACCTGAAGAAGCCCAGAAGAAATCATCACATGATCACACCAAAGGGCCGCGGAACCGCGGCCCAAGCACGCCCATGCCGCGGTTCCGCGGCTGTTTGAAGCCCTAATGCACAGGAAATTTTGCCATAATTCTTTGGCGGCTGTGGAAAGATTTTCTAGGGGTATATTTGTAATTGTAGACATGCGGTGCAATTGTAAACCTAGGGTTTCTATGTCCTATAAATAGAACCCAAGACCTTGTATTTTCTTATGCCTCTACTCATGAATAAAATTCTGTTTTCTTGAAGTTAGAGCGCATCAAAAGTAAGTAGGTTATTTTCCTTGCAGTAGTTGTAGTTTTTCATATCTGCTCTTATTTTCTCGCCTTAGTTTAATTTAGTTTAGCTTTTATTAACTTGCAATCGATGTTTTCTCTCTTTAATAAACTCTTGTCTTTTTTCATCCCCTCAATGAGCGAGTAGTTTCCTCGCTTGTTAGGGTTAGGAATATGGAAGGATTTGAGAGACGAAGATCTCTCATCTCTTTTCGTTGCTAAACTTTTATGAACATTAGAACTCCATGCATACCTTTTTATTCCGCTCTCTACGGCACTTTTACCCTCAAGGTAACGGTGATTCCGTAGTCTAAAGGCCCGGATTTTAAGGTTTTCCATGGAGGTTAGGGTAAAGATTAAGAAAGGAAGGACAAGGATCTAGAGGAAGAATCAATCTTCCCAATCATCCTAATCCCCTTTGTTAAGATTTACCATAACACTAATATGATACATTTTATTAATGGCAATGGAAAGAGATGTAGATCTTTGTTTACCAAATTTTCCCTAGACCTAATCCTAGCAAGTTTCTAATCCTAGTCTCATACAACTTCAATTTTTAGGTTTAATTATAAATCCAAACACCATTTGGAATTAACTCGTAAGAACTTGAAGGAGATTTACACATCCCTGTGGACCGACCCGTATTCACCGGCTAGCTTCAAGCGACGCCGTTCTTGATTGCGGTAAATATTTTTGATCGACAAAGACTCTCTTAATCAGGTGCTTAGAATAGAAAAGTTAAGGCAGAAGCGGCTCAGGTATCGAGCCAACAAGAGGGCCAAGGCTTCGGCCAAATGGAATCGTGTGAACTTCCAAGTGCAGGGTTGCCCCGCGACGACGGCTGAGTCAGATGTAAGAATCATCAATTCCTTCGAGCCTCTAAAGTGGGTTCAGAAAAATGCCATGACCGCCAGAATCAAGAAAACAGCGATCCGAACAGTGCCACAAAGAGACGTGTCCCGGCCCCAACAGAAAAAGTATGACACCGTCTCTTCAAGAGTCTATCAAGCACTCTGTGCCGCACGAAAGCAGCGGGGCAAACCCAGAAAAGAAGCGCCTGCACCATTCAAGAACCTGGTTAGGCTAGCCGCCTTCAATCGACTACCAGCTACCGAAACAAGGGGGTCAAGACAACGATCCGTAAAATCAGCTGCTAATGATAGAAAGACGGCCGGATATATCATCCATATGGTCTATATGGCGGGCAGGCGCCCCAGCGACAACCTTCGCAGCAAAAGCAAGGATGGGGCCATCACATCCCAAGCCCAATCTAGCCTGAATGTGGTTGCCGCTGCCCAAGAACAGCCGCCCCCGCTGGATGAAGAAAACCCTCTCGATGAGGATGATTGGCAGAAAGACCCCTCGGTCCATGCAGAGTCAAGCTCGGACAGCGAGGAAGAGCCAACTTTCTGCCCCAGGACCGCGGAGCAAGAGCTGCTTCAAGAGCTTCGAAAACAGCTCAGGAGCAAAGATAAAGAGATAGCCAAGCCCTATTCAAAGATTGACGACTTAACGAACGTGGTGATGCAGCTTACGGCTCAAATTGCTCGAGCGCCTCCCAATCAAGCACAAGCCGCTACTAATCAGCCGGGTGATGACAATCCGAGGCAGCCAACGCCTGTTCCTTCAGGTCTAAGACTAGTCGAGCCACATGAAAGCCGGCCACACTCCGCTTCTGGGGACGCCTTGGCCCCAGATAGCACTATCCCGCTAACACAGGATCGGATAATGGATTTGGTCACCAGCAAAGTTAAAACATTGGTGGCCGAAGCTGAAGCTCAGAAAGAAATCGGCAGTAGTGGGCGGCCATATCCCGCGCAGTACGATCTGATTGAGTTCCCAAGCGGCTACGTCATTCCTAAGTTCGGAAGATTTGATGGAACGGGGAATGCAAATCAGCACGTCGCCCACTTCAAAGCATCGTGCGGAAATACAGGGGGCAATGACGCGCTCCTTCTTCGTCAGTTTGTCAACAGCCTGACCGGCGTCGCCTTCGACTGGTATGCGAGTATACCGGACGGGTCCGTCATTACCTTTGCCTAAATGGAGTCCCTGTTTCGGCAAAGGTTCATGAGTGTCAGTGATAAAATCTCCAATGAAGAGATCCCAGTAGTGACCTGCTACGCCATCCATCTTGGCAGCGACTCGGAAGAGGAGCTCTGTTTTCCCGAAGAGGACGAGGAGCTCGCCACAACGGCCAATCAAATCCAGCTCAGAAGCGGCAGGGCCCTACCGCCAAATCAGGGCAACACCCCAAAAGGGAAGGAAAAACAAGTCGCTAATGAAGAAGATTGCAGAGAACTGGCTGATGAAAACATAAGTCCTTCCTCAGTGGACTATAATGTCTTGGCACATCTCCGGAAACTTCCGTCTCTCCTGAGCATCTACGACGCCTTGGTCCTATCTAAGGAGCTTAGAGATGTTCTCATTCACGCTCTACAAAACCTCGAGCAGTATCAGTCTCACTTTGCGGAAATTAATATGAAATAAGCCCAACACACTTTGCATGCCGCCGCAGTCACATTTAAGGATGAAGACTTGCTACTGGGAACGGCTGAGCATAATCGGCCGCTTTACGTGACCGGGTACAGCGACGGAGATCGGATTAATTGTATATTGATTAATCCGGGGTCTTCAGTGAACATCATGAACTTGCGGACGCTGAAGAGTTTGTCAATAGACGTCCGACACCTGTCAAGGGAAAGGATTGTCATTCAAGGCTTCAACCAAAATTGCCAGCAAGTTCTAGGGTCCATAGCTCTGCCAATCAAATTCGGGGAGCTGCAGACCGAAGCTAAGATATACGTGATCGATGCGGACACGTCTTATAAGATTCTCTTAGGACGGCCGTGGCTCCACGATTACGGCATCGTCCTGTCAACTCTCCATCAATGCATGAAGTATACTAAAAATGGCGAAGAAAGACGCATTGACGGAGACATCCAGCCGTTCGGTGTGCATGAAGTCCGATATGAAGATTCTCGGTACTTTATGAACCACCAAAATGCTAAGCCACAATTGACTGAAGATAAAGCGGCCCCAAGATTCAAAGGCAAATCTGAGCCGGTTGTCACTTTCAAAAGCAAAAATGCCCAAGTACGTCCGCATTTCGGTAGTGACACTGATGGGTCCGATGCTGGAAGTCCGTCTTTCCGTAAAACTCGCCCTCGTTTCGGTAGCGATACGGACGAATCTGATACTGAAGGCCCATCTAGCAACAAAGTCCGCCCTCATCTTGGCAGTGACACTGAAGAGTCAGAAGAAGAGGACCTGCCGTGCAACAGCTGTGCAGATTGGCCCCCCATGCAGCAGGCGAAACTACGAGAGACCTTCGAAGTCGCAGAAGGGTCCCTGGCCATCACAAGGGTGCCGGGACGGATGTGCAAAGAGCTCGACGTATTGTCAGTCTCTACCGTGGACCAGCTGAAAACTTTCTATGTGCCCGGGAGGAAAAATGGACAGAAGGGCATCCTGTTTTACAGGTCAAACCCCGTTGTGCACCCGGACGATCTTTCTGTCGCGTGCCTTCCCTATGAGAGAGGCATAAGAGCCTTCCTCAATCCCAGATATTATGCACCCGAGATGCGGGAATACTTCAAAAAGTGCGGATGCCAATTATATCAAACGGATTCCGAAGCAAAGTTTTACGAAGGGCTATGTCATCCACCCCTGGTCCGAGCGCTCATCGATGGACGAATTCCAGATAGACGGGGCATGGGATACATTCAACCTGATTCCAAAGCGTGTTACATGGTCCATGTTGGTGAGGCTAGCGAAAGATCAAATGGTGATGATGAGATGGCCGAGCCAGAAGAAGCTCCTCAAGAGCTCGAAGATGGCGGACAAGCAACCTTTGATGAGCTAACCGAGATTGACTTAGGAATGCCCGATAATCCAAGGCCGACCTACATCAGCTCGCTCTTGTCAAAGGAAATGAAAGCGCAGCTAATTGCCCTGCTGCATGAGTTTGTCGACTGCTTCGCGTGGACATACAAAGAAATGCCCGGCCTTTCCCCTGAAGTGGCCGTACATAAGTTGGCTATATCTCCTGATGCTAAGCCAGTCAAACAAGCTCCTCGAAGAATGAGAAGGGAGTTGGAAGAAAATGTCATCGAGGAAACCAAGAAACTCATCGATGCCGGCTTCATCAGGGAAGAGAAATATGCGGACCGGATCACATGCATAGTCCCAGTGAAGAAGAAAAATGGGCAGATCCGAGTTTGTGTCGATTTCAGGGACCTCAACAAGGCATGTCCTAAAAACGACTTCCCGCTACCGGTCATGGAAATGATGGTCGATGACACCTCAAATTACGAATTGTTCACCTTTATGGATGGCTCGTCTGGATATAATCAGATCAAGATGTCGCCTGAGGATGAGAAGCACACAGCATTTCGAACCCCGATCGGAATATATTGCTACAAGGTAATGCCGTTCGGACTGAAGAACGCAGGTGCTACATATCAAAGGGCAATGACCAATATCTTTGATGACCTAATCCATAAAGTCGTCGAATGTTACGTTGATGATCTGGTCGTCAAGACTAAAACCAAGGCCGATCATATCCAAGATCTTAGGACGATCTGAAGATGAATCCTCTGAAGTGCGCTTTTGGCGTTTCATCGGGAAAATTCTTGGGCTTCATAGTCCGACATCGAGGGATCGAAGTTGACCCATCAAAGATAAAGGCCATCATGGAGATGCCCCCTCCGAAGAGTCTGACGCAGCTAAGATCTTTTCAAGGCAAGCTTGCTTATATACGGAGGTTCATCTCAAATTTATCGGGGAGATGTAGGCCCTTCTCAAAGCTCATGAAGAAAGGAGCTCCTTTTATCTGGGATGCCATATGTCAAGCAGCGTTCGAAATCATCAAACAATACTTGTTGCACCCTCCAGTGCTGGCCGCCCCCATTCCGAATAAACCGCTGATTCTCTACACTGCTGCGCTAGATGAGTCACTTGGTGCGCTCCTTGCCCAGAATAACGAGGAGGGAAAAGAAAATGCCCTCTACTACCTCAGTCGAACTCTAGTCGGGGCGGAACACAACTATTCCCCAATCGAAAAGCAATGCCTGGTTCTGATATTTGCTCTGAAGAAGCTGAGGCACTATCTGCTCGCTCATCGGGTTATGCTGATCTCCAAGGTCGACCCGCTCAAACACTTGATGACCAGAGCGAGCATAGCCGGCAGAATGGCAAGATGGACTGTCATGCTACTTGAGTTTGACATAGTTTATACTCCTCAGAAAGCAGTGAAAGGGCAAGCTCTTACAGACTTCCTTGCCGCTCATCCTATACCAGAAGGGTCGCCGCTAAATTGTGAGTTACCCGACGAACAAGTGTTGCACCTCGAGGAAGATGGGTCATGTTGGGAGCTCTACTTCGATGGGGCCTCATCAATAAGGATCTCCAGTAAATCAAGCGTCCCGGAGATAAAAGCAGGGATAGGATTGGTGTTCATCACACCATCAATGGGAACCCTACGGCGTTCTTTCGCTCTCATCGAGCCTCGAACGAACAACGAAGCTGAGTATGAAGCCCTGATAGCTGGTTTGGAACTCGCCATAGAAATGGAAATCCTTCAGCTACGGGTTTACGGTGACTCCCAGCTTGTCGTCAACCAAGTAAGCGGCAATTATAAGATATACAAACCCGAATTAGCTCGGTACAGAGGCCGAGTGGTGGAACTCATGAAACGGTTCACTCATATTGAACTAACGAGAGTCTCTAGAGCGTTGAATGGAAAGGCTGATGTACTCGCTCGCCTGGCCAAGGAGCTGGCTGATCCTGACATGGACGAAATTCTGATCACAGTCAGGAGCCGGAAAATTCTACCCCCAGTCTCTCTACGAAAAGAAGAAAGCGCGGAACAGAAGAGCAAGCCAGTGGAAGAAGCTTCGATCATCCAAGACGAGTCTGATTGGAGAGAACCCTTCATAGAGTACCTCCGATACGACAAGCTGCCCGAAGAAAAATCTGCGAGGATTCAGCTGAAGAAAATAGCTCTCCAATACATGTTTGTAAATGACACGTTATACCGCAGATCATATGACCAACTCTGGCTCAGGTGTCTGTCATTGGCCGAAGCCCAAAAGGTCATGAAAGATGTTCACTCGGGCGTTTGCGGTGCTCACCAATCTGGCCCCAAGATGCGACTTCAAATCAAACGGCTTGGGTATTACTGGCCCACCATGATACGGGATTGCGGAGAGCATGCAAAGAAATGTCAGATCTGCCAAATCCATGGTGATTTCATTCACAAGCATCCCAATCCGTTGCATCCTATGGTGGCGTCATGGCCCTTCGAAGTCTGGGGCACCGACATTGTTGGCCCAATTGATCCTCCATCATACAAAGGCCACCGGTTCATATTGGCCGCGACAGACTACTTCTCCAGATGGGCTGAAACTGTCCCACTAAAAGAAGTCAAAACAAAAGATATTCTGACATTCTTCCAGCATAATATTCTATACCGCTTCGGTACACCAAGAAGAATCATTTCCGACAATGGGCCTTCTTTCAAGAGCTTCAATGTCTCAAGGTTCGCTACTCAGCACAAGATAGACTGGAGATATTCCTCCATCTATAAACCAAGAGCCAATGGGCTAGCTGAAGCCTTCAATAAGACTCTATGCAAGCTCCTGAGGAAAAATGCTTCAGCCAACAAGAGAGACTGGAATCTCAAACTTCACGAGGCGTTGTGGGCATATCGTACCACGCACCATACTCCAACACAGTCCACTCCATACTCATTGCTCTTCGGAGTGGAGGCGGTCCTCCCCCTCGAAGTCGAAGTTCCAAGCTTAAGAATGGCCGTTCAGCATGAGTTGACGGAGGAGGAAAACGTGCTCCTTTGACTTGAAGAGCTCGATGCCCTCGAAGAAAAGAGGCTCGCGGTACAACAAAATCTGGAGCTATACCGAGCCCAAATGTCACGGGCCTATGACAAGATAACCCGTCTCCGTGCTTTCAAGAAAGGTGAATTGGTGTTGGTCCTCAAAAGACCGATCATCCCCAATCGACATGCCAAGGGAAAATTCGAGCCAAACTGGGAAGGACCATACGTCATCGAGAAAGTGTTCGACGGAGGATCCTACCAACTGATAAGTGCCGAAGGAGAAAGGCCCATGCCACCCATCAATGGCCGATATCTCAAGAAATACTACACATGAATGCTCCAAGTCGCAGGCGAATTGAGCACATCAGCCCTACGGTCTGGATCATACATCCTGCAAAACCGTATGCAATCCACGGGCGTAAATGACCCATATCTCTCCCAAATCCTGCCGGTGAGACTACTTTTAAAGTCCCACCAGCGGCAAAATAAAAAAGAAATAAAAAAGAAAGAAATAAAAAAAATAATAATAATAAAAATAAACGGTATGTCCACAAGCAAAACGAGCATGGATGAAAACCTGAAAGGTTTCCGTGAGTAAAAACAGCAGGACTACCGGTGAGTCTGTGAAAACCCGAAAGGGCGCAAACTCAAGAAAAGAGATGAAATACACTCACAAAGTCCTCTCGACCTTGTGAGGAGAAAACCCTGCGTGAGATCCTTACGACTCACAAAGGAGCAACACACATAGGAATCCTCACGATTCCTAAGGAGAAAATACACCTGCGGGATCCTTACGACTCATAGGGAGAAAATGCTTTTATTGGACCCTTACGGCCCATAAAATTGAAAAGCCTTAGGTGATAGGGACCCAAACCTGTCTCCTAAGCCATCGTTCCCCAACGGGCAACGGCAAATGATGAGTCGCTCCTGGCATTTCGCTTCAGTGTTAGCGGTGCTGATGCCGACCAAAAACCCAAATCCCAAGTCCTCCCAAAGCAAATGATGAGTTGCTCCTGGAATTATTCCAGTGCAGCAATGCTGATGCCAAACAAGATCCAAATTCCAAGTCCCCAAACGGCGAATGATGAGTCGCTCCTGGTATCACATTCCAGTGCAGCGATGCAGACGCCAACCAAAATCCAATTTCTCAAAATTCTCCCAGCCCTACGGTTGGTCCCCAAGTTGACTACTGTATACAATCCACGGGCTCAAATAATTCTCGTCATACCCATGCCCCACCACAATTACCAGTTACGCGGCTGGTCTCCGCCTTTGGAATTATGCTCCATTGAGAAGACCCACTCATGTGTCCTCATGATACATGAGGAGAACAACCCTTTGTGGGATCCTTACGACTCACGAAGAAAAAAAAACGCACTTAGGAGTCCCCACGACTCCTAAGGAGAAAATACACCAGCGAGATCCTTATGACTCGTAGGGAGAAAATACTTTATGGGACCCTTATGGCCCATAAAATTGAAAAGCCTTAGGCGATAGGGATCCAAACATGTCTCCTAAGCCATCGCTCCCCAACACCCAAGTGGCGAATGATGAGTCGCTCCTGGTACCATATTCCAGTATAGCGATGCAGACGCCAACCAAATTCCAAATCCCATACCCCAATAGCGAATGATGAGTCGCTCCTGGTACCATATTCCAGTGCAGCGATGCAGACGGCGTCCAAAACTCAAATTCCTAATGGATAATGATGAGTCTCTCCTGGTACCATATTCCGGTGTAGCGATGCAGACGCCAACCAAATTCCGAATCCCATACCCCAACAGCGAATGATGAGTTGCTCCTGGTACCATATTCCAGTGCAGCGATGCAGATGCCCACAAAGTCCCGAAATGTTTCCGGCCCTACGGTCTGGATCATGCATCCTGCAAAACCGTATACAATCCACGGGCGTAAAATAATCCCAATCTCTCCCGAGTCCTACCGGTGAGACCACATTCAAAGTCCCACCAAAAAAAAAGAATAGAAATAAAAAAGGCATGTCCACAAGCAAAATGGGCACGGATGAAAATCCGAAAGGGCTCCGTGAGTAAAAACAGCAGGACTGCCGGCGAGTTTGTGAAAACCCGAAAGGGCGCACACTCGTAAAAAAGAGATGAAATGCACTCGCAAAGTCCTCTCGACTTTGTGAGGAGAAAATTACCGCGTGAGATCCTTACGACTCACAAAGGAGCAACACACTTAGGAGTCCCCACGACTCCTAAGGAGAAAATACACTTACGAGATCCTTATGACCCGTAGGGAGAAAATGCTTTGTGAGACCCTTACGGCTCACAAAATTGAAAAGTCTTAGGTGATAGGGACCTAAAACCTGTCTCCTAAGCCATCGTTTCCTAATAAGCAAACGCAAATGATGATTCGCTCCTGGTACCATATTCCAGTGCAACGATGCTGATGCCAAAACCAAAACCAAAATCCCCAAATCCTGTGATGACAAATGATGATTCGCTCCTGGTACCATATTCCAGCGTAGCGATGCTGATGTCAACCAAAATCACATCAAGTCAGCAAAACAACCAATAACCTCCCTGGCAGAATCAAATTCTACCTCGGAAACAAGTCAACTTCATCCTTGACACCGCAAGAAGCGGAGCAAGTCAAATCTAGCATCGACCGTCCAAGTCGCAAAAAGGGCAGAACCGACCGTCCACGTCACTAAAAGGGCAGCATCGACCGTCCAAGTCGCAAAAAGGGCAGCACCGACCGTCCACGTCGCTAAAAGGGCAGCACCGACCGTTTAAGTCGCAAAAAGGGCAGTATCGACCGTCCAAGTAGCAAAAAGGGCAGTACCGACCGTCCACGTCGCTAAAAGGGCAGCATCGACCGTCCAAGTCGCAAAAAGGGCAGAACCGACCGTCCACGTCGCTAAAAGGGCAGCACCGACCGTCCAAGTCGCAAAAAGGGCAGTATCGACCGTCCAAGTCGCAAAAAGGGCAGTACCGACCGTCCACGTCGCTAAAAGGGCAGCACCGACCGTCCACGTCGCTAAAAGGGCAGCATCGACCGTCCACGTCGCAAAAAGGGCAGCATCGACCGTCCACATCGTTAAAATGGCAAAACCGACCGTCCACGTCGTAAAAAGGGCAGTATCGATCGTCTAAGTCGCAAAAAGGGCAGAACCGACCGTCCACGTCGCTAAAATGGCAGAACCGACCGTCCACGTCGCTAAAATAGAAGCATCGACCGTCCAAGTCGCAAAAAAGGCAGCATCGACTGTCCACGTCTCTAAAATGGCAGCACTGACCGTCCACGTCGCAAAAAGGGCAGAACCGACCGTCTAAGTCGCTAAAATGGCAGCACCGACCGTCCAAGTCGCAAAAAGGGCAGTACTGACCGTCCAAGTGGCTAAAATGGCAGCACCGACCATCCAAGTCGCAAAAAGGGCAGCACCGACCGTCCACTTCGCTAAAATGGCAGCATCGACCATCCAAGTCGCAAAAAGGGCAGCATCGACCGTCCATGTCGTAAAAAGGGCAGTGCTAGCTTCCCAAAAAGCGGGAACCAAATCAGGTCGCCTCCACGTGAAAGAAGATCCATCAATTTCATGCACACGACCCACATATGTGGTGTGCATTTATTGATGGGGGGCAATTTGTTGGGGTAAAAATTTACACCCCGGTTGACCAAGTCAAAATCCAAGTCAACCCCAAGCCAAGTGGGCCCAAGCCCAGATCCAGTGGGCCCATGTCCGGGTCGAGCCTGAAAATGAAGAGGCCGGCCTCCCCCCACGCCAAGATAAAAATTTTGTAATAAACAATTTTGTTGTATTTCTTTTATTTTATTTTATGGATAAATGTAAGAAAAATAGGCATAAAGCCAAATTTTTGTAAAGCCCATGACTTATGTGCAAAAACAAATGGCACATGAGCCATGGGAAAGGCAAAATGCCATTTTGTGAAGCCCAAGGGGCTATATGTAAAGTGTATGTCCTATAAAGACAAAAATAATGAAAAAATCACAACAACTTTTCTCTCTCTCTCAAAATTTTTCAGATCTGAGATCTTTTCTCCTTCTTCAAGGTTCCAAAACCTTCCTTTTTCTCTTGAATTAAATCAAGAGTTTTACTCTTCTTTTTATAAAACAGATTAGTTTTTCACCACAAAACCCATAAAGGGAAACTCAGATCTTCCATTAGATCTCAAAAAGAAGAGATTTTTTAAAAATCTCATATCTCTTAATCTTCAAGATCCAGCTAACAGAGGAGGAAGAAGAAGAACATCTTTCACTAAACCCAAAAAAAAAAACACTCAAGAGTCCAACTCCTCTCTGATTTCTCTTTCGAGAAATTTTTTTAGGCTAAAAGTCTCTTTTTCTCGCCGGCGCTCAAGCGCAGAGCGCCCGCGTGCCGACACGTGGAGCACTTGCGCTCAGCGCTCGAGCGCAAAGCACCTACGTGCCGACACGTGGCGCGCTTGCGCTCGAGCGCAAGCGCTCGAGCGCAAGTCGCCCCGGTGCCGACACGTGGCGCACTTGCGTTCAAGCGCAAGTGCTCGAGCGCAAGTCGCCCCGGTGCCGACACGTGGCGTGCTTGCGCTCAAGCGCAAGCGCTCGAGCGCAAGTCGCCCCCGTGCCTACATGTAGCGCACTTGCGCTCAAGCGTCAGGCGCTGAAGCGCAAAACGCTCACGTGCCGACACGTAACGCTCAAGCGCAGAGTGCCCACGTGCCAACACGTGGCACTCTAGCGCCTGAGCGCACAACACCTAGGCGCACAGCGCCCAAGGTGCTGCCCCTACGCATCCTTTGGATATCTTTTCCCCTTTTTATATATATACATGTATATCTATACATATGTATACATATGTACATACACACATACTCCACGACACTGTTCCTGTTAGAAAAAAATTCTAACGGGGCGCTGTCCCGCATCCCGCAAGGGGGCTGCTAGCCCCCTTGACCCCCAGCCTGCTATCCGGGTAGCGGGACCCCCGTAAAAACTCTGCGTGGCTCCCGATATATTTAAACCCCCCTCCAATACAAAACACACGTACACTGCACATTGAGTTCACATGACCAGTTTAACCCGTTAATCGGAGGTTCTCTAGCCCTAAAGGCGGGGGAGGGGGGGTAATTAACGGCAGCTTAGTCCGCGGCTGCCGGAGATTCGGATCCCCATAATCATTAAACCCCGGCCTACCCTAGGCAGGGGGAATCTGTAGTACGTCTGACAAGCGCAAGCGTATTTCCATCTCAATGGGGTGACGAAAAACACCCTACACCCATAATATCCATTAATGAATAAAGTTCTTCTTTTTCGATGTGTTTTATTTTCTTTGATTCCTTAGAACTTTTTACATAGTTTCTCAAAACGAATCTTGGGATGTGGAACCCGAGGAAGAAGAAATTTTAAGTCTCTTATAACTTGGGAGACTTAATAATAATAATAAAAACTACATCGCTTCGAAAAGAAGAAAATATATTCATTTGTATAGTTTGAGTTTTTTAGCATTGTAGGGCCAAAGAAATTTGCGTCCTCCCGCGTCTTGTAAGGGCTAAGCTCCACCGGACAGTACTTCGGAGACGAGGAAAGGGCCGTCCTACTTTGGAGAGAACTTGTGCAGTTTGCCATGGTCTACGAATTTGTTCCACTTTAAGACCAAGTCTCCCGTCTTGAAAGCACGATGCTTAACTTGTGCGTTGTAGTAGCAAGCAGTTTTTTGTTGGTAAGCAGCCGCTTTGATCTGTGCTCGGTCTCGCTTCTCTAGCAAGATGTCCAAATTAGTTCGGAGTGCCAAGGTGTTAGCTTCGTCATCGAAGTGTTCGACCCTGTAACTGGGCAATCCGATCTCCGCTGGGACCATTGCCTCAGTACCGTAACAGAGGCTGAAGGGGGTCTCTACCGTGGGCGCTTTCTTCGATTTGCGTAAGGCCCACAGTACCCGCGGTAGCTCCTCGACCCAGCTGCCCTGCCTTCCTTCCAAACGAGCTCGAAGACCTCGAATGACGTCTCGGTTAGCAACCTTGGCCTTTCCGTTGCATTGAGGATGCGCGGCCGCGGCAAACTTCATTAGTATGTGGTATTCGTTGCAGAACTCTTTGACTTTGTCGTTTTCGAAATTCGTCCCGTGGTTGGTAACGATGCACCTTGGGATCCCGAATCGAGAGATTACGTTGTTCTGCTGGAACTTTATGGTAGTGGCGGAGTCCGGTTTTCTGATAGGGTCGGCCTCAATCCACTTCGTGAAATAGTCTACCGCGACGAAGATTTACTTGTGCCCGCCCGTACCAGTGGGGAGTTGGCCCAGCATGTCCATTCCCCATTAGGAAAACGGCTAGGGGGAGGTGGGGCCGTTAGCTCGGTGGCCGGAAGAGGGGATATGCTGCCGTGGAGTTGGCAGCATTTGCATCTTCTGACGAGCTCTGAGCGTCTAGGTGTATCGTCAGCCAATAATATCCTTAGAGCAGCGTCTTCTAGACCAAGATACGGGCCCCTTGATGCGCTCCTCAGACCCCTTCGTGTATCTCACGCAGGACGTAGTCGGCTTTGTGAGGGTCGACGCACTGGAGCAGAGGTCGCGTGTATGACTTTTTGTAAAGGTTCCCATTGCTCCAGATGAAGTGGCGGGCTTTGGCTCGAAGGCGGCGCGCTTCCCCTCGGTCATCCGGAAGTATGCCTCTTTCCCCCAATCAGAGCAAAGCTCTGTTTTGAAATTCAAAATTCAAAAATTGAAGCAACGTTTTAGATCCAGCGCTCTGCGCTGTGCGCCACGTGTCAAACACAGATGGGCTGGCGCCAGGTGCGCTGCGCCCTAGGCAGCGCACACCCAATCATAGCAAAGCTCTGTTTTAAAATTCAAAATTCAAAAAAATTGAAGCAACGCTTCAGATCCAGCGCTCTGCGCTGTGCGCCACGTGTCAAACACAGGTGCGCTAGCGCAGGCGGCGCTGCGCGCCGTGCTGCGCGCCGCGTGTCAAACGTAGGTGCGATGCGTCCTGCGCTGTGCGCCACGTGGCAAACGTAGGTGTGCCGGCTATGGAATTAAGAATTCCCCACTGTTAGATCAAAAGATCTAATAATAAGTTATTAATTAATCAGAATTAAAATTCTGTTATGGAAAGATCTTTCCAATCTTGTTAAAAATAAGAAGATTATCTTCTGTAAAACAGAAACCCTAGGATCAATGATCCAACGGTGGGGAAACATCCCCAAATCAATCAGAGAAAGATCTCTTCAACCGATTTAACAAATCAATTTGCCCTGTATAAAGGCCCCAAGACTTCAAGTCAGATATAGAGAAACCTCCCTACAAACTTTGAGAAAACGAAAAGAAAGAAAAGCAAGCTTTTAGCAAAAGAAGATCACTTCTTAAAGGTAATGAACATGATTCTTGAACACAGAGATGAAATCATCTCATGAAAAGAAGAACAATCTTCTAAAAAAAAGATCATAGATCTACAAAAGACCAAGGTCTTTGATAAAAAGAGATCAAAAGATCTCATCATAAAAAACAAAAAGAAGTATTTACTTCATTCACAGATCATTGATCTACAAAGGCAGCGCCTTTTTATAAATAAGAACTTTTGTTCTTGAATCTTGAGGCAAAGCCTCCTTTAAAAAGAACATAAACTTGTTCTCTGATCATAAATTTGATCAAATGCGCTTTGCGCTACTGGAAAGCGCCTTGCACTCATGAACTGCGCTTTTGCGCTCTTTGGACCGGCGCTCAGCGCCAAAACGTGCCACGTGTCAACCACAGATACAACTTGCGCTTTGCGCTTTTGAAACAGCGCACTGCGCTCATGGGCTGGCGCTCAGCGCCAAGCGCGCCACGTGTCACTTACTGGTGTGCCACTAAACTAGCGCAACGCGCTCATAAATTGAAAGAGCAACGCGCTCATAAAACTGGCGCTTAGCGCTAAGCGTGACACGTGTCCTTTTCGTGTGCGCTACTTGGCAGAAGTGCAATGCGCTCTTTAATTGGCGCAAAGTTCCTGGCGCGCTATCAGAACACACATTGTTCTGATGAATGCTATTTCAATACAAGACAAAAATTGTCAGGATCTGATGCTCTGCATTATTAAAAGGGCCAAGCCCAAGTAAAGGCTCAACAGCCCAGAACAACAAAATGTTAAACATTTTAATCTTATTGGACTTAGCCCAATTCTGGCCATAAGTCCTCAACTTATATTTAATTGAGCCCATCTGCTCATAAATATTTCAACAGATCTCAGTCCCAAACTGGACTACGGATCTTTCAACCAACTCACACCGGTTCGAGAGTACATCTCTTTAGTCCTCTGATATCTGTCGTTGTAATCCTTCAACGTCTTTATAGAGGTGACGGGTCCCGACAACCACACATTTCTATGGACTGTGGGGTCCTTAAACTCATGGACTACGATGTCCTTAAACCTTATAGACTACGATGTCTCTAAACCGGACTGTGGGGTCCTTAAGCCCATGGACTACGATGTCCTTAACCTGGACCACCATGTACTTAAACCGGTAATCGACCGCAATGTCTCTAAACTAAACAATAGAGTTCAAATGCTCTTTTGTCGGATCTAAATGATCATGTTAAGTTGATCTTAGTCTAAAATTAGACTAACGTGTACTTAACAAACGTTGAGTCGATCTTAGTCTAAAATTAGACTAACGTATCCTTAACCAACGTTTAAGTTGATCTTAGTCTCAAATGACACTAACGTATCCTTAAACCCAAACCAAAACCCAAATCTAAGAAGATACGGATTTGGACTAATCCACGTCCTACGGGCGACAACATAAATTAGTCTCCGTATACAATCCACGGGCAACCACAAACAAAACAAACACCCACAACACGAAGTGACCATCTGGAGAAGAAGAAAGTGGTTACCGCGATGCGGTAGCGTAATTAATTACAGGGGCTTGCACCTACAGGGAAGAGCGTCCCCATAATAAAAACTCCCTCAAATGAGGGGGAATCTGACGAAGTCTGCAACATCGGCCGCATCCGTTTAAACCTTCGATATCCGGTGCCATAAATCAACTTGGTATCTTCGAAGAGGTGGACGGATAGCACCAATTAGCATCTACCCCCAGATTCAGGCAAGATGTTTTATCTTCCCGGTTTCCGGCGGTAAACAGATTCTGGCACGCCCGGTGGGACTTTTTCCTCTTTCCACTCTACACTTCGTGTATCATGTTCGCAAACGAATCGCGGTTTGCTAATGGTTTCCCTTGGGTTCGAGGTACTAAGATTTGGTTTCTTGCTTGGCGCAGAAAGTGAAACATCAATGGCATCTACTTGCGTGAAGTGTTCCAGTTGCAACTGCAATTCACGTTCCGCCTCATTTGGAAGCATAGCTTACGGTCCCCAAGCGGCCTCCCTGTTCACGATGCCGGCGGAACAGGTCACTCAGACCACCACTGGATTGTTTTTCGGGACCATGCTCCCACCAATGAGCTTCAGCACTCCTATACCAACACAAGAAGCTCCCGAGAAGTCGGTCTTTGATCGGCTTGCAACTACAGTGGCCCCTCTCAACGGGTCGTCCAGCTCCAGCACCTCAGTCTTCGCCAGATTGGGCCAAAGTTCATGTGGGCCCATGATGAAGCCTGCAATTCCAGAATAGGTTATTCCGAAGAGGATAGCCATCCCTGCTCCCGAAGTCATTAAGGCGGCTTCTCCTGCCAAATGGTCGGTCTTCACAAGACTTACTGTTCCGGCTCCCACTCCGGCTCCCGTTCCTGCTCAAAAGTCTTTCTTTGACAGATTGCATACCGCTACTCAACGGACGTCGGTCTTCAAGAGGCTGGTACCGGTAGTGCCTCACCTGAACAGGGGGCAAGACGAAGTCACCCCTCAAGCTGAAACCATCCCAACAGCTCGACGCGCTCGACGTCGCTACCGGCGCCGAGTAAGGAAGGCTGGGGGCAACTCCCCCTCTGGGCTAACTCCACCAGCCCCAACGGCGGAGATCGATGATGCTGTTCCAACCGGGAACAACTTTGAATTGCTGAATAAGGTGCGCAGGAACTCTCCTACTGCAGTGCTGAAGAGATCTCCTCCACCCGTGGAGAATGCACCGAAGGCAAAGCCGGAACAACCCCCTCAGCGGCTCTCTTCCAAAATTTACAAAGTCTGGCGACAGGTCCAGGAATCGGTGATTGATCAAGATTACCCTCGCCGACAGAAAAAGGTGAAGGTTCAACAGGAAGAGAGCCGTCCCGGCAAGCCACAAAGGACGATGACTACATGGATGCCCTCTGTAACAGCCCCCTCGACGTCAACCACTCAAAAGAGAAGGAGTCCAGAGAAAGCCCGTGTGACTACGGCACATCACAGAGACGCAGAGCCCAAATGTCCCAGGTCTGGGGGCATAACGGTCCATACCGTTTACATGGCTTCCGGAAAAGAGGAAAGCCGCGCTTCGACTGGTCACCGACCGCTCACCCGATCCATAACAAGGGCTCAGGAACAACAACAGCAGAAGCTTCATGAGATGCTGACTGCAATGGCCGCACTCACCGGGCCAAAAGAAAGCCCGGAGGCATCATCAGAGCAGCGTCACGAACAAGAAACCGATGCTGACTTCCTACGCAGAGTCCTCGAATAGAAGGACAGAGAAGCAGCAGAACAAGCTGCCAACATAAAACGAATGACGCTTCTTTTCCAAGACATGGTGGGGATGATGTTACAGCCGGATCCTCCAGCTGAAGACCCTCCGATCATTATTGAAGACGACAGAGGGGAGACATCTAACCTTCCTCCGGCTCTTTCAGCAGCCAAAGAGGAAACCAGTTCCAAGGCCGCTCTGGATGACTATATTGCTCAGCAAATACGAGCTCACCAGGCGAATGAAGCGGCCGGCCAAGTCGTTAAAACTGGGTGACCGTATCCAGGCTGGTATGATCAAATAAAATACCCGCCGAGATACACGATCCCCAAATTCCACGTGTACAAGGGGACAGGCAATCCCCACCAGCATGTCGCTCAGTTCAGGGCTCTTTGCGGCAACACCGGGGGCGATGATAAGCTTTTGCTCCGTCAATTCGTCGGCAGCCTGTCGAAGACGGCCTTCGAATGGTACTCCGAACTTCCAAATGACTCCGTCAAGACATTGCGGAAATGGAGCTGTTATTCACCTAGCGATTCACGAGTGCTAGTGAACGCATCCCGATAACGACATTGATCAATGCCAGGGTGAAGCCAGGCGAGACGTGGGTCCAATACGCCATACGATGGCGGAATCTGTGGTCGAAGTGCGAACAGCGCATCGAAGAAGCACCGGCGGTAGGTATGTTCGTGGGCACTCTGGACCCTCAGGCAACCATCTCCCAGTTCATGATGTTCTTCAAGCCGACTACTTTCCAGGCCTTGATCGACAAACTGGCCCAAATGGACCAGATGGGTCATAGACCGTCTCCTCCAAAGCCGGACTCTCGAAACGAGAAGGGAAAGGGGAAAGCGATCGTCGTCTCCAATGCTCAACAGCAGCCCGGTGGCCCAAGACCAGTTGATCGCCAAAATAACAGAACTCGATCTCTTGAAAATAAAATGAGTCGCCCTTACTCGTTCCCTAGAGACAAGACGAAAAGGTTATTCGACCTTGCACTGCGCAACAGGCTCATCAATCTGCCAGAGCCAAGACGCCCAGCGCAACCCGGCGATATTAGCAATCCTAACTACTGCCTTTATCACCGAATGTTGGGCCATCCGATCGAGGATTGTTACATCTTCAAAAGCTGGATAGAAGATCAATACCAACAGGGAAAATTCGTATTGTCTGAGAATTTGAAGGTGAACCCGACTCGGCCACACACTCCCAAGAAGACGGACACACCAGGGGCATCATGCTCTTTCGTGGAAGAAGCTCCATGAGAGGTTGCTCTTTCAGCCAAAACAAAAAAATGCTGAAGGATCTACACACATGTCCGGCAATTAGGTGGAAGAATCCACTGGAACCTGAGATCATCGAGGGGATGCTGAAACCACGTCCAACTCCAAAGATCAGTGGTGATATCCAAAGCACTCACACCCAGCCGTCGAAATCTTCAAAGAAGAAGAAAAAATCCAAGAAGCCCGTGAAGCCTGGTGACAAGCGCACGGACCTGCAAAAACAGATTGACGCGCTGGAAGAGTATAACCATAAGGTGCGGACTCCAATCACGCTCCAAGAATTCCTCAGCCACGTCCTCGAGGACGGAAATGATGGAGAAGACTCGTCGGATGAATCTGAAGATTACGTGGCGAGTTGCCATGTGATCTCTTACCCGTCTATAGACGATGAAGAAGCTCCTTACACCGAGAAGCTGGGGGCAAATCCTAAGCCGGAACTTCTAGAGCCATCAGACGAAACGATTGATGCATTCCTGAACGAAGCTCTTCTTAAAAGCAAAGCTGCTCGAGAGCGTGAAACGACCATATTTGAAAAAACCAAACGCCGGCGACTGGACGAAAGGATTGAAACACTCCCGCTAGATCAAAGTGCCTCCGTTGCAAATAAAAACAGCTTCAAGATGAGGAAGAGGTTCGCCAAAGCCATATCAATGGGAATGAAGCTGCTACCCTCCGAAGGAAACGTTCTTGGTGAAGCGGAAATGCATCCTAGCTACTGCTTATATCATCGAAAGATCGCGCACCCCACCGAAGAGTGCAATGATTTTAAGAGATGGTGGCAGAGATATGTTGCTCATCGGTAGTATTTCAAGCGGATGAAACGCAAAACTCGTCAGGAGCAAAGAAGCACGTCCGAGGAGCATAAAAGAATTACCGGCAACTGTCGCATGGTCAACGCTGGGGGATCGCAAATTCTCACCTTTGGGAGCGACTCTGACGAAGAAATGACTCTTAGCCCTCTCTTTAAAGAGTCCACCTTGGGAAAAGAGGAAGAACCGAAGACCTGTGAAAATATTCAGCTTTGCAATCGTACGCTGCCTGAAAAGAATCTTGGGCCCTCGAATAGCGGGTCAAATAGAAAAGATAAGGGAAAAGAAAAAGTCTCTGAAGGTATCATCCTTGATGACCAAGCCATCAAAGAATTGACAGCCAAGGACCCGCCAAAGAAAAATAAGGTGGACTACAACGTCTTCGCACATTTGAGGAAGATACCCTCGCAGCTCAGTATTCTCGACGCCCTTCTGCTATCCAAAGAGGCGAGAGATTCTTTAATCAAGGCACTGCAAGAGCCCGAGCAATTCCAGGCTTTCCTCGCCGAAGAAAAGTTGAAGGACGAGCTGGAAGAAGTACACACAGCCGATATCACCTTCGACGATGAAGATCTCCTCCTTGGGACATGCGAGCACAACCGTCCCCTATATGTCTCCGGATACTGTCATGACATCAAGAGAGGTAAAATCCTAGTCGACAATGGGTCCTCCGTCAATCTCCTCAACGTGAGAGTGTTGAAAGAAATCTGCATGAGCGTTCAACACCTCGCTCAGGATAAGATCACCATCTCTGGGTTTGACTCCCAGTCGTCACGAACGCTTGGGTCTGTAATATTGACACTGCGCTTTGGGCTGCTTATCACGGACATTATGTTTCACATCATTGACGCCAAGACATGCTATAACGCTTTACTAGGCCGGCCTTGGTTACACGAGTACAACATCATCCCTTCTACACAACATCAGTGTATGAAGTATTTCAAAGATGGTCTCGAGTACACTGTGACAGGGGAATTAAACCCATTCTCCGTGAACGCAGTCTGCAAGTACGAAGATGCAAAATACTTCTTACCAGATTTTGAGGACACGGAAAGATGTCACAAACCGGAGAACAAAGGTATCACCACCATTCTGGTCTTCGGTAGTGACACCGAGGAGGAAGAAGAGATAGTCTATTCAGAGCCGCCCCATTACCACAAGCCGGGACCGTCCACTCCTATGTTGATCTTTGGCAGTGACTCGGAAGATGAGGTCAATGCCATATTCTCTGCTCGGCCATCAATACAAACCTTCGCTGATGAAGATCAAAGTTTGCAAGTTGCCCTGGTTCCGCCCAAGCATCATAAAGAACTAGACGCGCTTGATACCTACAGTATGGAAGAACTGCAGACGTTCTATGTCCCTCTCAGGCGAGAAGGTGAAAAGGCGATCCTATTCTATCGATCCGGGGAAACCAAAGTGGAGAAAGAAATCTTGCATGGCGCGGATTCTACACTTGACAGGCTCCAGCCCATCCGTTTGCCCAGATATTACACAAACGGACTAAAAAGACTCCTGAGACGCCAAGGTGTACCCCTTAAACAAACTACGCGACAAGCACGGTTCTATAACAGGATCTGAAACGTTCCCGGGACCCAACGAAAGTTGCCCAACGGGAAAATGCAAACGACCGGGCTTGGGTATGTTCAATACAAGAAACGGGAGCTACTCCGCGACTTCTACATCATACATGATTTCGATGAGGAAGGAGACGCTTTGTGGGAAGATGCTAACCCTGAACCAGGGCAAGCTCCCGCCGTGAAAATGCCCAGTCCGGCGTTCGAAGAACAAATGGACAAGCTTATAAGGGAAGCATGTCAAAAGGTTCGAGACGACCATAATCGCGAAATGGCCATCTACGAGAAAGCCAGGGCGCAACGCCTCCTTCGACAGGCTATGAAAAATGAAAATGCTCCTCCTTGTCAACCCATTGTACAAAAGGCCCGACGCAGAGGCAGAAACAAACCAAAGAACGGGAAAGGCATTCGACGGCGACAAAGCGGGTCCAAGAAGCCACGCGATCAGGAATTGAGCAGTCCAGATTCGTCTCTTATAAAAAAGATGGGTCGAGCATATTCTTTTCCTCAAGACAAGACAAGGAAGATATTCGATCTTGTCATGAAACACCAGATGATGACACTCCCGGAGTCCAAGCACCCCGAGCAAGCAGGCGAGGTTTCCCACCCGGATTATTGCTCCTATCACAGGGCAATCGGACATCCTCTCGAAAACTGCTTCATATTTAAAGACTGGGTAGAAGACCAGTATCAGCAAGGCAGGTTCACTCTATCCAGCAGCTAGAGGGTAACCCCGCCGCAGAAGCATGAACCCAAATCTACGAGGGTAGAACCAGATCCACATCGGTCTTGGAAGCGAGCTCGTACCTGTCACGTGATAACGCTGTCAGAAGAAGAGCCCGAGAATATGGACGAACTCCCCTGGTGCTTCGAAAATGATGATGACGAGGTAATCTTAGAGTTTCCGCCGGTGGCAAAAGAGCTGGAAGATGGGATACATACTACTACAGATAACCTCAAGAAAATTGATTTGGGGACGGCAAGTGACCCGCGACCGACATTCGTCAGTGAGCCACTGTCTGAAGAAAGGGTGGCTACACTAAAGGACGTGCTCATGCAGCATAAAGATTGCTTCGCATGGAACTATTCCGAGATGCCAGGATTAGATCCAGAGATTGCTGTGCACAAATTGGCGATATCTCCGGACGTCAAACCGATTAAACAAGCGCTGAGAAGAATGCGACTCAAGCTTGAGATGAGCATCAACGCTAAGGTCAAGAAGCTAATCGACTCCGGCTTCATCCAAGAGGTTCAATATCCTGACTGGATCGCCAACATCGTCCGGTGATGAAGAAAAATGGGACGGTGCGCATATGTGTGGACTTTCGGGATCTCAATAAGGCCTGCCCGAAGGACGACTTCCCAGTACCAGTTACTGAGCTGATGATAGATAATACATCCACCCACGTAGTCTTCTCCTTCATGGACGGATCATCAGGTTACAATCAGATAAAGATGCATCCTGAGGACCAGAAGCACATCGCTTTCCGGACCCCTTTGGGCATATTTTGCTACATGGTGATGCCCTTCGGTTTAAAGAACGCCAGTGCCACCCATCAGAGGGCCATGACAAAGATTTTCGATGACCTCATACATGAAATCGTCGAATGTTATATCGACGACCTCGTAGTTAAAAGCAAATCATACGAGGAATATCTAGAGCATCTGAAGATCGTATTTCAGCGCCTTCGGTAATACAACTTGAAGATGAACCCTCTCAAATGCGTGTTCGGAGTTTCCTCAGGCAAATTCCTAGGATTCATCGTCCGACACCAAGGCATCGAGATAAATCCGTCAAAGATAAAGGCGATTATGGAAATGCCTCCGCCAAGGACTCTCAAGCAATTGCGGTCTCTCCAATGGAAGCTCGCGTATATCCGGCGATTTATAGCCAATCTCTCAGGCAAGTGCCGTCGTTACAGTCACCTGATGAAGAAAGGAACCCCTTTCGCCTAGCATCGCAAATGCCAAAGCGCACTGGACGAAATCAAGCAATATCTGCAGAATCCGCCAGTATTGGCCGCTCCCATTAAAGGAAAACCTCTCGTCCTATATACGACAACCCTCGAAGGTTCTTCAGGTGCGCTATGGGCACAAGAGAATGACCAAGGGAAAGAAAGAGCTCTCTACTACTTGAGTCGAGTTCTACTGGGGGCAGAAAGCAACTACTCCCCCATCGAAAAACACTGCCTGGCATTGATCTTCGCAATAACGAATCTCAGACACTATGCGTTGGCACATGTGGTCCATCTCATATCAAAAGTGGATCCCCTCAAATATTTGATGTCAAAGGCCATATTAACAGGACGACTCGCTAAATGGGCCTTGCTCTTAATGGAGTTCTCGATAACTTATCGGCCTCTTAAGGCAGTGAAAGGTCAGGCCATCGCCGACTTCCTCGCTGAGCATCCGATACCTGCCGATTCTCCTTTGAACTGCGAACTGCCAGACGAACATGCGTTTGACACGATCGACGGGAGTGATACCCGGTGGGAACTCTATTTGATGGGGCGTCTTCCATGAAGAAGCACAAACAAAGCACCCCTATAATCAAATCGGGGGTAGGCCTCATCTTCGTGATTCCACAAGGAGGGATAATGCGTTTTGCTTTCTCCTTAACAGAGCCGAAGACGAACAACGAAGCTGAGCATGAAGCTTTGATAGCAGGTTTCGAGATCGCCATCGACATGGGAATTGAAGACCTTCTCATATACGAAGACTCCCAACTGATCGTCAGTCAAGTAAACGTCGACTATCAGACGTGCAAACCCGAGTTGGTAAAATACGGCGAGAGAGTGCAGCAACTGCTGACCCAAATTCCTTCCTGCACCTTGGAAAGCATACCGCGTGCGGAAAATAGCAAGGCAGATGCATTATCCAAGCTCGCTAAAGAACTGGCCGACGAGAACCTCGATGACGTAAGAATCGTGGTACAAAACCGTCGGATTCTTGCACCGGCAGAAATATCTCCGGAATCATCCGAAGAAAGGGGAGCGACCAAGCGAATGACTCTGCAAATAAAAGACTAGGAAAAGGTTGCGGATTGGAGAGAAGTCTTTATAGATTATTTCAAATCCCGTCGAACACCTGGAGATGCGTCTTCAAGACATCAGCTTATGAAACGAGCTCTGTCTTTCGCCTTCATCAATGACACTTTATATAAGAGGTCATTTGATTCTCTGTAGCTAAGATGCCTGGGACCTGAAGAGGCAAAGAGAGTCATCCAAGAAACTCACGATGGACTCTGCGGTTCTCACCAAGCCGGGCCGAAGATAAAGCTGAAGATCAAAAGGATGGGTTATTATTGGCCCATGATGATCCAAGACTGCCTCGAATACGCGAAGCCGTGCCATTCGTGCCAAATTCACGGGGACTTTATCCATCAGTATCCAAACCCACTACATCCAACAGTGGCTAGCTGGCCGTTCGGAATGTGGGGGACTGACATAATCGGCCCCATCGAACCAGCATCGTCCAGAGGACATCGATTTATCTTGGCGACAACTGATTACTTCTCCAAATGGGCAGAAGCAGTACCGCTAAGGGAAGTGAAGACGGAGAATATCATCCCTTTCTTCAAGACACACGTCATTTATCGGTTTGGAACTCCACAACGGATCATCTCCGATAACGGGCCAGCCTATAGAAGCCACAAGATCAGCCGCTTCGCACAACAGCATAACATAGACTGGAGATACTCCTCAGTTTATAATCCCCGAGCTAACGGTCTAGCTGAGGATTCTAACAAGACCTTGACGAAGATCGTGAAAAAGATGGTATCCCGAAATAAGAAGGACTGACACGAGAGACTGCATGAAGCTCTCTGGGCGTATCGAACTACGTTCAAAACGGCCACGAACACAACTTCATACGCGTTGGTATTCGGTACAGAGGCGGTACTCCCCCTCGAGATAGAGTTGCCCTCTCTACGAGTGGCGGTCCACTACGAGCTAACGGACGAAGAGAATGCTCACCTTCGGCTTGAGGAGCTCGATACCCTTGATGAAACTCGGCTCATAGCACAACAAAATCTGGAGGCTTATAAGGCAAAGATGACGCGCTCATACGAAAGATTGACTAGGCCGAGAACATTCCGCCAAGGCGAACTCGTACTAGTTGTCAAAAGACCTATGATCCCCAATCATGCCAAACGGGGAAATTTGAGCCGAACTATGAAGGCCCATATATCATAGACAAAGTCTACCAGGGTGGAGCCTATCTACTCATGGACATACATGGCGAAAAGCCCTTCAGGCCAATAAACGGTCACTTTCTGAAGAAATACTACGCTTGACGAGTCACGGCCTAGGTCAACGACAGATGACGACGCCTATGTCCGCTCGCTATCTTCCTAAGCCCAAACTCTATAAGTAGTAACCGGCAACGAACCGAAACGTCTTTAAACTAACAACGGACCGAAACGTCCTTAAACTAATGACGGACCAAAATGTCCTAAAACTAACAATGGACCACTATGTCCTAAAACTGGCGTCGGACCGAAACGTCCTTAAACTAACGATGGACCACTATGTCCTAAAACTAGCTGTTGACCGAGATGTCGATAAAACTACGGTGGATTGCAGCATTCTAGAGCTGATACAAAAAAAGAAAAAAAAAGAAAACGGTATGTCCATAAGCAAAATGGGCACGGATGAAAAACCGAAAGGGCTCCGTGAGTAAAAACAGCAGGGCTACCGGCGAGTTTTATGAAAACCCGAAAGGGTGCAACCTCGTTAGGATAAAAAAAAAGAGAAAAAAAGAAAACGGTATGTCCATAAGCAAAATGGGCACGGATGAAAACCCGAAAGGGCTCCGTGAGTAAAAACAGCAGGGCTACCGGCGAGTTTTTTGAAAACCCGGAAGGGCGCAATCTCATTAAAAGACACTTGCAAGGTCCCCTCGACCTTGTGAGGAGGAATCACCTGCATGAGATCCTTACGACTCACAAAGGAGCAACACACTTAGGGATCCCCACGATTCCTAAGGAGAAATTACACTTGCGAGATCCTCACGACTTGCAAGGAGAACCCTCTTATGAGACCCTCACGGCTCATAAGATTTGAAAGTCTTAAGCTACAGGGACCTGAACCTGTTCTTAAGCCACCACATTCCCTAAGTTGCCCTACGAGCAGCTCAATGTTGACCCTTGTATACAATCCATGGGCGCGAATAAACATTTCCCTAACAAAGTCCCATCCGTGATTAGGGATATGTCTACACGGTGAACAACCCTTGTAAGTCCTCTCGACTTATAAGGAGAAAACACTCTTATAAGATCCTTACGACTTATAAGAGAACATGAACTTAGGAATCCTCACGATTCTTAAGGAGAAAACGCACCTACGTGATCCTCACGACTCGTAGGGAGAAATACCTTTATGAGATCCTTACGGCTCATGAAGTCAAAAACCTTAGTCGACAGGATCCTAACCCTGTTCACTAAGCCATCTTTGTTCGACATCGACAGAGGCAAATGATTATTCGCTCCTTGCAATATTCCAGTTATAGCAGTGCTGATGCCGAAATCGATGTCTAATTCCAAGCTTGCAGCGAAAAGCCAACGAGCCACACATGCATACGAAATAGCCGAAATGATGGGGCAACTTGCAACAAAATCAGCAAGTAAAAATGTATGCATGCAAAATAGCCGAAATGATTGGGCAACTCGCAATAAAAAGCAGCGAGTAAAAATAAAATAAATAGCCAAAATGATTAGGCACCGCGAAAAATAGCCGAAATGATTGGGCAATCGCGACTTTCGCGATATAAAAGCTGAAATGATAGAGCATCGCGGAAAGAAATAAAATAAAATAAAATTTATGCCCTACAGGCGATATCACACCAATCCCTGTATACAATCCAGGGGCGCAAACAATGAAGGAATCACGCCTTCCCTCCCCATGCTCCATCGGAAAACAAAGCCGAAGCTCGACGGTTCACGGACAACCTAGAGATCATCAACATCGTTCCTCCTCATTCCAGCAGGATTCAGACGCTACAATCAACTCTGGAGCTATGGCAAAGTCCCTACTCCGAATCTCAACGGTTCACAGACAACCTAAAGACCACTTCAATATTCGTCTCATTATAATGGACGCAACGTCATCAATATGACCCCGTTCGGAAATACGTTATCCACATGACCCCGTTCGAAAATACGTCATCCATATAACCCCGTTCGGAAATACGTCATCCACGTGACCCCTTTCGGAAATACGTCATCAGCATGACCCCGTTCGGAAATACGTCATCAGCATGACCCCGTTCGAAAATACATCATCCACATGACCCCGCTCGGAAACACGTCATCAACATGACCCCTTTCGGAAATACGTCATCCATATGACCCCGTTCGGAAATTCGTCATCCATATGACCCCGTTCGGAAATACGTCATTCACATGACCCCGTTCGGAAATACGTCATCAGCATGACCCCGTTCGGAAATACGTCATCCACATGACCCCGTTCGGAAATACGTCATCAGCATGACCCCGTTCGGAAATACGTCATCGGCATGACCCCGTTCGGAAATACGTCATCAGCATGACCCCGTTCGGAAATACGTCATCCATATGACCCCGTTCGGAAATACGTCATCAGCATGACCCCGTTCGGAAATACGTCATCAGCATGACCCCGTTCGGAAATACGTCATCCACATGACCCCGCTCGGAAACACGTCATCAACATGACCCCGTTCGGAAATACGTCATCCACATGACTTCGCTCGGAAACACGTCATCAACATGACCCCGTTCGGAAATACGTCATCCACATGACCCCGTCTCTGAAGTACGTCATCCATATGACCCCGTCACGGAAATACGTCATCTACATGTCAATCTCATTAAACACTTACGGGTCTTCTCGATTCGTAAGGAAGAAAACTCTCTTATAAGATCCTTACGACTTACAAGGGAAAACGCACTTAGGAATCCTCACGATTCCAAAGGAGAAAATACACCTACGAGATCCTCACGACTTGCAGAGAGAAAAGTCTTTATGAGACCCTCACGGCTCATAAAATTGAAAAGTCTTAGGTGACAGATCTTAACCCTGTTTCCTAAGCCATCACCACCCTACAAAGAGTCCAAGATGGACAGCTATATACTATCTACAGGCAACACTTACTAAAATCACGTGGCAACAACACAGCAAAGAGAAGAAAGTGACAAGGAGAACACTTGATTTGCATTTGATTAAGCGTTCGAAGCATACCCGTTCATGCATGTGTAAAAGATTTAGTACATAAAATAAAACACGCTGAAATGAGGAATTTGCCATTCATATTTTGAAAAGTTCTTACAATCATGAAAGCAGTAAATGAAAACATCATCAGAATGATTACAATGGCAGAACCTCAGATCCAGGGCATGGATTGAGGAATTCAAAAGTGAGGCTGTCTAGAATCTTTATGGCCTTTCTGACCATTCTTGTGTGCATCCTCTCGCGCTCACGAGTGTCGAGATCCTTGGCAATGTCCCTCTCCCTTCGATAAGAAGCGATTATCGTTGTCTGTTGAAAAACCTGATGCAGAATATCAATGAGGTTATCTCGCCGCTTCTTCGAGATCAACCCCGACAGGTACATTGAATGCACCTTGTCTTCGGCATCATCCAAAGCATTAAGCGGTATGGCCTCGTGAAACCCCGGATGTGCTCTCTAAATTTCTCAAAACTACGATCTTCAAGAGAGCGGAACGGTGAGGAAGTAGCCAACCGACGCGTGCATACAGACGACCCATAATCTCCGCACATTGGGCATTTGTAAATTCTTGGTTTTGGCAACGGCACTGTACGCGGATATCCTCATAAGTGATAAACTCGTTCAGACTGTATAAATGAACAGCCATAATGCCTGAAAAGAAGCATCATTAAAGGATTAATAATAAGGAAAAACAGGCACAGGGATATAAACGGCTCTTGATATTCCCATAGAGAAAACAAATTCTAATAATGACATCTAACAAATTTGAATTTGCGAGAAATCCTAAAAAAAGGGGGGATCTCATTTAATGGGCGACCCTTCGGGTCGAAGAGTTAAACTCCTTGAGAGCAATGCTCTGCAAACAGGAATGGCACCTGTCAAAGTCGATTATGACATGGATCTAAAGAGACTACCCGAGAATGATGGAAAAACCCCATCAGAAAAGAAAATTAAAATCAATTAATTTTTATGAATAAAAATTCTGGGATCTTCAAGATCCACGAAAAGACTCTTAAGAGTTCTTCATCAAAGATTAAGAAATCTAAAGAGCAAGGCTCTGTTTATGGGCTAAGAAACCCAAGAAAAGATCTCTTTAGATCTATGGGTTCATGAGAGAAAAGCTCTGTTAATGAAACCCTAAGTGGGTTTTCTGTAGATCAAAGATCTATAAAGAGCAAGGCTATGTTAAAAGGGTAAAATCCTAGATTATCTAAAAAGTTTTTACCTAAAATTTTGGCTGAATTTCAATTCTTAAAATTCTTAAGATGGAGAGCTATGCTCTGTGAGAGAATAAAATTCTCAGAAAATCAAATAAGAAGATGAACAGAATCATGGACCAAACGTCCTATTTATAGGCATTGAACCGCCTCTTCAACTTTTGAGTTGATCCAAGGGCTCAGATGCTGCCACCGCTGCACTCACGTGTGCGCCACGTGAGCGCAACGGTGGGGGGGAATTTGTTTCCCCTAATCAGAGCAAAGCTCTATTTTGAAATTCAAAATTCAAAAATTGAAGCAACGCTTCAGATCCAGTGCTCTGCGCTGCGCGCCACGTGTCAAACACAGATGGGCTGGCGCCAGGTGTGCTGTGCCCTAGGCAGCGCACCCCCAATCAGAGCAAAGCTCTGTTTTAAAATTCAAAATTCAAAAAAGTTAAAGCAACGCTTCAGATCCAGCGCTCTGCGCTGCGCGCCACGTGTCAAACACAGGTGCGCTAGCGCAGGCTGCGTTGCGCGCTGCGCTACGTGCCACGTGTCAAACGTAGGTGCGCTGCGCCCTGCGCCACGTTGCAAACGTTGGTGCGCCGGCGCTGGAATTAAGAATTCCCCACTGTTAGATCAAAAGATCTAATAATAAGTTATTAATTAATCAGAATTAAAATTCTGTTATGGAAAGATCTTTCCAATCTTGTTAAAAACAAGAAGATTATCTTCTGTAAAACAGAAGCCCTAGGATCAAAGATCCAACGGTGGGGAAACATTCCCAAATCAATCAGAGAAAGATCTCTTCAACCGATTTAACAAATCAATTTACCCTATATAAAGGCCCCAAGACTTCAAATCAGATATAGAGAAACCTTTCTACAAACTTTGAGAAAACTAAAAGAAAGAAAAGCAAGCTTTTAGCAAAAGAAGATCACTTCTTCAAGGTAAATAACATGATTCTTGAACACAGAGATGAAATCATCTCATAAAAAGAAGAACTATCTTCTAAAAAAAAGATCATAGATCTACAAAAGACCATGGCCTTTGATAAAAAGAGATCAAACGATCTCATCATAAAAAGCAAAAAGAAGTATTTACTTCATTCACAGATCATTGATCTACAAAGGCAGCGCCTTTTTATAAATAAGAACTTTTGTTCTTGAATCTTGAGACAAAACCTCCTTTAAAAAGAACATAAACTTGTTCTCTGATCATAAATTTGATCAAATACGCTTTGAGCTACTGAAAAGCGCCTTGCACTCATAAACTGCACTTTTGCGCTCTTTGGACCGGCGCTCAGCGCCAAAACGTGCCACGTGTCAACCACAGATACAACTTGCGCTTTGCGCTTCTGAAACAGCGCACTGCGCTCATGGGCTGGCGCTCAGCGCCAAGCGCGTCACGTGTCACTTACTGGTGCGCCACTAAACTAGCGCAACACGCTCATAAATTGAAAGCACAATGCGCTCATAAAACTGACGCTTAGCGCTAAGCATGACACGTGTCCTTTTTGTGTGCGCTACTTGGCAGAAGCGCAATGCGCTCTTTAATTGGCGCAAAGTTCCTGGCGCGCCACGTAGCGCGCTGTCAGAACACACATTGTTCTGATGAATGCTATGCCTTCAATACAAGACAAAAATTGTCAGGATCTGATGCACTGCATTATTAAAAGGGCCAAGCCCAAGTAAAGGCTCAACAGCCCAGAACAACAAAATGTTAAACATTTTAATCTTATTGGACTTAACCCAATTCTGGCCATAAGTCCTCAACCTATATTTAATTGAGCCCATCTGCTCAAAAATATTTCAATAGATCTCAGTCCCAAACTGGACTACGGATCTTTCAACCAACTCACACCGGTTCGAGGGTACATCTCTTTAGTCCTCTGATATCTGTCATTGTAATCCTTCAACGTCTTCAGAGAGGTGACGGGTCCCGACAACCACACATTTCTACGGACTGTGGGGTCCTTAAACTCATGGACTACGATGTCCTTAAACCTTATAGACTACGATGTCTCTAAACCGGACTGTGGGGTCCTTAAGCCCATGGACTACGATGTCCTTAACCTGGACCACCATGTCCTTAAACTGGTAATCTACCGCAAAGTCCCTAAACTAAACAATAGAGTTCAAATGCTCTTTTGTCGGATCTAAATGATCCTGTTAAGTTGATCTTAGTCTAAAATTAGACTAACGTGTCCTTAACAAACGTTGCGTCGATCTTAGTCTAAAATTAGACTAACGTATCCTTAACTAACGTTTAAGTTGATCTTAGTCTCAAATGAGACTAACGTATCCTTAAACCCAAACCAAAACCCAAATCTAAGAAGATACGGATTTGGCCTAATCCACGCCCTACGGGCGACAACATAAATTAGTCTCCATATACAATTCACGGGCAACCACAAACAAAAATAAACACCCACGACACGAAGTGACCATCTGGAGAAGGAGAAAGTGGCTACCGTGATGCAGTAGCATAATTAACTGCAGGGGCTTGCGCCTGCAGGGAAGAGCGTCCCCACAATAAAAAACCCCTCAAATGAGGGGGAATCTGACTAAGTCTGCTACATCGGCCGCATCCATTTAAATCTTCGATATACGGTGCCATAAATCAACTTGGTATCTTCGGAGAGGTGGACGGATAGCACCAATTAGCATCTGCCCCCAGATTCAGGCAAGACGTTTTGTCTTCCCGGTTTCCGGCGGTAAATAATGCCATCCTTCAGGAACTCCACGAGGGGGTTCCTCCAATCCTAGCCTTCTTCTTAGGCGGTGTATATATGGAGCGTCACCTCTATGTCTTCTACGCTGGATCGTGGAAAGACTTCAAAGAGGATATTCCTCTTTTTATTGGCAGTATAGGAAGAGGCAAGTTTTCTCAGGGCGTCGGCTTGGGCGTTCTGGTGCCGGGGTATCTGTTCCACTTGGACTTCGTCAAAACATTTTCATAGTCTTTTCACCTCGGCCAAGTACTTCACCATGAGTGGTTCTCGGGCCTCGAAGCGCCCGGTCACTTGGCCGACGAATAGGGCAGAGTCACTGCGAATCCGGGTCATCTTCAGCACTACCCTTGAAGCGATTCGTAATCCGGCCAGCAAGGCCTCATATTCTGTGGCGTTGTTCGACGCTCTGAACCTAAGCTTTAATAAGTACTTCATCTTTGTCTCGTTCGGGCCTCGAATAATAAGGCCGGCCCTACTCCCTTCCTCGGTAGAGCACCCATCGACGTAGAGAACCCAATCGAGAACGGAGTCGGGTACTTCCTCGATCAAGGTTCGGGGTCCACCGTCCCATATTGCCGCTTCTTCTTTAGTAGGATTAATACATTCGACCACGAAGTCAGCTAGGACCTGAGCTTTGATGGCTTGCCGGGGGCGGTATTTGATGTCGAATTGGGACAATTCCTACCTCCATTTTTCTAGACGACCTGATGACTCGAGGGAGGCGAGAATTGTCCCTATAGGAAGCTCGGTGAGGACGAAGATGGTGTGCGCCTGGAAGTAGTGCCGGAGTTTTCTTGAAGTGACGACAAGGGCTAAGACTATATTTTCTATGGTCAGGTACCTTATTTCCACGTCTTTGAAGACATGGATCACGTAGTAGACCGGCTTCTGTACTCCTTCGATTTCTCGGATGAGCACCGAGCATGCAACATGACCGGAGACTGCATGTATAATGATAGCTCGTCTCCTTCGATTGGTCGGGTGAGCAGCGGGGGAGTTGCCAAGTGCGCATTGAGCTGTTCGAAGGCATTTTGACATTCTTCTGACCATTCGAATTTTGGGATCTTTCTCAAGGATTTGAAGAATGGGATGCACTTTTCCCCGGACCTCGACATGAAGCGACTCAGAGTGGCCACTCTCCCCGTGAGTCGTATGATCTCAACGTTGCTCTTGGGTGTGGCCATGTTGAGAATGGCACTGATCTTTTCCGGGTTAGCTTCGATTCCTTGGTGGGTAACCATGAGCCCGAGGAATTTCCCGCTAGTAACTCCGAACGTACATTTGGCCGTATTCAGCTTCATTTTGTATTTGCGGAGGATATCGAACGTCTCGCCGAGATCTTTGGTGTGCTCGTCCGATGAGGTTAATTTCACGAGCATGTCGTCGACGTAAACCTCCTTGTTCTTTCTGATCTGGGGTTTGAACATTTTGTTAACTAGACGTTGGTATGTAGCCCCAGCATTTTTGAGGCCGAAGGGCATCACTTTGTAGCAGTATATCCCCCTGTCCGTAATGAACACGGTAAGTTCTACATCTGTCAGGTCCATACGGATCTGGTTGTTTTCGGAGAAAGCGTCCATGAAGCTGAGCAATTCGTGGCCTGCCGAGCTATCCACCAGCTAGTCTATTCGAGGGAGGGGATAATTGTCTTTCAAGCAGGCCTTGTTCCGGTCTGTGAAGTCGACGCACATGCGCCACTTCCCGCTCGCCTTTTTAACCATGACTACATACGCCAGCCAGTCCGAGTAGTCGACGTTTCTAATGAAGTTGGCCGCGAACAATTTATCGCCCTCGTCCTCGATCGCCTTTTGCTTGATCGATGCGAAACTACGATTCTTTCGACTGACGGGTCGGGCCTTAGGGTCGACACCGAGCTTGTGCGAGATTATTTTGGGGTCGATCCCGAGCATGTCAGCAGGCGCCCGGGGGAACACATCCGAGTTCCCTCAGAGAAAGTGGATCTTGTTTTCGTGCTGGGTTCCTATCAAAAGGGATCCGATCTGGACGGTTTGTCCCTCATTCCCTTCGACGAGGGGAATTTCTGTTAGCGCCTCTACCAGCCTCAGATTTCTTTCTGTTCATCGCGGGTGTCTAAGGACCCATGGAAAACATTTGCGTCTTTAAGGTCATCGCTATGTTCCCCGGTGGTTGATGTTGTGGTGAAGCAAATCTTGGCAATTCTCTGGTTCCCATAGGCCCGACCTATCCCCCTTGATCTAATAGAAATTTGATTGCGATGTGGTAGGTCGAGATTTGAATCCAAAGGGCGTTTAACGTCGGGCTTCCCAGGAGGATGTTGTAGGATGAGGGAATCCTAGCGACGATGAATTTCACCGGTACGGTCCTCATATGGCCAGCTTCCCCAATGTTGAGGAGGAGGGTGACCAGTCCCTCAGCCGGGATGGAATGGTTGGTAAACCCCGATAAGACGTGGGAGGTCGGACGGCCCCAGCCCTATACGCTGGAAGTAGTCATGGAAGAGGATATCTGCCGAGCTCACGGAATCTATCAGTATCCTCTGGACCTCGTAACGGTGGACCCGTGCCGTAATCACGAGAGGGTCGTTGTGAGGCACGGATATACCGTGGAGGTCCTCATCAGTGAAGATGATGGGCTCAACGGTCCTGCACTTCTTCTTGGGCGGATCGCTTGTTCCCTCGACGGGTAGGAGGCGATGAATCTCGCCGGCTCCACGGGCATACCCCGAAGAAACGACCATGATTTGGCCGATCGTTAATTCGCCGGAAGGAGGATGGTTCTCACGCTCCCTTTCCGCCTGTCGCTTATCCTGCAGGTACTTCGCCAGGTGGCCAGAGTGGATCAACCCCTTGATGTAATCGCGGAGTTGTTTACAGTTCTCGGTCGGGTGGCCCTGCGACCTATAGAAGGCGTAGTACGGGCCACGGATACGTTTAGCCACTCTATGGGTGACCGGTGGGAGCTTGAAGAATTGCTCGCCCTTCGCCTCCTCTAAGAGCTCAGTCTGGGAGATGTTGAGAGGAGTATACTCCTGGAACTTTGGGGAGTACGGTTTTGGCCGGTCGACCTTCTTCTCTTCTCTGCTCCTTTTCTTTTGGTCGGCTAGGTCACCCTGGGGCATGTTGGCATTCACCTCAGACTCGAGTTGGATCTCTCGCCCGGTCCAAGCTTTTACCTCGTCAATGGTCTTAGGTTGCGCTAATGCAAAAAAGCGGAGCCACTCTTTATGCCTAAGACCCGACCTTAGGACGGTGATGAAAGTTTTGTCCCGGTGCTCGGGAACCTCGAGAAGAGCATTGTAGAAGTGAGTGACGTATCCTTTAAAGGATTCCTTGTCCCCGCTCTTTATAGTGAAGAGGTAATCAACAGTTCGCTTATGTCGTCTGTTTCCGACGAAGTGGCCGAGGAACTGGACGGCCAGCTCATCAAAGGTAGAGATGGAGCGTGGCGTGAGTCCTCAGAACCAGTTCCGTCCAGCCCGGATGAGGGTGGCGGGAAATGCTTAACATTGGGCAGCGTCGGAGTTATCCCGAAAGCTCATGCCCACCGTAAATGCATCCAGATGGTCCTTTGGGTCGGATTTCCCATCGAAGAGGGCCACCTTGGGAGGCTTGTTCCTGGACGAGACGTGTACGACGACCAAATCCTCGGTGAAGGGCTTTGTAAGCGATTCGGCGGTGTACCTGGCCCCTTCACCGGATGGATGACCCTCCTGATGTATACCCTCGATTTTCTTTTCGAGGGTGTCAAGGCGGTCGTGATACCTCGAGGATTCGGTGCATTCAGAGCGGTGGTTCTTCCCGCTGGTGGTTTGCGCCAGGCTGCGACTCTGATTCCGTTCTATCAAATTCCGTAGGTCCCTGTTCATACCATAATTTTGCATTATTTTATTCCTCATTCTTATCATTTTACAAATAAACAGGTGCTTTTGATCCATGTCTGCTGCATAGTTGCAGGTTACAGGTTCTCGAAACAAAAACAGTGAAAAAGATGAAAAGACGATACAAAAATGAGACTACGACCAACAAATGGAAGAATCTTGATCAAGCCTACAGTTTGGAGAATAAACGAAGAATCAATGAACAAGTTCACAAAGTACAAAGGCAGCGCAAGGTTCAAGACTTCGACACGAAGCAAAGGGTAAAAGTACACGACGTTATGCACTGTGGAAATCTGGAAGAAAACTAGAAGACAATCTGAGAAACCAAGTGAAGAAACAAGTAGGAAAATGCAACAGGAAGATTACCAAAGAAGCAGAGCCAACAAGCCCCCTATATGGCCGCGGATCCGCGGCCAAACATGGGTTTTAGCCGCGGTTCCGCGGCCGTGCGTCGCCTGTGTCGGTGCATTTTCGTGTCGATGCATCGGTGCTTTGACTAGTCTTCTTAGGGGTATACTTGTAATTACAGATATGACACGATTGTAACCCTAGGGTTTCTATGTTCTATAAATAGAAACCCTAAAACCTATTTTAGGTTATGCCTCTTTTTATTTCATCTATTCAGAATTCTAAATTCGGTGTAAATGTTTGGAGAGAGCCGTCAAATAAAGTAAGTTTTTTTTATTTCATTACCCTGGTTAATTTTCATTCTGCCTTAGTATAATTTTTTCTTATCTGCCCTAATTAGATAGTTAGAAAATGTTAATCAATTCCCTAATGAGTGAGTAATTTCTCACTTGTTAGGGTTAGGAATAGGGAATGCTTGAGAGATGAAAATCTCTCACCCCTTTCTTTCCCATCACATATAATTAATAGGACTCCATGCATACATACACACACCGTTCCCTACAGCACCCTATCCCACGAGGTAGCGGTGCTACCGTAGTTTAAATGACCGGTTGCGTATGTTTTCCATGGAGGTTAGGGTAATAATTAAGAAAGGAAGGACAAGAACCTAGAGGAAGAAACATCATTTCTTCCCGATGGTACTAATCCTCTTTATTAATTATTACCATAACACCTAAAGAGATCTAAATTAGGGCATCGAAAACGGTGAGAAATATTAACTTTCCAAACTTAAACCTAAACCTAACCCTAGCAAGATTTTAATCCTAGTCTAGATAAACTTTAGTTTTTAGATTTAATCAATCCGACAACAATCGGAATTAACTCGTTAGGACAAATTAAGAATACACAAAATCCCTGTGGACCGACCTGTACTCACCGGCTAGCTACCAAGCGACGCCATTAGTGATTGCGGTAATTAATTATTTGATTAATCTTTTAAAAGCACAAGTACGCAAAACCACATCAATCAGTCCCCAGGCGAGGTCCTTCTTGAGTCCTCATGGCGAGTGTTGTTCGTGCGATCCCATCGAGGGAGGGGGTGTCGGTCATGTCTGGGTGCAGGTGAGCTCACCGATATCTCCTCAGGAGGGACAGGAACGCGATGGGACTCAGGGAGATGGGCTCTTTTGTGAGACCGCGGTGTGGGGCCATGTGGCGCCCAGCGGGTCATAGAATCGGTCGCCGCGGGTGAGCCGCGGTCGCCGGAGTGAGCACGGCGTTGTTCGGTGGTTCCAGCGTGGGTGGTGTCATCCGCCCATCTGCGGAGGTCATGATCCCTGGGAGGGGGAATGACGACCTGGGGGGCTGGGCCCGCTTTTGGACACGGACAAGGGCGTCGACTATGGACGCGAGCCTATCGATCCTTACCGAGAGGGCGTGGATGGCATTCGGTGGGGGAGTATATCCTTCCGTGCCTCTATTGTGGGGAGGGCGGCGGCTTATGCTGGGATCGTCACGGTCTTCACTCGCCATGTAGTCGAGTGCGGAAGATCAACTTTCGATGGGTGGAAAAATTTTCGTTCCCATAGACGGCGCCAGCTGATGGAGACCTGGATCTCCTTCAGATGTTTTCCTCCGTCGATCTGTTGTGAGCGCTGATGAAGGGTTGAGATTGATGTTGATGCTTGTCTTCTTGAGCGTGTGGATCTCAATGGGTTGATTTTAGGGGTAGAGCCAAGCTACCTGCAAAGAAGTCCCGGGGTGGTTGTACCACCGTGGACCCTCCGATGATCAAGTTAGCCGAGAAATTTGAGCAGAGTAGCGGCTTGTTGGATTGAAATTGCTTACCTGAGTTGTCTGAGAGAGGGGTTTTTATAGTGGTCGCCTGGAGCGAGATGGCGCGAGATCTTTGCCGTCGGTTATGCCCCTGGCGTTACTCCTGCATGAATGACGGAATCCCCCCATTCATGATGAGATACATTCGTTAATGGAGGGATACGGCGGCGTAGAATGCGGGATGTTGGGTGGTGGATATCTTGCTTCTGGCGAGAGACGTAGAGCCGTGGCGGAGGCGCTTGGGCTCTGCGTCCTTGGTTGCTTGGCAGAACCGAGGAGGATTAGCTTGGCGGGAGGCTCGGAGGCGAGCGGAAGGCAGAGGTAGCTCGGTTCCATGATAGCTCGGAGGCGAGCTGGAAGGGCTGAGGAAGCCCAGCGTGCAGGAGGCCATCGAAGGTCGGGTCAGTCCTCGGGGCGAAGGCCTAGGGAATGCCCTCAATATACCGCGTTTGCTCATATCTCGTGAGCCCCGGGACATGTCATATGCCACGTGTCATGATCCGGGGAATTTCCACTTATGAGTATTATCGGAGAGCAAATCGTCCTCACGGGAGGAGGATCTGCGCCTGGATCTGCAGCAGGAGAAGGAGAAGATAGCCATCCTCGAAACCCGGGTGGCCGCCGAGGAGTTGACTAACTCTAAGTGTAAGGAGTCTCACCGGTTTCTGAGTGAGTCCAACAAGTGCATCCAGGCTAAGTTGGAGGAGGTCAGCAAGCTCTATGCTGATCTCGCCGACACCTCGGCCATTGTTTGTCACCAGGCTCTCGACGTCGTCAAGGCATTGAAGCTGGGGTTCGCCGACAGCGAGCTCTGGGTCCAGTACCCTCTCTCCGAGGATGCATCGTAGGTGGATGCCGCCGAGGATGCCGCCGGGGGTGAGGCTGCTGGTGGAAGCGCCGGGGGTGAGGCTGCCGGTGGAAGCGCCGACCCAGAGGTCGCCGTTTTGGTTCCCGCCACTGGCGTCGAGCAGAGCGAGATCCCCCCGGGCCTACGGCCTGAGCTTTCCTGCCTTTTCCCTTTTTTTTAAAGTTTTGTAAGCCTTCGGGCGTTTTGTAAGGCTGAGGAGCCTATAATACCTTGTAAAAATTTTCGGAATATAAATAAAGCTGAGCTTATTTTTCTCTGCATGACTGTGTGCTTTCTGCGTGAGTACCTCAGTTCGTCAGTCTTTCTCTCGACTCAAGTGGTAGGCCGTAGGTCAATGCCCGGCTCTTTAGATGACGACCGCACGTCGAGTGTAAGTCGATTAATCACCAAGCGTAGGAAGGTTGGTGCTCTCCCGCTTCCCGGAGTCGAGGTGGCGATCGTTCATTTAGGATGATTCGAAAGATATCCAAGTGTAGGAAGGTCGGTATCAGTTTAATCCTTATAGTCGGGTTGACAACTACGTCTCTTAGCATGAGTTGAAAACGTAGAATAGGTCGGCATTGACTGATTCCTCCCTGATGTGGTTCCTAGACTCGTGTCTTCGTAGGGTAGGAACCCACCCCTCGGCGACTAGCCGAGCAGGAATTTGCACGGTGGCCTCATTAGGAGGGCTTTAGCTCCTGAGCGTTAATGGGTAGGAAGCTACCCATTCGAGATGGACCGGACAGGGAAGCTGTTCAGTGGCCTCATGAGGAGGGCTTTGATTCTTAGCGTAGATGGGTAGGAATCTACCCGCTGGGGATGGACCGGGAAGGGAAGCTGCTCGGTGGCCTCGTGAGGAGGGCTTTGATCCTTAGCGTAGATGGGTAGGAATCTACCCGCTAGGGATGGACCAGGCAGGGAAGCTGCTCGGTGGCCTTGTGAGGAGAACTTTTGATCCTTAGCATAGATGGGTAGGAATCTACCCGCTAGGGATGGACCGGGCAGGGAAGCTGCTCGGTGGTCTCGTGAGGAGAGCTTTAATTCTTAGCGTAGTTGGGTAGGAATCTACCCGTTAGGGATGGACCGGACAAGGAAGCTGCTCGGTGGTCTCATGAGAAGGGCTTTGATCCTTAGCCTAGATGGGTAGGAATCTACCCGCTAGGGATGGACCGGGCAGGGAAGCTGCTCGGTGGCCTTATGAGTAGGGCTTTAATCCTTAACGTAGATAGGTAGGAATCTATCTGCTAGTGATGGACCTGGTAGGGAAGCTGTTCTGTGGCTTCGTGAGGAGGGCTTTAGATCTTTAGCGTAGATGGGTAGGAATCTATGCGCTAGGGATGGACCAGATAGGGAAGCTGCTCGGTAGCCTCGTTAGGAGGGCTTTAGAGACTCCCCTGCACCCTCATGGGGGAGTTGTTCGATCTTCCCTGACCTGTAAAATCAGGAAGAGTGACCGTCGTGGATGACATGTGGCGGAATTATACTGGAAAGGCTCGATATTCTGAAAATTTGCTCCATTCAACCTTCCGTTGACCGCTTGAGAGCTCATGAAGACCGAAATGGTCGCCACATGTTTATTCTGTATCAGGAAATTGAAAATATCCCGCGATTTGCGTTGCTGTGCGTATAAATTATGGCCTTTGGAGGTTTTTGTTGAGGCTATAAATAGTGAAGGCATGTTGGTTTCTTTCTAGCCTTGTGTTTCTGAAGATGGCTGGGCGTCCGTGTATGCTCATCAGGGAGATCATTTCTCGTGATGATGTGTATCTTTACAGCATCTACCGCTTCGAGCATACGTATGAGGCGATGATAGACTGCGTGGAGGGACACTTTGGACGCCTTCTTCACTGGCGATCTCCCCTCCTCCAACTGCTCATCTACGCGATCTGGAGGATGTCCCCGGGGCTACACAATGCCCTGTCTCCGCAGCTGAGGGACGAGGCAATTGAAAAGTTGCACTCGCTCTACCACCTCGGCCTGATCTCAAAGAGCAGGAGGGACCGATCGGTGGACCTTCTTATAGAGTGTTTGTAGAAGAGGCTGGTCGCTGATTTGGTCCAGCGGATGGCGCTCCAGTGGCAGTCGAGGAAGCTAGGGCTCGGTTGGAGGGGATTTTCTCGGAGTACCATCAGCAATGCTTTCTTAATCCCTGGCCCCCCTGTGGTAAATATATTTTTTTTGTAAGGCTGAAGAGCCTATAATACCTCTTTGATGAATAAAAGTTTTTCTTATTGAGGTATTTTGTTTCCTTCTGTCCCTTTTGCATTGTTTACGTGCTTTTTCAAGACGAGCTTAGGGGTAACGGAACTTAGAAAGAAAACAAAATTTGTGGAAGAAGTCTCTTATAACTCTGGAGACGTAATAAAAATTACATCGCTTCAAAAAGGAGAAAATACATTCATTTATACAATTTGAGTTTCTCGGCGTTGTAAGGCCGAAGAAACATTCGTCCCCTGGCGTCTTGCAAGCGATATGCTCCACCAGGCTCTTCGGATTTCTGTCTGGTCGTCGCGTGTATCCAAAGATCCATGGAAATCGTTTGTGTCCTCAAAGTCATCGCTCTGCTCTCCGGCGGGAGACGTTGAGGCGAAGCAAATCTTAGCGATCTGTTGGTTCCCGTAGGCCCGGCCTGTCCCCCTTTGTGTCACGCCCCGCTTCCCAGTGTACGGAGATGGGGACGTGACGAGGTCCGCTACGTATTTACTCAGAAGCAAATACGCTAAGAGTAACTAAGCAATATAAAAGAAAATACACAGGAGACAAGATATAATAAAAACAACAACTTTTATTTATTAACATTCTTTTGTACAATGCATGAAAAGGAAATACAACTGAAACAAAAACGATGCCTAAACAGTGGCATAACAGGAAATGAAAAGTACAGAAAGGAAAAGTGTACAATGAAACTAAAGTGCAGGGTCTTCAGCAAACTGCTCTAAGTCTTCTTGAGATGGCTCGATCTCCGCCGGGTCCAAACCACTTGACGACATTCAAAGAAGAAAGAAATAGAATGTCGTCAGCAAACAGGTCGCTCGGTAAGTCCCAAAGGTAAGAGGAGAATCGACAGAGAGTAAGAGAGAGAGTGGCTTTTAATGTTGTATTATACTGTTGTATTTAGTGTTGTGTTAACGCTGTTGTTTGTAGCTTGGTACAGAAGAATGCCAGTGTATACGAGAGGAGTCTCACTTGCCCCGGAGACTAAGGTATCAGGAACTCAAGGAACCGTTTATGCCACGGTACAACAACAACTGGATTCATGTTAGGTGTCTTAATCTTACCGTCTCGTGCCATTTTTAACACCTTCCTTACCAATCTACCCCTTAAACCCCGCGATGTCTTGTTTGTATTGTTATCTTGTAAAATTGTATTGATTGTATGAGTGATTGACTGACTGACCGAAACCATGATATCAGGAAACGGTTATAACCGTAGAGTCATATAAATGGAATACTGAGAATCATGTAAAAGGAATATATCCATGGTTCGATTCGGTCAAGTTGTATAAATTGATAATTGTATTCATGGGTTCATGCGTTCATATTGAATTGGAATCTTGTAGTTTATAGATTGACTTGAATCATGTTCAAGTCAGATTAATCAGACTCAAACTCGAGTCAGACAATCAGAAATGTGAATCGAAGTCTTATAATTGCTAGGGCCCTTAGGGTAATTTATAAAACTTGAGGGGGTTTTATGTAAAAATACTTTTATATACTTTTTAAAATACACCTCAGGTATTTATTGTTCGTCTTTAGAGTTGTAATGAGGGTGGATTTTAAGTGGTGACATTTCTAGTGAAAATATCCTAGTTTTATAAATAAGGGTATTTATTGGTAATAATGATTTATTTGAAGTTCATGGTATTTTAGTGTAAAATTTATTATTGTGATTTTTAGAAAATGGTGGAAAATTTATATTATAATGAAATAGATATTTAAATGATAAATATACATATGTTTATACAAAAATAATTTTAATAAATATTTTATATTCCAAAAATCTCATTTTCTTAAAATGTCGTATTTTAAACCTTTCGAGTCCGAATACTCCTTGCGGAGGTCTGAATCTCGCACTACTAGCCCGAGGGTGGGCGATAAACTGCACAATCCCGAACGGGTTCCCCAAAAATGGCTTGTAGCGGCGCTTTGCAAAAATTGTAAAATACTAATCCTTTAGAAAACGGTTTTATAAAGTAAAAGGTATTTATTTGCAAAAGTGTAAATTTTCCGTATTTTAGATTCTAGGGTTTCCTAAGTCAACCGGCCTATTTCTAAATGGTTTAAACGACAAGTTGTTAGATGCCTCAAATCGCTTCTTCACCGCCAATTGTGGCCAGGTAAGTACAAATGAGGAAATGAGGGATCCGCTCACGAATCGTGAGACGAGCCTTTTAAAGTTACCTTTGCTCACTTGCCTAGCGTAGAAACCACAAAATCAGGTTTAGATAAACGATCGATATCCACAACTTATCGTATTTTCTTAATAAGAGATATTTATTTAAAAGTGTATCAAATCTAAAACTTTTAAGAATGGTTTTATTAAAGATATGGTATTTAAATGAAAGTTTTGTTTTATCGTATTCTAAGTTTTTGATGATATCGTTTTAGGTTGTATTTGCGTGTGTGTGAAGGTAGGTCATTATCTCGTGCTCTACTTTAAATGTATAGCAAAGTTAAGGGGTTAAATGTGAAATCGAAATATGGTGGTATTAAAGTGAAAAATACGATAATTTGAAAAGGCTATCATTTCATGTGATGAAACTTATTCAAATTGATTTTTAAAAGTTTAATAGTCAACATAAAGATATTTAAGTATGAATGTATTGATGAGAAGTGAAATTTTATAGAAAACCGAATCGGAAATCGGATTTGTTCCGATTCCATCGGGTTTCGTAGTTTCGTATTTTAGAGAAATAGAAAGGGAGATAGAATGGGACTTACGGGTTTCGATTAAGCAAGGGAGTGAAGGGGGGGACTAAAGGGGTTGTCGAGGCGTTGCTTCGTCGCCAGTTGTTCCTAAAAACGTCGCCGGAATTCCCGCCGGAATTTTGTCGAAGCTTCGCCGCGAACTTGATTTCAAAGTACACACTCTTGAAAAAATTTTGAGAGAGTGAGCCTAGGGTTTTGGGATGAGAGGGTAGAGGGTAGGAGGTGTATTTATAGGGTAGACTTGGGTAGGGTAGGTGAAAGGTTTTTAATTAAAAAAAATTATAAATATTATAGAAAAATCATTAAAAATTGGAGTAATTAGGTGTTAATGGGCATTCTGGAACCAATCCAATAAATTAGAGTATGCAGGGGGTTAGAGAAGGAGAAAAGCCAAATTTTTTGTGTTGACGACTCTGCCGTCCGGCCGGCGGCGCCGGCCCGAGTCCGCCGGTCCGCCGGCCGACTTAGCCGAGTCGGGCTGAGTCGGGGTGCCGGGGGGTGGGGGGTCTCGTGGTGTAAGCACTGGTAATTTTAGTTTTCTGGGTTCAGTTCAAAGTTTGGGAGTTATGGTGTTTGGACTGTTGGGCTTCCAAAGGATTTAAAACAAAAACAATATAAAAATAATATGGGGCAGGGGATTTGAACTCTGGTGGCTTGGTTCAGCAGTGCAAGGTGTTACCAATGAGCTACAAGCTCCTTCTTGTAATTATGGTGTGAAATAATTACTTAAAGTGGTAACAGCAACATTAAATACCCCAATTGTACTTTAATTTTAAAACAATTTTATGTACACTAAAAATGGAGTTATTTAAAAAACAAAATAATTACTTATATATTGTGCTCAGGTTAAAATACTCTTTTATGGATTTTGGAAAAAAAATTGTATAGAAAAGTGTATAGAAAAATTAGGGTTGTTACACTTTGTCTAATGGAAATTTGACCGCATGGTGGTAGGTCGAGATTTGAGCCCGGAGGGCATTTAATGTCGGGCGCCCCAGGAGGATGTTGTAGGATGAGGGGATCTTAGCGATGATGAAATCCATCGGTACAGTCCTCGTATGTCCTGCTTCACCAATATTGAGGAGGAGGGTGACCACTCCCTCGGCCGGGATGGAGTGGTTGATAAATCCCGTAAGGACGTGGGAGATGGGTCGTACGTCGGACGGTCCCAGCCCTATACGCTTGAAACAGTTGTAGAAGAGGATGTCTGCCGAGCTCCCATAATCGACCAATATCCTCTATACCTCATAACGGTGGACCCGGGCTGTTATAACGAGGGGGTCGTTGTGAGGCAAGGATATACCATGGAGGTCTTCATCGGTGAAGATGATAGGCTCGGTCATCTTGCACTTCTTCTGGTATGGGTCGTTTGTACCCTCGACTGGTAGGAGTTGTTGGTTTTCGCGGGCTGCGCGAGCAGATTCCGAGGTGATGTCCTTGATTTGCCTGATCATTAACTCCTGGGAGAGGGCTGGTTCTCTTGCTCCCGGTCTGCCTGCCGCTTGTCCTGCAGGTACTTCGCCAGGTGGCCAAAGCGGATCAACTTCTCGATATAGTCACGGAGTTGTTTGCAGTTTTTAGTTGGGTGACCCTACAACCTACGGAAGTCACAGTACGGTCCCCGGATATGCTTAGCCGCTCTTTGGGTGACTGGCGGGAGCTTGAAGAATCTCTCGCCTTTCTCTTCCTCCAACAGCTCGGTCTGGGAAATACTAAGAGGAGTGTACTCCTAGAATTTCGGCGAGTATGGTTTTGGCTGGTCGACCCTCTTCTTCTCTTCTCTGCCCCTCTTCTTTTGGTCGGGTTGGTGGCATTTACCTTCGACTCGAGTTGGATCTCCCGCTCGGTCCAAGCTTTTACCTAGGCCATGTTCTTAGGTTGCGCTAATGCAAAAGAGCAGAGCCACTCTTTGTGCCTAAGACCCGACCTTAGTGCGGTGATGACAGTTTCATCTCAGTGCTCGGGGACCTCGAGGAGAGCGTTGTAGAAACGAGTGACGTATCCCTTAAAGGATTCCTTTTCCCCGCTCTTTATGGTGAACAGGTAGTCGACTGTTCTCTGTTGTCATCAATTTCCGACGAAGTGGCTGAGGAATTGGGTGGCCAGCTCACCGAAGGTCGAGATGGAGTGTGATGTGAGTCCTCGGAACTAGTCCCGGCCAGCCCGGATGAGGGTGGCGGGAAAAGCTCGGCATTGGGCTGCGTCGGAGTTATCCTGGAAGCTCATGCTCGCCGTAAAGGCGTCTAGATGGTCCTTCGGGTCAGATTTCCCATCGAAGATGGCCACCTTAGGTGGTTTGTTCTTGGAAGAGATGTGCTCGGCCATTAGTTCTTCCATAAAGGGTTTCATCAGCGAATCGGCGGAGTATCGGGCCCCTTTGCCGTATGCTTGGCCATCATGGTGCAAGCCCTCGATTTTCTTCTCGAGGGCCTTGAGTCGGTGGTGGTAACCCGAGGATTCTGCATAATCGGAGTGGTGACTGTCCCCGCTCTAGGTCTGTGCCAGTGTGCGGCTTCAATTCCGCTCTATCAGATTTCGCAAATCCTAGGGCGAGGTCCTTCTTGAGTTGCCCCGGCGTTCATCGTTCGCGTGACCCTGGCGAGAGGGGAGGTGTCGGTCATGCCTGGAAGCTAACGAACTGACCGATACCTCCTCGCGGGGCGAGCACGCTGTTGAAGTCGAAAATTGCACCCTGGTTGACCAAGTCAAAGTCAAAGTCAACCCCAAGCCAAGTGGGCCCATGCCCAGGTCGAGTCCGAACATGAAACGGCCGGCCCTCCCCCATACCAAAATGAAATCATGTAATAAATAATTTTTATGTAATTTTTTATGCATGAATGTAAACAAAATGGGCATAAAACCAAATTTTTGTAAGCCCATGGCTTATGTGCAAAAAGAAATAGCACATGAGACATGGGATGGGCAAAATACCATTTTGTAAAGCTCAAGAGGCTATATGTAAATATGTAAGCCTATATAAGGCAATATGATGAAAATATCTAAGATACTTTCCATTCCCAAAAATTAGGGCCTGTGCCTCTTTCTCCTTCCTCAAGGTTCTAAAACGTTTTTCTTTCTTTTGAATTAAATCAAGAGTTTTACTCTTCCTTTTATAAAACTAAATAGTTTTTCACCACAAAACCCACAAAGGAGAACTCAGATCTTCCATCAGATCTCAGAAAGGAGAGATTTTAAAAATCTCATACTTCTTGATCTTCAAGATCCGGCCAACAAAGGAAGAAGAAGGAGACCCATCTCCAGAAACCCAACTTTGGGGAAGATCCAGGGCTCAAGGGGAGAAGCCCCTTCATCGACCTCAAAATATCCTAGGAGTTTAACTCCTTACACACACACACACACACACACACACACACACACATATACATATATACAAAATAATAGGTTCCCCTTTCTGGGAGTACAACTCCCATTGCAGGGACCAAGTCCCTTTTGCCTCCCGAGCGCCCATGTGCCTGGCACGTAAGGCTCTAGCGCCCAAAGCGCTAACGCCCTTGCGCTCAAAGCGCTAGCACCCAAAGCGCTAGCGCCCGAGCGCTCACGTGCCTGGCACGTGGAACACTAGCGCTCTTGCGCTCAGAGCACTAGCGCCCGAGCGCCCACGTGCCTGGCACGTGGAGCGCTAGCACTCAAAGCTAGCGCTCTTGTGTTCAAAGCACTAGCGTCCGAGCGCCCACGTTCCTGGCACGTGGGGCGCTAGAGCTCAAAGCTGAGCGCCCAAAGCGCTAGTGCCCGAGCGCCCTTGCGCTCAAAGCGCTAGCACCCAAAGCGCCGGCGCCTTCTTTCACGCATCCTTTGGATGCCCTTTCCCTTTTTACACACACACACACATACATACTCCATGACACTGTCCTTTGGACCCCCGTAAAAAACTCTACAGGGCCTCCGATATATCCAAAACCTTTTCAAAACACAACACCGCACATTGAGTTCGCATGACCAGTTCAACCCGTCAATCGGAGGTTCTCTCGCTCCAAATGCGAGGTGTAATTAACGGCAGCTTAGTCCGCGGCTGCCGGAGATTCGGATCCCCACAATCAATAAACCCTAGCCTACCCTAGGCAGGGGGAATCTGTAATGCGCCTGACAAGCCCGCGCGTATTCCCATCTCAATGGGGTGACGAAAAACACCCTACAGATTCTAGCACGCCCGGTGGGACCCAATCTCTCCTCCCATATTTCGGGTCAAACATTCATGCGAACTCAATCGATATACATATTTATATTTATACTAAAATAATGCTCTTTCATGCAGGTTTTCAAGCAATCACTTCTCAACAATGTCTCCAAAAATGAACTCAGCTCCCATCTCCTACACGATGAAGATGGACGCCAGGACGGTCCTCTCGGCCGGTCTCGGGCGACAATAGGAGGAGCCGCAGCTACCATTTGGCTCTATTATGTTCGTGTCAGCTAGCGCCGTCCCAGCTCCTCAAGCTCCGGTAACAGACAAACCGGTCTCAAAAGAGAAAAGGCCGAATGTCATGGTTGCGAGGGCACCTCTGCCCAAGCACAAATCCGTTTCCAAACGACCCCCCATCGCTCCAGCTGGGGGCAAGGCCATCAACACCAACAAAGCAACAAGGCATCTTGAGCAAGCTCCGGCGGTGCCCCTGACAACTGCTCGATCGGGTGTCTTCTCTAAGCTCCCCGCTAATCGACTCACGGTGGCTTCCCAGGAAATGGATGCCCGCCAAGCCCTTAAAATTGAGAATCTAAGGCAGAAAAGGCTCAGATATAGAGCCAACAAAAGGGCTAGGGCTCCTGCTAGGATGAACTTCATGAGGCTCCGAGAACGGGGTTGCCCCGCCAAAGATAAAGAGACGGATGGATATGTGGTCCACACAGTTTACATGGTCGGACATGAAGAAACAAACCCTCCCATGCTTCACAGCCATGGTGATGATATGGCGGACGCTGCCCAACGTCCACTCGATCTAAATAATGAAGATCTCGCTCATGCCGATAAGCCAAAAGAGCCCAGGGTTCCTGTGGAATTGTGCTCAGGCAATAAGGATGACCCGGTTGTCATAACCGGAACTACAGAACAAGCATTATTCCGATGGCTTCAGAGGCAGCTTCAGGACAGGGATGAGAAGTTAGCCAAGGTACAGTCTAAGGTAGACGAATTGGCAAACGTCGCGGCAGATCTCGCGACCCAAGTCACCTGATTGCAATTACAGCAGAATCAAATTTTGGTTCATAAACCAGGGATTGATACCCGAAGGCAGCCAAATGATACCTCCTTCAACCTAAGAGCGGAGCGCCTTCCCGAAAAACGGCCGCGATCAGCCTCCAGTCTCTCAGATACATGCACCGAAGGGGAATCGCCTCTGAAAGAGAAACTGGATAAGGTCTATTCCTTCAGAAGGGACACAATCCGTAAAATATTCAAAGATGCCCTGAGGAACGGTCTACAACTGCCGGAGTCAAAAAGACCACAGGAAGTGAACATGACCGACGATGCCAAATACTGCCCCTATCACAGAGTGATAGGTCATGCCATTGAGGACTGCTTCGTCTTCAAATATTGGGTCGAAAAGCAATACAAGGCAGTGTTAGTTGTATGTATGCCCTAGAGGCCAGTATTGTACAGATGATGTATATTATATTGGATGCTTGGACATATATAGAGATGACTTTCTTGCTCGATATGATAGTATGCTATCTGGTTGCTCTTTATCTTAACATGTACACTAGTCTCTTTATACTGTCTTATAGTTATATGTTGGTAAAGCCCTTAGGATGTGTACTTGACTACCTGGACTATGATGCAGATCATACTAGTGGGGAAATGGTAGTCCATAAGTACATCCTTCAAGGTCCCTAGTCGTAGGTGTATCGAGAAGGGGCATCGATATACCAGTGTAGACTAGCGTATACGCTTCTCGACCCATGAGATGGGCGATAGATGATCCCATATCCATTGGTGTTTGACATCAGAGATGATATACGGGTGCTCAGTGGAGACTGGGTACACTGGACGGACTCGCCGAGAACTCCCAGATGGTATTATACCTCACGTCAGATGGCAGTTCTCAGGTGACACTTGTACAGGTTAGTCTGTAGACCCGAGATCGTCATAGAGTCTTATGTGATTCCCACTGTGCTTTGATCTCCACCTTACCACGTCCATGAGGGCGTGCAAAACGGTGGTTTTTGGGTACAGTCCCGAGTCACATGGAGGCAATGAGCGATAGGAGGGGTTTCGTCTTTCCCGGTATTGGGGGTTGATGTTGCGCTGTGCTCGATTGGCCATAACAGGGAAGTCCCTAGCCAGGGCTGATTCAGAGATTTGCTGGTAAGTGTTACCAATAGTTTCTCGACCCGTTACGAGCCTCACATCGGCATGACTTATCGGTTATTGGGGTCTGACGTTTACCACCCCTAGACTTGATATGCGACATATCAGACGAGGAGACCGGACTGTATGGGAAGTGTTGCCAGTTGGCTCAATGGGAGTTGTAGCAGGTTCGCTTGTTCTCTTCTGATCGCTCAATACCCGGGTGGCCGTTATGTTTAGCTGACCGCTTGCGGCTTGGGGGTGCTTGATATGATCATCACCCACTGCCGGCGTATTGACGAGTCTCAGAGTCCCACAATGGAGTTTCCTAATCCAGGCGAAACGTTGTGGTGCGCGTATGCGATATGCGCATGGACCCGATTAAAATGCGTGTATGAGATACCGTATATTGGTCGGGTGGCTTGCTTTTGGTAGGGGTCATATGTGATATGGCCGGATTGATAAATCAAGTGTTGATTTATCATTTAACCATTAGATTCTCACTAGAAATCCTTTCTTGTTTTCTTTGGATGTATGGATGCATGTATGCATTTCTTATTGTTTCATGCACATATGGATGTGCATGCACACATACATACATACATACATCATCTATCATGGTTGTTTATACATAGAACATGGTGGATATATAAGACTCACACCATGGTTTATTTTATGGATATTTATTTTTATTTTTGCTAAAACTAAAGAAATGAGATAAGATTGAATCATGGTCAAAGTTTCTACACTCTTCTTGTAACCTAACCATTTGCACCTAACTTTTGACCATGGTTTAATCTTTCTCTTGTGTTTAACTAAAGATAAATTAAATATTCATAAAGAAATAACCATGGTTTGAGATGAAGAGAAAAAGATATATATTCTTATGTTTTTCTTTTTCTCTTTAGAGTTATTCTTATCTTCTTCTAAAATATCCATCATCTTCATCAACCTTGAGCTCATGCTCTCTTGAATTTTCTAGAGAGCAAATCATTCATCAAGATAGGATTTTGAAGTGAGAAAAGCCACCACAACATCATTCTACACAAGTCTTGCCCACTTGTTTAGAGTGTTAGCTTCGTTTTCCATTCTTGAGATTGTGAAGTTGCTAGCTTGGACAAAGCGGACTCCGGGTGGATCATCGGTGACCGAGAGGCGTTCAAGCGGAGTTCTTTCAAACCCCAAGTAGCCGAGGAGTCTAGCGTAGGGAGCTACAAAGGTTGTACTCTCTAAACCCTAGCATTTCTTTCATATGATGATGTGAAAACTTTTTTGAAACCCTAATTTTTCTAGGATCGATCCTTTGCATGTTAACTTAGCACCCCAAAATTCCATCTTTGGTACATGTGATGCTTCCAAACCCTTCATGAGGTGCTAGGCTAACCTTACAGGCAGGAGAGATAGAACTGTCTAAAGGCGTGCTAGCAAATAGTCAAAGCTACGACCGCCGATTTCATACAAATGGAGACCGAAGCCTTTCGGGAACCTAATCCTAATCCTCCCAGACATGTACCATTATCTGGAAAGGGCGAATCAAAAACTGATCAGCCTTAAGGACCAGCATCTGTAAGGGCACCTACTCTAATGGAGAGAAAGAAGAAGGTGTACTCCTTCAGGAGGGATGAGGTCCGCAATATATTCGAGGAAGCCTTGAACAACGGTCTGCAATTGCCTATTCCGAATAGGCCACATGAAATGAATATAACCGGCAATCCTGTATACTGCCCATACCATAGGGTGGTGAGTCATACCATTGAAGACTGCTGTGTTTTCAAAGATTGGGCAGAGGACCAATACAAGCTTGGAAAAACCTCACAGTTCTCGGATGTATCGGCAAACCACAGAGCTACGGTCATCAATACAGTCCCGCCAAGATCAAAATTCAAGGAGCTGGGATAAGCAAAGATGACCACCACGTCGTTAAATTGGGAATGTAAAAAAATGTGTGTAAATAAATAAATAAAAAGAAAAGCCGAAATGATGGGGCGACTCGCAATAAAAATCAACGAGTAAAATAAAGATGAAAAATAAAGCCGAAATGATAGGGCAACCGCGACTGAAACGATAGGGCAATCGCGACCTTCGCGATAAGAAAAGCTGAAATGATAGAGCAATCGCGGTAAAACAAAAAAAACAAAAAAAAACAAAACAAACAAAACAAAAGCGAATGATGAGTCGCTCCTGGTACCATATTCCAGTGCAGCGATGCAGACGCCAACCAAAATCCAATTTCCCAAAATTCTCCCAGCCCTACGGCAAGTCCCCAAATTGTCTACCGTATACAATCCATGGGCTCAAATAATTCTCATCATACCCATGCCCCACCGTAATCACCAGTTACGCGGCTGGTCTCCGCCCTTGGAATTATGCTCCATTGGGAAGACCCACTCATATGTCCTCATGATGCATGAGAAGAACAAACCTTCGTGGGATCCTGACGACTCACAAAGGAGCAACACACTTAGGAGTCCCCACGACTCCTAAGGAGAAAATACACCTACGGGATCCTTACGACCTATAGGGAGAAAATGCTTTGTGAGACCCTTACGGCTCACAAAATTGAAAAGTATTAGGTGATAGGGACCTAAAACATGTCTCCTAAGCCATCGCTCCTGATAAGAAAGCGCAAATGATGATTCGCTCCTGGTACCATATTCCAGTGTAGCGATACTGATGCTAAGCAAAAACCAATTCCCAAATCCTCCCGGGGCAAATGATGAGTTGCTCCTGGCATTATTCCAGTGCAGCAATGCAGATGCCGACCAAAACCAAAATCCCCAAATCCTCTCATGGAAAATGATGATTCGCTTCTGGTACTGTATTCCAGTATAGCGATGCTGATGTCAACCCAAATAACAATCAACAAGTCAACTTCAACTCCGACACCGCAGAAAGCGGAGCAAGTCAGAATCCAATCTCGACACCGCAAGAAGCGGAGCAAGTCATGTTGACCCCTGACACTGCAGGAAGCAGGGCAAGTCAAATAGAGCGTCGACCGTCCATGTCGCAAAAAGGGCAGTGCACGCTTCCTACAAAGCAGGAACCAGATCACTCCGGGCCAGGGAAAAGTCTACCACGGACACTCCGTCTCGGAGACGCGTCAAGCGTCGACCGTCCATGTCGCAAAAAGGGCAGTGCAGGTTTCCTACAAAGCAGGAACCAGATCACTCCGGGCCAGGGAAACGTCTACCACGGACACTCCGTCTCGGAGACGCGTCAAGCGTCGACCGTCCATGTCGCAAAAAAGGCAGTTCAGGCTTCCCACAAATCGGGAACCAAATCGCTCCGAATCAGAGCGTCAACCGTCCATGTCGTAAAAAGGGCAGTGCAGGCTTCCCACAAATCAGGAACCAAATCGCTCTGGATCAGAGCGTCGACCGTCCATGTCGCAAAAAGGGCAGTGCATGCTTCCCAATAATCGGGAACCAAATCGCTCCGGATCAGAGCGTCGACCGTCCATGTCGCAAAAAGGGCAGTGCAGGCTTCCCACAAATCGGGAACCAAATCGCTCCGGATCAGTGCGTCGACCGTTCATGTCGCAAAAAGGGCAGTGTAGGCTTCGTACAAAGCGGGAACCAGATCACTCCGGGCCAGGGGAACGTCTACCACGGACACTCCGTCTCGGAGACGCGTCAAGCGTCGACCGTCCATGTCGCAAAAAGAGCAGTGCAGGCTTCCTACAAAGCAGGAACCAGATCACTCCGGGCCAGGAAAACGTCTACCACGGACACTCCATCTCGGCGACGCGTCAAGCGTCGACCGTCCATGTCGTAAAAAGGGCAGCGCAGGATTCCCACAAATTGGGAACCAAGTCGCTCCGGATCAGAGCGTCGACCGTCCATGTCGCAAAAAGGACAGTGCAGGCTTCCCACACATCGGGAACCAAATCGCTCCGGATCAGAGCGTCGACCGTCCATGTCGCAAAAAGGGCAGTGCGGGCTTCCTACAAAGTGGGAACCAAATCGCTCCGGGCCAGGGAAACGTCTACCACAGACACTCCGTCTCGGAGACGCGTCAAGCGTCGACCGTCCATGTCGCAAAAAGGGCAGTGCATGCTTCCCAATAATCGGGAACCAAATCGCTCCGGATCAGAGCGTCGACCGTCCATGTCGCAAAAAGGGCAGTGCAGGCTTCCCACAAATCGGGAACCAAATCGCTCCGGATCAGTGCGTCGACCGTTCATGTCGCAAAAAGGGCAGTGCAGGCTTCGTACAAAGCGGGAACCAGATCACTCCGGGCCAGGGGAACGTCTACCACGGACACTCCGTCTCGGAGACGCGTCAAGCGTCGACCGTCCATGTCGCAAAAAGAGCAGTGCAGGCTTCCTACAAAGCAGGAACCATATCACTCCGGGCCAGGGAAACGTCTACCAAGGACACTCCGCCTCGGAGACGCGTCAAGCGTCGACTGTCCATGTCGCAAAAAGGGCAGTACAGGCTTCCCACAAATCGGGAACCAAATCGCTCCGGATCAGTGCGTCGACTGTCCATGTCGCAAAAAGGGCAGTGCAGGCTAACTACAAAGCGGGAACCAAATCGCTTCAGGCCAGGAAAACGTCTACCATAAACACTCCGTCTCGGAGACGCGTCAAGCGTCGACCGTCCATGTCGTAAAAAGGGCAGTGCATCCCAAAAAGTGGGAACCAAAGCAAGTCGCCTCCACGCAAAAGAAGATCCATCAATTTCATGCACACGACTCATATATATGGTGTGCATTTATTGATGGTGGGCACTTTGTTGAAGTCGAAAATTGCACCCCGGTTGACCAAGTCAAAGTCAAAGTCAAACCCAAACCAAGTGGGCCCATGCCCAGGTCGATCCCGAACATGAAACGGCTGGCCCTCCCCATGCCAAAATTAAATCATGTAATAAATAATTTTTATGTAATTTTTTATGCATGAATGTAAACAAAATGGGCATAAAGCCAAATTTTTGTAAGCCTATGACTTATGTGCAAAAAGAAATAGCACATGAGACATGGGATGGGCAAAATGTCATTTTGTAAAGCCCAGGGGGCTATATGTAAATATGTAAACCTATATAAGGCAATATGATGAAAATATCTAAGATACTTTCCATTCCCGAAAATTAGGGCATGTGCCTCTTTCTCCTTCCTCAAGGTTCTAAAACCTTCTTCTTTCTTTTGAATTAAATCAAGAGTTTTATTCTTCCTTTTAGAAAACTAAATAGGTTTTCACCACAAAACCCACAAAGGGGAACTCAGATCTTCCATCAGATCTCAAAAAGGAGAGATTTTTAAAATCTCATACTTCTTGATCTTCAAGATCCGGCTAACAAAGGAAGAAGAAGGAGACCCATCTCCAGAAACCCCACTTTGGGGAATATCCAGGGCTCAAGAGGAGAAGCTCCTTCATCGGCCTCAAAATATCCTAGGAGTTTAACTCCTCACACACACACACACACACACACATACACACACACATATACAAAATAATAAGTTCCCCTTTCTGGGAGTACAACTCACATTGCAGGGACCAAGTCCCTTTTGCCGCTCGAGCGTCCACGTGTCTGGCACGTAAGGCGCTAGCGCCCAAAGCACTAGTGCCCTTACTCTCAAAGCGCTAGCGCCCGAGCGCCCACGTGCCTGACACGTGGGGCGCTAGCGTTCAAAGTGCTAGCGCCCGAGCGCCCACGTGCTTGGCACATGGGGCGCTAGCGCTCAAAGTGCTAGCGCCCAAAGCGCTCAAAGCGCTAGCACCCAAAGCGCTGATGCTTTTTCCCACGCATCCTTTGGATGCCCTTTCCCTTTATATATATACACACACACAAACACACATACTCCACGACACTGTCCCTGTTAGAAAAAAATTTCTAACGGGACCCCCGTAAAAAACCCTGCAGGGCCCCAGATATATCCAAAACCTTTTCAAAACACAACACCGCACATTGAGTTCGCATGACCAGTTCAACACGTCAATCGGAGGTTCTCTCGCTCCAAATGCGAGGGGTAATTAACGACAGCTTAGTCTGCGGCTGCCGGAGATTCGGATCCCCACACTCAATAAACCCCAGCCTACCCTAGGCAGGGGGAATCTGTAATGTGCCTGACAAGCGCGCGCGTATTCCCATCTCAATGGGGTGACGAAAAACACCCTACACACACGTAGTAGGCATTGGAATGGCGGCCCAGTCTTCCTCGGAACCGTGGCTGGAGCTGTCCGGCGCCTAACGGGTCATAGAATCAGTCGCCGCATGTGGATTAAGGTGGCTGGAGTCGGCCCACCGGCGCTCAGTGACACTGTGACGAGAACGAGGTAGATTGAGGGCTTGAGCATGCCCGTCCGTCCTTCGGCAGACGTCATTATCCCGGGGAGAAGGAACTGCGTCCTGGTGGGTGTGGCCCGCAGCTTGGACGCGAACGAGGGCATCCACCAGCGATGTGAGCTTATATATCCAAGCGGATAAGGCGTTGATGGCGTTAGGAGGGGAAGGCGAGCCACTTCCGCTTCCGCTGTGGCGGCTCGTATTTGGATCGTTGCGGTCATCGCTCGCCATTGGATCGAGGGCGGAGGATCAACTTTTGTTGGTGGAACAAGATAAGTCTTTCAATTCCTATAGACGGCGTCAACTGATGGAGGGCTTGATCTCCTTCAGATGCTGTCCTCCGTCGGTCTTTCACGAGCGCTGGACGGTTGAGATTGGATTCAGAGGTTACCTTCTTGAGTGTGTGGATCTCAATAGGTTAAGTTTGAGATGGAAGCCGAGCTACCTGCAAAGAAGTCCCGGGGTGGGTGACCACCGTAGGACCCTCCGATGATCAAGTTAGCCGAGGAATTTGAGCAAAGTAGCGGCTTATTGGGTTCAAGTTGCCTTACCCGAGTCATATGAGAGAGGTGGTTTATAGTGGTCGCATGGAGCAAGCAGGCATGAGATCTTCACCTTCGGTTATGTCCCTGACGTTATGCGTGCATGAACGACGAGATCCTTTCATTAATGACGGGATACGCTCATTAATGGGGGGCGTGCCAGCGTGGGACGCGGGACATGGGGCGGCAGTTATCTTGTTTTGGCGAGATACGCGGAGCCGTTGCGGAGGCGCTAGGGCTCTGCAATCTCGGTTGATCGGGGGAGGCCGAGAAAGCTCGGCACATCAGGGGCTCGGAGATGAACGGGTGGCCGAGGAAGCTCGGCATGCTTCGAGCTCGGAGACGAGTGAGAGGCCGAGGAAGTTCGGCACGAGAGATGGCTCAGAGGCGAGCGAGGAGACTGAGGAAGCTCGATGACGAGCTGTTAGTAGTCTCCTAGATGAAGGTGGAATGTCTTCAGGGGGTCTCCCGAAAGGTCGGGTACATCCCCCGAGAAGAATCCTCAGGGACTGTCCCTGATGCGGCTCATTTATTCCACCCCTGTAGAGTCCAGGATACGTCATATGCCACGTATTATAATCCGAGGAGACACCACTTGTGAGCATCATCAATAACATTGCTTAACTAGACAAAATAGCTAGAGATCAATCTCCTATATCCATCTCACCGAATAATGAAGCATAATGAACCAAGTCTAAGTAACTAAAGAGACCAATCAACAATAGCTCAGTTGACAATTTGCATCACACTTCCTATTCTGGGAAGAGTGTGGGGAGCGAACCTGAGATGGGAAATAGCTACAAATTAACATTTTTGGGGGAAATTTCTTGGGTCCCTCGGGTGTGTGTTGTGTGTGTTTATGTATGCTATGTGTTCGGATGAGGCTTACAGGCCAGTCTCCCACACACCAAAGATTATAGAAATTCAAGATGTGATAAACCAAAGTGTTTGGCAAAATCAAATACATATTTTCCACAAAGGCTTGTTTTTCTGTGCGAGACATCACCATATCTATAAATAAATTGAATCCATTAGATGGCTTAAACTATATGATGTGCCAACTTCTGAATCCGGATTGAATGTTTGATCAAAATTTCTTTTCTTCAAAGTAGAAAACCTGCATATATTCCATTGAACAAATACAAATAAATAAATTAAAGGTAAACATGCATAAAATTAGAAATCTTTGGTAAACTATGGGAGCCTCTAACAAAAGATTCAATCTCTTATTGTACATCTTCATTTAATTGTACAATATTTTCTAAGCTACCATGCTCCTTTATAGCATAAATGTAGTATTTTTCTCTATCGTCAGACGAATAAGTTGAGAAGCCATTATTTAAATTTCAAAATGTCATGTCCCGCTTCCCAAAATACGGAATACAAAGGATGACTAGGCCAGCCATGCTACTACGGTCAGGAAATAATCCCGCCGTAGTCACACTTCGGCTTCTAGTATTACATGGTAGTCAGTAAACAGTACTAGAGTAAAGGAAATCACAGTTCACAACTTTATTACATTACAATAAAAGAGTTCGAGATACATTTATTTTGCAGAAGGAAATAACTAACCAACGAAATACAATGTGTTTAAAGTAAAAAGGAATGGCGCTGATATTGCAGTCTAGACTTCCACGATCTCGAATGGCAGGTCATGCTCCTTGACTGGGTCCATTTCGTCCTCTGAGCATGCATACTTAGATCGTCAGGGCGACACATGTAGCAATAAATATATATGATGGGTATAATGCTATTAAACATGAAAGGTGCAACAGAATATAGAACATGAGAATAATGAACATCACTTGAATATGAACGGTGCGATATAAGTATCATGTCAGTAAACTAGGTAATGTGTATGTCACTACTTAGCAGTCACTAAGTCAATGAAATCAATTGGTGGAAAGGATGCTCGTGTTTAATAAGGGTCTCGTGTATGCCTAAGACTACAGTCCACTGTTGCCCGGGACATAACCCTGCAGCCGTGCCGCTAGGCCCACGACTTAATGTGTGTGTGTGTGTGTGTGTGTGTGTGTCACTAATAGCGAATGATCATCCTCTAAGTCATTGTATCTCGCTAAATAAGAGTTCAATTCCATCTTGATTTTCCCATTCCCCAGGTATTAGTATGTATTCAAGTATTAGATAGGTTGTGAACAAATACGTGTCGCTTTCACTTTCAATCACGTTTCCACTTATCAATATCACTTTCGTACTTGCCATAACCCAATCACTAACATTTATATATCGTCAATGCATAACAGTCGCTAAGTCTTAATGTAAACAATCACTATGCAGAAGGTATAAAGTAAGCACAAAAATAGGTAGAAATGCACTGAACAGATATTCACTAAATTATGGCACCCAACGCCATATGTCTTGAAAAATTTATCATAAATCATACGTATAGAATAGACCAAAACAAAATAAAAGGCGTACGAAGTGCACTTGATTGTATAAGCGGTAAAATTAATTTCATGTCAATAGAATTTTAGGTTAGGGACTTGTCATCATTTTAAATTAGAGATCAGTTGCTGGAATTCCAGTTCCAGAACTGGAATTCCAATTTCGTGCACAATTTACTAGGGATTGTGTTCAGATTCAGGTGTTTCCCCAGTTGAATAAAACCTATTTCTATCTGTTATGTTTCCAACGTATTAAACGGATCAACAATATCCTTTCTGTACTAGAAGTTATGTCATGTTTAGCGTGAAGGTGTAAGAAATGTCGCTGCAGAAACTGCAGAACACGACGACATTCTAAAATACAAACAAAATATCAAACGACTGTGAAACTGAACAAGACAAGATCCATATGTTATCTAACTAAATTATCTACGCGGCTATATGGGGCTCCACACATTTTCAGTTTTATCTAGGTATGTACAGGTGCTTAAATTCAGGTATCCTCATGGAATGTTGCCCCGGACTGCAGTCCGGAGCCGCGTTCCCAGTCAATTCTCGTTATAGTGTCTATCAGCATTGAAGGGTAAACCTTATAGGTTTCTATTTTATCGAGTCGGCTTCGATATGAGCCATAGAAAATTACATTCCAATATGTATTGAATTTAATATATGTTTTCCAATGTGACATGTGCGATGCATTCCAGTTTTAGCGTCGCCTTTAGGGGGCGACTTTACATGATTAAAAACACGATATTTTGCATCCAAATTTCTACACGATATTTTTATACAGTAAAGGGATCTAACTATAACAAGTTCCATCATAATATGATATGTTTTCGTTTATAGTTCGCATCGAACACCTAGGGTAGCGTTTGGTAATTGGTCGAAAACATAAGATTTCCTTAACCAACAAGAGATAATTGATTCTTATAAATTCTAAATGACATCAATACAGGCAAACCAACCGAGTTGGGTTCGATTCATTACTACCAACATGATGGCTCAAGTATAAGTGTTTGATTTATTACTTAACGTTATTTAGATATATAAATGTATATACCCACCCACACACACATATATACATATCTATTTATAATTACCTAATATTAGCATTAATCTATAAAATATAATAGCATAAGTAGAAAGAGATGGGATTTCTCTTGCCTTAGACGGTAGACGACAACACGCAATGAACGACGACGGATGGCACCGGCTCGACGCACGCACGGGCAAAGCGCGGCACGACAACAGTGACGAGCTTGAGTGCTCGATGAAATGCCGGGATCGTCGGCGGCTCGCGGCGACGGCCATGGCGTGGCGATGGCACGGGGTAGTAGGTTTGCAGTGGCGGCAGCAACGGGGTCAGTGGGTTGCCGGCGGATTTGCAGTGGCTTGGGTGAGGAGTTCGGGGGGCTCGGCACGATGCAGAGGTGAACACGGAGGCTGTGGCACGGTGGTGAGGTGCAGCGGAGCTCTGGGGGTGGTGCAGACGGAGATGTTGGTGAAATGAGCAGCGACGGAGAGGCGGCGTCAGGAGGATGACGAGGAGAAAGTGGGTGCAATGGGTGTGGGATCGGTGTTGTGGAGGAGAGGAGGTGATGGGGACGGTCAGAGGAGAAGGCTAGTCGGTGAGGTGGAGGAGAGCTCGACGGAGGGGAAAGCTCCGGTGACGGTGGCTAGGGTCGGATTTGATAGAGAAAGGAAGTGGGGAAAATGAGAGAGATAAAGAAAGATAGATAATGAGATTAAAAGAGAGAGGGAGATCGAGTTGTTAGAGATGAGGCGAGGTCGCAGGGGATGAGTCGCGGGAACTCGGAGGCGGTTGAGTTGTGGCGAGGATGAGGTCATGGGGGAGAGGGTCTCGCGGAGAAATCGGTGAGGGGGAGAGAGAGGGAGCTGTTGGAAGGAGGGGATTTTGTGGAGGGGGTCACGGAGGGGGGGGTTGGCGAGTGGGGCGTGGGTCTCGCGGAGGTGGGCACGGTCGTTGCGGGCGCGGGCGCGAGGAAGGAGAAGACGAGGGAAAAGAAGAGGGAAAAGAAAAGAAAAAAGAGAAGGAGAAGAAGAAGGGGGAGTCGGGTCGGGTCGGCCATGAGTCGTGTCAGGTGTGGGTCGGGTCGGGTGTTAGGTTCAGGGTTTAAATTTAGGAAAAAATTTAGTAAAATATAATATATGTATATATATATATAATTGAAAAAATAGGAGAAAATATGGAAAAATACGGAAAAATATATATACGGAAACTGGGGATTTAAATCATACACACCTTACAAAAATTTCGTCCTCGAAGTTAAAGAATGAAAACAACGGGACAAACAACACTACTCAAACAGGTGCGGAAAATATGGACGGATGTCCTCCTCGCGTTCCTAGGTAGACTCTCCGGAAGAACGACCACCCCAAGAAACTCGAACAAAGGGAATGACCTTGTTCTTTAGCACTTTTTCCCGACGATCGAGAATGGTGGTAGGCTGCTCCTTGTAAGATAGATCGGTGCCCCACGTTAACTCTGAATGGTCCATGTTATGGCTGTCATCCCGAATGTAGCGCCTCAACTGAGATACATGGAAATTATTGTGCACACCAGCTAGCGATGGAGGCAAGGTAAGTCGATAAGCCACCTCTCCTACTCGCTCTAGCACATCAAAAGGTCCGATGAATCGGGGACTGAGTTTCCCGCGACTACCAAACCTGATCATTCCTCGAGTGGACGATATTTTCAGAAATACGTGGTCACCAATACCAAACTCCAATGACCTTCTGTCGGCATCTGCCCAACTCTTCTGTCGGTCTTGAGTCGCCTTGATAAATTGCCTGATCGTCTGAACCTTGCTCACTGTCTGCACTATAAGCTTAGGGCCCAACAACCTTCGTTCACCTACGTCATCTCAACAAAGAGGGGACCGACACTTCCATCCATACAGAGCCTCGAACGGTGCCATCTGGATGCTAGCTTGGTAGCTGTTGTTATACGAAAACTCTACCAGATGGAGGTGATCCTCCCAAGAACCCTAAAAATCAAGTATGCATGCCCTCAGCATATCCTCGAGCGTCTGGATAGTACGCTCGGATTGCCCGTCTGTTTGCGGATGATAGGCCGTGCTGAACTTGAGACGCGTGCCCAAACTCTGCAGGCTCTTCCAGAAATGGGAAATGAACCTGGTGTCGATCAGATACGATACTAACGGGCACCCCGTGCAGTTTCATAATCTCCTGCATATATTTCTCCACGAGCGATTCCGTCGATTGTTCGACTCGGAAGGGTATGAAATGTGCTGCCTTCATGAGACAATCAACAATAACCCAGAAAACATTGTTGCCCCTTAGACTTCGAGGTAGTGCCGTCACGAAATCCATGGTGATGTGCTCCCATTTCCACTCTGGCACTGGAAGCGGTTGCAACAACCTAGCCATTCTATGATGCCCGGCTTTCACCTGTTGGCAGACCAAACACTTAGAGACAAAGGGAGCAATCTCTCTCTTCATTCTGTTCCACCAGAAGTGTTGCCTCAGGTCTCTGTACATCTTGGTGCCACCTGGGTGCACCGAGTAAGCGGAACTGTATGCCTCAGCTAGAACTTCATCTCGAATACCCCCCTTTTGAACACACAGCCGACTGCCAAATCTCAGAGAACCATTTTCGTGAATCAGCAAATCCACCCTCAAACCATCCTCAACTAACCCTCTGAACTTCTACAACTGAGAGTCACCAGCCTGTGCAGCTTTAATGCGATTTATAGGCGATGATTGAACTTGCAACTGCCAGAGCTGTCCGAGCACACCTAGAGTAACTACCTCCAACTCGAGTCTCTGAAGGTCATCGAGAATCCCCTTCTGACAAGTCAGCAATGCAGCTGACGACCTGCTAATGAGAGCGTCAGGAACGACGTTCACCTTCCCCGGATGATACTGCAGATCAATATTGTAGTCTGCCATCAATTTCAACCATCTGCGTTGTCTCATATTCAGCTCCTTCTGAGTGAACACGTATTTCAAACTTTTGTGATCCGTATACACTTCCACTCTTTCGCCCAGCAGGTAATGCCTCAAAATCTTTAAAGCGAACACAACGGCCGCTAACTTCAGATCATGTGTGGGGTAGTTCTTTTCGTGAGTTTTCAGCTGACGAGAGGCGTAAGCCACCACTCGACCATGCTGCATTAAAACACAGCCTAAACCTTTTCCCGGCACATCACTATGAACAACCAAGCCACCTGAGCTGTCTGGCACAATCAGGATTAGGGCCGTGGTCAACTTCAGTTTCAACAGCTTGAACGCCTGGGTGCATTCCTTCGACCAAACATAAGGCACCTCCTTCCGTGTGAGCTTCGTCAAGGGTTCTGCTACTCTGGCGAAATATTTGACAAACTGTCGATAATACCTAGCTAATCCCAAGAAGCTCCTTATCTTTGCGAATGATTTTGGTGTCGGCCAGTCTTTGATAGATTCGATTTTCGTCGGATCCACTAAAATGCCGTCACTTGAAACAACATGCCCCAGAAATTATACCTTGTCGAGCCAAAACTCGCACTTGCTTAGCTTAGCATAGAGCTTCTCCTCCCGCAGAACCTGCAATACAATTTGTAGGTGCTCAACGTGCTCCTCTCGACTTCTTGAATAGACGAGAATGTCGTCGATGAATACGACAACAAACTGATCCAAGTACTTGGAGAAAACCCTGTTCATCAAGTCCATAAATATGGCCGGTGCATTGGTAACACCGAACGACATCACAAGAAACTCATAGTGGCCATATCGGGTTCGGAAAGCCGTCTTGCATACATTCTCTGCCTTAACCCTGATTTGGTGATACCCTGATCAAAGATCTAGTTTAGAAAATACTCGAGCACCACCAAGTTGATCGAATAAGTCGTCGATGCGGGGGATGGGATACTTGTTCTTCACGGTCACCCTGTTCAACTCCCGGTAGTCAATGCACATGCGCAAGGAATCGTCTTTCTTCTTAACCAGTAACACAGGAGCACCCCATGGGGAAACGCTTGGACGGATAAATCCCTTGTCCAAAAGATCTTCTATCTGCTTCTTTAATTCTGCCAACTCAACCGGTGCCATTCTGTACGATGCTTTCGAGACTGGTGATATACCCGGAATCAAGTCGATTGAGAATCCCAAGACGCGAGAAGGTGGTAGACCTAGTAAATCTTTAAGGAACACATCAAGAAAATCCCAAACGATCTCTGGGGCTGGACTCTCATCAATCTCCATAGCCATCAACACTTTCGGCTTGGGTCTAAACTTGGCTGGCTCCAAAGACTCGCTTCCGCCTTCGAAAACAAACTCAGGGTCATTGAGAATGCGGAAAGTCACTTTCTTAGCTCGGCAATCGATGATCGCATGGAAGGTATTCATCCTATCCATCTCGAAAATTGCGTCATAGCTACCCGTCCCGATTAAAAAAAAAATCACATAGAATTCCCTGCCGCATACCACCACCGGACATAACCTACACTCTTAGTTGGACACAATAATTCCGTTACCCGTATGTATCTCCCATCCCTTGGTCAACGTCTCATGAGGTATAAGTGAGTGTCAACAAACCGCGTAGAAATAAAACAATGCGAAACACCCAAATCAAAAAGAATTCTAGCCGGTACAGAATAAACAAGGAGGATACCTGTAACTACTTCTCCAGAAGTCTCTGCCTGCTCGGCGGACAGGATGAAAGCCCGCCCCTGATTCCGACCCATAACAGTATGCCTCTGATCGAATAACCCCTGCTAGGATACCGGAGGTGGACCCCTCTGAGCTGATGTGTCGTATGACAGTTGATGTTGCTCAACCCCTCCCTGTAGCTCAGATCTCTTGGGACATCCGCTGACCTTATGCTCGCTAGATCCACAAAGAAAACACCGCTCCTTAGCTCTGGGACAATCTCTCTGTATGTGCCCTGGCCTCTGACAATAAACGCAAAATAGGGCCCTCCGTTGCGGCTGCTGAGGTGAGAAAGTACGCTTCATCTGGGTAACACCCGGCCTGTGAACTAGGATCGCTCCATGGGTGGAAATGGTAGCCCGTGCTGGAACTACGAGGGGTCTCCTGTCCACCGATAGTTGGCCCTTGGACTTCTTCGCCAATCTTTCCTGTACTCGGGCATCGTTCAACACTTGAGCGAAGGTCGGTAGATCGAGAAATGCGATAACTTGTTGTAGTTCAATATAGAGCCCCTACTGAAACCGTCTTGCCCTGGCTTTGGTGGATACCATGTATGGTGCGAAGCGACTCAGCCGGTTAAACTCTGCGAGGTAGACATCCACTGAGCATCCATTTTGCCTTAACATGATGAATTTCTCCTCCATCTCGGCCTTGGCAGTGGCCGGAAAATAGTGATCCAGAAAGCACGCGGAGAACGTGTCCCATCGGATAGGTTTCTCTAGCCGTCTTTTCTCTACGGACCACCACGTGCAGGCCTCGTCCTTCAGCTGAATCTTTACCACGTTCACTCTGTCATCGTCAGGAACTCGAACGGCCGTTAAAAGGCTCTCCACGTTGATGAGCCATTGCTCGGGCTCGAGTGGATTTGCTGATCCCGTGAAAACCGCTGGATGAAGCTTCCTAAAGTCCAAAACGGTACCAACCCGAGCCTGTGTAGTCGGTACGAGGGTGCCCTCGGGGGCGGCGGGGACAGCCGTAGATCCCTCTAGAGTGATAATTATAGTCTCCTATACCATCTTCAATCCCTCGGTCAGGAGATCGATCTTCTTTTCTTGAGCCTGGGCTAGGGTTGTCAGTGTGCTGAGAATCTTCTCGGTACGATCGTGGGAACCGGCACCAGAGGAGTTACCTGTGTAGGGTTGTATAGCACGACAACAAGGTTATAGAAGGCATCACACATGCCATATTATAAAATTTTGGGGTGCTATGAAACCCAAACCAAGATCATAACTAGAGAATTAGGGTTAACTGTGCATGTAAACAACTTTACATCTATGAGATAGGGATTACAACCTTTGTAGTCCGTTCCTTCGCTTCAAAAGCTCCAAATTTTGGTCCCTTCACTACGATCACCAAGCTCCTGGAATCTAGAGAGGCTCCATGAGGTGAATGATGCATCTTGCTTAAAGTCTTCGAAATCCAAGACGATCTACCTTGAGGAAACACAAACTCAAGCTAACTCTTCACTAATTATGAACTAGTGAAGCTAACAAACTAATCTATATGGCTAGTATAGAAAAGGATGATGAAGTAGGATTTTTTCTCTCTTTAGTTTTCTTTTTCTCACTTTATTTCATCACAAATGAAAAATCTAGCAAGCTTTTTTCCAATCAAGAAGAAGAAGAAGAAGCAAGTGATGAATTATTGTTGTATGGTTAGAAATGCAACCATGGATCAAGTATATCATCCTTAACCCATGTACAGACTTAACCATGAGCTATGGTTAAAAATATGGTTGATAAATATCTTAAACTAGACAAAAAGAGTGGACAAAGTCAAAGAAGACTATAAGCTTCTACAAGCTTCATCCTTGATCAATATCCACAATATTTGAATTACTTAATGATAAATATAAACCCTAATATTAACCCTAGCATGGTTTAACTCTAATAAACCCTAGTTGCATTTATAACCTAGCATGTTACAATTATACATATCACATATATATAATATAGTAATAAAAGAATACATTTAACATATATCACATATATATCAATGTATCCAAAATGAGTAAAAGAATTACTTAAGTGAGCTTATATTAGTTAATGTAATATAATATATCACATATATAATTATACGTTAAATCATCGAATCAATACTTGATCCGATAATCCGGTTATATCATATATAACCGACTAATATATAAAATGTATCATTTCATCGAATCAACACTTGATCCGATGACCCGGCTATATCTCATATACCCAGCCGATATCACATATCGCGAGAATAGAATACGGTATCACATATCGTATTTTTCTCGGTCTCGCACATATCGCATATGTGCTCCTACACCGTTTTTCCTGAGCCAGGAAATCTCTGTGTAGGACTCTAAAGAATCGTCAATACGCCGACAGTAGGTGATGATCACATCAAACACCCACATGCTGCAAGCGGTCAGCTAAACGTAACAGTCATCCGGGTATTGAGCGATCAGAAGATCAACAAGCAAGCATGCTCATACTCCTGCAAATCCAATCAGTAACACTACTGTACAGTCCGGTCTTTTCGTCTGATATGTCGCATATACAGTCTAGGGGTGGTAAAATGTCAGACCCCAATAACCGATAAGTCGTGTCGATGTGAGGCTCATAACGGGTCGAGAAACTATTGATAACTCTTACCAGTAAATCTCCATATCAGCCCTGGCCAGGGACTTCCAGTTATAGCCAATCGAACACAGCGCAACATCAACCCCCAATACCAGGAGAGACGAAACCCCTCCTATCGCTCATTGCCTCCATGTTATTCGGGACTATACCCAAAAGCCACCGTTTTGCAAGTTCTCTTGAACGTGGTAGGATGGAAATCAAAGCACAGTGGGAATCACACAAGACTCTATGACGATCTCGGGTCTACAAACTAACCTGTAACAATGTCACCGGAGAACTGCGATAGGTATAATACCATCTAGGAGTTCTCGGCGAGTCCGTTCAGTGTACCCAGTCTCCACTGAGCATCCGTACACCATCTTTGATGTCCAACACCTATGGATATGGGATCATTCATCGCCCATCATATGGGTCAAGATGCGTATACGCTAGTCTACTCTAGAGTATCAATACCCTATCTCGATACACCCTCGACTAGGAACAGTTATAGGATGTACTCGTGGACTACCCTACCCCCACCAGTATGATCTCATCATTGTCCTAGTAGTCGAGCACAGATCCTAAGGGCTTTATCAACATGTGAGAGCAAGACAGTAAACTAATATATGTCAACATGTTAAGACAAAGTGAAACCAGATAGCATACTATTATTTCGAGCAAGAAAGTCCTCTCTATATATATCCAAGCATCCATTATAATATACATCATATGTACAACAATGGCCTAGGGCATATACATAACTAACAATCTCCCATTTGTACTAAGGCCAGCTGTTGTGGTATCTCATACCCAACATCCCGAAGAGTCTCTCAAAATGTATCTGGGGTATAGCCTTCATGAGTGGATCCGCAGTGTTGTCTTTCGTATCAACTCTCCTGACCTCGATCTCCCGGCGATCAACTATCTCCCGGATCAGGTGATACCGCCTCTGAATATGCCTGTATCTCTGATGGGACCTGGGTTCCTTGGCCAAAGCCATAGCTCCATTGTTATCACAATACAGAGGTATTGGATGCTCAATGGACAAAACCACACCAAGTTCAGTGATGAACTTCTTTATCCAGACAGCCTCTTTAGCAGCATCGTTGGCAGCGATGTATTCAGCCTCCATCGTCGAGTCTGCCACGGTTTCCTGTTTGGAACACTTCCAACAAACCGCCCCTCCATTTAGGGTAAAGACAAATCCCGAGTGCGACTTAGAGTCGTCCTTATCACTTTGGAAGCTCGAATCGGTAAAAGACTCTACCTGGAGTTCTCCGTTACCATACAACAAGAATATCTCTTTAGTACTTCTCAAATACTTGAGAATGTTCTTCACAGCTGTCCAGTGATCCTCTCCTGGATCTGCTTGATACCTACTCACTACACTTAGTGAGTATGCTACATCGGGTCTGGTACATAGCATCGCGTACATGATAGAGCCTACTGCCGAAGTATAGGGTATCCCTTGTATGCGGGCTCTCTCCAAATCAGTCTTAGGAGACATCTCTTTGGAGAGAGTGAGTCCAGAGATCGTGGGTAAATTCCCACGCTTGGATTCTTCCATACTAAACCTCTTTAGTATGGTGTCAATGTACCTGGATTGGGACAATCCCAGTATCCGTCTAGATCTATCTCTATAGATCTTAATCCCCAAATTGCAGGAGGCATCACCTAGATCTTTCATTGAGAATCTTTGTGATAAGAAGAGCTTGACCGAGTGCAGCATAGGAACATCATTTCCTATCAAGAGTATATCATCCACATACAATACGAGGAAGACAACCTTACTCTCTGCTATCTTTTTGTATATACAAGGTTCATCTATGTTTTTGATGAAGTCAAACTCTTTGACTACAATATCAAAACAGATGTTCCAACTCCGCGATGCCTGGTTCAAACCGTAGATGGATTTAAGCAGCTTGCACACCTTTCCGCTACTCCCACTGTCTACGAAGCCCTCTGGCTGAGTTATGTACACGCACTCTTCTAAATCTCCATTTAGAAAAGCGGTCTTAACATCCATTTGCCAGATTTCGTAGTCATGGTATGCAGCAATGGAAAGTAGGATCCAGATGGACTTAAGCATAGCTACTGGAGAAAAGGTTTCGTCATAATCCACACCTGGTCGTTGATGAAAACCCTTTGCAATAAGTCTAGTTTTGAAAGTCTCAACTTTTCCATCTACACCAAGTTTCTTCTTAAAGATCCATTTGCTCCCAATGGGTTTTACCCCTTCAGGAGCAACTTCCAAAGTCCATACTTTGTTGGTGCACATGGATTCCATCTCAGATCGCATTGCATCCAGCCACTTCACAGAGTCACCATTCGTGATGGCCTGCTCGAAACTAGTCGGGTCATCATCTTCCATGATGCAATCCTCGCTCCCACCATCAATGAGAAAACCATAGTATCTCTCAGGTGGATGAGGAACCCTACTAGATCGGCGGAGAAGCTGGGGTTCGTCAGGAACTACTGAATCCTCTGGTTCTACCAAATCTTCTGTTGCAGTTTGTGTAGCTGGAACTTCTTCCAGTTCTACCTCCTTGCCATTAATTTCTTTTTCAAGAAATTCCTTTTCTAAAAAGATGGCATGTCGAGAAACAAACACTTTTTGTTCCTCGGTGTGGTAGAAGATATACCCTTGTGAGTTTTTTGGGATATCCTACAAACTTGCACATGACAGACCTTGCCTCGAGTTTTTCCGGATTGTGCCTTTTGACATAGGCTGGACAACCCCATATCTTAATATAATTAAGACTTGGTCTCTTTCCTTTCCATATCTCATATGGAGTGGTAGGCACTGATTTGGTAGGGACCATATTCAATAGGTGTATGGCTGTCTTAAGCGCATACCCCCAAAAGGAAATAGGCAACTCAGCAGTGCTCATCATAGAGCGCACCATATCTAATAGTGTGCGATTCCTCCATTCCGATACACCGTTGTACTGTGGCATATACGGAGGAGTAAGCTGAGAGAGAATCCCATTCTCTTTTAGATAATCCAGGAACTCATTGCTCAAGTATTCTCCTCCTCGATCATATCGAAGGATTTTAATACTTTTACCCGTTTGGTTCTCTACTTCGTGCTTATATTCTTTGAATTTCTCAAAAGCTTCAGACTTGTGTTTCAACAGGAACACATGTCCGTATCTTGAGAGATCGTCAGTGAATGTAATGAAGTACGAGGAACCATTCATGGCATGTGTAGACATAGGTTCACATACATCACTATGTATCAGTCCTAAGAGTTCCGTAACTCTTTTTCCGTGTCCACTAAATAGAGTTTTGGTCATTTTGCCTTTGAGACATGAATGGAAAGTGTCATAAGATGAAAATTCAAACAGATTCAAATATCCATCCTTATGCAACTTATCTAGTCGTGTCGCATTGATATGACATAGTCTACAATGCCACAAGAAAGATTCATTCATTTCTGAACTCTTCCTCTTGTGAGTGTTTTGTACATTAAGAACCGTAGTTTGATTTAGAACGTATATGCCATTATTTAACGAGCCTGATCCAATCAACTTTTGATCCTGGAAGATATTCATAACATTATCCTGTACTACCAAATTATATCATTCTTTACTTAATAAAGAAACTAATATAATATTGCATATCATGCTCGGTATGTAATAGCATTCGTTCAGAATCAATGTATTACCACTTGGTAATACAAGGTGATATTCGCCAACTGTTTTGGCTGCAATATTTGCACCATTCCCTACTTTAACGGAATGATCACCCATTCTCAGTTCTCTACCTCTCTTTAGCCCATGCAACATATTATATATGTGGGACCCTGATCCGGTATCTAATACCTAGGACGTAGAGTGAACCGAGAAACAGTTCTCGATAACAAATACACCCGAAGAAGATGCATCAACATGCTTGTTCTTTATTTGGGCGGCGTGTGAATCCGGATATATCACTATTCCCTACTCAGTCTTATAACGTTTATAAGAAAAAACGAGACCAACGTTCCCCTGCTCAGTATAATAAGCGGGTTCGGCCAATACATCCATATTATTATCTTGATTAAGGCGTGACATGGTCACTACCTGGAGAGAGAGAAGGAAACACTTTAGCGTATGCTCTTGCAAGATTAGATTGGTTATTATCTTATCTAATCAGGATGGCTCCCACTATTTTCATCAAATCTTCTCTCAAACCCTAAAATGTAAGACTAGCCGGGATTAATTACACTTTACAAATTCGCCAATCTTTCGGCCAGGCCAGTGTTGGTACTTTGAGGGAGGTTCCCCGTGCTTTCGCACGGACCTAATTAATAATAAACCTCGTTTTCCCAGAGGCATTACCCCGTTAACACCTTTCTAGACACCTACTTGATCGGCTAATTGTCCTGTGTAAAACTCTTCCAGGAGTAACTCTTCCTCGCAGTGGGTATCGGGGTCCAACTATCTCATAGCAGGTATGCAATCTCATTGCAAATTTCAACACTTGAAATTCCCGATAATGCTTTTACCCCTAACGTGCTATGACCTTGACGAAAGCCAACAAACCATAGTCCGTTAGTCAAGTTCAACCCATACATTTCATGATTGAATTAAACCCACTCGTACAACCCTTGACGAAAGCCAACAAAGCCGTACGACTACGCTAATCCAATCGCATCATATGCTACAGATAAGTAGTAAGTAGCTACCGCACACTACGCCTTGACGAAAACCAACAAACACAACACGAATACTAAATATTACTTATCTGAAATGTCGGAGGGCTACGACAGGTTTTTTTGAAAACCTTTTGCGTAATGAACTTGATATCGTTGTAGAAACAAGTGATTTTGAAAAGAAGTGTTTTTTTAGGCTTTTACTAGTTTCGCTAAAGAGGTCACTCCCGGTGAAGGGATCTCGGCTCTTTTCTTATCGAATAAGGTGCTGGATATTCAACAGGGAATACCGCTATGCAAAGCAAAAACTATAAAAGCAATCAAAAACAAAACCGAGTGAGTTGTAGTATCTGCTAGTTTCGCTAATGAGGTCACTTCCGGTGAAGGGATCTCGGCTCTTTCCTTATCGAATAAGGTGCTGGATATTCTACAAGGAATACCGCTATGCAAAGCAAAAACTAGAGCTACCCTTTTTTTTTTATAAAATTTGATTCTACAATATCTTTTATGTTTCTTTTCTTTCTATTAATCTCATTAATGAAATCCCATCATTTAAGCTTCCTAAGCATCACAGAAGAAACGAAAGCAGTAATATTTATATATCATATATATATATATATATATATATATATAGTATAAGCATTCGTCTCACGCATATAAAATGATCACATCATAGTATATCAGCAGCAGAAGATAACATATGAAATATTGGATATACTAGGATGCCCGTGTTTTATTTTGAGCCTGTAAAAAACACGGATTCCACGGTCGCGATGAATAGCCAAACCCACATCCCTAGACCCCTACGAGAGCGACAAGTAACCCTCCCAATTCTAGGGTTAGGAGATCCAGTCTCGACTTTTCGAGATGGTCTCCCACTGGACCCTAGAACCCGGTTACTTATGCTCCCCAGCTTGGGTCTATCCTAATACGGAAAAGTAAATAATATACAATAGTGACATCATCCTCAACCCGGAAGTGCCCCAATAAAAGAATATTACATACAATGAATTTTACATGAATGAAAATAAAAACCCTCATCTCACATAAAAACCCCCGGTTATTCAATACACGACGATCCAATATAACATATCACAGCAACACATAATCATCACAGATCATCAATGTAAGTAAATATGCCTATCACAATTGTCGTCGATCTATAGCGACGGAAACGGCGATATACCACATATTACACCTACGGTCGTAGAAAAGAAAATATAAAACTACAATATTTGGAATCCATAATCTCTTTAGATATCGTAAACCCAAAATATCACATATTACGGATTTCATGCCTAACCGAATGAATTCCACATATTGTATCACAACATAGATATCTAGGCGAAGTTACACAAATCGATCGATTCAACGAATTCCCAAAATACTCCAGTGAGCTCAACACTTGAGCAGAAAATAAAAATTCCCAGAAGCATGCCCTATCACCTACGGACCGTCGCTGAAGGGCCCGTCCCAAGCCTCCACAGTGGCGCCGTGGAACCGCCGCCAAAACCAAGTTTTGGCCGCGGTTGCGGGGTCACTGTAGCGAGTTAGGGACTCGTTCTTCAGGTGGGTCCATAGAATTCCCTGCATGAATTTCTGAATATTTTTAATATGAAAAATTTCAACTTTTGAAAAAATTTCCAGAAAGGGGGTCTCGTTTGGGTTTTCGGGATTCGATCGGACTTTAAACTTCGTCTAGACAACGCCTAAAGCTCTAGCTTGGCTCTGATACCACTGTAGGGTTGTATAGCACGTCAACAAGGTTATGGAAGGCACCACACATGCTATATTATAAAATTTTGGGGTGCTATGAAACCCTAACCAAGATCATAACTAGAGAATTAGGGTTAACTGTGCATGTAAACAACTTTGCATCTAAGAGATAGGGATTACAACCTTTGTAGTCCATTCCTTTGCTTCATAAGCTCTAAGTTGTGGTCCCTTCTCTGTGATCATCAAGTTTCCGGACTCTAGAGAGGCTCCATGAGGTGAATGATGCATCTTGCTTAAAGTCTTCGAAATCCAAGACGATCTACCTTGAGGAAACACAAACTCAAGCTAACTCTTCAGTAATTATGAACTAGTGAAGCTAACAAACTAATCTATATGGCTAGTATAGAAGAGGATGATGGAGTAGGAATTTTGCTCTCTTTAATTTTCTTTTTCTCACTTTATTTCGTCACAAATGAAAAATCTAGCAAGCTTTTTTCCAATCAAGAAGAAGAAGAAGAAGCAAGTGATGAATTATTGTTGTGTGGTTAAAAATGCAACCATGGGTCAAGTATATCATTCTTAACCCATGTACAGACTTAACCATGAGCTAAGATTAAAAGTATGGTTGATAAATATCTTAAGCTAGACAAAAAGAGTGGACAAAGTCAAAGAAGACTACAAGCTTCTACAAGCTTCATCCTTGATCAATATCCACAATATTTGAATTATTTAATGATAAATGTAAACCCTAATAAAAAAGACATAGGTGAAGGCATCTTTCTTATTATGGATTGCTATGAAAGTCAGTCGACCAGGATGCCAAGGTTACTTGTTAGAATGAGGCAGGTGTTGGAGTATCGGTTTAACCCTAGCATGGTTTAACTCTAATAAACCCTAGTTGCATTTATAACCTAGCATGTTACAATTATATATATCACATATATATAATATAGTAACAAAAGAATACATTTAACATATATCACATATATATCAATGTATCCAAAATGAGTAAAAGAATTACTTAAGTGAGCTTATATTAGTTAATGTAATATAATATATCACATATATAATTATACATTAAATCATCGAATCAATACTTGATCCGATAATCCGGCTATATCATATATAACCGACTAATATATAAAATGTATCATTTCATCGAATCAACACTTGATCCGATGACCCGGCTATATCTCATATACCCGGCCGATATCACATATCGTGAGAATAGAATACGGTATCACATATCGTATTTTTTTCGGTCCCGCATATATCGCATATGTGCTCCTACTCCGTTTTGCCTGAGCCAGGAAACCTCTATGTAGGACTCTAAAGAGTCATCAATACGCCGGCAGTAGGTGATGATCACATAAAACACCCACAAGCTGCAAGCGGTCAGCTAAACGTAACAGCCACATGGGTATTGAGCGATTAGAAGATCAACAAGAAAGCCTGCTCATACTCCTGCAAATCCAATCAGTAACACTACCATACAGTCCGGTCTCTTCATCTGATATGTCGCATATACAGTCTAGAGGTGGTAAAACGTCAGACCCCAATAACCGATAAGTCGTGTCGATGTGGGGCTCATAACGGATCGAGAAACTACTGATAACTCTTACCTGTAAATCTCCATATCAGCCCTGGCTAGGGACTTCCAGTTATAGCCAATCGAACACAGCGCAACATCAACCCCAGATACCAGGAGAGACGAAACCCCTCCTATCGCTCATTGCCTCCATGTGATTCAGGACTGTACCCAAAAGCCACCGTTTTGCACGTTCTCTTCAACGTGGTAGGGTGGAAATCAAAACACAGTGGGAATCACACAAGACTCTATGACGATCTTGGGTCTACAGACTAACCTGTACCAGTGTCACCGGAGAACTGCTATCTGACGATAGGTATAATACCATCTAGGAGTTCTCGGCGAGTCCGTTCAGTGTACCCCGTCTCCACAGAGCACCCGTACACCATCTTTGATGTCCAACACCTATGAATATGGGATCATCTATCGCCCATCATATGAGTCAAGATGTGTATACGCTAGTCTACTCGGGAGTATCGATGCCCTGTCTCGATACACTCTCGACTAGGAACAGTTATAGGATGTACTCGTGGACTACCTTGGCCCCACCAGTATGATCTCATCATAGTCCTAGTAGTCGAGTACAGATCTTAAGGGCTTTATCAATATATGAGTGTTGAAGTCGAAAATTGCACCCCGGTTGACCAAGTCAAAGCTAAAGTCAACCCTAAGCCAAGTGGGCCCATGCCCAGATCGAGTCCGAACATGAAGCGGCCGGCCCCCCATGCCAACAATAAAATCATGTAATAAATAATTTTTATGTAATTTTTTATGCATGAATGGGCATCAAGCCAATTTTTTGTAAAGCTCATGGCTTATGTGCAAAAAGAAATGGCACATGAGCCATAGGATGGGCAAATGCTATTTTGTAAAGCCCAAGAGACTATATGTAAATATGTAAGCCTATATAAGGCAACATGATGATGAATAAAAAAATACACTTTTCATTCTCTAAAAAAAACTAGGGTTTGTGCCTCCACTCTCTCTTTCAAGTTCTTCCTCTTCCTTTTCATTTTCCAAATAAATCAAGAGCTTAGCTCTCTTTTTTTTACAAAAAACTAAATAAAGTTTTACCATAAACCCATCTCCCAAAACTCCATCAAGAGAAGAAAATGGGTCTCTTTTTTTAACATCCAAGATTTAGATCTTGGAGTTTCAAGAGAACTCGTTTTGGGTTTCTTTTCAAAGGAAAAAGGAGAAAATCTTTTGGAGTTCAACTCCACAAATAAAATTCTTTTGGAGTTCAACTTCACAAAAAAAAAATCTCTTGGAGTTTAACTCCACTACAGAAAATCTTTTGGAGTTCAACTCCACAAATAAAATTCTTTTGGAGTTCAACTCCACAAATAAAATTCTTTTGGATTTAACTCCACTACATAAATTCTTTTGGAGTTTAGCTCCACAAAAAAATCCTTTTTTTGAGGAGTTTAACTCCACATTAAATATTTTTAGCCATATAAAATTCTTTTGGAGTTGAACTCACATGCAAAGCATGTGACGGATCACATGCTAAGCATGTGACGGCCCCCTCAAATGCTAAGCATGTGACGGCCTTCTCACATGCTGAGCATGTGACGGGTCACATGCTGAGCATGTGATGGCCCCCATTTTTTCTCTCTCTTTCTTCTTTTCGTTATTTTAAGCTTTTTTATTAAAAAAAATAAATAAATAAAAATAATTTTTAAAAATAAAAAAAATAATAATTCTTTTCTTTTCTTCTTTTCTTCCTTCTTTTCCTTATTTTATCCTTTTTTATTAAAAAAATATAAAATAAATATTAAACAAATAAAAATAAATTATAAATAATATTTAAAATTAAAAAAATAATAATAAAATTTTTAAAAAAGTCTCTAAATATTTATTTACTTATTTATTTTTGTTTTTATATATAGAAAAAATATATATATATCCTTTTTTTATAAGTGGAACAAAACAAAAAAAATACACACACACCAACGCACTGCATATTGAGTTCGCATGACCAGTTTAACCCGTCAATCGGAGGTTCCTTCGCTCCAAATACAAGGGGTAATTAACGGCATTTTAGTCCGCGGCTGCCGGAGATTCGGATCCCCACAATCAATAAACCCCAGCCTACTCTAGGCAGGGGGAATCTGTAATGCGCCTGACAAGCGCACGCGTATTCCCATCTCAATGGGGTGACGAAAAACATCCTACAGATTCTGGCACGCCCGGTGGGACCAATCTCTCCTCCCATATTTCGGGTTAAACGTTCATGCGAACTCAATCAGTATACATATCTATATTTATACTAAAATAATGCTCTTTCATGCAGGTCTTCAAGCAATCACTTTTTCTACAATGTCTCCAAGGATGATTTCAGCTCTCAGCACGGCTCCCATCTCCTACACGATGAAGATGGACGCCTGGACTGTCCTCCAAGCAAGTCTCGGACGATAGTAGGAAGAGCCGCCGCTACCATTCAGATCTATCCTATTCGTGTCAGCCAACGCCATACCAGCTCCTCAAGCCCAGGTGACAGACAAACCGGCCTCGAAAGGCAAGAGGCCAAATGTGGTGGTCTCGAAGGCGTCCCAACCCAAACGCAAATCGGTGTCTGAACGGCTTTGCATGGCCCCAGCTGGGGGCAAAGCCGTCAGAACAAAAGAGGTTGCCAGACGTCACGGGCAAGCCCAGGCGATGCCTTCGACGAACATGCGGGCGGATGTCTTCTCAAGCCTCCCCATCACTCGGCCCATAGTGGCTTCTCGAAGAGCAGAAGCTTGCCAAGCGCTCAAGGCAGAGAAGCTGAGGCAGAAGCGGCTCAGATACAGAGCCAACAAAAGGGCTAGGGCTCCTGCCATGTTAAAATTTATGAATTTCCAAAGCCCGGACCGCTCCGCGAAATCAGCCGCCAATGATAAAGAGATGGCTGGATATGTGGTTCGCACTGTCTACATGGTCGGACATGAAGAAACGAATCCTCCTCTTCTTCACAGCCACGATGATGATATGATTGACGCTACCCAGCATCGGCTCGATCTAAGTGATGAAGAGCCCGCTTAGGCCGATAAGCCAGAGAAGCCCGTGCTTCCTGCGGAATCGAGCTCATGCAATAAAGATGACCCGGTTGTCATAACCGGAACTACGGGACAAGCATTATTCCGATGGCTTCAGAAGCAGCTTCAGGACATGGATGAGAAGTTAGCCAAGGTACAATCCAAGGTCGATGAATTGGCAAACGTCGTGGCAGATCTTGCGACCCAAGTCGCCCGATTCTAATTACAGCAGAATCAAATTTTGGTTCATGAGCCAAGGATTGATACCCAGGGGCAGCCAACTGATACCTCTTTCAACCTAAGAGCGGAGCGCCTTCGCGAAAAACGGCCGCGAGCAGCCTCCAGTCCCTCCGATAGATACACCGGAGGAGAATCTCCACTGAAAGAAAAGCTGGATAAGGTCTATTCCTTCAGAAGGGACAAAATCCGTAAAATATTCAAAGACGCCCTGAGGAACGGTCTACAACTGCCAGAATCAAAAAGACCGCGGGAAGCGAATATGATCGACGACCCCAAATACTGCCCCTATCACAGAGTGATAGGTCATGCCATTGAGGACTGCTTTGTCTTCAAAGATTGGGTCGAAAAGCAATACAAGGCAGGAGAGATAGAACTGTCTAAAGGCGTGTTAGTAAACAGTCAAGCCGCGACCGCCAATTTCATACAAACGGAGACCGAAGTTCTTCATGAAACTAATTCTCTCAGACATCTGCCTTTCTCTGAAAACAGTCGACCACAACATCATTAAACTGGGAACAATCGACCACCACGTCATTAAACTGGGAACAGTGACCTCTAAATCGTTAAATTGGAAATGTAAAAAATATATATATATATATATATATATATATATATATATATACATACATACATGTAAATAAACAAAAAAAATGTGTAAATAAAAGAAAAATAAAGAAAGCCGAAATGATGGGGCAACTCGCAATAAAAATCAGCGAGTAAAATAAAGATGAAAAATAAAGCCGAAATGATAGGGCAACCGCGAATAAATAGCCGAAATGATGGGGCAATCGCGATCTTCGCGATAAGAAAAGCTGAAATGTTAGAGCAATCGCGGTAAAAAAAAACAACAAAAATCCAATTTCCCAAAAATTCTTCCAGCCCTACGGGTGGTCCCCCAAATTGACTACCGTATACAATCCACGGGCTCATATAATTCTCGTCATACCCATACCCCATCGCAATCACCAGTTACGCGGCTGGTCTCCGCCTTCGAAATTATGCTCCATTGAGAAGACCCACTCATGTGTCCTCATGATACATGAAGAGAACAAACCTTCATGGGATCCTTACGACTCGTAGGGAGAAAATACTTTATGGGACCCTCACGGCCCATAAAATTGAAAAGCCTTAGGTGATAGGGGTCTAAACCTGTCTCCTAAGCCATCGCTCCCCAATCCCCAAACAGCGAATGATGAGTCGCTCTTGGTACCATATTCCAGTGCAGCGATGCAGACGCCAACCAAACCCAAACCCCAAGTGGCGAATGATGAGTCGCTCCTGGTACCATATTCCAGTGTAGCGATGCAGACGCCAACCAAATTCCAAATCCCAATCCCTAAATGGCGAGCGATGAGTCGCTCCTGGTACCATATTCCAGTGCAGCGATGCAGACGCCAACCAAACCCAAACCCCAAGCGGCGGATGATGAGTCGCTCCTGGTACCATATTCCAGTACAGCGATGCAGACGCCAACAAAGTCCCAAAATTTTTTCCGGCCCTACGGTCTGGATCATACATCCTGCAAAACCGTATACAATCCACGGACATAAAACGATCCCAATCTCTCCCAAGTCCTACCGGCGAGACCACATTCAAAATCCCACCGGCGGGGAAGATTCAAAAAAAAGAAAAAAGAAAAAAAGAAGGTATGTCCACAAGCAAAATAGGCACGGATGAAAACCCGAAAGGGCTCCGTGAGTAAAAACAGCAGGACTGCCGGCGAGTTTGTGAAAACCCGAAAGGGCGCAAACTCGTGAAAAAGTGAGAAATGCACTCGCAATGTCCTCTCGACTTTGTGAGGAGAAAATTCCCGCGTAAGATCCTTACGACTCACAAAGGAGCAACACACTTAGGAGTCCCCACGACTCCTATGGAGAAAATACACCTACGGGATCCTTACGACCCGTAGGGAGAAAATGCTTTGTGAGACCCTTACGGCTCACAAAATTGAAAAGTCTTAGGTGATAGGGACCTAAAACCTGTCTCCTAAACCATCGCTTCCTAATAAGCAAGCGTAAATGATGATTCGCTCCCGGTGCCATATTCCAGTGTAGCGATACTGATGCCAAACCAAAAAAAAACCAATTCCCAAATCCTCCTGGGGCAAATGATGAGTTGCTCCTGGTATTATTCCAGTGCAGCAATGCAGATGCCAAACAAGAACCAATTCCCAAATCCTTCCGGGGCAAATGATGAGTTGCTCCTGGCATTATTCCAGTGCAGCAATGCAGATGCCAAACCAAAACCAAATCCCCAAAGCCTCTCATGACAGATGATGATTCGCTCCCGGTACCATATTCCAGTGTAGCGATACTGATGTCAACCCAAAACAGATCAAACCAACCAATTCCAACGTCGACCTCTGCGTCAAACAACAGACACTCCATCTCGGAGACACGTCAACCAGCCGATACTCCGCCTCGGGGAAACGTCAAGCAGACACTCCGTGCCGGGGGCACATCGACAACGACACTCCGTAACGGGGAAATGTCAAACAGACACTCCATCTCGGGGACACGTCAACCAGTCGATACTCCGTCTCGGGGAAATATCAAGCAGACACTCCGTGCCGGGGGTACATCGACAACAGACACTCCGTCTCGGGGACACGTCAACCAGCGACACTCTGCATCGGGGAAACGTCCAACACAGACACTCCGCATCAGGGAAACGTCCAATACAGACACTCCGTATCGGGAAAACGTCCAACAGCGATACTCCGTCTCGGGGAAACGTCCGACGTAGACACTCCGTGCCGGGGACACGTCAGCCAGCAGACACTCCGTCTCGGGGACACATCAACCAGCGACACTCTGCATCGGGGAAACGTCCAACACAGACACTCCGCATCAGGGAAATGTCAAGCAGACACTCTATAACGGGGAAACGTCAAGCAGACACTCAGCCTCGGGGACACGTCAGCCAGCCGACACTCCGCCTCGGGGAAACGTCGACCAGCGACACTCCGTGCCGGGGGCACGTCTACCAAATCGCTCTGGATCAGAGCGTCGACCGTCCATGTCGCAAAAAGGGCAGTGCAGGCTTCCTACAAAGCAGGAGCCAGATCACTCCGGGCCAGAGAAACGTCTACCACGGACACTCCGTCTCGGAGACGCGTCGAGCGCCGACCATCCATGTCATAAAAAGGGCAGTGCAGGCTTCCTACAAAGCAGGAGCCAGATCACTCCAGGCCAGAGAAACGTCTACCACGGACACTCCGTCTCGGAGACGTGTCAAGCGCCAACCGTCCATGTCGTAAAAAGGGCATTGCAGGCTTCCTACAAAGCAGGAGCCAGATCACTCCGGGCCAGGGAAACGTCTACCACGGACACTCCATCTCGGAGACGCGTCAAGCGTCGACCGTCCATGTCGTAAAAAGGGCAGTGCATCCCAAAAAGCGGGAACCAAAGCAAGTCGCCTCTACGCGAAAGAAGATCCATCAATTTCATGCACACGACCCACATATGTGGTGTGCATTTATTGATGGGGCCACTTTGTTGAAGTCGAAAATTGCACCCCGGTTGACCAAGTCAAAGCTAAAGTCAACCCTAAGCCAAGTGGGCCCATGCCCAGGTCGAGTCCGAACATGAAGCGGCCGGCCCCCCATGCCAACAATAAAATCATGTAATAAATAATTTTTATGCATGAATGGGCATCAAGCCAAATTTTTATAAAGCCCATGGCTTATGTGCAAAAAGAAATGGCACATGAGCCATGGGATGGACAAATGCCATTTTGTAAAGCCCAAGGGGCTATATGTAAATATGTAAGCCTATATAAGGCAATATGATGATGAATAAAAAAATACACTTTTCATTCTCCAAAAAAAAACTAAGGCTTGTGCCTCCACTCTCTCTTTCAAGTTCTTCCTCTTCCTTTTCATTTTCTACATAAATCAAGAGCTTAGCTCTCTTTTTTTTATAAAAAACTAAATAAAGTTTTACCATAAACCCATCTCCCAAAACTCCATCAAGAGAAGAAAAAGGATCTCTTTTTTTATCATCCAAGATTTAGATCTTGGAGTTTCAAGAGAACCCATTTTGAGTTTCTTTTCAAAGGAGAAAGGAGAAAATCTTTTGGAGTTCAACTCCACAAATAAAATTCTTTTGGAGTTCAACTCCACAAAAAAAATTCTCTTGGAATTTAACTCCACTACAGAAAATCTTTTGGAGTTCAACTCCACAAATAAAATTCTTTTGGAGTTTAACTCCACTACTGAAATTCTTTTGGAGTTTAACTCCACAAAAAATCCTTTTTTGGGGGATTTTAACTCCACATTATATTTTTTTAGCCATATAAAATTCTTTTGGAGTTGAACTCCACGTTAAAAAAAAGAAAAAAAAAAGAGTGGGGTCACATGCTAAGCATGTCGGGTCACATGCTAAGCAAGCCCCCTCACATGCTCAGCATATGACGGGTCACATGCTGAGCATGTGATGACCCCCCTCATATGCTGAGCATGTGACGGCCCCCATTTTTTTTCCTCTTTCTTCTTTTCGTTAATTTAAGCTTTTTTATTAAAAAAATAATAAAATAAATAAATATTAAATAAATAAAAATAAATTATTAATAATTTTTTTAAAAAATAAATAAATAATTCTTTTCTTTTCTTCTTTTCCTTATTTAATCCTTTTTTTATTAAAAAAAATATTAAATAAATATTAAACAAATAAAAATAAATTATAGATAATATTTTAAAATTAAAAAAATAATAATAATTTTTTAAAAAAAATTCTCTAAATATTTATTTACTTATTTATTTTTGTTTATATATATATATATATATATCCTTTTTTTACAAGTGGAACAAAACAAAAAAAATACACACACCCCAACGCATTGCATATTGAGTTCGCATTACCAGTTTAACCTGTCAATCGGAGGTTCCTTCGCTCCAAATGCGAGGGGTAATTAACGGCAGCTTAGTCCGCGGCTGCCGGAGATTCGGATCCCCACAATCAATAAACCCCAGCCTACCCTGGGCAGGGGGAATCTGTAATGCACCTGACAAGCGCGCGCGTATTCTCATCTCAATGGGGTGACGAAAAACAACCTACAGTGAGAGCAAGGCAGTAAACTAAAATAAGTCAATATGTTAAGACAAAGTGAAACCAGATAGTATACTATAGCAAGAAAGTCCTCTCTATATATATCCAAGCATCCATTATAATATGCATCATATGTACAACAATGGCCTCTAGGGTATATACATAACTAACAGCCTGAGGAGTCCATATTTCTGAAAGATGATCAAGAAAGAAATCAGATTCAATCAAGGATTTCACGATGATTCAACGAGAATTAGGAAGTGAAAAGAAATGTAATAAATCACACGTCAAGGGTGTAACTCAAACTAGGGATCTCTCGACGGAACTATAATTTCATCCAAACCTGGCTCTGATGCCAACAAAACAATGTCACGCCCCACTTCCTAAAATACGGAATACTAGAGGTGACTAGGCCAGCCATGCTCCTACGGTCAGAGAATTATCCCGCCGTAGTCACACTTCGGCTTCTAGCATTACATGGTAGTCAGTAAATAGTACTTGAGTAAAAGAAATCACAGCTCATAACTTTATTACATTACAATAAAAGAGTTCGAGATACATTTATTTTGTAGAAGGAATTAACTAACCAATGAAATACAATGTGCTTAAAGAAAAAAGAAATGGCGCTGATGTTGCGGTCTAGACTTCCGCGATCTCGAATGGCAGATCCTGCACCTTGACTGGGTCCACTTCATCCTCTGAGCATGCACAATCAGGTCGTCAGGACGACACATATAGCAATAAATATATATGATGGGTACAATGCTATTAAACATGAAAGGTGCAACATAATACATAACATAAGAATAATGAACATCACTTGAATATGAACGGTACGATATAAGTATCATGTCAGTAAACTAGGCAATATGTATGTCACTACTTATCAGTCACTAAGTCAATGGAATCAATTGGTGGAAAGAATGCTCTTGTTTAACAAGGGTCTCGTGCATGCCCGAGAATACGGTTCACTGTTGTCCGGGACATAACCCTGCAGCCGTGACGCTGGGCCCACGCGTGTGTGTATCTCACTAATAGCGAATGATCATCCACTAAGTCACTGTATGTCACGCCCCGCTTCCCAGAGTACGCTAAAATGGGTACGTGACATAGCCAACCATGCTACCTGTGGGTAGGAAGTATCCATCCACAGTCACATTACGGCTGTAGAGATATCAAGAACAAAATAAAACTATCTAAACATGTCCATAATCCAATATAACATGAGTCAAGAATAATAAAATGCAGGAAACAAAAACTGACTAATACTGACACCTCACAGCTCAGCCTGCTGGCTGAAGTACTCCTGCTCGGACTGCAATAGCGGTACGGAATCTGGACCATGCAAAACCCAGACGTCAGCGCGTCATGTCATCCAGTAATATAATATGAATAGTGTAGCAGGCAATGCAATAAAACAAGAGTAACAACAATATAAGTCAGAGCAGTGCAGTGTAATGTGCTGTGGGTAAACTAAACTATTCTATCAGGTTTTCTATTCTAAAGTCTTTGAAACCAAATTGATGAATCGTCGATGTAACTCAATAGTATCCCGTGCATGCCCGGGACCACGGTCTAAGACTCTCGGGCTGAAACCGAGACGTGCCGCTAGGCACTACAAGGGAAAGGATAAAGGCCAACGATGTCAGCAGCAACGTCACGAGGCGGGCCTGGCCTCAAAAACTGATCAGTACAGGTAGTGAACTGTTGAGTTACAAGTCAGGTTTCACCTTTGATTTCCCCATACCCCCAAGTTATATGTGTAAGTCAAGTCAGGTATCCCGAAATCAAGAAACTAATGCCAACATAGGATCAGGTAAATATGTTTGTCTGGATAGACAACAGAGACGGTCCATGAGGACTACATGTCAGGTTTGTTGGCATTAGACACAAGATCAGGTAACAGGTCAAGTCATGGTACATCAGGTCAAGTCAAGCAGTATACAGTACTATGTCGGGTAGATCAATATATATGTAGCAAGTCAGGTCAAGTTGTAAACAATATCCTGGGTGTGCTCACAATCAGTTATACAAGCAAGCATGGTTATTATCAACATGATATAAGCAATGAATTAAGCAATAGGCAGATTTACTCAATTTGCAGTACAGTTATCAGTTGTGTCACAGAGATGATTTCAATGTTATGCGAATGCAGTATGACAATTATGGCCTTTTAATCATGTTAACAAGTTTAAGAACTTTAGAGGTGCAATGATTTATATAAAGGTTCAATACAGCTATTTCAGGTTAAAATGCACACGAGTGTCCAAATGGAACAAAACTATATAGATAAATGCCATAAGCTATGTCAATATTAAAAATATGATTAAATAGGTAAATGTGGTTATTAGGTTCACTACAGTAAGTGCAACAGGTAGGTTCCAAGTTTGAAAGATAAATGATATATAACAATCTTGTACATGAAAATGAGAAATGATCGTAGTAAAGTTAAATTTACAGGTTTAGGGTGTCATCAATAGGTATGTAAATATTATTTAGCATGTAGCAAGGGGTACTTGCCTCGACGGGTCGCGAACCGGGAAAACGGAACGTAAAACGTCGGCGGGGAAACTCGCGACGGGCGCACGGTTCACGGAATGAACCCAAATAACGAACAGTGAAGCCACACGGGTCGGGGTACTACGCTGGAACGTTGGGACACGTCGTCGGCATCGTCGGATTCCGGCCAAGAAATGAACAGTAAAACATCAAGACATGCAAACAAGAAGAGAAAGAAAAATAGAGAAGAAAGGAAGTAGGATCTGAGAAGGGGTGCTCACGATGATCCGTGGGACGGGTGGTGACGGTCGACCTCGTCGACGGAGCTCCGGCGGTCGGCCAACAGTGACCGCGAAAACTGCAGATCACAAAAAATGAGTATAGAAAAGAAGGAAGGAGGAAGGAGGAAGAAGACGGGTAGGTAATACTTATAGGGGGTTGAACGAAGGCCGGGGCACGGGGGCGAGGCCGCCGGCGGCGATTTCACGGCAAGCTGCGGCTGCAGGGGGTGCGCGGCCTCGTGCAGGGGGAGAAGGAGAATGGAGGCGAGGAGGTGGAGTGGCTTGGTCGAGGGCGAGGAGACGACGAGCCCGGCGGTGCTGGCGCCGGCGTTGGGGCTGCAGCGGCGAAGGGGGACGAGGCGGCTAGGGCTGCGCGATGGGTTAGGGTTCTGCGTTTTTTTAAAAAAAGAAAAGGAGGAGGGAGAGAGATTTATATATAGAAGAGAGAGAGAGAGATATGGGGGAGAGAGAGAGGAGAGAGATAGAGAGAGACGGGGGAGAGAGGAGAGAGAGATAGAGAGATCGAGATACGGGGAGAGAGAGAGGAGAAATGAGGTGTGGGGCCCACGGGAAATAAAAGGGGTTGATTGGTTGAGGGGGGAATTTAGAGGTTAGGAAAAATTTAAATTAAGATTTAAAAGATTTAAGTGAACAGTAAAATTATATAGTTAAGATAATATTCGATGGTTTAAATATATTAAAATTTGGGATTTTGGCGCAAAGTAAAACATTTCCAAATCGCGCTCGGGTCGGGTCCAAAAATTTGAAATTGAAATAATAGAATTTTAGGCGAGATCCAAAATTTAAAATGAAATGTTTTATGATCAAAATGCATACCCCCAAAACGGACACACTTATGTGCACGTAGCCGTCCAAACTCGTCCGTTTCACTGAACGGGACGAGAACACGATGCACGGACGCTACAACGAGGTTAGGGATGTCAAGCAAGCCAAGATGAATATTTTAAATTTTATTTTAGATGCCATAAATTGTTATATGCAGAAATGAATTTCCGGGTAGAATTTACAATAAGTAACAATCAAGCAAGATAAATAAAATAAGTGCCACACTACGTTCAAACGGTAACTGAAATTAGTAGCATTGGGCTCGGGTGTTACACTGTACCTCGCTAAATACGAGTTCAATTCCACCTTGATTTCCCCATTCCCCAGGTTATAGTATGTATTCAAGTATTAGATGGTTGTAAACAAATACGTGTCGCTTTCACTTTCAATCACATTTTCACTTATCAATATCACTTTTGTACTTGCCACAACCCGATCACTAACACTTATATATCGAAAATGCACAACAGTCACTAGGTCTCAATGTAAACAATCACCATGCAGAAGGTATAAAGCAAGCACAAAAATAGGTTGAAATGCACTGAACAGATATTCACTAAATTATAACACCCAAGCCATATGGCTTGCAAAATTTACCATAAATCACACGTATAGAATCGACCAAAACAATATAAAAGGCGTATGAAGTGCACTTGATTTTCTAAGCAATAAAATTAGTTTCATGTCAAAAGGATTTCAGGTTAGGGACTTATCATTATTTTAAATTAGCGATCAGTTGCTGAAATTCCAGTTTCAGAACTGAAAGTCCAATTTTGCGTGCGGTTTACTACTAATTGTGTTCAGATTTAGGTGTTTCCCCTGTTGAATAAAACCTATTTCTATCTGTTATATTTCCAACGCATCAAATGGATCAAAAATATCCTTTCCATACTAGAAGTTATGTCATGTTTAGGGTGAAGGTGTAAGAAATGTCAAATTGCAGAACACGCCGACATTCTAAAATACAAACAAAATATCAAAAGAATGTGAAACTAAACGAGACAAGATCCATAGGTTAGATAACTAAATTATCTATGCGACTATATGGGGCTCCGCGTATTTTCAGTTTTATGTAGGTATGTACAGATACTTAAATTCAGGTATTCTCATGGAATGCTGCCCCAGACTTCAGTCCAGAGCCGCGTTCCCAGTCAATTCTCGTTACAGTGGCCTATCAGTATTGAAGGATAAACTTTATCGGGTTCTATTTTATCGAGTCGGCTTCGATACGAGCCATCGAACATTACATTCCAATCTGTATTGAATTTAATATATGTTTTCCAACGTGACATGTGCGGTGCATTCCAGTTTTAGCGTCGCCTTTAGGGGGCGACTTTACATGATTAAAAACACGATATTTTGTATCCAAATTTCTACACGATATTCGTAAACAATAAAGGGATTTAACTATCACAACTTCCGTCATAATATGATATGTTTCCGTTTATAGTTCGCATCGAACACCTAGGGTAGTGTTTGGTAATCGGTCGAAAACACAAGATTTTCTTAACCAACAAGCGATAATTGATTCTTATAAATTCTAAATGACATCAATACGGGCTAACCAACCGAGTTGGGTTCGATTCACTACTACCAACATGATGGCTCAAGTATAAGTGTTCAATTTATTACTTAACGTTATTTAGATATATAAATATATATATACCCCCACACATATATACAAATCTATTTATAATTACTTAACATCAGCATTAATCTATAAAATATAATAGCATGAGTAGCAAGAGATGAGATTTCTCTTGCTTTAGACGGTAGAAGACAACACGGCAGTGAACGACGAAGGATAGCACGGGCTAGACGCAAGCACGGGCAAGGCACAACACGACAACAGTGACGAGCTTGAGTGCTTGATGAAATGTCGGGCTCGTCGGCGGCTCGCGGCGACGACAATGGCGTAGCCCCGGCATGGGGCTGTGGGTATGCAGTGGCGGCAGCAACGGGGGCAGTGGGTTGCCGGCGGGTTTGCAGTGGCTCGGGTGAGGAGTTCGGGGGGCTCGGCACGATGCAGAGATAAGCACGGAGGCTGTGGCACGGCGGTGAGGTGCAGTGGAGCTCCGGGGATGGTGCAGGCGGCGATGTTGGTGACCCGAGCAGCGACGAAGCGGCGGCAGCGGGAGGATGACGAGGAGAAAGTGGGTGCCGCGGGTGTGGGCTCGGTGTTGTGGAGGAGTGTAGGTGATGGGGATGGTCGGAGGACAAGGCTCATCGGTGAGGTGGAGGAGAGCTCGACGGAGGGGAAAGCTCTGGCGATGGTGGCTAGGGTCGGGTTTGAGAGAGAAAGGAAGTGGGGAAAATGAGAGAGATGAAGAAAGATAGAGAATGAGATTAAGAGAGAGAGGGGGAGATCGAGTTGTTAGAGATGAGGCGAGGTCGCAGGGGATGAGCCGCGGGAACTCGGAGGCGGTCGAGTCGTGGCAAGGACGAGGTCATAGGGGAGCGGGTCTCGCTGAGACGTCGGCGAGGGGGAGAGAGAGGGAGCCGTTGGAGGGACGGTATTTTGTGGAGGGGGTCGCGGGGGAGTTGGCGAGTGGGGTACGGGTCTTGCGGAGGTGGGCGCAGTCGCCGCGGGCGCGGACGCTGAAGGAGGAGACGAGGGAAAAGAAACGGGAAAAGAAAAGAAAAAGGAGAATGAGAAGAGAAGGGGGAGTCGGGTCGGGTGTTAGGTTTAGGGTTTAGATTTATGAAATAGTTTAATAATATATATATATATATATATATATATATATATATATATATATTGAAAAAACAGGAATACGGAAAAATATATATACGGAAACTAGGGATTTACACAAAATATCTTTTTCATAGCAGCTTCATGGCCTCTCTTAATCATATAAATTGGTGAAAATGTTCTCCAACAGGGGCATTTCCATCTAGTCCTCTGTTGGCTTAAAATGTAACATCCACAGGTTTAGCCTTCATGTTGGAGGGCAATTCTTATAACAGGAGGAGTCCCAGTCAACTTGTTTGGTAGTGGATGGAAAGATTGAGATTTGCATCTAACGCAAAATCCCTCAACTTTTCTCTATTAATCTCATATATATATATAGAGAGAGAGGGAGGCGGGGGGTAGGAGGGAATTTCCTCTTATGACGTCGAAAAAATACACCCTCCCTCATTTCTCTTATGACGTCGCAAAAATACACCCTCCTTCATTTTTTCCGACGATCGGCACCCACCATCATCATCGTTATCATCTAAGATGTGGGTACACCAAATTTCATGTGATTCTACAACCTTTTCACCGTTGATTTAGTGGGTTCAAAATTAACGGTGTACCGACATTAAAACTTTTTACATTGCTAAATCAACGGTGAAATGGTTATAGAATCACATGAAATTTGGTGTAACCACATCTTAGATGATAACGATGAAGATGGTGGATGCCGATCGGCGGAAAAAATAAAGGAGATTGTATTTTTTCGACGCCATAGGAGGAAATTCCCTCCTATGACATATTTCCTCCATTATATATGAGATTAATGGAGGAAAGAGGCCATAGGAGGATCCTATGGCGTGGAAAAAATACAACTTCCGTCATTTTTTCCGACGATCGGCACCCATCATCATCATCGTTATCATCTAAGATGTGCGTACACCAAATTTCATGTGATTCCACAACTTTTTCACCGTTGATTTAGTGGGTTCAAAATTAACGGTTTACCGACAATAGAACTTTTTACATTGCTAAATCAACGGTGAAAATATTGTGGAATCACAAGAAATTTGGTGTACGCACATCTTAGATGATAACGATGATAATGATGGGTGCCGATCGTCGGAAAAAATGGCGGAGGTTGTATTTTTTCCACGCCATAGGAGGAAATCCCCTCCTATGGCCTCTTTTCTCCATTATTCTCATTAGATCTATATATCTATATATATATATATAAGTGGTGAATGTGTCATATTTTGATTTGGTGGTTGTCGTGTTTGGTGATTGTAGCCAACTTCAATACCCTCATTGACTAACTCAAATTTTATGTTTAAGGTGGGCCCATGTTGACCAGTCAAGGATAAGCCCATGGAAAGAGACTCATGAAACCAGGTTTTGGTGGTCTTTGATACACAACCAGATTATTTTTATTTGCAAAAGGGTTAATTGGGCCCACAGCCTCGTCGTTGAAGATGCGCGGCCCCGCAAAGGGGTCGAACAAAGGGTTGGGACCTTTGGCTTAAGTGAGCGGCACCCACCCAATAGGGACTGGGTCACATCTTTGCGGCTATGAGGTTGTGGACGATCCCAGCCCCATTAAAACCTCAGCAAAATTAGGGTTTAACCAGAGAATACATATTTTTTCTTTTGAGTGATAAACCATGACCTCTTGCTCAACCGAAAAGAGGCTTTTTTTCATTATGCTACAATGGTATTCACTAGCAAGAGAAACACATATGATTGGTGGTTAGTGGAGATCTTCTCATTGAATATCGTCATCCACATGTTTTTTGCTAAAAACCGAACGTCACAAAATAAATGCCAAAGAGTCAAAAGAAATAGGGAAGCATTGCTTCAAAGAAAGTTTTTTTGTAATAAAGTATCACCTTACTAATATGCTGCAAAGTTTGATTTTAATTCGGAAATTAGCATTCTTGAATGAATAATAACCTATAGAATTATTATTTCAACCCCTCAGTTTTAGCACTTGCATACACGTCAAAGAAGTCGGAAAGTTAAAAAGTTGGGTCATGAACCCCATCAAAAAGCAGTACTTTAGAGTCAACAGCAATGACTCATTAGTAGGTCAGCTTCTCATATATATATATATATATATATATATATATATATAATGAAGGAAAGAGGCCATATGAGGAAATTTCCTTCTACGTTGAAAAAATACATCCTCTCTCATTTTTTCCGACGATCGGCACCGACCGTCTTCATCGTTATCATCTAAGATGCGGGTACACCAAATTTCATGTGATTCAACAATCTTTTCACCGTTGATTTAATGGGTTCAAAATTAACGGTTTACTGACAACATAACCTTTTACATTGCTAAATCAATGGTGAAAAAGTTGTAGAATCACATGAAATTTGGTGTACCCATATTTTGGATGATAACGATGTAGTTGATGTGTGCCGATCATCGGAAAAAATTAGAGAGGGTATACTTTTTCGACGCCATAGGAGGATATTCCCTCCCATGACATCTTTCTTCCATTATATAGATTATATACAAGCTATATATATGAAATAATATAGCAATGGAAGTATAATTAGTTGCTATTTAAAACAGTTATCAATCTAATAGCAAAGAAGTTGTTTGCTGCTCAACCAAGCCTACCTTCCAAATCTCAGAGAAGGTGAGAGAAGCAAGAAAGATGAATTGCTAAGGAATAAAAGATAATTTAAAATAGATGTTGATGCATCAAAAGTTTAAAAAATCATGGTGAATGACTCAAGATAGATTCTTTATATTCTATCACTCAGCATTTATTAACCATGAGCATTATTCTAACCAGTCGCAATCCACATAAGCTTTTGTGTACTAGTACGATTTTAAATCTGCTGAATCATTCTGAAACCATCTCAAGATTTATGGGACCAAGACGGATATCTTCATATACGTTATTGTGAAATTGATCGAAGAATATTATGATTTTGAGCAAATGACAATTACTTTCAAGCTATGAAATGGGACGGAGTCTAAAGGATTGAATTAGTTGGAGAAGGATTGGTGTGAATGGTTTCACCAGCATACCCACCAAATATGAAGAGTGTTTTATATTAAGAAATATATATTAAGCGTGCTTATTGTTCAATTTCTAAATTCAGTTCGTTTAATTTGGGTGACAGTAATACAAATGCAAGTTGTTCACTTTGGTTTCCATGATGTGCCGAAATATTATCTCTAATTTTGAAGCAACTAGCTAGTTTCATTAATCTATCATTGGCAAGGAATTGCATAGACTATTTTTCTCAGAAAAAGATGGTTATAAATTTAAATTTTAATCTCTTGCCGGCAAAAATGTTAACATTTGATCGATGCAAAACAAATCGCAAAACTGTACGTTTTTGGACGAAGAAATGCTGTATAGTTCAATTTTTCAAGATGAAAAATCATGCTCCTCCAACTCTCCAAATATGATATATATCTTTCAAAAGGCTTCATCTAAAGAAATGGGGGTAATTACTTCCCTTTTCCTATATATAAAAAAGAAGAAGCTTATATTGAATATTATTTTTCTAGGATGATATGATAAAATGAACGGCTATGAAGTATTGAGGGTATATTTATAATAAGATATGATGTTTATATAAAGTGGTGATGGGTTAGGGTTTAGATCCATCACATTCTATCCCCAAATTCATTCTTCAATTTTTTCATGACATCAGAGCTAGTACTCTCCGCAGTCAGCTAAACCACCATTACCACGACCACAACCACCTCCACTTCAAATCGAGCCCTTCTGATAGTGCTCGATATTAGCGACCCCCAAGATCATGACACGTGGCAGGTGACGTGTCCCAGAACTCAGAAGAAAGGGCTCGTAGGGGCCGATCAGGCCACCCCGTGCTCGACCAGCAAGTACAAACTGGCCCCCCTTGGGGCTCCCGCAAATTGGCCTCATCGGCCTCTCAGCTCGCCCCCGAGCTACCACGGGACCAAGACTCCTCAGCCTCCTTGCTCGTCCCCGACCTCCCGCCGAGGACGTCTTCCTCGGCCCTCCGACCTACTCCCAGGCGTAACCGCCGCTCCGCGAATCTCGCCATGCGCGAATTTTACGCCAGCAACGCCCCACGTTCCACGCAATCACGATCCCCATTAATGGGCGATCCGCTCTCCACGCGGGCGTGACGTCGGGAGCGTAACTGCCGGCGAGATTCTCACGCCCGCCGCTGCGTGCTCCACTGCTATATAAACCCCCATCACAGAGGGGTCAAGTAAGCCATTTTTTACACTTTTATGCCGTTACTCTGCTCGGATCTCATCACTAACTTGAGCGTCGGAGGGTCCTTGGTGGTACCGAACCACCCCGGGACTTCTTTACAGGTACTCGGCAACAACTTCCTCACCTCACCTCTTCCTCCAAAAACCCATTGAGACCCACATGCAACGAAGGATAAACAGCTAAGTTCTCCGTGAGATCAACGGAAGACAACATTTGACGGAGGCCTGAAAAGGAGCTACATCAGTTGGCGCCGTCTGTGGGAAACTAACTCCACAAAATACAAAGTTGGCATTCCTATCTCCACCCTCATGGCAAACGACCATCTTAGGGATCCCAGTACCAGCCGCCGCCTCCCCCTCACCGAAGGCGGGGATGAACCTCCTCCCATGACCGTCATCAACGCCCTCGCAGGCCGGATAGATCGCCTGCAATCCCTCGTGGAGGCCTTCGTCCGCGTGCAATCGGCCGCGCCCGGGCCCCAGATCGCCGCTCCACCGCCTCCAGAAGGCTCTGTCCCTGTCTGGACGGCCGACCACCAACAGGCTGCATCCCCCGGCCGCCGGTCCCTCGAACAGGTGCTCCCTGAGGCCCGCTAGGCGCCCTAGGGCTCCACGCCGAGATTCGCCGCCAGAACGCCTCGCCTCGAGCCTCCTTGTGCCCCTTCTCCCCCTGAGGAAGTGTCAGTCACCTCGCCTATACACGGGCGTGGCCGACCCCACCACCATCGGCGGGGCACACAGAAAGGGTCCGCCCCGGCAACTCAAGAGCCACCTCATCCCGGGACTTGAGGCAACTCATCGATAGAAACCGGGGCCGCTCCCAGACGCAGCCCACCCACAGCGGGGGCCAGGGATCCCGAGGTGCCGATTCCTCGAGATACCACGGTCGGCTCGACGCCTTCGAGAAGAAGATTGAGGGCATACGCCGAGAAGCTCACCTCTCGAGTGACGGGGCTAAGTACACCTCCGACTTGCTCATGAAGCCGTTCACCAAGGAACTGCTCGCCTTGCACGTCTCCTCGTGTAACAAGCCCCCAAAGGTATCTCTGTTTGACTGGAAAACCGACCCGAAGGACTACTTGGACGCTTTCACCGCGGAGATGAGCTTCCAGGATCACTCCGACGCCGCCCAGTGCAGAGCCTTCCCGGCCACCCTCATCCGCGCAGGTCGGGACTGGTTCCGGGGGCTCGAGCCCCGCTCGATTTCGACCTTCGACGAGCTGGCTACTTAGTTCCTCGGCCATTTCGTGGGGAACCGTCGACAGAAGCGCACGGTCAACTAGCTCTTCACGGTCAAGAGAGGGGACAAGGAAACATTCAAGGCCTACATTACTCGTTTCTATAACGCCCTTCTCAAGGTGCCCGAGCACCGAGACGAAACCGTCATAACGGCACTCAGATCTGGTCTGAGGCACAAGGAATGGTTACGCTCCTTCGCGTTGGCTCAACCTAAGACCATGGCCGAGGTCAAGGCGTGGACCGAGAGCGAGGTCCAGCTGGAATCCAAGGTGAATGCTAACCTTCCCCGGGCAGAACAGCCCGACCAGAAGAAGAGAGCTCGGGAGGAGAGGCCAGAGCGTCAGCAGCCCTACCACCCGAAGTTCCAGGAGTATACCCCCCTCAACGTCTCCCTCGCGGTGTTGCTGGAGGAGGCCCAGAACGAGGGGTTCTTCAAGTTCCCTCCGGTCCCGCGTCAGGCCGCAAAGCGAACCAGGGGCCTCTACTGCGCTTTCCACCGGGTACTGGGCCACGCCACAGAGGACTGCAAACAACTGAGGGACTACATCGAAGAGCTTATCCGGTCTGGGCACCTCGCCGCCTACCTGAAGGACAAACGGCAGGCCGACCGCGAGCAGGAGCAGCTTCCCCCTCCCACCGACCTGACCATCGGTTAGATCATGCTTGTTTCAGCGGACGGCCAGCCCGGGGCTCAGGGAGCCCCATGCCCTATGCCAAGCGCAGGGGCCGACAGCCCTTCAGGGAGCTCGGTCCAAGCCAATAAAGTCATCTTCTAGCCTGTACCTTTCTTTTAAAGCAATGTAAATTCTTCCTCGGATCTATTGTTAATTTAATAAAGATTAATGGAGCATTGCGAAAAAGAAAGAAGAGCCTTGTTTATTCAAAGGGTATTATGGGCTCCTCAGCCGTACATGCAAAAAGAAAAGAAAATTACAATAGTGAGGGAAGGGGGTGCAGCGAGCACTGCTCATGGTACTCGGTAAAAATCTCCGCCAACCGGGGCCTCTTCAGTTCCAGCCTCTGTCTCCGGTTCCCCCCGCGGGCATCGACCCCGAGCCTCAGCTCGTAGCATTCGCAGACGAGCGCCTCTGAGCGGGCCAGCCGGTTCGCGGAGATTAGGCCGAAGCGCCTCAAAGACCGCAGCTTGCCCACGGCCTTGTCAAAGAGCAGCTCAGACAGGGGGTTGTAAAGCCCCGGCGATACCTTCCAGACGGAGTACATCAGCAGCTGCAGCAGGGAGGAGCGTCGGGGGAGTAGCCGCCCAAAATGGTCCTCGATGCTTCCGTAGACCAGCTGCACCGTGTCCTCGGAGCAGTACGGGTCGTAGAGGTACACGTCTTCGAAGCGGACGATGTCGGGGATGGTGAACGGGAAGTCCTGCATTCTCGGCGACCTGTTTATGAAGGATGAAAAGACCAGTACTCCTTCAGCCTTATATAGCCCACTGCGCAGCCCAACCGTCACACACTTTCGCCCAGGGAGTCGCTGCCACGCGGCAGCCATCAAGCCTTCTCCGGTGGAATCGAAGTGACACGCCCCCAGCGCTTCGCCTTCCCCTTAGCGCTTCGCCTTCCCCCGCATTCGATAGGCTAGCTATGCACGCCATTGCCCCGACCGTTCCCATTCTCCATACCTGCAGCTGAACGGCTGGGATACACCACGACAAGTTTCAGCCCAGCAGCTTCCCTGCTCGGTCGTCCCCGGCAGGCAGCTTCCCTGCCACAACGCCGGGGATCAAAAAGCCCTCCCAGAGGCAGTCGAGCCCGAGGTCCCCTCGCTTGGCTATCCCCAGCGGGCAGCTTCCCTGCCATAACGCCGGGGATCATAAGGCCCTCTTAGAGGCAGTCGAGCCTGAGGTTCCCTCGCTCGGCTATCCCCAGCGGGCAGCTTCCCTGCTATAACGCTGGGGATCAAAAAAGCCCTCTCAGAGGCAGTCGAGCCCGAGGTTCCCTCGCCTGGCTATCTTTCAGGACAAAATCCCTCGCCAAGAGGCACCGGGCGGTAACCCTACCCGGCCAAGGGTCCTTGGTAGGCTTCTTACAGCCTTATAGCTCTTCCCGCGCCAAGGACCAAAGTCCTCCCAGAGGCAGTCGGGCCCTCGCTCGGCTATCCACGGCTGGTAGCTTCCTACCACAACCGACAGGGATCAAAGTCCCCACCAAAAGGCAGTGGGCAGTAACCCTGCTCGGTCCTCGTCCTGAAGGATCAAAGCCCTCGCAAGAGGCAGCCGAGCAGCTACCCTGCTCGGTAAAAACTCCGGCTGGTACCTCCCTACCCGCGACGCCGGGACAGAAGCGGCTGCCCCGCTCATTCGTCCCAGGATGGTGGTTGCCTACCCACGACGCCAGAGGCCAAAGCCCTCGCCAAGAGGCAGCCGCGCGGCCTCGCTTTCCGGACATCCTTAGTGGGCTTCTTACAGCCCATCAAACGCTAAAGACCCAAGCCCTCGCAAGAGGCAACCGAGCAGCTACCCTGCTCGGCCATCCCTGGCGGAAGACTCCCCTGCCACCACGCCAGGAAGCATTGAGCCTTTGCAGGGGGTGGCGGGGCAGATGCCCTGCCCAGTCACCCCTGAATGGTGGCCAATGCTCTAAATCAGAGATGCTCCGTCGCCCGCGGAGAAACCGAGACCCCAGTGAGGGACGTCAAGTCTGTCCAGGTCCAAACGATCTCCCCTCGACTCCGGGACCTAGGGAGATACCTCCTCGGAAACGCTCGTCGGTCGGCAAGTGATTGCAGTCAACTCGACGGGAGATCGTTAGACAGATGGCCGACCTGACGTAAAAACACAATGGTACAACCAAAAAATATCTCACGAACATTCTTCAACAGATGGCAGAGCGCAATTCTATGGAGCTGAAGAAAAACTTTATTACTACTGCCAAAGACAAAAGTTTTTTTACAAAGGGTATTTTTTGGGCTCCCCAGCCTTACAAAATTCAAAAGAAAAACAAATTGAAGATGGGAGAAAGGGGGCTCTACACCTCGGGGCCGGGCGCGAACTCGGGGTCCTCGACCTCCACCACTTGGGGCACTGGGTCCTCGGTCGTCTCCTCGCCGGGAACTTCTTCCCCTTGCTCGTCGGCGCCCACGAGGGGGAACTCAGCCCGGAGATCCGCGTCGTTGAACCCGGGCATCCAGGACTTAACGGCGTCGAGGGCATCGTGCCAAATGCGGGTCATAGCTACGGCCAGGTCGTTATAAAAATCCTTCAACCCCTTATAGCTTGCCACGCCCCTCGATTCAGCCGACTTAAACGCCTCTGCTGCCGCCCCCAGCTCCTTTCGGAGGGCCTTCACCGTCCTCTTCAGGTTGCCGGCAAGCACCTGGGAGTCCTCGAGCTTACCCTCGGCGATCGCGGCGGCCTCGCGATGCTGGGCGACCTCCTTTTTCCCGGCGACCACCTCGCCCTCCAGGGCGGCGATCTTCGCCGACATCGCCTTCTGCTCTCTCCTGGAGCTCTCTTGCAATGAGGCGAGCTGGCCCGCGGTCTCTAACGCCGGGGCTACCACCTCGGTCTCCGCGCGGAGAGCGAGGGCCACGTTCTGGAGAACCTGGGAAGACACGAAAAGGTCAGAAAACAGGAAAGGGCACCAAATCTCACGATGAACTGGGGGCTTACCTGCACGGACTCCTGGACGATCGACGCCAGCTGGGCCCTGAGGGTCCCTCCAGGAACTCGACCCCCAGCCGAGGTCTCTATTTCGTGCAGGAGGCTGTCCGCGACCGACGGCACTGCAAACTGGAGCCCCCTTCCTCCACTATGGTCGGCGAGGACCGGCCCCGGGAGGGTCTCCGGGAACTCTTCTTGAGCGGCTCCGGGGGAGAACCGATCTCCTCTTACGAAGCCGCGTCCTCCAGAATCAGGGCCCGCTTCCGACCCGATGCTCTGCTGGGGCTCGGGGCGGGATCCGCAACCGAGCGTCCTCGAGGTGCCGCCACCGGGGCAGTAGGGGCCGGAGCGGGCTGCGTCCGAGAAGAGCTGGCGCCCCCGGCCCTAGTAGGATGCCTCGGCTGGCACATAGCATCTCAGAAAGAGCCGAAGTCCATGGATCCTGCACGAAACGAACACCCAACAGATCAGCAACACGAGTAAAATGTAAACCTGAAAAGCAAGCCTAACTTACCGACGAACTCGACGGGGCTAAGCCCGGCCCAGCTCAAAACCCTCTCGGACAGCAACACGTCATGTCGAGGGACGGGCTCCCATGACGCCACTCTCACCGCGGCGGGGTCATCGGACAGGTTCCCCGGCAGACACTTCTTCCTCGACCACTTGGTGGGCACCGGCCAGTCTTCGCCCTCGGGAGGGGAAACGAAGAAAAATTTCTTTTTCCAGTCATGAATGGAGGAGGGCAAGGCCACGACCCCGGTCCCGGCCACGACCCCGGGCCGCTTCCTAAAAATAAAGTAAACCCATCTCGGGTCGCTAGCTCGACCGCCAGGATGACTCTTGAAAGCGAGGGAGGAATCAAGAAGGGAAAGACTGAAAGGAACCGCCTGCAGTCTCAGGCGGATCAAGAACCCAAGGAGGATCCTCCACACGTTCAACACTAATTGGCCAGGGGCCAAACCGAAAAAATTCAGAGCGGCGATGACCTCAGGAGAGAAGGGCAGGTGCATTCCGCCCCAAAAAGCTTCCAAATACAGGGCAATTTCCCTGCCCCGTACCTGGTCTGCCCTCTCTCCCTCCTCGGCCAGACGGAGCGTGTAGCGCAGGGGAATGTGGAAGCGAGCCCGAGCGCTGGCGAGCTCGTCCTCATGCCTCACCCAGCACGAGGTGCTGGGGGCCACATCGACATCCTCCTCCCTGGAGGCGGCCCCCGCCTTACGGCCCCGGGAAGAGGGCCCAACCCCTGCTCCCCGAGAAGACTCAGAAACATCTAAAGGGACCCTAGCATCTACTCCTACAACGTCTACTGATTCTACAGAGGAAGACATCTAACCTGGGAAAGAAATTCTCTAAAGGTTGGAAACGAAGGGGGGGGGGGAGACGAGCGCCGAGCAGCTAAGATTTAAGAGAGGAAAATATGAAAGAGCAAGGGTCCTAGGGTGGACCCCACTCATATTTATTGCCGCATACGGCCTCATCCAACGGCGCCCATCGTCTCCCGCCGAAACGGCTCCTCGCGCCCAGCAGTACTGATCGTTCCACATGGCAGTCCAGCGCTGGACCGTGTCCCATCAGACGCCGCAGACCTGCGCACGTCGCATCAGCTAATCGACGCTCGACACGTGGACTGTCCTTTCAACTGCAGAGTGCACGAACCGGCGCACCTCCTTTAAATGCAAAGATCTCGTCTTGATTCACTAGCGGAAAAGACAACCGACGGCCCGAGGGCTTGCCCCGACGAAACCATAGAAGGGATCTCGCCTCGGGAGGCCCGGCAGTCCACTCCTGACCCGACCACTAGCTGGTCGGGACAAGAGTGGGGGGCTAATGATAGTGCTCGATATTGGCAACCCCCAAGATCATGACACGTGGCAGGTGACGTGTCCCACAACTTAGAAGAAAGGGCCCGCAGGGGCCAATCAGGCCACCCCGTGCCCGACCGGCAAGTACAAGCTGGCCCCCCTTGGGCCCCCCGCAAATTGGCCTCCTCGGCCTCTCAGCTCGCCCCCGAGCTACCACGGGACCAAGACTCCTCAGCCTCCTTGCTCGTCCCCGACCTCCCGCCGAGGACGTCTTCCTCGGCCCTCCGACCTACTCCCAGGCGTAACCGCCGCTCCGCGAATCTCGCCATGCGCGGATTTTACGCCAGCAACGCCCGATGTTCCATGCCATCACGATCCTCATTAATGGGCGATCCGCTCTCCACGCGGGCGTGACGTCGGGAGCGTAACTGCCGGCGAGATTCTCGCGCCCGCCTATGCGTGCTCCACCACTATATAAACCCCCATCACAGAGGGGTCAAGTAAGCCATTTTTTACACTTTTATGCCGTTACTCTGCTCGGATCTCATCACTAACTTGAGCGTCGGAGGGTCCTTGGTGGTACCGAACCACCCCGGGACTTCTTTGCAGGTACTCGGCAACAACTTCCTCACCTCACCTCTTCCTCCAAAAACCCATTGAGATCCACACGCAACGAAGGATAAACAGCTAAGTTCACCGCGAGATCAACGGAAGACAACATCTGACGGAGGCCTGAAAAGGAGCTCTGTCACTTTCTCTTCTCCCTTTTCTTTCCTTCTTCTTCTTTTCCAAGAAACAAAGTCGCTGCCAAGCACCCACCTCGCAGCCACTCGCCACCATCCTCGACCACCCACGAAGATTTCCTCATATCTGAACTCAGATCTGAACCAAGCACTTGAGAACCCACCTCGCTGCCGCCAAGCACCGACCTCGCTTCCATTCGCCACCATTCTCGACAACCCACCGAGATCTGAACCAAACACCCGAGTAATCACTCGAGACCCTGCCCACCATCACTCGAGCCACCATATTTCGCCGCCATCACCTGAGACCTGCCACGTCCTCACCGTCAGATCTTCACCATCTGTAACGACCCTAAATTTCGTATACCTTTGTATCTCTTTAAAGGCCGTATTTCTGTTATGGTTTGGAATTATAAGTAATTCTTGTTAAATAAGTGCAAGCATAATTTGTAGCTTATTGGTTAAGCCTTTATCCTACTGTCCCATAGTCCATAAGTTCCGAATCCTTGCATTCTCATTTATTTTATTTTAAATTTTATGACGTTTTAGAGTTCCTTAAAGTTTCATGGGCATTTGACGGAGTTTCGAAAAGTTTTAACGAAAAGACATATTTTTGGACTAATTGCACTAAACCTAGCCTAAACCCCGAGATCCGAGCCAAGCCTCGAAATTGGAACCGTCCAGGTCGGTTTTTCTCATGGTTTGGTCGGCCGAACCAAGTCTTTATGGGCCCCGCCCGTATTATTGCGACCTTTGAGTCCCCGCAAGTTTATTTCTTCACTTCAAAACCGCCAATTTAACACAGAGAACCGTCGCTCTTTATTTTCCCATTAAAATTCATTTTCAATGCCCCATTCAACACAATCTTTACACCATATTAATTCTATTTCTCATATAAATACCCTAGCTTATTTCAATATTTTTCCCCTCTGAAAATATTTAGAAATCATTCTCAAATCCCTTGAAGAATTGCCCAAGCCTTAAGACGTCAAAACTCTGCTCAACCGAACCTTCTTCCATGCACTTTAAACATACCCTAATTCCTAGCAACGATGAATTGGTTGTTATACCGTGAGTAAGTCTCTCATCCATCTCCTTATTCTCCCTTTTTGAATTTCTCCTATTGTCATGACACCGAATTATCCTATGCTAGTATTAAGATGAAAATCCATGCTTAAATATTCTCCTTTCCATAAAGATCTCTTTATGCCATCTCACACCATTCATAAAATAAAACTTATCAAACGGCAAAAGGGGAATTTTGTGAAGAAAATTAACATGCCTCCAATTCTTATAAAGTTTCAAGGAACCGCTTCATATCTATTGCTGTTATAACATGTATTTCACTTACTTTCTATTACCCGGTATTCTTTAACATATAATTGTTGTACATTGTTAAACATGTTTTAGTGATAGCGTACGGGATAACGACCTACCCCCTCCCTCCACTTTTGAATTAATATACACTCACATATTCGTTGATAAATTTCTAAAAATTTAAACTTGCAATAAAATACCCTCGAGCATTTAATAAACAATAAAAGAGGGAAATCAATAAAATTGAGTTTATATCTTTTAAATTAAATTATATTTAGTCTAAAGGAAACAAAGATGCAAACTTTAACTTTTACAAAGTACTAATAATTATCTAAATTAGATTTTCTAACAAAATACCTTAATTTTCTAAATGATAGAATTTTACGCTATAATACCCTAAACATCTACAAGTTAGGTGGTCACTAAAATATATAAATTTCAAAGGCTATTTTTATTAAAAACCCTCGATATTAATCAACATATTCTTACCAAAAACACCCTCAAGGTTTATTTTTTTGTAAATAAAGCATTTACATAAAAACCCATTGAGTTTTTAATGGAATAATTTACATAAATAGTTTAAAATTGCTAAATGATATATTTACATATATATACTTAGAACAGTAAAACTAGTAGCTGGCTGGAATATAAATAGCAGATGGGCTTAAGCGACATATTCTCTCTTGCGCCTCGGGGAGCCGGTGACAATAAGTGATTAACTTGCCTAACTATTTGAACAAATCAATTCGTACCGTCTCAAAATGTAAGAAATTGATTTTAATACATGACTTGTAACCTGAATCATATTTACTTTCATACTATTTCTAAGTCATGAAACACATGCTTTGTTAGTGTATATGCCCTAGGGGCCATTATTATATCATACTAGCTTGTATATTACTTAATGGAAATTTGGGATATTCACAGTTATATTAACAGTCTTGCTAAACATGGTAGTATACTACTTGGTTTTATCTATCTTAATATGTGTACGTTTTGATAGAGCCCTTAGGATCTTGCTTGACTACCAGCGTTGTGATAGCAGTCACACTAGTGGGGGCTGGGTAGTCTACAAGCACATCCTTTTTCAGGTCCCTAGTCGTAGGATTATCGAGACAGGGCATCGATACTCCAGAGTAGACTAGTGTGTACGCTTCTCATCCCAGTTGGGAAGATGGTCTGTCCCACAGCCATCAGTACGTCGTACTAGAGATAGTATACAGGTGCTCGTTGGGTTACGGGTACACCGGACAGAACTCGCAGGGAACTGTTGGTTGGTATTATACCCGTAGTCAGTTAACAGTTCCCAGGTGACATGAGTATAGCATAGTCCGCAGACTTGACACTGCTACTTCGCCTCGAGTGTGTCCCACTGTTCTTAGATTGCTACCCTACCACAGCTCAAAAGAGTCGTGCAAACATGTAGCAGTTGGGTGCAGTTCCGAGCACTTGGAGGCAGTAGTGGTTAGACAGGATTCGTCTCTCCTAGTATTGGGAGTTGATATCGCGCTGTGTCTGGAGAGCCATTACGCAAAGTCCCTGGCCAGGGCAAGCGAGATTTACTGGTAGGTTTTCCAGTAGTTTCTCAAGGTGGAATGGGCTTCGCTCCGACACGACTTATATCGCTTTTAGGGGACTGACGCTTGCCATCCCCCTAGGCCCGATATACGATAGTCCTAGAAGAACAGACCGGACTGTACGGAGATTGTCACATCAGGCTCAGTAGGAGTTCGGATGGGTTTCCTCATCGGCCTTCTTATCGACATCTACCTGGGGACCGTTACGTATAGCTAGTGCCGCTTGCGGTCTGTGGTTAAACCCACTGCCAGCGTAGTAGTCGAGTCTTTAGAGTCCCACACAGAGAGTTTTCCTGCTCCGGGCGAAACGATATAGAGGTCGTATGGTTTTACGACAGGGTTCGGACACACACGTGCATTTATGCACGTACGATGTTCGGACAGTTTTTACTAGCCGGCTTTGGTTTAAGCCAGATTCTAGTATCGGATTATTGGATTTATACAGTCTAAAGTTTTTCCGTGTTTTCACGGATAGGAGGGGCGTTCACATAGTTTGGCGAGAAGCTTCTAGAAGTATGATGACTTGGGGGCTAAGGTGGCATTTGCATTTATTGATTTAGTGACTCATTTGTGTGATTCATCCATGGAGTTAATGATGCATTTATTGATCTATGACTCATGGGATGAATCACACAAAATGAATAAATGAAGCATGGTTGATATATCATTTGATTTATTCATTTGATAAATCATTTGATTTATTTGTTTATTTAATAAATCATCATGCTTCATATATTCAAGATGAGATATTATTTCATTTCATTCTCACTCTCACCTTCTCTCTCCTCAAGCTCTCTCTCTTCAAACCCTAATCCTAACCTCTCATGTGTTGAGATCAACGATTAGCAAGACTCATTAATCCATAATCATACTCTATATTCCCTAGGTGACTTTGATTAGCAATTAGAGTAACCTAGTTATCTCAAGATTAGAGGCAAAGCTTGGAGTAGAAGCTCTCGGGTGGATCGTCTATTACAAAGAGGAGGCCGACGAGGAGGTGGCTAACGAGAAGAAGAAGGACTTGGTTCATTAGGTATAATCTTCTTTCATAGTAGCTAATTTCTCCTATGTAAGTGTTAGTTATAGTTTAGCAAAGATCCTTTCGGTTAGTCGATATTAGTTTAAAGAAAAAGATTGTTTTTCATATTTCCGCCTCCCCGCAACTCGTGGGGTGTACAACGTCGACTTACAGTGGTATCAGAGCCTCGCTAAACCATAACTAACCAATTAGCAAAGTCGTTAGAATTTCGAACGCAAAAAGAACCGGAAAAAACATCGAAATCACCAAGTTTCTGTCGAATTTAAAATGAGGTCTAAAAATTTTTCAGGGACCTCTAAAATTACAAGCAGGGAAATATAAGAATTCTGGAGAAAATTGGGTTCCTGAATCGGCCATGACGCCGCGTAACCGCGGCCGATCCAAGCGATCGACAACGGATCCGCTGCCTAGTTGGGGCTGATTCAACCCAAATTTCCCCAGAAACTCTTCTGTGATGTTTTTGTTTTTTCTGGAATGTTTATTTTCTGCTCAAGTCTCAGGTGCACAGAGAAGTTTTTGGAGTAGAATCTAATGTGTTTGCTCGATCGAAATTATACGATGTTTGGCTAATTAGATTATATCTGTGAATTGTATAATGTGTTCGTAAACCTCCTCTAACTGCTAGTATGTCAGTTGGCAGGGGGTTGCACATTTCTGTAATGATTTTACTGTTTGTGATTATGAACTTGATTGGATTGTTGTGATGATTAGCCGGGGTTTGAGATGGGTTATTATATTCATTCATTCGATGTAATTGTAACATGTTGTAATATTCTTTTACGGGGCACATCCAGGTTGCGGTTGTAGCCACCGTTGTATTATTTCATTTTACTGTTTTTTGCTTCTAAGATAGACCCAAGATGGGGTGCACAAACTACCGGGTACTTTGAAGTGTTTAGTGGCCTACCCACGTTGTTGAGGGAGACCGCTTCACTTCGGGTATTTGGCGGGTAGTTTGCCGTACCCGTAGGGGTCTAGGGTGGGGTAATGGCTATTCATCACAACTGTGTAATCCGTCTTTCGTTGCAGGCTCAAAAGAAACGCGGATTGCTTGTATATCCAATAACGTTCATCTGTGATCTGGAATGTTTATTATTGCGTCTGACGAATGTACAATATCTATATATGATAGCTATTTACACGTCACTTATGTTTTACACCCGCGCTAGCTCAACCCCCGCTCTGTCGTTAGTTACGTAACCTAACGGGTGATGACGGGACCCAGTGGCGAATGTGGGTGGCATAAGCGGACGTTGTATTTTTGTTGTTTTCTGCAATGATAGGTTAATTGATGGGACGCATTATAATAATGCAAAGAAAATAAACCAAAGTTGAATCGCTGGAACAGTTTAAAAGAAACCACTCGGTTATTTTAAAACAGAGGATATTTTTAATTGCGGAGCTTTAACCACTCCTTTTAAAAGCTACCAGGTTCCTTCGGTTATATCAAGTTCACTACATTCACGGTTTCGCCAAAACCATTCGTAGCCCTCCGTCATTTCATTTGGGTATTCAATAGTATTCAAGCTATGTATTGACCTAACGCCAAGGCATAGTGTTTGGTAGCTACTGGGTATTCATTTGTTGCATAGATAGATGAGTTAGTTTGGGACAGTCGTATTATCATTTTGGCCGAACGTCAAGGATATGTACGGATGGGTTCAAATTAACAAGATAATGATGGGTAGAACTTGACATGTGACTTATGACATTTTGACCTAACGCCAAGGTCATAAGAGCATGGGGCAAAAATTTATATCGGGAATTTCTAAAGAAACTGAAATTTGCAAAGAGATGCATACCATTTGGAGTTTGATGAATATTGGTAGGATTCCTTCAGCATTATCATACGATGATATTTGGATTCCGATCCTACTGTGAGTATATGCTACTCATCAGGAGATTCGTCACTTAACGATTAATGCTATAAACCAAGTAGGTGTCGAGAAAGGTGTCAGCGAGGCTACGCCCCCAGAGAAAAGAGGTTATTTAATTAAGGAACTTCGCGAAAGCGTTGGAAAACCTCTCTCGAAGTACCGACATCAGCCTGGCTGAACGGTTAAGCAAGTATTGTACGGTGAGAATAGTCCTGGCTAGTTCTTCCTTTTTTATTTGAGGAGGGATTCGAGAAACAGTGGGAGCCATCCAGTTTAGATAAACTAAAAACCACTCTAAACTTGCAAGAGTATCATGCTAAAGTGTTCTCTCTCTCTCTCATTGCAGCGACCCAAAACATGACAGGTCTTAAGTTACTATTAGAGAAAAATATACCGATAGGGCCAAATTATAAAGATTGGCTGCGGAATGTCAAAATGGTTTTGACTTATGACAAATTGGGGTATGCCCTTATCTCTAAGGCACCTGCTGTCCCTGGTCCTAAATCCAGTCTTGCGGATAAGGAAATCCACAAAACTTGGGAATTAGATTGTGCGAAGGCCAAGTGCATCGTGCTTGCCTCGATGAATAATGAACATCAGAGGAGGCACGAGGATATGGATCTTGAATCCATATTTCTCCATACAAAGGATCTGTATGGGGAGCAATCTCGTATAGCAAGATACGAGACCTCGAAGACCCTGTTTCAGGCGAGGTTGGCCATCGGATCGTCTGTAGAAGAACATGTCCTAAAGATGATTGGCTATATAGAAGAGCTCGCAGACCTGGGGACGACTTTGGAGAACGAGCTCTATACAGACTTGATTCTCCAGTCCCTTCCTTCCACCTACGCCCAGTTTATTCTGAATTTCAACATTCAAAGAAAAGAAGTTGAACTTCCAGAACTCCTTAACATGTTGAGGAGTGCAGAGGGCACCTTGCAGAAGGCAAGGGAAACACCCGCTATGTTTGTTCGCGGTGCTTCTTCTTCCGGGTCCAAGGCTCGGGCCAAAGGAAGGAAGAATAAGGCCGCCACCAAACCTAGAGGAGGTATTAGTAAGGTGGGAGTGAAGGGAAAGAAAAAGGTTGCGGTGCCAGTAGTGGTCAAGGATGAGTGCTTCCATTGTCATAGGAAAGGGCACTGGAAGAAAGATTGCAAGGCATGGAACGCCAAGAACCAGAAACCGAAGTAAGCTGTGGTTTCGACTTCAGGTGTGTTTGTAATTGAGAATTGTCTGTCAATCAACTCTACTTCCTGGGTATTGAATACCGGATCAGGATCTCATATATGCAATTCATTGCAGGCAATGAGAAACCGTAGAGTGCTGAAGGTTGGTGATATGACCCTCCAGGTTGCTAATGGAGCTAGCGTGGGTGCTGTGTCCGTAGGGGATTATCACCTTGGATTGATGAGTGGACATATTTTGGTTTTGCATAACTGTTTTTGTGTACCCAGTTTAACGTGTAATATCATATTAGTTTCCTTGTTATCAAATAAAGATTATGATTTCACGTTTGTAAGTGATGTTGTTAACATCCACCTTAATCATGGTTTGATTGGGTCCAGTACACTGGATAACGGTATATATGTCTTAAACCAATTACAGATTTTCAATGTCCAGAACATACTAAAAAGAAAGTCTCCAGATTTAAATAAGGCTTTCTTATGACATTGTAGACTAGGTCACATCAATGAGACAAGGTTATCTAAGTTACATAGAGAAGGATATTTGGACTCGTTCGAATATCAAACTTATGCCACTTGTCAATCATGTCTCAAAGGAAAGATGACAAAGACTCCATTCACTGGACATGGAGTAAGAGCGAGCGAGCTCTTAGGACTCATACACAGCGATGTATGTGGTCCAATGTCTACACATGAAAGAGGTGGTTTTTCCTATTTCATCACTTTTACGGATGATTACTCTAGGTACGGATTCATTTGCTTGATGAAACATAAATCCGAGGCTTTTGAGAAATTCCAAGAGTATAAGAATGAAGTAGAAAACCAAACCGGCAAAAGTATCAAGACACTGAGATCTGATCGAGGTGGTGAATACTTAAGTGCCGAGTTCCTAGGTTACCTAAAAGAGAAAGGAATTCTCTCTCAGCTTACTCCTCCATACACTCCACAGCATAACGGTGTATCGGAGAGACGGAATTGAACCCTATTAGATATGGTACGTTCCATGATGAGTAATGCTGAGTTACCGTGATCTTTCTGGGGCTATGCGCTAGAATCAGCAGCATATCTTTTGAACATAGTTCCTACCAAGACTGTGCCTACCACGCCATATCAGATGTGGAGTGGGAAGAAACCCTATTTTCAGTATCTAAAGATATGGGGATGTCCAGCTTTTGTTAAAAAGCAGTATGCGGACAAACTCGAGGCACGATCAGTACAGTGTAAGTTTGTGGGATATCCAAAGAACTCCAGGGGGTATTATTTCTATTACGCAGAAGAACAAAAGGTTTTTGTTTCTCGTAATACCCATTTTCTAGAACATCAGTTTTTAGAAAAGGAAACAAGTGGGAGTGAAATAGAACTGGAAGAAATTCCAGAACCACAAACTACTACTGAAAGTTTGGTAGAACCAGTAGTTCAAGAAGAACAGGACATTCCCGCACCCCTCCGCAGGAGTAGTAGGCCATCTCATCCGCCTGAGAGATACTACGGTTTTCTCATAGATGGGGATGGAGAGGATTGCGTCATTGATGATGATGAACCTACTAGCTTCCAGCAGACCATCCACAGCGGCGACTCGGTACGATGGCTAGATGCAATGCGGACCGAAATGGAGTCCATGAACACCAACAAAGTATGGACTTTGGACTTTGCTCCAGATGGGGTAAAACCCATAGAATGCAAATGGATCTTCAAGAAAAAGATTGGTGTAGATGGACAGGTGGAAACCTATAAGGCTAGACTTGTTGCAAAGGGTTTTCGTCAAAAACTTGGTTTGGACTATGACGAAACTTTTTCTCCAGTGGCTATGCTCAAATCCATTCGGGTCCTTCTTACTATTGCCGCCTTCTATGATTATGAGATCTGGCAGATGGACGTAAAGACGGCTTTTCTAAATGGTAATTTGGAAGAGTGCGTCTATATGGATCAGCCAGAAGGCTTCAATCAGAGTGGGAGCAGCGGGAAAGTGTGCAAGTTGCTTAAGTCCATTTATGGACTAAAGCAGGCATCACGGAGTTGGAACATCTATTTTGATGAAACGGTCAAAGAATACGACTTTATCAAAAATCCAGATGAACCATGTATATATAGTAAAGTTGTAGCATGAACTGTCGTATTCCTCGTCTTGTACGTGGATGACATTCTATTGATAGGAAATGACATTCCCATGCTACAATCTGTCAAAGGATTCTTGTCACAGAGGTTCTCCATGAAAGATCTGGGTGATGCCTCTTACATTCTGGGGATCCGGATCTATCGTGATAGATCCAAGAGGATGTTGGAACTTTCGCAGTCCAAGTATATCAACACTATACTGAAAAAATTCAGTATGGAAGATTCTAAGCGCGGTAATCTACCGGCTTATCACGGAATCACCTTCTCCAAAGAGATGTCTCCCAAGACTTATTTGGAAAGGGAACGCATGTCTATTATACCCTACGCTTCTGCGGTAGGCTCTATAATGTATGCGATGTTGTGCACCAGACCAGATATAGCTTACGCACTAAGCGTGGTAAGCAGGTATCAGTCAGACCTAGGGGAGAAGCACTGGATAGCAGTAAAGAACATTCTCAAGTACCTAAGAAGGACTAAGGAGATGTTCTTGGTTTACGGCGGAAAAGACCTTAAGATTGAGGCCTTTGCTGATTCCGGCTTCCAGAGTGATAAGGATGACTCCAAGTCCATGTCAGGTTATGTTTTTACCCTCAATGGAGGGGCGGTGTGCTGGAAGAGCTCCAAGCAGGACACTGTTGCAGACTCGACGATGGAAGCGGAGTATATTGCTGCTTGCGATACCGCAAAAGAAGCGGTCTGGATGAAGAAGTTCCTCACAGAACTTCAGGTGGTTCCTACCATTGTTGATCTAATACCTCTGTATTGCGACAACAACGGAGCTATAGCTTTAGCGAAGGAACCCAGGTCCCATCAGATGTCCAGACACATCTTAAGGCGGTATCACCTGATCAGGGAGATCATAGATCGCCAGGAGATCGAGGTCCAGAGAGTTGCTACAGAGGAGAACATTGCTGATCCATTCACAAAGGCTTTACCTCAGATTCAGTTCGAGAGGCTACTCGAGATGATCGGTCTTCGATATGCCAGTACATGGCCCTAGTGCAAGTGGGAGATCGGTTTTTACTAACCGGCTTTGGTTTAAGCCGGATCCTAGTATTAGATAGTGTAGATTTTGTCTCTTTGTATTTGTGTTCAGTGGGAATACAAATGCGGGCATGTATATGCAGTAGCGGGGCTTTCCTGTAATTTATTACGGGATCAGTTTTCTGAAGTTGCCAGTTTGCAGTCCGTTCCGGCCGGTTTTTCTTTATTCCTTCACGGCCGGACTTTTGTGATGGAGGGGGTTATTTTCAAGTTTGCAAATAACATTTGTGGAGGGGGTTTCTTGCATATGGATTGATTATGATGGCATCTTTTCTTTTCATACATCATTACATGCTTTAATGAGATTGGAGTTGATCTTGATTTGGATGTGAGGTTTGCTTTGGATGTGGTCACCCCTTCATGTTTCCTACACTCACCTTCCTTCTTGTTTTGAGATTCCCTCCACCATTTTGAGATAAGAGGGGCCGGCCACAATTTTTGGATGAGTGGGAGAATTCATTTTGTGGTGAGGAAAAATGTTCATCTCATTCATGCATCAAAGTTCATAGCTCCTTTTTCAAGCCTCTCCAAAAAGCTTCATTCTTTCCTTCACACTATCATGGCAACTTCTTGACCCCAAAGAGACATAGCATTCTACACTAGTCTACAGCAAATCTTGGACGCGTCGGCTAGCCAACTTCGCCCCCGAGTTGCCCCGGTCCAGAGGTGGGAGCCCATAAAAGTATCCGGCTACGTGGTGCCCTTTCCGACGAGGACATGATGGACGGAGGTTCCGCGGGAGATCGGAGTGGAGACGAAGACCGAAGGACACGGATCGCTTGGTATATCTCTCTTCCCTTCTCTTGTTAGCTAGTAGCTAGGTTAATGGTTACGATCCGGGTTTTATTGTCCGCGGTAGCGCCAGTTTAAAAGTTAAGAAAAATTTTGATTCCGCATTTTGGCCTCGAGTAGACGGCCGGGGCGCTGCCGTGGCGCAACATGGTATCAGAGCCACGCCATTAACCTAGTCTAGCTTGCTCTAACGTGTTTACAAGTTCGATCGAACGGATTTTCCGAAAACCCATTTTCATTTGCACAGTTTTCTGTCGAATTTTTTTTGGCTCCAAAATTTTTTCAGTACATTGTAGTGACATGTGCAGGAAATTCTAAGCATTCTGTGAAAATTTGGTCGCGTGATCTCACTATTCCACCGCGGAACCGCGGCCAAACCCACGTATTTGCCACGGTTCCGCGGCCATTTTTACTATTCATTGGACCAAATTTTTGCAGTGAGCTCCTGGGTTGAAAATGGGGTTTTTGGAATATTCTTTTTGGGCCTAGACTCTCTTTAAGTGCTACAGTAATGCTTGGGGCCCACTTCGATAAATTTGATCGATCGAAAAGTTTAAACACATTAGTTCACAGTATTTACATTATATCTGCGACCGTGAATGTCACTTGATCGGTAAATCCTGTCTAACTGCTATAGCCCGGTTAGACGGATTTGCGAACGTGACATTCACGTTGATGTTCTGTGATTGTGCTGTGTTGTTGCGGACGGTCGTGGGGGATAGCCTGGTTGCAGTATTAGTACAGTTTTGTTGTATTATGTACATTTGATATTGCGGGGCGAGCGTCCGACATGTGGACTGCCGTCACTGCCTGTTTGTATTATTCTTTTGGGGCACGACCAGGTTGCGGTCGATGTACCCGTTGTATGTATATTTTACTTTCTGTACTAGGATTACCCCGCGGAGGGGTGCACGGATAGCCGGGTTCTAGAGGGCAACGGGCCCGCATCTCATGGCATTGAGACGGAGGGGGCTTCACTCTAGAAATGGCGGGCTATTCGCCGCACTCGTAGGGGGTATAGGATTGACCCAGGAGGGGTGCCTAAGTTACCGGATTCCGTGAAGTGCTGGGTGGTCCATTCACGTTGCTGAAGGGGGCTGCCTCGCTTCAGGTTTTGGCGGGTAACTTGCCGCGCCCGTAGGGGTCTAGGATTTCATTGGACAGGCTATCCACACGACCAGGGGAACGTCGGGTTTCAGCAGCGGCTCTGTGAAACCCGGGGATCCCAGATATCTGTATTGTTCTGTGATGCTCTACATTTCTGTGATGTTGCATTTTATCACGCCTTGATTGAAATATTATATATTGATATATATACTAGTAGATGTTGTATATGTTTTGCATCCGCGCTAGTCCAGTCCCCGCTCTGTCATTAGTTAAGTAACCTAACGGATGATGACGGGACCCAGTGGCGAATGCGGATGACATATACGTACATCATTATTTTCGTTCTTTTGTGATGCGATCAATTGATGGGACTGCGTTGATTCGGATCAATGCAAGATAAACAAACCTATTCTGATGTTGTTGGAATATTTTTCAAAAAGCTGTTATTGCAATGACGTTCACTTTTGTTTTGCACAGTGGTATTCAGTTGGAATATCCTGCTCCTCAGTCGACGAGGCAAGGGCCGAGATCCCTTCACCGGGAGTGACCCCTTGGACAGAAGTTTGCGTAAGGGCAATAACTTCACTATAGCCGATTACGTTTGCTTTGCATCGTGGTATTCAGTTGGAATATCCTGCACCTCATTCTACGGGGAAAGAGCCGAGATCCCTTCACCGGGAGTGACCTCTTTAGCAAAGGTTTTCGTCACTATATTTTTATAAAAAGTTATGCAGTTCCTTCAACGATATCAAGTTCATTACGTTAAAGGTTTTTCGCCAAAAACCAGCCGTAGCCCTCCGTCATTTCCTATGGGTATTATTTAGTATTCGTGCTGCGTTTGTTGACCTAGTCAAGACGTAGTGTTCGGTAGCTAAGTGGTACTTGTTTGTTACATAAATGGGATTGGTTAGGACAGTCGTGCGGCCTTGTTGACCTAGTCAAGGGCACGTACGGGTGGGTTTAATGCAATCCAGAATAATGACGGGTTGAACTTGACTGGCGGTTTATGGTTTGTTGACCTAGGCAAGGTCATAAGCCGCTTGGGGTAAAAATCACATCGGGAGTTTCTAAAGAAACTGAAACTTGCCAGGCATGCGCATACCTTCTGGAGTGTGGTGACTTGAGTGGATTCCGTCAAGTTATCATGCGATGATAGTTGGATCCCGATTCCCACTGATGAGTTGGTTTACTCCTCGGGTGATCCCGACTAATTCTTCTTTTAGGTTTGGAGAAGAATTTGATGTTACAGTGGGAGGTTTCCTGATTAGATAAAGTGATAACCATTCTGATCTAGGTTAGAGTGCACGCTGAGTGTTTCTTTTCTCTCTCTTTGGCAGCGACCATTGACCCGACCCTAGACTATGACTCAGTGACCAAGTTAACCGAACCTTCTTATAAGACCGGCTTTTAGATTGTCAGAGTTGCAGACCTCTTTGCCACTCCTACTTTTACCCTTTTCTCCATGACACCCCGTATTACTACGAACGTCCACTTCCATTGGACAAAACCATCGTATGGTTATATACGAACTCGAAGGAATTCGAGGATGGTTTCCAGTTCTGGAGAAAACGAATAGGTCTATTCAGTTGTCTTTTCCTTTCACCTTCTCTCATTACGAGTACTCCTTGGTTTAGGAGATAGTACACCTATTACGCAAATTGGATAGTCTTCTTCCAAACCTTAGGATGATGCCGAATGGTGGGGAATGAAGAAAACCAATTAGCCTAAACGGTGTACAGAAGGTATTAAGTTAAGACAAAGAAAGGGATTAGTAAGAGGGCAAAGTAAATTGCGACTGCTATTCACGACCAAACCAAGTATTTCTTCGCCAATCCTAAATCACCTTTGTATTTCTCCAGGACACTCCGTATCACTACGAAGATCCCAAGTTTATTGGATAATCCATCGTATGGTTATATACGAACTCGAAAGGAACTTGTTCCAGTTCGGAGATGGATCCTGGTTCAGGAGAAATAGGAATAAGGTTTATTCGGTTGTCTTTTATCTTCACCTTCTCTCGCATTGCGAGTGCTCCTAGGATTAGGACAGTACACCCATTATGCTTATTGGATAGTCTTCTTCCAAACTATAGGCTGGTGCCGAACGGTAGGGAAGGAAGAAAACCATTTGGCCTAAAGGGGCGTGCAGAAGGTAATGACTAAAGACATATAAAAGGATTTGGAGAGGTGGCAAAGAGATATACGGTTACAGTTGTGAATCTGGATAATGGAAGAGCATTACTAGGAATACCCGGATACCCCATCGAAATATTTCAATGTTTCAGTTTCACTGTGTACTGTTAAAGGAAAACTGATTTCCCGATTAGATACTTACTCCATGGTATGTATTTACCAGGTATGATTCTCACATCTGTATGGTTTTACAGATGATGAGTGGGAGTGGGTTATTAGGAATTAGGTGATCGTCCTCATTATATCGGAATTCGTTGTAATTGATGATATTTGAGGAAGTCACCTGGGTTGTTTGCCGGACGGCAAATATTTGGTTTTGAATATCCATTGTTATGCACCAATTTCAAATTGATATATCTGTACGTCTATTTTTATAGAGTGAGATATACCTTTTGAAATTATGTCTATGACATTTACCTATATCAGTGGATGGTTAGGTAAGGAGCATTGAACAACGGTGTAATTCTTCTTAACCATAAGTACAGTTTTCAACCTACGACACACAGTGAATGAGTTATTAGACTCAAGGGACTTGTACAAAGTATTGTATATTGTCCAGTGTCCATTAGGACAGAGGGGTTGGTCCTCGTACTATATTCGGCTTACTTATGACTTCTCTAGTTTTTAGACAAGTGTTTCGTAGAAACACAAGGTCCGAAGTTTTGAGAAGTTATAGGTATATGAATAAAGTAGAGAACCAGATATCGCAAGTATCGGGATTCTTCAAGGTGATCGAAGATGTAGATACTTGTGAATGGTATTCAGTTGATAGTAATGATTAAGAGAACTAGTTTCACTTTCAGGTTACTCATAATTGAAAGTACTTCTAAGTTGAGTAACGCTGATCGGCCTCTCTCCATTTAGTTGACATGCACTGGAGACGGCTGCATGATTTGAATCTGGTTCAATTAAATCAGTGACTCTGTTTCTATGTTGGATATAGAACAGTTCATATCTTGACATTGTTAAGGTACGGGGAGTTGTCCGGCTTATTGTAATACCCAGCCCCTTTTATACCAATAATTGTATTTCTTTTTTACCTATAAATATATTTATAATTATTCATTTATTTAAAAATCCTATTAAACCCGGACCTTACCTTTTATTCCCTCTGGCCCAACCGTTTCCTTTCCCATTTTAAGTTAAGATTATTTGAGTCCAGCCTTTTTCTTTTCTTAAAGAAAATTTATCGCCCTTTTTCTTATCTCTTTTCTCAAAACCTAATCCCAAATTTCTCATTTTCCTTTTTATATAAATCCCTATTCACAGCCCATTCTTTTTATTGAAACCCAAGCCATATTCTTCAGCCCACTCACCTAATTCTTACTCAAAGCCCATTTCCTTTTCCATTCCCTTAGAATTCTTTTTGTAGCATGCATCCCAACCCAGGCCCACTACTTTCAGCCTGTCAAGAGGCCGGCCCCAATCTCCTTCTTTCCTTCCTTCATTTTCAGATCTCCTCATAATATTCCTCCTTAAATCACATTTAATTCTAAATCAATTCCCATTAACACCTCTTAAACTTCTCCCTTAAATCCCATTAATTTTCCTTTAAACATTTTTCTCCTCAAAAACACATATCACTCTATATCCCTCCTCTCGAAATTTTCTCTCTCCTCTATCCCTCACACACACACGTTTCTATCTCTCTCCCTTAAAACTCTCTCTCTCTCTAACCTACGTACTCCTCTCTCTCTCTCTCTTCCCTCCTTTTCCCGCTCCCTCCCTCTCTCTATCACTCCCATTCTCTTCTTCCCGCTTCACCCATCGAACCCACGCCCATGACCAGCGCATCGAGCTCACCGCCGTCTCCTCACCGTCGTTGCAACAACCGCCGGCGCCCTCTTTTTCATTCTCTCTCTCGAGCCGCGGCCATGCCTGCGCTCGCCGTAGCCAGCCCCGCCGACGAGCTTCTCACTCCTTCCCGAGCTACCCGCCTCCATTACACCCCGGCTTCCTGCCTTCACCAACCTCGCCGTCGACCTCCCCTGTGACTACCGAACCCTTTTTCGCCGATGAGCACGAGACCACCGCACCCATCACCAAGCACCACCACAACCACCGCGACCCACCGGAGCCACCGCCATCGCCTTCTCCTTCCAAGCACACCGAGCTTTCCCCCAACGACGACACCATATCCACCGCCACCCCTCACTGCTCACCCTTCACCACCCAACTCCTTTCATCGTCCGACCATCATCGACCCCATCTCGATGCTGACAAGCCCACCAACGAAGTCATCCTTACTGCCATCATGCCGAGCTCCCCTAGCCAAGCCGTGCCCTAAGCATCCAAGCTCCCCTGCACCGAGCTCTCTCGCCAACCCACCAACCTCACTGCACCCTCGCCGTCCTGCATCACCGGAACCCCGACCCTCTCCCCGAGCACCTCTAGCCCACGTCCGTAGCCCTTCCCCTGCTCCGGCCATCCAGCGCCGTTCTTCGCTGCCGAGAACAGACCCGAGCTAATTTGACATTCCATTGGCCACTCCGCAGATAAAGTGGGTAACCTCAGGCACTCGAGAGATACTCCGGTAGCCTCAAGGACGGTGACAGAGAGGTTCTTGTTTATCCAGACTTGCCATTGCTGTTGCTCCAAACTGTGAGACCCGGCAGGAGGATGAGTATAGCGTCGTTCTAAACTAGCTTTAGAAGTGTACGTCTATATAACTCTATCAGAGGGTTGTCGTAGTCAGTGGGAGCAGCGGAAGCATTGGTGGACAAGTGGCTTATGTCTATTTATAGACTAAAGCAGATATAGCGGAGATAGATCATCTATTTCTGATGTGACAGTCATAGGTTTAACTTCATCAGAATAGGGGATGGATCTGTTAAGAAGGTGGTAGGGTGTGATGTCCTGGTATTTGGATGACATACACAGAGTAGGAAGTGATATTCCTATACTACGATCGGTTATACGTTGGTCGTCACACAGTAGTTTCTCCATATGGGAATTGGATCTTATATCGTACATTCTGGTTGCTAGATCTAGATTTGGGTGGTTACCCAATCTGGGTACTTTGACAGCATTCTATGAGTATTTAGAATGGACGACTCCTGGCACGGTAGTGTACCTGCAGGTGATGGAGTCACCCTCTCTAAAGGTGTCTTACAGACTAAAGGGGAGAGGGATGTGCATGATTGGCAGATCACTTGCTTAGGCAATTGAGTCAATCATGAGATGTCAAGTACCACACCAGATGTTGTTCTTGCAGTAGATGCAATAAGTTGATATTAATCCAATCCTGGAGAAACAATCGGAAGCAGCTTTAGAACATAAGTGAATGTTTTAAGGATTTGATAACGGCAGCCTCCTTTAGGAGACGGTTATCATTCCAGGCTTCCAAGGTGACCTTGATGACAGAGTGGCTGTCAGAGTTATAGTTTTCCCTCTGACGAAGGGCAGTAGTTTGGACAGCTGGTCCAAGCAGATACTGAGGGAAGGCATGGCGCAGGATATTGATTAAGTTCGGTTGACGATACAGTCTAAGAAGTTTGGATTTGGAGTTCATTTATGAGCTAGGTCCCATCAGATATCCAGACACATTCTAAGACAGGTATTGCTCATTTCGGGAGATGGCTTTCTCCGCGAACTTGAGATAAAGAGAGACATAGAAAGAAACGCCACAGCGGATCCACTCACTGAGGCTATTCCTCGAACGCAATAGTTTCGCAAACGAGCTTTGTGAGACTGACTAGTAGAGGAGTTGGGTGTTCGGTATCACACGGGCTGTGAGTATGCGACATCGCAATAATTAGCCTTGAGTGCAAGTGGGAGATTGTTGGAGATAGTGCCCTCAGAGTCAATTATTGGATCACAGGCACGTGATTGCAATGATTGAGGGAGGACATATCCCGGTAGGACAGTCTTACTCGAGATGATAGTATGCTATCTGGTTTATCTTTATCATCGTGTACTGCTTTAGGTGACCTTACGAGTCGCTGTTACACATTGATAGAGCCCCTAGGATTCTTGCTTGACTACCAGCAGTATGAGGGCGATCATATACGTGAGAGCTGGAGTCTATAAGCACATCCTTAAATGGTCCCTAGTCGTGGGAGTTTCGAGACTGGGCATCGATACTCCATTAGTAGACTAGTGTATACAGTCGAGACCCCGACGAGGGGCGGTGGCCGGTCTCACAAGCCATTGGTGTCAGTTGGATCACCTAAGATGTATACAGATGCTCATTGGGTTATGAGTACACCGGACAGGACTCGCCGGGAACCTGCTAGTTGGGATTATACCAGACGTCAGATAGCAGTTCCCTGGTGACATGTGTACAGGTTAGTCCATCGACCTGAGATCGTCATTTGTCTCATGTGAGTTCCCACTGTGCTTTGATTACTACCCTACCACGGCTCAAAGGAGTCGTGCAAACAGGTTTTAGTTGGGTACAGTCCCGAGCCACATGGAGGCAGTGAGCGGATCTGTAGGGGTTCGTCTCTCCCGGTATTGGGGGTGAGGTCGCGCTGTGTCTAGGAGAGCCATTACACAAAGCCCTCGGCCGAGACAGGAGATTTACTGGTAGGTATTCCAGTAGTATCTCAGGGTGTTCTGGGCTTCACTCCGACACGACTTGTACCGCTTTTGGGGGTCTGACTTTTACCAACCCCCTAGGCCCGCCATGCGATGCTCATAGACGAACGGACCGGACTGTACGGATATTGTCACTGACAGGCTCAGTAGGGTGTCAGGATGAGTTCGCTCATCGACGTTCCTTTTTGTCAATAGCTGGTGGCCCATCACGTATGGCTAATACCTCTGACGTGCTAGTGGTTAAATCCACAGCCATAGTATTGACGAGTCTTTAGAGTCCACCACACACTCAGTTGCTCAAGTTTCGGGCGAAACGCTGTAGAGCCCGTATGGAGATATAGCAGGGTTCGATCAGATACGTGCGGTATTGCACGAATCGTGATCAGACGGTTTTTACTAACCGGCTTTGGTTTAAGCCGGATCCTAGTATTAGATAGTGTAGATTTTGTCTCTTTGTATTTGTGTTCAGTGGGAATACAAATGCGGGCATGTATATGCAGTAGCGGGGCTTTCCTGTAATTTATTACGGGATCAGTTTTCTGAAGTTGCCAGTTTGCAGTCCGTTCCGGCCGGTTTTTCTTTATTCCTTCACGGCCGGACTTTTGTGATGGAGGGGGTTATTTTCAAGTTTGCAAATAACATTTGTGGAGGGGGTTTCTTGCATATGGATTGATTATGATGGCATCTTTTCTTTTCATACATCATTACATGCTTTAATGAGATTGGAGTTGATCTTGATTTGGATGTGAGGTTTGCTTTGGATGTGGTCACCCCTTCATGTTTCCTACACTCACCTTCCTTCTTGTTTTGAGATTCCCTCCACCATTTTGAGATAAGAGGGGCCGGCCACAATTTTTGGATGAGTGGGAGAATTCATTTTGTGGTGAGGAAAAATGTTCATCTCATTCATGCATCAAAGTTCATAGCTCCTTTTTCAAGCCTCTCCAAAAAGCTTCATTCTTTCCTTCACACTATCATGGCAACTTCTTGACCCCAAAGAGACATAGCATTCTACACTAGTCTACAGCAAATCTTGGACGCGTCAGCTAGCCAACTTCGCGCCCGAGTTGCCTCGGTCCAGAGGTGGGAGCCCGTAAAAGTATCCGGCTACGTGGTGCCCTTTCCGACGAGGACATGATGGACGGAGGTTCCGCGGGAGATCGGAGTGGAGACGAAGACCGAAGGACACGGATCGCTTGGTATATCTCTCTTCCCTTCTCTTGTTAGCTAGTAGCTAGGTTAATGGTTACGATCCGGGTTTTATTGTCCGCGGTAGCGCCAGTTTAAAAGTTAAGAAAAATTTTGATTCCGCATTTTGGCCTCGAGTAGACGGCCGGGGCGCTGCCGTGGCGCAACACAATAACAATGGATATTCAGGTTAGGTGTATTAAAGTGACCGTTTCGTTCAACTTCTAACACATTCCGTACCAGTCTAGCCCTATAAAAACCCCGTAATGTCTTTTGTATTGATTGTATTGTTTTGTTTTATAGATGGATGACTTGCCGAAACCATGATATCATGTAAACAGAATGGATATAAATAGATAGTCATGTAATCAGAGTATATCCATGGTTCGGTTCGGTCGAGTCCTGTTGATATAGATGGAATTCTGGTATAAACGGATTCATGTTGTATTATAATTATACTTGAATTGGATTCAAGTCAGATTGAGTTCATATTAGACGGAGACTCTGTTTGAGTCAGACGCTTTGAAAAGAAATTGAATTACTGAATTAGTTTTGATGTTATCGGTAACTGCTGCACATGGACGACAGGATTTGTATTTTTCCCAAGATAATTACTGTATTAATCACACCGTTGTTAGGTTGTCTACCTTAGATAGGCAAGCACCCATATTCTCCGGCTCTCTGAGACTCAAGAGAACTGGTCCCGCTTAAACCTATGTTTACTAGGGTCCTTATTGTAAATTAATATAATTTGAGGGGGTTTTATGAAAAATAGTTTTGATATATTTTCAAAATACACCTAAAGTATTTTATTATTGTCTTTAGGGTTTTCATAATTGTAATTTTTATAAAAATGAAATATTCTAGTGGATATAACCTAGATTTTATTGTATATGGTATTTTAGTGAAATCTTGGAATGACATTGAATTGTAAAGATAGTTTCATGAAATTTGTGATTCTTTTGATTTAGAAAATATGGAATATATATATTGTATACTTAAATTAGATATTTTGATAGTATATATATATATATATATATATATCTAATATTTAAAAAAAATATAGAATTTATTTATTAAATAGAAATCACATTTTTCTTAAAAATTACATTAAAAATTCCATCGAGATCGAATGCTCCTTGTGGAGGTCTGCATCCCGCTCTACTAGGCCTGAGAATGTGTGATAATCCGCACCATCCTGATCAGGGTTCCCCAAAATGGGTCGTGGAGGCTTATTTGCAAGGAATTAAGCAATACGCTTTTAAAAAAACCGGTTTTTCAATGTTTATGGTATTTGAATGTAATCTCGTATTTTCCCATAATCTAATATCCCAAGAGTTATCGTGCTATATCAAAAATGTGTGTTGTGATGAGGTAGGTCATTACCTCGTGAGTTTTCTAAAGATAATATAAAGGAATATGTTGAATTGTGTTGAAAGTAAAGTATATGGTATTTAACCGTAAAAATACGATAAAAGTTGCATAATAGATTCTTTTGAGATGAAACTTATTCTAATGTATTTGTTATTGATTACTAAACAATCTATTAAAAATTTGTAGGTTTGTTATTAAGAAAAAAATGGATTTTTAAAGAAAAGAGAATCGGAAGCCGGAATAACCCCGCTTCCGACGAGTTTTGAAAAGGAGAAGTTTTAGAGTAGCAAAAGAGGAGATGAGAGGGGACTTACTGATTATAAAACAAGAGGAGAGAGAGGGGAAGCTATTGGAACTATCGGGGCATCGTTTTGTCGCCGGATTCTTCTTGAAACTTCGCCGGAACCTTGCACTTTGCTAACTCCACTTGCACAACTTGGGACTTGGAAATTTTTAGAGAGTTTTTGTAATGGAATTCTGTATGAGGAAGGGTGAAATAGAGTGTGGTATTTATAAGGAAAATTAGGGTTTAGGATAATGAAGAATAGAATTAAAATATGCATTAAAATGTGAATAAATGCTCATTTTTAATTCTCTGGAAATGTACAGAGAAATCAAACAGCATGGGGGTAGTGGGATAGGCCATGGGATTATGGGGTTAAAAAATGAGGGCATCCTCTACGGACATGACCGGCGGTGCCGGCCCCCTATGCGCATCTCGCCGATCCAATCCGGTAGGATGGGCTTAGGATTTTGGCCACGTGTCCTTGTCGCTTGGTATACCCCAATGCACGTGTTTGATTACTTTATGACTTTTCATTTTAAGTGTAGTGCACGTGTAAACTTTTGGGCTTCTAAAAATTTAAAAAAATCAATTAAAAATATATGTGGCTGGGGGGATTCGATCACAGGGGCTACGTCACAGCAGTGCAAGTCTTTACCAATGAGCTACAAGTTATTTCTTGCTGTTCAAAAGCAATTCAAATACTTATAGCGTAAATAGGATTTCAAATACTCCATTTGTACATTAAAATTTAATCAAATTTCCTTTACCTTAAAACAGAGTCGTTACATTCTACCCTTCTTACAAAAATTTCGTCCTCAAAATTTACAATTATTTTAAGAATTAGTTACAAACAAGTGAGGGTATCTTGCACGCATTTCATCTTTCCTTTTCCACGTTGATTCTCCTAGTGTGTCTTTTCTCTACATCACTCGAACCAAGTTTACTTCCTTGTTCCGAAGTGACTTCACCTTTCTATCCAGGATTTCAACAGGTTGTTGCTCACAGGATAAATTTGGTTATACAGTGAGCTCGGAGTGATCAAGAATATGGCTGGGGTCACTCACATACCTTCTGAGTTGGGATATGTGGAACACATTGTGCACTTCTTCCAATGAAGGTGGAAGTGCTAAACGATAAGCCACTTCTCCGACTCGTTCGAGTATGTCAAACGGTCCAATATATCTTGGACTGAGCTTACCCTGTCTTCCAAAACGAATCACTCCACGGTTTGTAGATATCTTCAAAAAGACATGATCTCCCGGTTGGAACTCCAAGTGACGGCGCTTTGCATCTGCCCAGTGCTTCTGTCGATCTTAGGCTATGCTCATTCTTTCCCGGATAGTGCGAACTACATCAAATGTTGCTACTATCATCTCAGTTCTAAGGAGTTCTCTATCTCCGATGTCGTCCCAACTTAATGGCGATCAATACTTCCTTCTATATAGAGCTGCAAATGGTAACATTCTTATACTTGCTTGGTAGCTGTTGTTATATGAAAACTTCACAAGATATAGGTGATCTTCCCATGATCCTCCAAAATCTAGCATACACGCTCTTAGCATATCTTCAAGTATCTGAATAGTTCGCTCAAACTGTCCATCTTTTTGTGGATGGTAAGCTGTGCTGACTTGTTCCCAAGCTAGTTTGCAGACTTTGCCAAAATTGCGATCGGAATCTGGTGTCACGATCGGAGACAAAGCAAACCGGTACTCCATGTAATCTTACGATTTCCTGCATGAGTTCATGGGTATCAGAGATAGTACACATTGAAGAGTTTAGATCTTACTTAGATTCTTACCTCCATATACTTTTTTTCTAGTATCTCAGTAGATTGGCCAACTCGAAATGGGATGAAGTGAGCCGATTTTATGAGTCGATCTACAATAACCCATACCGCATCGTTACCTTTCGTGCTGCGAGTAAGTGCAGTAACGAAATCCATAGTGAGGTGTTGTCGCTTCCATTCTGGGATAGGTAACGGTTGAAGTAAACCAGCTGTCCTGTGATATTCAGCCTTTACTTGCTGACACACCAAGCATTTAGCAACGCTTCTGGCTACTTCACGCTTCATTCCATGCAACCAGTAATTTTGACGCAGATCTTTGTACATCTTTATGCCTCCAGAGTGTACTGAATAAGGAGAGCTGTGAGCTTCTTTCATCAACGCTTCCCGTACAGAACCTTTTGGTACACACAACCTGCTGCCGCATCTCAAAGATCCTTCTTTATGGATGATGAAGTCTGTTCTAAGTCCACTTTCTACTTGTTCTCTGATCTTTTGCAACTTAGCATCGCTTGCTTGAGCTGCTTTGATCTGATTGACAATGGTAGATTGAACTTTTAAGTTCATCAAACTTGAAGCATTACTTGGCATGACTATTTCAGTCTCCTTTGATGCAAATCTTGTTGAAGCTTCCACTGTGCGGTGAGGTTCAATGCTAGTGGTTAGCGACTAAGTGCGTCAGGTACTACATTCACGTTCCCTAGATGATATTGTAGGTTGATGTCGAAGTCTGCCATAAATTCTAACCATCTTCCTTGCCGCATATTCAACTCTTTCTGAGTAAACACATATTTTAGATTCTTGTGATCTGTGTATATGTCCACTTGTTCACCAAGAAGATAATGTCGCCAAATCTTGAGTGCAAAGATTACGGCCTCCAACTCCAAATCATGCGTCAGATAGTTGCGCTCATGAATCTTCAGCTTTCTTGATGCATAAGCTACGACTTTACCGTGCTGACGTAGAATACATCCTAATCCCATACCGGATGCATCGCAATGCACTTCAAAACCTCCAGATTGGTCCGGTATAACGAGAATAGGTGCTGATATCAATCTTGACTTGAGTTCTACGAAAGCTCGTTCTCATGCTTCTGACCACACGAATTCTTCATCTTTACGTGTAAGCTTGGTTAGGGGTGTTACAATCTTCAAAAATCCTTCGATAAACCTTCTGTAATATCCTGCTAACCCCAAGAAAATTCGAATGTTCTTCACTGACTTCGGTGTCGTCCATTCGCTTACTGTTGATACTTTAGCTGGATCTATAGAGATTCCTTCGCCTGATACAATATGTCCGAGAAAACCGACTTGATCTAGACAAAACTCGCACTTGCTGTACTTGGCATAGAGTTGATGCTGTCGTAAATTCTCCAGGACAATTCGTAGGTGTTCGGCATGTTCTTCCCGACTCTTAGAATACACCAGGATGTCGTCGATGAAGATGACAATAAACCTGTCTAGGTACTCTCGGAAAACTTAATTCATTAGGTTCATGAATATAACGGGAGCGTTGGTCACTCCAAATGGCATCACAAGAAATTCATAATGTCCATAAAGAGTTCTGAATGTCGTTTTATGGATATCAGATTCTTTGACCTTCACTTGATAATAACCCAAACGAAGATCTAACTTGGAGAAAACACAAGACTCATTTAGCTGATTGAATAGGTCGTCGATGCGCGGAAGTGGATACTTGTTCTTTATAGTTACTTCATTCAGAGCTCTATAATCAATGCACATTCGATATGAATCTTTCTTCTTCTTCACAAGTAGAACCGGCGATCCCCAACTTGAAGTGCTGGGATGAATCCATCCTTTCGTCGATAATTCATCCAACCAAGTACGGACCTCCTTCAAACCTTCAGGACTTAGGCGATATGGTTCTTTAATCACCGGTTGTGCTCCAGGTACTAGATCAATGCTGAATTCAAGAGCTCGATCGGGAGGCAAACCTGATATGTCTTCAGGAAATACATCATCGAACTCTCGAACTACCTCTGGCTTCGATCTTTCTTCTACTTGAAGTGTTGCAATCACTGCCTTCTTCGGTTTTGATTTTTATGTGCTTGGCTCCAGGGTACGGTCTCCACTTTTGAAATAAAAGACCGGATGGTCTGGAATCTCGAACACTACCCTCCTTTGACGACAGTCTATGGTAGCGTAAAAAGTGCTGAGCCAATCCATACCCAAAACGACATCAAAATTTGGTATGTCCAGCTCCTTAAAGTCAGCATAGAATTCTCTACTGTAGACGACCATTGGACACAGGTCATATCCCATTATTGGCTTTAGAACGCTGTTCCCTGAACTGACATTCCAGCTGGATACAGGAGGTTTGACTGGAATCACATGAGTTCGGACGAACCATTGCGACATAAAGCAATGAGATGCTCCAGTATTGAAGAGTGGTAGTGCAGGAAGTGAGGTTACTAAGATCGTACCTAAGTTATGTGGGATAGATTTAGGTATAGAAAAAATATATGGATATAAAAAGTATTGAACAACTTTGAAAGATTTGAAAGGTTTACCAGTAATGACTTGGCCAGTGGCTTCAGCTTTTTCCACAGTCATTGTGAAAGCCTGTCGCCTCGGTACATTCCTCCTTGCTGGAGGAGCATTCCTCTGTCCGTTCCGTTGTCCTTGAGATAAGTTCCGTTGAGCTTGATGGAACTGACGAGGAGGAGGTGCAATCAGTCCATGAGGTGGTGGAGTTGGGAGAGCTAGTCGTAGAGCAGGTGCCTGGATGGCTGGTCGCTGCTGATAAGTGATTGCTGGTATGGGTGCAGCATTTGGATTAAGTCTTTGAAGACAAGACCCAATATCATGTGTGGCTGAGCCGCAGACTAAGTAAAGGCGATTTGCACGCCGGCAGTCTTTCACTAGGTGTCCATCTCTCCTGCAGTAGGTGCAAAAGGCTGTGCTGGGCCAGTTGATTGGTACTCCCAGTCTCCTGGGCACAAAAGGTGGCTTTGAAAAGGCTCCTCCTGCCATCTGAGTGGCAGGGCACTTCACTCCGGCAGATTGGGATCTACCCTTCATCTTCACCACGGCCTCATATCGACGGGCAATTTTCAGGGCCAGTTCGTGGGTTAGGAAATCCCCTGTAGCTAAGGCAGCTTGGATCTTCAGATCTAACCCTTGCTGAAATCTTCTGGACCTGATCTCAGCAGTCGGTATCAAGTGTGTCGCGAACTTGTTAAGGCCTTGTGTTAGCTGTGTAGTATGTGATATAAGAAAATCGAATATTGAGACATATCTTACCTACTGAGCATGGTAAACTCAGCATCATACTCATCCACAGATTTGGTCCACATCGAACCCTGTTGTAGATGGATGAATTGCTTCTCCATGTCAAATCGGGCAGTCTCTGGAAAGTACTTCGCGTCGAACATGTCGCGAAATGTTTACCATTCGATCGGTTGGTCAAGACGGCTTTCTTCCGCCTTCTACCAAACTCGGGCGTTGTCAGTGAGTTACAGCTTCGCAACTCATATCTAAGCGATCTCTGGCACTTGTGCTGCTGTCAGATCATTCTCAATGCTCTGAACCCATTCTTCAACTTTCAGAGGGCTCTCTTTTCCTGAAAATCGCTTTGGGTGCGATGCCCGCAATTTTTTTACTCTTGGCGCTTCCGCTTCTGGACGGTTCAGTAATATAGCAGTCTGCTGCTGCTGTCCTTCCAGGAGCCTTCGGATTGCCTCAAGAAGTACTGTCTGCTCATTGATCGAAGCAACTACGGTAGGTGTAAGCGGTAGAGGTGGTGCTGCGTTGTTGAAATTGGTGCTGGTATTGTTTGGAGAATCCATAACCTTTAAAGAAAAATAGGGTTAGGATAGATTCAAAGTATATGAAATTATAAGATTCAAGGAATATGAAATGTAAAAAATGTTTTTACTTGTCTATTCTTATGTTATATTGCTTAGGACTTCATGCAGAATTGACCTGCATGTCCATGCAGAACTGACCTGTATGGTAGGGTTCCATGCAGCACTGACCTGCATAGGCCGCCAACAAAATCTGTCACGTCCCACTTTCCGGTGTATGGTAAGGAGACGCGATGGGTCATGCGACGTATTTACTTAGAAGTAAACACGCTAAGCGTATCTAATCAATATAAAGTAAAATGTACACAAGAGACATGAATAAAAATGAACAACAACTTTTATTTATTTAACAATTCTTGACAAGTACAACTGGAGATGTAAATACAGGAATAGAAAGCAATGCCTAAACAATGGCATAACGGAAATGAAAAGTATATACAAGTGCCTACAGCTCTGGGTTGATGGCAAACTGCTCCAAGTCCTCAGTACTGGGCTCGATCTCTAGTGAGTCGGATCCACCTGACAACATTCCAAAGAAAAAAGAAAAGGAACGTCGTCAGTGAACAATCGCTCGGTAAGTCTCAAAGAAAATAGAGAAGTAGAATAGACAGTAAAGAGAATATAACTGTATAATGTTATCTTTTGTTCTGTTATCGCAGTTGTTTGTAGCTTGGTACAGAATATACCAGTGTATACGAGAGGAGTCCCATTATTCCGGAAACTAAGGTATACGAAGCACAACGAACCGTTAAGCCACGGTACAACAGCAACGGATATTCAGGTTAGGTGTATTAAAGTGACCATCTCGTGCCACTTCTAACACATTCCGTACCAGTCTACCCCTTAAAAAACCCTGTAATGTCTTTTGTATTGATTATATTGTTTTGTTTTACAGATGGATGACTTGCCGAAACCATGATATCATGTAAACAGAATGGATATAAATGGATAGTCATGTAATCAGAGTATATCAATGGTTCGGTTCAGTCGAGTCCTGTTAATATAGATGGAATTCTGGTATAAATGGATTCATGTTGTATTGTAGTTATACTTGAATTGGATTCAAGTCAGATTGATTTCATATTAGATGGAGACTCTGTCTGAGTCAGACACTTTGAAAAGAAATTGAAGTCCTGAATTAGTTTTGATGTTATCGGTAACTGCTGCAAATGGACGGCAGGATTTGTGTCTTTTCCCAAGACAATTACCGTGTTGATAACACCGTTGTTAGGTTGTTTATCTTAGATAGTCAAGTACCCATATTCTGCGGCTCCCTGAGGCTCAAGAGAACTGTTCCCGCTTAAACCTAAGTTTACTAGGATCCTTATTGTAAATTAATATAACTTGAGGGGTTTTTATGAAAAATAGTTTTGATATATTTTCAAAATACACATCAAGCATTTTATTATCGTCTTTAGGATTTTCATAATTGTAATTTTTATAAAAATAAAATATTCTAGTGGATATAACCTAAATTTCATTATATATGGTATTTTAGTGAAATCTTGGAATGATATTGAATTGTAAAGGTAGTTTCATGAAATTTTTGATTCCTTTAATTTAGAAAACATGGAATATATATTATATACTTAAAGTAGATATTTTGATATTATTTATATATATCTAATATTTAAAAAAATATAGAATTTATTTGTTAAATAGAAATCACATTTTTCTTAAAAATTGAATTAAAAATTCCATCGAGATCGAATGCTCCTTACGGAGGTCTGCATCTCGCTTTATTAGGCCAAAGGATGTGCGATAACCCGCACCATCTTGATCGGGGTTTCCCAAAATGGGTTGTACTGGCGTATTTGCAAGGAATTAAGTAATACACTTTTAAAGAAAATGGTTTTTGAATGTTTATGGTACTTAAATGTAATCTCGTATTTTCACATAAACTAATGTCCCAAGAGTTATCGTGCTATATCAAAAATGTGTGTTGTGATGAGGTGGGTCATTACCTCATGAGTTTTGTAAAGGTAATACATGGGAATATGTTGAATTGTGTTGAAAATAAAGTATATGGTATTTAACCGTAAAAATACGATAAAGGTTGCATAATAGATTTTTTTGAGATGAAATTTGTTCTAATGTGTTTGTTAATGATTACTAAACAATCTATTAAAAATTTGTAGGTTTGTTATTACGAAAAAAATTGGATTTTTAAAGAAAAGAGAATCGGAAGCCGGAATAACTCCGCTTCCGACGAGTTTTGAAAAGGAGAGGTTTTAGAGTAGCAAAAGAGGAGGGGAGAGGGTACTTACTGATTGTAAAACAAGAGGAGAGAGATGGGAAGCTACTGGAACCGTCGGGGCGTCATTCGTCGCTGGATTCTTCTTGAAACTTCGCCGGAACCTTGTCCTTTGCTAACTCCACTTGCACAACTTGGGACTTGGAAATTTTTAGAGAGTTTTTGTAATGGAATTTTGAATGAGGAGGGGTGAAATGGAGTGTGGTATTTATAGGAAAAATTAGGATTTAGGGTAATGAAGAATAGAATTGAAATGTGCATTAAAATGTGGATAAATGTCCATTTTTAATTCTCTGAAAATGTGCAGAGAAATCAAACAATATGGGGGTAGTGGGGTAGGCCAAGAGGTTCTGGGGTTAAAAAATGAGGGCATCCCCTAAGGACATGACCGGCGGTGCCGGCCCCCTATGCGCTTCTCGCCGGTCCAATCCGGTGGGATGGGCTTAGGATTTTGGCCATGTGTCCTTGTCGGTTGGTATACTGCACATGTTTGATTACTTTGTGACTTTTCATTTTATGTGTAGTGCATGTGTAAACCTTTAGGCTTCTAAAAGTTTAAAAGAAAAATCAATTAAAAATATATGTGGCTGGGGGGATTCGATCATAAGGGCTACGTCACAGCAGTGCAAGGCTTTACCAATGTGCTACAAGCTATTTCTTGCTGTTCAAAAGCAAATCAAATATCTATGGTGTACACAGGATTGCAAATACTCCATTTGTACATTAAAATTTAATCAAATTTCATGTACCCTGAACCAGAGTTGTTACATGCACAAACTACCGGGTACTTTGAAGTGCCGAGTGGCTTACTCATTTTACTGAGAGAGGCTGCTTCACATCGGGAATTTGGCGGGTAGTTTGCCGCACCCGTAGGGATCTATGGTGGGGTTTGGCTATTCATCACGACCATGGAATCCGTCTTTCGTTACAGGCTTAAACGAAACGCAGAATTCCTAGTATATCTAATATGTTTATCTGTGATCTGGAATGCCTATTATTGTGTGAGACGAATGGATATGTTATATAACAGACGTTGCTTATGTTTTGCATCCGCGCTAGTCCAGTCCCCGCTCTGGCATTAATTAAATAACCTAACGGTGTTAGACGGGGCCCAGTGGCGAATGCGGATGATATAAGCGTACGTGGTATTTTCGTTTCTTTCTACAATGATAGGTGTAAATGATGGGACTGCGTTATATGATTAATGCAAAGCAAAGATACCAAAGCTGAATCGTTGGAACAATTTTAAGACCACTCGGTTTTTTCAAAAAGCAAACTTTTAAATGCGGAGTTTAGACCACTCCTTTAAAAGCTATCATGGTTCCTTCAATCATATCAAGTTCATTACGTTCACGGTTTAGCCAAAACCATTCGTAGCCCTCCGTCATTTCAGTTGGGTATTCAGTAGTATTCAAGCTATGTATTTTGACCTTCGCCAAGACATAGTGATTGTTAGCTGCTGAATATTCATCTGTAGCATAGATAGATGCGTTGGTTTGGGACAGTCGTACTACTATTTTGGACTTCGTCAAGGGCATGTACGAGTGGGTTCAAATTAACCTGGACAATGATGGGTAGGACTTGACTTGCGACTTATGATATGTTGGCCTTCGTCAAGGTCATAAGAGCTTGGGGAAAAAATCCACATCGGGAGTTTCTACGGAAACTGAAACTTGTTAGTGTTGCATACTATTTGGAATGTGATAATTTTGGTAGGATTCCTTCAGAATTATCACTCAATGATATTTGGATCCCGATCCTACTGTGAGTATCCGCTACTCCTCGGGATATTTTTCACTAAACAATCAATACTATAAACCAAGTAGGTGTGTAGAACGGTGATAAAGGGGCTACGCCTCCAGGGAAAAGAAATTATGTAATTAAGGAACTTCGCGAAAGCGTTGGAAAACCTTCCTCGAAATACCAACACCAGCCTAGCCGAAAGTTTAAGCAAGTATTGTAAGGGTGAGATTAATCCTGACTAATTCTTCTTTTATGGTTTGAGGAAGGATTCAAGATACAGTGGGAGCCATCCTGTTTAGATAAACTAAAAACCAATCTAAACTTATAAGAGAATCATGCTAAGTGTTCTCTCTCTCTCTCTTTTAATCGCAGCGACCAGATGACCAGACTTAGGTTACAGCTAGATAATAAATTGACTGAGCCAGACTATATTGATTGGCAAAGGTTTGTCTAGATGTCCATTATCTATGACAAGCCGGGCCACCTCCTTATTACTAAAACCCCCGTCGTCCCAGGTCCAATTTCCACAGTCGCGGATGTTGATATCCGTAAGACATCGGAAAAAGACAGTGCGAATGCCAAGTGTCTCGTGTTGGCCTCAGTAAATGGTGTATACTAGAAGCAGCACGAGAAGATGGACTTAGCTTCCATCTTCCTCCATAACAAAGTTTTATATGGAGAGCAATCTCATATCGCAAGATATAAGACCTCGAAAGAATTGCTTCAAGCGAGATTGGCTACCGGGTTATCTGTAGGGGACCACGTCCCTACAATGATCAGCTATATTAAAAAGCTCACTGACCTGGAGACCACGTTGGAGAACGAGTTATGTACTAACTTGATTCTACAGTCCCTAACTTCTACTTACACCCTGAAGGAAACCAGGGAGACACCCGCTCTACTTATTGGGGAATCTTCCTCTTCTAGATCCAAGGCGAAAGCCAAGGGAGAGAAGAAGAAGGCCTCCACCAAGCCGATAGGCGGTGTCAGTAAGATAGAAGGAAAGGGCAGGACAAAAGTTTCGAGGCTAACAGTAGGGAAGGAGGGATGTTCCTATTGCCATAGGAAAGGGAATTGGCAGAAGGAATGCAGAGCTTGGAAAGCCTGAATCCAGGATCCGAAGCACGTTGTGGCTTCGGTTTCGGGTGTGTTTGTGGTCAAAAATTGTCTGTCAATTAACTCTACTTCCTGGGTACTAGATACCGGATCAGGATCTTATATATGTAATTCATTATGGGCTTTGAGAAACCGTAGACTTATCAGGGCAGGTGATACGACTCTCAGGGTTGCTAACGGAATGAGCGTAGACGCTATATCCGTAGGGGAATACCAACTAGGATTGACAAGTGGGCAGATATTGATTTTACGTAACTGTTTGTGTGTACGTAGTCTAACTTGTAATATCATATCTGTATCTTTACTTTCTAAAGAAAGATATGATTTTACATTTGTAAGAGATGTGGTCCACATCCACCTTAATCATGGTTTGATTGGGTCAGGTACACTAGATAACGGTATATACGTGTTAAATCAAGCTCAGGTTTTCAACGCCCAGAACACACTTAAAAGAAAGTCTCCAGAATTAAATAAGGCTTTCTTATGGCATTGTAGACTGGGTCACATCAATGAAACAAGGTTGACGAAGTTACATAGAGAGGGATATTTGGATCCGTTCGAATATCAGTCTTATGCAATTTGTCAATCCTGTCTCATAAGAAAGATGATAAAGACTCAGTTCACTTGACACGGAGTAGGAGCGAGCGAGCTCTTGGGACTCATACACAGCGACGTGTGGTCCAATGTTTACACATGCACGAAATGGTTATTCCTATTTCATTACTTTTACGGATGATTTCTCTCGATATGGACATGTCTTCTTGATGAAACATAAATCCGAGGCCTTTGAGATATTCCGAGAATATAAGAATGAAGCGGAAAAACAAATTGTCAAAAGTATCAAGGAACTTAGATCTGATCGAGGTGGTGAATACTAAAGTGCCGAGTTCCTGGATTACTTAAAAAAGAATGGAATTCTCTCTCAGCTTACTCCTCCATACACACCACAACACAACGGTGTATCGGAAAGGCAGAACAGAACCCTATTGGATATGGTACGTTCCATGATGAGTAACGCTGAGTTACCACGATCTTTCTGGGGTTATGCATTAGAATCAACTGCATATCTTTTGAACAAGGTTCCTACCAAGACTGTGCTTACCACACCATATCCTATGTGGGGTGGGAAGAAACCCTATCTTCAGTATCTGAAGATATGGGGATGTCCGGCTTTTGTAAAAAAGTAGCATGCGGACAAGCTCGAGGCACGCTCAGTATGATGTAAGTTTGTGGGATACCCAAAAAACTCCAGGGGGTATCTTTTCTATTACGCAGAGGCTTACCCTTCCACTTTACCAAGAATTTCTGGAAACCAAAAGGTTTTTGTTTCTCGTCATGCCCACTTTTTGGAAAATCAATTTTTAGAAAAAGAAACTGGTGGGAGCAAAATAGAACTGGAAGAAATTCCAGAACCACAAGCTATTACTGAAAGTATGGTAGAACCAGAGATTTCAAAAGAACAGGACATCCCCGCGCCACTCCGCAGGACTAGTAGGCAGTCTTATCCGTCCGAGAGATACTACGGTTTTCTCATAGACGGGGATAGAGAGGATTGCATCATTGATAATGATGAGCCAACTAGTTTCCAGCAAGCCATTCAGAGCGGTGACTCGGCAAAATGGCTGGATGCAATGCGGACCGAGATAAAGTCCATGTACACCAACAAAGTATGGACTTTGGACATAGCTCCAGAAGGGGTAAAACCCGTAGGCTGCAAATAGATCTTCAGAAAGAATATTGGTGTAGATGGATAGGTTGAAACCTATAAGGCTGGACTTGTTGCAATAGGTTTTTGTTAAAGACCTGGTTTGGACTATGATGAAACCTTTTCTCCGGTGGTTATGCTCAAATCCATTCGGATCCTTCTTACCATTGTTGCCTTCCACGATTATAAGATTTGGAAGATGGACGTAAAGACCGCTTTTCTGGATGGATATTTAGAAGAGTGCGTCTATATGGATCAACCATAGGGTTCCGTTCAGAGTGGGAGCAGCGGAAAAGTGTGCAAGTTGCTTAAGTCCATTTAGGGACTAAAGCAGGCATCGCGGAGTTAGAACATCTGTTTTGATGAGACGGTCAAAGAATTCGACTTTATAAAAAATCCAGATGAACTATGCATCTATAGTAAGATTATAGCGAGAACTGTGATATTTCTCATCTTGTACATAGATGACATTCTCTTGATAGGAAATGACATTCTTATGCTACAATCAGTAAAAGTATTCTTGTCACAGAGATTTTCCATGAATGACCTGGATGATGCCTCCTACATTCCGAGGATCCAGATCTATCGTGATAAATCTAAGAGGATGTTGGGACTTTCGCAGTCCAGGTACATCAACATCATACAAAAAAGATTTAGTATGGAAGATTCAAACCGCGGTAATCTATCGGCTTGTCACAGAATCACCCTCTCCAAAGAGATGTTTCCCAAGACTGATTTGGTAAGGGTTCGCATGTCGATTATACCCTACGCTTCTGCGGTAGGCTCTATAATGTATGCGATGTTGTGTACTGATTGATTTGTAAAGTTTGTGTAGTAACCACAATCAATAACGGTGTCGCGTATATCTACACCGAGATGAGTACGGGTCGTCCTTAGGGATATGTGGAATCTTTCAATCTTACTTTAGACGTGTTGAAAAAGAGGAAGAATAAAGAAATAAAGAATAGTGGAGAATAGTTTCTAGATCTACGTCAAAATACGGATGTAGAATACAGATCTAGTTTGAATACAGATATAGATTTTATAAGAAGAATGCTTGTAGGGTTCATTCGGATTTAGTAGTCATAGATGACTAATAAAAATTACTCCTTTTATCTATTGATAGATTTAATACTAGATAGATAGCGATGAATGAGAATTAGGGTTCTTGGATGAAACTAAAGTTTCCTCACTATTGACCCTTGTCCTTTCATTGATCTCTATTCATGTCTAGCCCTTAACAAAACAATTGTTAATCTGATCTCAAATCGCGGTCGAGACTAGCAATAAATTGTTAGCGCACCCGATAAGAATGTTAAAATTTATTTTGCTAAAGTTTATAAACTTCATAAGACTTAAAAGAAGTTAAAACATTTTCTCATCCATTGTTCTACCCTAATCCTACGAACCCTATCAAGCGGAGAATTACTCGCGCATGATGGAGATAGAACAACGGATAGAGATGAAATTCATAATGTAACTAAATAATTAAACTAATTAAACTAAAGATCTACCTTTATTAATCAACTTCACAAGTACAAACTACAAATTTAGATTACAAGAGGAAGAAGAAGTTGCTCTCGATCTCTGCCTTGTCGGATGTAGATGTTTCGTCGAATCTCACGTCGCTTTATCACGTCGAATCTTAGACCTATCTTGGATCACTTGTTCTTTGACGGTGATTTGCTTCGTGTAAAAAATTGATGATTTCTAAGTTTAGCCATCGGTCCTTTATATAACCCAAAATCCAGAAACCAAAGATTCCCAGAATTAGGGTTTGTTGTTGCTAATCACAACTAAAAATCCTAAATCCTGATTCAGTGAATCGGCCGTGAATCCGCCGCATATTGCATGGTTTGGCCGCGGATCCGCGGTTTGTTGGTGAGATCTTTGCTTCAGAATTCTGGAGCTGCTTTGTTGTGACACGTAGAGATTTATTTGATATCTGAAATCTTCATATCTTTTCTGAGTCTCTGCGAGTATTGATTCTTCGATTTTATTTAACTTTATCGGCAGATTTTTTATTCTCGACATCTCAACATCTCAATCTCCTGACCTAAACTAAACCTTGCACAATATCTCAATGAATAATGTTAGTAATATTTGGTATTTTTGAGATATTATCCTAACCAATTTGATATGATATTATATTTTAAGAATATTGATTAAGGATATTTGATATGATATGCATTATAAATTATCAAAATATTATATAAATATTATATGCATACATTTTCCTTCATAATATTAATTATAATATATAAACATATGATAAATAATATTTTAACAGGTAAACCCAAATATGTGTCATATTTACACCTTTAGATATTTAAGAAAAGTAAGGAAAATGTTATATCAAAAGTGCGATATTTTCGACTGAACATGTACCGGACCAGATGTTGCTTACGCACTTAGGTAGTAAGCCGGTATCAGTCAAACCTAGGGGAGAACCACTGGAGAGCAGTAAAGAATATTCTCAAGTACCTGAGAAGGACTAAGGAGATGTTCTTGGTGTATGGCGAAAAAGACCTCCAGATCGAGACCTTTGCTAACTCCAGCTACCAGAGTGACAAGGATGACTCCAAGTCCATGTCGGGTTATGTCTTTACCCTTAATGGAGGGACGGTCTGTTGGAAGATCTCTAAGCAGGACACCGTTGCTGACTCGACGATGGAAGCATAGTATATCGCTACTTGTGACGCCGCGAAAGAAGCAGTCTGGATGAGGAAGTTCTTAACAGAACTTCAGGTCTTTCCGTCCATTGTAGATCCAATACATATGTTTTGTGACATCAACGACGCTATAGTTTTAATGAAGGAACCTAGGTCCTATCAGAAGTCCAGACATATCTTGAGGCGGTACCACCTGATCAGGAAGATCGTTGATCGTTGGGAGATCGAGGTGCGGGGAGTTGATTCGGAGAACAACTGTCACGCCCCGCTTCCCGGTGTACGGGGAGGGGACGCGGCGAGGCCCGCTACGTACTTACTCAGAAGTAAACACGCTAAGCGTATCTAAGCAATATAAAGTAAATGTACACAAGAAAAATGACAGTAGATGTAATTGAACAACAACTTTTATTTATTAACAATTCTTTACAAGTACAACTGGAAATGTAAATACATGAATAGAAAGCAATGCCTAAATAATGGAATAACTGAAATGAAAAGTATGTACAAGTATCTAAAGCTCTGGGTCAAAGGCTAACTGCTCCAAATCTTCAGTGTTGGGCTCGATCTCTAGTGAGTCCGATTCACCTGACAACATTCCAAAGAAAGAAGAAAAGGAATGTCGTCAGCGAACAATCGTTCAGTAAGTCCTAAAGATGAGTAGAGATAGAATAGACAGAAAGAGAATATAATTAGTAGTGTTTGATTATTAATGTTAACACGGTTGTTTATAGCTTGGTACAGAATATGCCAGTGTATACGAGAGGAGCCCCACTATTCCGGAGACTAAAGTATACGGAGCATAAGAAACCATTCAGCCACGGTACAACGGTAATGGATATTCAGGTTAGGTGTATTATGGTTACTGTCTCGTGCCACTTCTAACAAATTCCATACCGATCTACCCCATTAAAACCCCGCAATGTCTTTTGTATTGATTGAATTGTTTGGTTATATAGATGGATGACTTGCCTAAACCATGATATCAGTAAATGGAATGGATATAAATGGATAGTCATGTAAATGGAGTATATCCATGGTTCGGTTCAGTCAATATAGATTGATATAGATTGAATAGACGGATTCATATTGAATTGTAGTTTATACTTGAATCATATTCAAGTCAGATTGATTAGATTACGACTCGGTCTGAGTCAGACACTTTGAAAAGAAATTGAAGTCCTGAATTAGTTTTGATGTTATCGGTAACTGCTGCACATGGACGGCAGGATTTGTGTCTTTTTCCAAGACAATTACCGTGTTAATAACACCGTTGTTTAGATTGTCTACCTTAGATAGGCAAGCACCTATATTCTCCGGCTCCCTGAGGCTCAAGAGAACTAGTCCTGCTTAAACCTATGTTTACTAGGGTCCTTATTGTAATTTAGTATAACTTGAGCGGGTTTTATGTAAAAATAGTTTTGATATAATTTCAAAATACACCTCAAGTATTTAATTATCGTCTTTAAGGTTTTCATAGATGTATATTTTATAAAAGTGAATTTCTAGTGAGTAGAACCTAGTTTTCATTGTATATGGTATTTTAATGAAATATTGGAATTGTATTGTTTTGTAATGATATTTTCATGTAAATTGTGTTTCCTTTGATTTTGAAAACTTAGAACATTCTTATAATATATTAAAATAGATATTTTGATAATATTCATATATATATATTTATATATTTAATAAAAATAAATTTTATTTATTTTTGTAGAAATCTCATCTTCTTAAAAATAGCATTAAAAATTCCATTGAAATCGAATGCTCTTTGCGACGGTCTGCATCTTGCTCTACTAGGCCCGTGGACGTGGGATAACCCGCACCATCCCGATCGGGATTCCCCAAAATGGGTTGTAGAGACGTAATTGTAAGGAATTAAATAACACTCTTTTTTAAAGAAAACAGTTTTGTAATAGTTTAGGTTATTCTATTGTAACTCGTAATATTCCCACAAATATAGTCCAAAAATAAATTGTGCTATGTCCAATATGTGTTTTGTGATGAGGTAGGTCCTCACCTCGCGAGTTTTCTAAAGGTAATACAAGTAAATATGTTGAATTATGTCGAAATGTAAAGTATATGGTATTTTACCGTATAAATGCGATAAAAGTTGCATAAAAGATTCTTTTGAGATGAAACTTGTTCTAATATATTTATTTATATTTGTTAAACATTATATGAGAGTATGGTATTTTATGGTTTAATAAAAAATAGAATTTTTAAAGAAAAACGAATTGAAAGTCGGATTAACTCCGCTTTCGACGGGTTTTGAAAAATTGTAAGTTTTAGAATAGTAGAAGAGGAGGGGAGAGGGGAATTACTAGCTAATAAGGTAGAGGGGTAAATAGGGAAGAGTAGGGAAGCGTCGAGGTGTCGTTTTGTCGCCGGAATCTCCTCGAAACGTCGTCGGAATCTTGCCCTTTGCTAACTCCACTTGCACTACTATATGGACTTGAGAATTTTTAGGGGTTTTGGCTCTTGATTTCAGAATGAGGTGTGCCAAAGGGTAGGGTTGTATTTATAGGGTAGGATTAGGGTTTTGGGTATGAATTTAAGAATTAAAATGCATTTAATCATGGAGTAATGCTCAATTTTAATTCTCTGGAAAATGTGCAGAGAAATTAAACAACATGAGAGAAGTGGGTAGGCCAAGGGTGCCAGGCAAAAGAAATGGGGACCATTCCCTACGAGCGGCCTGGCGGTGCTGGTGAAGAAGCCAATCTCGCCGGTCATTTCCCGGTGGTTGGTGCTTGGATCGTCGCCACGTGTCCCCGTCGCCTCATATACCCCAGCGCACGTGTTTGTTTATTCTATAACTCATCATCTTACGTGTAGTGCACGTGTAAACCTTTGGGCTTCTAAAAGATTAAAAGAAAAATTAATAAAAAGATAATGTGGCTGGGGGGATTCGAACACATGGGTTATGTCACGGCAGTGCAAGGCTTTACCAATGAGCTACAAGTGCTTTCTTGCTGTTCAAAAGCAAAACAAATACTTATAGTGTACACAGGATTGCAAATACTCTATTTGTACATTAACTTTAAAATAAATTTATGTACATTGAAATTGGAGTTGTTACAACAACACTGCAGATCCACTCACAAAGGTCGTCCCTCAGACACAGTTCGAGAGGCTATTCAAGATGATAGGTCTGCGATATGCCAATACATGGCCTTCGTGCAAGTGGGAGATTGTTAGTGATATATGCCCTAGAGGCCTTTATGTATCATACTAGTTTGTATATTACATATTGGAAGCGTGGGATATACATGGATATAGTAACAGTCTTGCTCGAAATGGTAGTATGCTACCTGGTTTGTTTCTATCTCAATATGTGCATGTGTTTCTTTTAGCATATCGCTTATACATATTGGTAGAGCCCTTAGGATCTTTGTATGATTACCAGCATTGTGATGGAAGTCACACTAGTGGGGGCCGGGTAGTTTATAAGCACATCCTTATATAGGTCCCTAGTCGTAGGATTATCGAGACGGGGCATCGATACTCCAGAGTAGACTAGTGTATACGCTTCTCATCTCAGCAGGGGAGATGGTCTGTCCTACAGCCATTAGTACGTCGTACTGGAGATAGTATGCAGGTGCTCATTGGGTTATGAGTACATTGGAAATGACTCGTAGGGAGTTGTTGGTGGGTATTATACCTATCGTCGGGTAACGGTTCCCAGGTGACATGAGTACAGCTTAGTCCGTTGACTTGACACTGCTACTTCGCCTCGAGTGTGTTCCCACTGTTCTTAGATTACTACCCTACCACATCTTAAAGGAGTCGTGCAAACAGGTAGTAGTTGGGTGCAGTCCCGAAGCACTTGGAGGCAGTGGCGGTTAGATAGGATTTGTCTCTCCCGGTATTGGGGGTTGATATCGCGCTGTGTTCGGAAAGCCATTACACAAAGTCCCTGGTCAGGCCAAGCGAGATTTATTGGTAGGTACTTCAATAGTTTCTCAGAGTGTTTTGGGCTACACTCCGACACGACTTATTGCGCTATTAGGGGTTTGACGGCTACCGCCTCCTAGGACCGATATGCGATACTCTTAGACAAATAGACCGGACTGTACGGAGATTGTCACAGATAGGCTCAGTAGAAGTTCGGATGAGTTTGCTCATCGACCTTCTTATCGACAGATACCTGGGTAGCCGTTACGTGCAGCTAGTACCGCTGACAGCTTGTGGTTAAACCCACTGCCAGTGTAGTGTCGAGTCTTTAGAGTCCCACACAGAGGGTTTCCCTGCATCGGGCAAAAGATATAAAGGCCGTATGGTTTTACGGCATGGCGTCAATCACATACGTGTACTTGTGCACGTATGATGTTTGGGCGGATAATACTGGTGGGTTTTGGTTTAAGCCGGATCCTAGTATTATATTGATGGATTATTTTCGTCTCTTTGTATTCGTATTTTTCGGAATACGGATACGGGTATGTATATACGGATGAGGGGCATTCTTGTAATTTACTGAAGATTGTTTCTAGAAGAAAACACTTCATATTTGTATTAACCATTTAGATTAAATGGTTATGAGGTGGAGGTTTGCATTAAGTGAAGCATGTCTACTTGGTGACTCACTAAATCACTATTGAAGTATGCTTGATATTTTACAAGCATGCTAGATATTTTGGTGAGATATTTTCATGCTTGAATTATTGGTATGCTTCATAAGTGATAACTCTTAGCCATCTTCATTATTATTTTCTACTACACTCTCTTTTCCTCAAGCTCCCCTTCTTCTTCGTCTAACCCTAAATCTCTCATGTGTCGAGAATCCTAGGGTACTTAAAGACATACTAATCCATCTACATTCTCTACATCATCTAGGGCATCTAGTTTAGCGAACTAGATGCCATAGTTACCTCGGATTTGAGGTTGGAGCTCGGACTATAGACTCTCGGGTGGATCGTCTCTGACTCGAGAAGGCCGACGAGGAGGCATCGATCCAAACGATCCTTGGAGCTTATAACGAGGAGGAGGACAGCGACAAGAAGACCCGAAGGACATGGTAACGTGAGGTATAACTTCTTATCCGAGTAGTTAACCTCATATAATTTAGCTAGTTAGGGTTTAGTATCGATCCTGGAGTTCAAGTCGATGTTGCGAAGCCCGTAAAAATCATTTTCTGCATATTCCGCCTCCCTACGAACCCGCGGGGTACGGGACATCGACTTACAGATGCGGGTCCCTATAACCAACGAGTCCTTCATCCCAACTTCTTGAAAAATATGAAATTTCATTAAGATAGGGAATGCCTTAACCCTAGATGCGCACCTCATACAGATGCACACCCCACAAAGATGCGCAGCTCATATTGAGATACACCCTATACAGACGTGCACACCATCAAGATAAAATAACAACAAAGTCTTAGCTTTATGAAAGTATACATATATGTATATATTTTTGGAGGATATATAAATACCTTCAAATTGGATCGCACCTCAATATTGGGTGCATCCCTTTTAGATGTTCATATCATGTACTTTGCTACGTCATATACACGTGTGCGTAAGCGGAAAGATAGATCGCTATATCCCTAAACCGGTATTCTTCTCTGCGGCCTATCACCAAATTGAATACTGTATACTATCCACGGGCTATCTATAATAAAGAGCACCTGAATACAAGCCAAATCTTGGAACTTAGCCAAAATAAGCTAAGTATAGAAGTCTATACTTCATATGTGATCAAATGATCAATTGAGCCCATATGCACACGGTCCTAATTTGATCTTAATTTCATATACGACTAACGATTCTTAGCCATATTATCTAAGTTGATCTTAGTCTCATATACGACTAAGGATCCTTAATCCATATCACATAAGTTGATCTTAATCCCATAATACGACTAACGATTCTTAACCAAATTTTCTAAGTTGATATTAGTCTAAAACAGGACTAAGGATCCTTATATCAAAACAAATACCTCCTTGAATCGATGGACCTTATTCATATGAGAAATACTACCTAGGTTCAAGCCCAAATCTAATATGTACGGATTTGGAATAATCCGCGCCTTACGGGCAATGACATAATTAGTCTCCATATACAATCTAAAGCCAGCCCAAAATAAACAAATTATAACATGACACACGAAAATTTCTAGAGTAGAGAAAGTTGTTATCGTTTGGCGATAACGTAATTAACTACAGGGCTTTAGACTGCAGGAAAAAGCGTCCCAACAATCAAAAATCTCTCATCATTGAGGGGGAATCTGAAAAGTCGACTACATCGGTTGCATCCATCCAAACCTTCGATATATGGTGCCATAAATCAACTTGGTATATTTGGCGAGGTGGATGAATAAGTTCCATATAGCATCTGCTCCCGTATTCAGGTTGGACATGCTTCCCACACCTCAGTCCCGGTTTCCGGCGGTAAATAGATTCCGGCACACCTGATGAAACTCTTTTTCTCTTTCCACTCCACACTTCGTGTGTCATGTCTCGCAAACCAATCACGATATATATATATATATATATATATATATATATATTTATAGTTGCCCTTAGGTTGTGGGATACTAAAGCTGGCGTTTTGTCTCTCTGTAGAGATCAATGGTTTTCACTTACGCTAATTGCAATTCAGGTGCTACCATATCTGGTGGAGTCAAATATGGGCCACTCGCAGCCGCAACTCTTTGCACTCTCGCTCCTCAGGAAATGGATGGGCTTTTCTTTGGGTCAATGCTCCTACCTCCTATCCTCGGTGCCTCAACGTCGAAAGAGGAAATCCAGAAGAATTCTGTCTTCTACAGGCTGGCTGCTCAAGCTTCAGCTCTTCCGAAGGTGTCGGTCTTCCACCGACTGACTCCTACCGAAAGTCCCAAGCACTGCAGGGGCATGATGAAGAAACCCCGTAAGAAAAGGAGGTGTCTGTTGGGACTTCACCCGCACGCGATTTTGATGGTTTGAAAGAAAGGGTTTTGGAAATGCGGCGCACGCGAGCTCGGTCTCGTTTTAAAGTTTATAAACTGCAAGTGCACGGTGCGTTGTAGCATGCTGGAAAGTACGGGTCGATCCACAGGGAATTGGTGATTAGGAGTTGTCGTTAAAGGTTCAAAGAGAAAAGAATGAGTTTTGTCACAAAAATTAGAAAATACGAAATTATAGAACAAAGTTAAGAAAACGGCCGTGGCTCCGGTTCGGATGGTTGAATAGTGGAGAATTCGTTGACGCCCTATTGATTATGAGTTGTTCTGTCCTTAAGTTGATTTCGACGTGAAGCACGGCTTGTCAAGGCATTTGCGAAGTATAAGTCATCAAGATATCGAAGTTCAATGTTAAAAACTAAATGAATCCGGATTGTTCTCACTTACCGTTTGTATATCCAAGCTTGAAGTATCAACACTGAGCACAAGGGTTAGAAAGCATACATCAAAAAAATACACAAATTAGCACATGAAAGTAAGTGGTTTTAGTATTAACCTTTCTAAGCGAGTTGTGATAGTATAGGGTATATGAAGGGAAGAAGGGTATCAATCAACTTGTTAACAAAATACCATATTTAACACTTATTAATCTTAACACTAGTTGATTCTAACATAAACATTATAAAATAGAGACTTAAAGAGAATATGGTATATAATGAGCTTACCAAGTAACCATGAAATCAAAATACCATATCACATCAATGCCATAAAACAATCTTGGAGTTATAATCTCTTTTTAAGCACATTAAACATTCACAAGAGGAGGAGAAAGGCAAAACCATTAATCATACATCTTCACCATCATCACAATCTTAAAGTTACACAAACATTGCTTAAAAGAGAAAACAAAACATAAGATAAATGAAGAATATGAAATAAATAAAGAAAATGAAAACAAGTGCAATTCTTTATTAACAAAATGGAAGTATTAGAGCTTCAAGTTAGATAATAACCTCAACCTCCTTAATAGAGCTCTCAAATGAGAGCTCAAAGAGGGAAGAAGAGGAAACTATCAAATGTTACACACTCAAGTTCTTACTCCAAAAATCCAACCCAGAACTTAATCTGAGACCTGCTATATATAGGCAACTAAATATAGAAAATTGCATATAAAAATGGACTGATAATACCACGAGGGACCCAACAAACTTGGACGAAACCATTTGGCCATGACTTGGCCGCAATTTGCGGCCAAGTGGATTAAATTTGCGGCCACACCTTAAAGACTGGGGCCCATCTTTGGTCAATGGTCTTCTGGTCTCAAGAGTATCACTCTGTAGTTGCAATTTCTTTTAATTCTCATTTGGGTGCAATCTGTGTTAGTGATATTCCCTAGAGGCCATTATTATAAAGTATTGGATTGTATATTACATTTTGGAAGCTTGGGATATTCACAGATATAATAATAGTCTTGCTCAAAATGGTAGTATACTACTTGGTTTGATTCTACCTCAATATGTGTATATGTTTCTTTTAGCATATTGCTAATACATATTGGTAGAGCCCTTCGGATCTTTGCTTGACTACCAGCGTTGTGATGGCAGTCACACTAGTAAGGGCTGGGTAGTCGATAAGCACATCCTTATAAAGGTCCCTAGTCATCGGATTATCGAGACGGGGTATCGATACTCCAGAGTAGACTAGTGTATACGCTTCTCATCCCAGCAGGGGAGATGGTCTGTCCCACAGCCTTTGGTATGTCATACCGGAGATAGTATACAGGTGCTTATTGGGTTATGAGTTATACTGTACGAAATCGTTGGGAACTGCTGGTTGGTATTATATTTATCGTCAGGTAGCAGTTCCGGGTGGCATGAGTATAGGTTAGTCCATTGACTTGATATCACTATTCGTCTCGAGTGTGTTCCCACTGTACTTAGATTAGTACCCTACCACGGCTTAAAGGAGTCGTGCAAACAGGTAGTAGTTGGGTGCAGTCTCAAAGCACTTGGAGGCAGTAGCGGTTAAATAGAATCCGTCTCTCCCGGTATTGGGGGTTGATATCGCACCGTGTTCGGAAAGCCATTACACAAAGTCCCTGGCCAGGGCAAGCGAGATTTACTGGTAGGTACTCCAGCAGTTTCTCAGGATGTATTGGGCTCTACCCCGGCATGACTTATTGCGCTATTAGGGGTCTCACGGTTACCATCCCCCTAGGGCCGATATGCGAGTATCTTAGACGAACAGACCGGACTGTATGGAGATTGTCACAGATAGGCTCAGTAGGAGTTCGGATAAGTTTGCTCATGGGCCTTCTTATCGACAGATACCTGGGTAGCTGTTACGTGCAGCTAGTACAGCTGACAGACTTGTGGTTAAACCCACTGCCAGTGTACTGTCGAGTTTTTAGAGCCCCACACAGAGGGTTTTCCTGCTTTGGGTGAAACGATGTAGAGGCCGTATGATTTTACGGCAGGGTTCCAATCATATAAGTGTACTGGTTGCACGGATGTTGTTCGGAAGGATAATACTAGTAAGCTTTGGTTTAAGCCGGATCCTAGTATTATATTATTAGATTGTTATTATATCATTGTATTCGTATTTTTCAGAATACGAATACAGGTATGTATATACAGTGATGGCATTCTTGTAATTTCAAAAAAGATGTTTCTAGAAGGGGACACCTCATTATTTGGATTTATCTATTTTGGAAATAGATTAATGGGGTGGAAAATGGAGATATTTGAGGCATGGGAGTGAAGCATGGCTTATGCATTTGTTTATTAGTTTGGATACACTATTGGAGCATGGTTGTTATTTTCTATATGAAAATAATCCATGCTTCATGGGAGATGTAGCATGAGCCATTCTTCACTTGGCCAAACACTTGATCATTTGCTCATTTCCTTTCTCTCTCCATTTTCTGATCCTTCTTCCTCAAAACCCTAACCTTCACATGTGTTGTGAGCCATAGGGTTATATGAGATAAAACACTCCATTAAACACTCTACATCTCCTAAACTACTTAGTTTAGCAAGCTAGGTAGCTTAGTTACCTCGGTTTAGAGATTGGAGCTTGAAGTACATACTCTCGGGTGGATCGTTTTTGACACGAGGAGGCCGACGTTTCAAAGCACGATCCGATCTTCTAGGAACTCAAGAAGAGGAGGAGGAGAAGAAGACCTGAAGGACTTGTAAACAAGGAGGTATAAACCCTAACATAGTAGTTAGAACCTCCTAATAGATATAGCTAGTTAAGGTTTCCGTAAAGACCCTGAAGTTAAAGTCGGTGTTGCGAAGTATGAAAACCCGTTTGTTGTAAATTCTGCCTCCCCGCGAACCTGCGGGGTGCGCAACATCGACTTACAGTGGTATCAGAGCCTACTAAACCTTAACTAGATTGTTTAGACGAAGTTTAAAGTTTCGAAACCGAAACGAATCCGAAACGGTAAAACTTAAATCCAAGTTTCTGTCGATTTTAAAAAAGCTTTTAAAATATTTTTAAACAAGTGCAGAATGCTATTGATGATGTAACTAGAACACCATAGAAAAACGAGACCCAAATTCATTAAAGTGGCCCGCCAAATGTTCATTTTTCCCGATATGGCCGATTTACTGTAGCAATTGGGTCTTGGAATTTTTGTGGTGTTCTGTACTCTGGGATTTAGGATTTATGGTATTGTTTGATTTTTCCCAGATTTTATATTGTGTTATCTTTGTGCTTGGGCAATACGGAGTGTTTCTAAATCGAAAATTTAACATCGTTTATTCGCTTTAAGTTTATATATGTGTTGCTAAACATCTGCTAATCGCTATATGTCGATTAGTAGGGGTTGCGCATATCTGTATTGTGATGGTTTGTGTATATGAAGTATTAGATCGTCGTGGATGAATAGCCGGGGGATGTGAGAAGAGTGTTTTCTTTTCTTCCATTCATGTAAATTTGTAATTGATGTAATATTATTCTTTTGCGGGGCACATCCGGGTTGAGCTTGTAGCCACTGTTGTATTATTTCATTTACTTTTTCTTGTACCTAGGATAGACCCAAGGTGGGATATACAAACTACCAGGTTCTTGAAGTGCCGAGTGGCCTACTCATTTTATTGAGGGAGGTTGCTTCACTTCAGGAATTTGGTGGGTAGTTTCCCGCATCCGTAGGGGTCTTGGGTGGGGTTTGGCTACTCATCACGACCATTGAATCCGTCTTTCGTTCTAGGATAAAATGAAAAACGGAATTCCTAATATATCCAAAATATTCATCTGTGATCTGTGATGCCTATTATTGCGTGAGACGAATGGCTATATATATATTATATATAATAAACGTTGCTTATGTTTTGCACCCGTGCTAGTCCAGCCCGCACTCTGCCGTTAGTTAAGTAACCTAACGGTGCATGACGGGGCCCCGTGGCGAATGCGGATGGCATAAGTGTACGTTCTATTTTCGTTTCTTTTCTGCAATGGTAGGTTTAAATGATGGGACCGCTTTAACATTGATTAATGCAAGGAAAACATACTAAAGCTTAAATCGTTGGAACAATTTCAAAACCACTCGGTTTTCTTGAAAAACAACTTTTAAATGCAGAGCCTAAACCACTCCTTTTAAAAGCTATCATGGTTCCTTCGACTATATCAAGTTCATTACGTTCGCGGTTTCGCCAAAACCATCTGTAGCCCTCTGTCATTTCAGATGGGTATTCAGTAGTATTCAAGCTATGTATTTTGACCTTCGCCAAGGCATAGTGATTGGTAGCTGCTGGGTATTCATCTGTAGCATAGATAGATGCGTTGATTTGGGACAGTCGTACAACTATTTTGGCCTTCGTCAAGGGTTTGTACAGATGGGTTCAAATTAACCTGGACAATGATGGGTAGAACTTGACTTGCGTCTTATGATATGTTGGCCTTCGTCAAGGTCATAAGAGCTTGGGGCAAAAATACACATCGGGAGTTTCAAAGGAAAATGAAACTTGCTAGAGTTGCATACCATTTGGAGTGTGATAATTTTGGTAGGATTCCTTCAAGGTTGTCATACAATGATATTTGGATCCCGATCCTACTGTGAGTATCCGCTACTCTTCGGAAGATTTTTTCACTAAACAATCAATGCTATAAACCAAGTAGGTGCTTAGAACGGTATTAACAGGGCTATGCCTCCAGGGAAAAGAGGTTATGTAATTAAGGAACTTCGCAAAAGTGTTGGAAAATCTCCTTCGAAGTACCAACACTAGCCTAGCCGAAAGGTTAAGCAAGAATTGTAGGGTGAGATTAATCTTGACTAATTCTTCTTTTATGGTTTGAAGGAGGATTCGAGAAACAGTGCGAGCCATCCTGTTTAGATAAACTAATAACCAATCTAAATTTGCAAGAGTATCATGCTGAGTGTTTCTTCTCTCTTTCCTAATGGCAGCGACCAAGATGACCGGGCTTAAGTAACTGCTAGATAAAAATAAATTGACTGGGCCAAACTATAAATATTGGCTAAGGAATGTCCAGATGGCCATTACCTATGACAAGCTGGGCTTCCTCCTTACTACTAAAGCCCCCGCCGTCCCAGGTCTAGATTCCACCATCGCGGATGTTGAAATCCATAAGACATGGGAAATAGATTATGCGAGAGCCAAGTGTCTCGTGTTGGCCTCAATGGATAATGAACATTAAAGACGGCAAGAGAAGATGGACTTAGCTTCCATTTTCCTCCATACCAAAGATTTATAAGGAGAGTAATCTTGTATCGCAAGATATGAGACATCGAAGAAATTGTTTCAAGCGAGCTTGGTTGTCGGGTCATCTGTAGGGGACCACGTCCTTAAGATGATTAGCTATATTGAAGAGCTCGCGGACCATCTTGGGATCACGTTGGAGAACGAGTTTTATACAGACTTGATTCTACAGTCCCTCCCCTCTATCTACGCCCAGTTTATCTTGAATTTCAATATTCAGGGTAAGGAAGTTTCACTTTCAGAACCCCTTAACATGTTGATGAGTGGAGAGGGCACCCTACAGAAAACTAGGGAGACACCCGCTCTGCTTATTGGGGAACCTTCCTCCTCTAGATCCAAGGTGAAAGCCAAGGAGAAGAAGGAGGCCCTCACCAAGCCGAAAGGCGGTGTCAGTAAGGTAGAGAGAAAGGGCAAGGGAAAAGTTTCGGGGCTGACAGTAGGGAAGGAGGAATGTTTCTATTGTCACGGGAAAGGGCATTGGAAGAAGGACTGCAGGGCTTGGAAAGCCAGAAACCAGCATTCGAAGCACGTTCTAGTTTCGGCTTCAGGTGTGTTTATGATTGAAAATTTTCTGTCAATTAACTCTACTACCTGGGTATTAGATACCGTATCAGGATCTCATATCTGTAATTCATTGCAGGCTCTGAGAAACCGTAGAGTTATCAAGGCAGGTGATATGACTCTCAGGGTTGCTAACGGAATGAGCATGGATGTTGTATCCGTAGGGGAATATCACTTAGGATTGACAAGTGGGCAGATTTTGATTTTGCGTAATTGTTTGTGTGTACCTAGTTTGGTATGTAATATCATCTCTGTATCTTTACTATATAAAGAAGGTTATGATTTTATATTTGTAAGCGATATCTTCCACATCCACCTTAATCATGTTTTGATTGGGTCAGGTATACTAGATAACGGTATATATGTATTAAATCAAGTTCAGGTTTTCAATGTCCAAAACACACTTGATAGAAAGTCTCCGGAATTAAATCAGTCTTTCTTATAGTATTGTAGACTGGGTCACATCAATGAAACACGGTTGACGAAATTACATAAAGAGGGATATTTGGATCCGTTTGAATATCAGTATTATGCAACCTGTCAATCATGTCTCAAAGGAAAGATGACAAAGATTCCGTTCACTGGACACGGGATAAGAGTCAGCGAGCTCTTGGGACTCATACACAGCGACGTGTGTGGTACAATGTCTACGCATGAAAGAAGTGATTATTCTGACATCATTACCTTTACAGATAATTTCTCAAGGTACGGATATGTATTCTTGATGAAACATAAATCCGAAGCCTTTGAGAAATTCCGGGAATATAAGAATGAAGTGCAAAAACAAACCGGCAAAAGTATTAAGACACTTAGATCTGATCGAGGTGGTGAATACTTAAGTGCCGAGTTCTTGGATTACTTAAAAGAGAATGGAATTCTCTCTGAGCTTACTCCTCCATACATACCTCAACACAACGGTGTATTGGAAAGGCGGAACTGAACCTTATTGGATATGGTACGTTCCATAATGAGTAACGCTGAGTTACAGCGATCATTCTGGGGTTATGCACTAGAATCAGCTGCATATCTTTTGAACATGCTTCCTACCAAGTCAGTACCTACCACACCATATGAAATGTGGAGTAGGAAGAAACCCTATCTTAAGTATCTAAAGATATGGGGATGTCCGGCTTTTGTAAAAAAGCAGAATGCGGACAAGCTCAAGGCACGCTCAGTACTGTGTAAGTTTGTTGGATACCCAAAGAACTTTAGGGGGTATATTTTCTATTACGCGGAGAAACAAAAGGCCTTTATGTAACACCCGAGCCCAATGCTACTAAATTCAGTTACCGTTTGAACGTAGTGTGGCACTCATTTCGTTTATCTTGTTTGATTGTTACTTATTGTAATTTTACCCCGTCAATTCAATTCTGCATATAACAATTTATGGCATCTAAAATAAAAATTAAAAATATTCATCTTGGCCTGCTTGACACTCCTAACCCTGTTGTGGCGTCCATGCGTCGTGTTCTCGTCCCGTTCAGTGAAACGGGTGAGTTTGGACGGCTACGCGCACGTACGTGTGTCCGTTTTGGGGGTATACTTTTTTATTGTAAAATACTTCATTTTAAATTTCGGATCCCGCCTAAAATTATCTAATTTCGGATCCCGCCTAAAATTATCTAATTTCAATTTTAAATTTTTGGACCCGACCCGGGCGCAATTTGGAAATGTTTTACTTTACGCCGAAAACCCAATTTCTAATTTATTTAAACCGTCAAATATTTTTCCTTAACCATATAATATATTTTCCTTTTTCCCTTAAATCTTTCAAATCTTCATCCCTCAACCAATCAAAATCTTTTAACCCCCGTGGGCCCCACCTTCTCTCTCTCTCTCTCTCTCTCTCTTTCTCTCTCTCTCTCCCCCCTCTGCGTACACTTATATATATATTCTTTTTAACCCTAAATCTTTATTTCCCACGTACCTCTCTCTCTCTCTCTACCTTTTTCTCATCTTCCTCGCGACCACGAAGAACCTCACCCCGCTCCTGCACCTCGCCGCCGACGATCACTTCGTCGTCGCCTCCCGCCATCATCCTCGTCATCCTCATCTCTATCACCTTACCTTCATCTCCCCTTTCCAACCCCGACAACCATCACCTGAGAACCCGAACCCATGTCACGCAACCCTACCGCCGTCTCCCTTCGCCGCCGCAGCCTCAACGCCGTCGCCCTCTTCTCCATCGCCTATTCTCCTTCCTCCTCACCTCAACCGAGCCTCCCTCTCCTCGCCACCTCCTCCTTCTTCTTTCGTTTACCCGAACCCACGCCTGCACCCTCAAACCCCAACTGAACCTCTTTGCCGGCGCCCTCACCGCCGTCGATCTCACCACCATCACACCCTCTGCAATTCAGTAAGCAATCTCTTCTCTTTCTCCTTCTACTTCTTCTCCTTCTCTTCTTTTTCCTTGTCCTCCTTGAACTCATGCTTTTGTGTTTGCTGTTTTTGAGTTCGCTGGAATCCGGTGATGCCAACGACGTGTCCCGACGTTCCAGCGAGGTACCCCGACCCGTGTGGCTTCACTGGTCATCGTTTGGGTTCATTCCGTGAACCGTGCGGCCGTCGCGAGTTTCCCCGCCGACGTTTTACGTTCCGTTTTCCCGATTCGCGACCCGTCGAGGCAAGTACCCCTTGCTACATGCTAAATAATATTTACATATACTTGATGACACCCTAAAACCTGCAATTTAACTTTGGTATTACAATTTCCCATTTTTCGTGTTTAAGATTGATATATATCATTTTATCTTTCAAACTTGTAACCTACCTGTTGCAATTACTGTTTTGGAACCTAATAATCATATTTACATGATTTAATTACACTTTCACTGATGATGTAGCCTATGGCACCTTTTCTACCGTTTTACTTCATTCGGACACTCGTATACATTTAACCTGCTTAAACTGTGATTTCATTCGTGAAACCTATATACACATATAACATTGCATCCATGAAGTCTTAAACTTGTTAAGATGATTAAACGGCTATAATTGTCTTACTGCATTCTCATAATGTTGAAATCATCTCTGTGACACAACTGATAACCGTACTGCTAATTGAATGAATCTGCCTATTGCTTAATTCATTGCTTATATCATGTTGTTGATACCCATGCTTGATTATATAACTGATTGTGAGCACACCCATGATACTGTTTACATCTTGACCTGACTTACTACATACATATCGATTTACCCGACATGGTACCGTATACTGCTTGACTTGACCTGATGTACCATGACCTGACCCGTTACCTGATCTTGTGTCTAATGCCAACAAACCTGACATGTAGTCCTCATGGACCGTTCCTGTTGTCTATCCAGACAAACATGTTTACCTGATCCTGTGTTGGCATTAGTTTCTTGATTTCGGGATACCTGACTTGAACACAAAACTTGGGGGTATGGGGAAATCAGTATTGTAACCGAACGTAACTCAAAGGGCCATCCTATTGTTTGCCGTTTTTCCGGGCGTTACGGAATACCCATTGTTTGCCGTTTTTCCGGGCGTTACGGAATACCCATTGTTTGCCGTTTTTCCGGGCGTTACGGAATAACCATTGTTTGCCGTTTTTCCGGGCGTTACGGAATACCTATTGTTTGCCGTCTTTCCGGGCGTTACGGAATAATCACCGACGAGTTACGATGAGAATTACATTACTTGGTTTCAAAGACTTTAGAATAGAAAACCTGATAGAACAGTCCAGTTTACCCACTGCACACTACCCTGCACTGCTCTGATTCATATTATTGTTACCCTTGCTTTATTCATGTTTATATTCGCATTGCCTGTTTATTATGTTACTACTTGATGATTTGACGCGCTGACATCTGGGTTTTGCATGGCCCAGATTCTGTACCATTGTCGCAGTCCGAGCAGGAGTACTTCAGCCGACAGGCTGAGTTGTGAGTGTTAGCAGTAGTTAGCTTTTCTTTACTGCATTTTATTCCTGATGTGAGCCTGCATTATGGGACATACATTCCAGTTATTTTGTATTGGATCTTTCGCTTCTGCATTTATTTATTCTTGACTCATGTTATCTTGGATTATGGACATGTTTTAGATAGTTTTATTTTGTTCTTGATATCTCTACAGTCGTAATGTGACTGTGAATGGATACTTCCTATCCACAGGTAGCATGGTTGGCTATGTCACGTGCCCATTTTAGCGTACTTTGGGAAGCGGGGCGTGACATGGTTGTTTTGGTATCAGAGCCATATATTAGTCGGGTTGATTCTTTTGTAGTTGGGTATTGTACCCAATATACGAATCAGAATACCCGTGTTTAGGAAACATGTCCTGCCACCTTACCGTTTTACCATTCTTGAATCACATTCTTCCTGATTATATCTTTTACGATGTGCAAACTTCCTTTGCATATGACTCGAAACCTGATTCCTTGTTATCTCTAGGACTTAAGCGACTTGGGTGGAGTTATGTAATTGTGGTTATGATACCGCGGCATAGTTACAATGCGACACTCTATTTAAGTAACTTGGAGTTCTAGCCTTGATCTATATTTTGAATCCGTCATCATGCTAATGTTGGGTGTTTTGTTATGACCGGTAAGAATTTGAAGACGTACCAAGGCGTGTAGACGAAGCCGCGATGCTTGGAATGATAAGGGGAATGCTGGAGAATCAAAAGAGACAGACCGAGCTGATCCAGCAGCAAGCGGAATCGTTTCAGGAGGGTTTGCAGATTGTTCAGCAGTCTGTGAACAATGTTGGAGCTAAATCAGTCGACCGAGTAGGGACCGTAGCATATTTCAGGCGTTTGGGTCCGTCTATATTTACTAGTTTGGAGGAGCCGTTGCCAGCGGAGCAGTGGCTAGTTGACACAGAAAACTTGCTTATTGCGGCACAAATTCCAGATGAGAAAAGAGTTGATGTGGTACGCATTCAATTAGTAGACTACGCTTGGGAATGATGGCTTGTGGAGGAGAACCGTTTGCCCAAGCCGATCAAGTGGGCGGATTTTTTCAAAGAGTTTCCGGGAGAAGTTCTTCCCGCGTACCGCACGGGAGGAAATGGAAGAGAAGTTTCTCGGGCTAAAGCAGAATGGAGCACCCGTAGATGTGCATGCAGCAGAATGGACGAGACTCAGTAGATTCGCTGGACCTTTAGTTGCCAACGATGCAGACAGGGCACGGAGGTTCATGCACAGCTTGGACGTGGACATCCAGAGGCAGATTGTCTCCCTGGGTTTGACAACTTTCTCACAAGTACTTGCGGCAGCCGAGAGCAGCAGAGTTTATCTGGGATGAAGGGGAGTTTGCAGCAGACAGCAGTTGCGGTATGGAAGCACTTCTGTCGGGCCAATCGAGTTTAGGGCTAGGCCGACAAACAATATTCTTGCATCAATGGAAGTTGATGAAAGTGAGGAGCCAGCTGTCGTTCGTGATTTTATGGACGTGTTTGAAGATATATCGGGTTTACCGCCGAAGTGAGACGTGGAGTTCGCAATTGATCTTATTCCTGGTGCAGCGCCAGTATCCAAAACGTATTATCCAATGGCACCAGTAGAGTTGGAAGAAGTCAAGAAATAGGTTACTGAATTGCTTGAGAAGGGTTGGATTCGAAACAGTAACTCGCCTTGGGGAGCCCCAGTTCTTCTAGTAAAGAAGAAGGATGGCACAAGAAGGATGTGCATCGACTATCGAGAATTAAACCGGGTGACTATTAAGAACAAGTACCCGATCCCTCGTATTGGCGAACTTTTCGAGCAGCTTAGTGGCACGAGGGTATTCTCGAAGCTGGATTTGCGATCCGGATATCAACAGGTCCGAGTGAAAGCAGAAGATACTTGCAAGACGGCGTTCCGAACTCGGTATGGACATTACGAATACTTAGTGATGCCCTTCGGAGTAACGAATGCGCCGGCAGTATTCATGGACTTAATGAACCGAATATTTTCGCCGTTCTTGGACCAGTTTATCGTGGTTTTCATTGACGATATCCTGGTTTACTCAAAGAGTTTTGAAGAGCATACTGAGCATTTGAGGATCGCACTGGAGACGTTGAGACAGGAGAAGCTATATGCGAAGATGAGCAAGTGCGAGTTTTGGCTGGAAGAAGTAGAGTTTTTGGGGCATGTTGTGTCTGGCAATGGAATCGCCGTCGATCCCGAAAAGATTGCAGCAGTTCGAGATTAGCCGATTCCAAAGAATGTTGCGGAGATAAGAAGCTTTCTTGGACTCGCCGGATATTACAGAAGATTTGTGGAGAACTTTGCTCGTCAGGCGGAACCGTTAACCAAGCTTACGCGTAAGGAGGTACCTTTTGTATGGACGGACAAATGTGCGTTAGCTTTTGAGACATTGAAGCAGAAGGTGATAACCGCCCCTATTCTGACCGTGCCAGACAATTCCAGAGGATTGGTGATTCACAGCGACGCATCTGGGAAAGGATTGGAATGTGTTTTGATGCAGCATGGGAAGGTTGTAGCGTACGCATCGAGACAGTTGAAGACCCATGAGAAGAATTACCCAACTCATGACTTGGAGCTTGCGGCTGTGATTTTCTCTTTGAAGATTTGGAGACACTAACTTTTGGGCGAAAGGGTCGAAGTTTTTACTGATCATAAGAGCTTGAAGTATGTGTTCACACAGAAGGAGCTTAATATGAGGCAGCGTAGATGGTTGGAGCTGATGGCTGACTACGATCTTGATCTTAAATACCATCCGGGGAAGGTTAACGTCGTGCCGGATGCGTTTAGTCGGTTACCAGCAATTCAGGTGTTAACTACGCAGAAGGAGATCGTTGCAAATTTTCGAAGATTTGACTTGGAGGTTGTGCTACCGCATTCTTCGGGACAGTTGATGCAGCTGCAAATACAGTCATCGTTGATCGAGAATATTAAAGCAGCACAATCGCAGGATCCTAGACTGCAAAAGTTTCGAAAGCAGGTTGAAGCCGGACTACGAACAGATTTATTGATCCACGAAGATGGTTCGTTGAGATATAGTAGCCATTTGTGTGTGCCGAAGGGGGATATTCGTGAAGTGCTTATGAAGGAGGCACACAGTTCAGCTTATTCTGTACATCCAGGAGGCACAAAGATGTACCGAGATATTCGATAGCAGTTCTGGTGGGAAGGCATGAAACGGGAGATTGCTCGCTTTGTGGCTGTGTGCTTGGTGTGTCAGCAAGTTAAGGCTGAATATCAAAGGGTTGCTAGTTTATTGCAACCACTTCCGATTCCTCAGTGGAAGTGGGAACATATAACCATGGATTTCGTGACGGCTTTACCGCGAAGTCCAAAAGGCAACAATGCTGTATGGGTAATTGTTGATCGTTTGACCAAGGCAGCTCACTTTATTCCTTTTCGAGTTGGTCAATCAACAGAGACTTCGGCGGAGCGGTACATGCAAGAGATTGTAAGATTGCATGGGGTACCGGTGAGTATCGTGTCCGATCGGGACACTCGATTCTTATCCCACTTTTGGCAGAGTTTACAGGAAAGTTTGGGGACTCGATTGAAGTTTAGCACAGCTTATCATCCTCAAACTGATGATCAGTCGGAGAGAACGATCCAGAATCTTGAAGATATGTTGAGAGCATGCATGTTGGATTTCAAGGGGTCTTGGGAGGATCATCTACATTTGGTGGAGTTTTCTTACAACAACAGTTTTCAGGCAACTATCCAGATGGCTCCATTTGAAGCTTTGTATGGTCGTAAATGCCGTTCACCTGTTTGTTGGGACGATGTCGGTAAAAGAAGATTATTGGGACCAGATTTGATTGTGCAGACAGTTGAGAAGGTTAACACTAGTAGAAATCATATGAAGGCAGCACAAGACAGACAGAAGAGTTGGGCAGATACGTCGAGAAGACCTCTAAAGTTCGCTGTGGGTGATTTGGTATTCTTGAAGATATCACCAACTAGAGGGGTGATTCGTTTTGGAAGTCGAGAAAAGCTTAGTCCTCGATTCGTTGGACCCTTTGAGATCTTGGAGCGTGTTGGTGAGGTAGCGTATCGTTTGGCGTTACCACAGTCCTTGGCGAATGTGCACGATGTGTTTCACGTGTCTCAACTCCGTAAGTACGTTCGAGATGAAATGCACGTATTGGATCATTCGGAGCTAACAGTATGAGAAGACTTGACTTTTGAGGAACGCCCGATTGGAATCGTGGATCGAAGGGAAAACGTTCTTAAGAACAAGGTAATCCCTCTTGTGCTTGTTTCTTGGGGTAATCGCTCACATGGAGAGTCCACTTGGGAACGAGAAGATGAAATCCGGCAGAAGTTTCCTCATCTTTTCTTGTTGTTATCTATCCTTGTATTCTTGGAATTTCGAGGACGAAATTCTTTTGTAGTTGGGTATGATGTAACACCCGAGCCCAATGCTACTAAATTCAGTTACCGTTTGAACGTAGTGTGGCACTCATTTCGTTTATCTTGCTTGATTGTTACTTATTGTAATTTTACCCCGTCAATTCAATTCTGCATATAACTGTTCCCCTCCGAACGGCGGCCGAGACGTTAGGACGTCTGTGCCTGAGGTTCGGGGCAGATGCTATTTGGTTTTATCCGTCTATCTCTCCGAAGATGCCAAGTTGATTTATGGCACCGTGTATCGGAGGTTTAGACGGATGCGGCCGATGTAGCAGACTTCGTCAGATTCCCCCTCAGGGTGAGGGGTTTTTGATTGTGGGGACGCTCTTCCCTGCAGGCGTAAGCCCCTGCAGTTAATTACGCTACCGCGTCGCGGTAACAACTTTCTCCTTCTCCAGAATTTCACTTCGTGTCGTGTGTGTTTGTTTTATTTGTGGTTGCCCGTGGATTGTATACGGAGACTGAGTAATGTCGTCGCCCGTAGGACGTGGATTAGTCCAAATCCGTATTTAATTTAGATTTGGGTTTGGTGTTTTTAGTTTAAGGATGCATTAGTCGCGTTGCGGCTAAGATCAACTTAAACGTTCATTAAGGATACATTAGTCCTGTTTGAGACTAAGATCAACTTAACGTCATCGTTTAGATCCGACAAAAGAGCGTTTGGGCTCTATTGTTCCAGTTTGGGAGATTCATAGTCCAATTTGGGACTAAAGTCTGTTTGGAGGATACGTTAGCCATTTTTGAGGCTAAGATCGACTCAAACGTTTGTTAAGGATACGTTAGTCCAGTTTGAGACTAAGATCAACTTAACGGGACCGTTTAGATCCGACAAAAAAGCATTTGGGCTCTATTGTGCCAGTTTAGGGACGTGGTGGTCCATAGCATTTATGGCCGTCGGGACCCGTCACCTCTCTGACGTCGTTGAAGAATTACAACGATAGGTGTCAGAGGAGTTCAGAGATGTACCCTTGAACCAGAGTTGATTTGGGGTTTTATCATTCATTTAAATGTCTAAGGATGCGGGACCGTTTAGATCCGGCAAAAGAGCATTTGGAGGCTCTATTATTCCAGTTTAGGGACGTAGTGGTCCACTTTCCAGTTTAGGGACGTGGTGGTCCATCGCCAGTTTAGGGACGTGGTGGTCCGATATTAGTTTAGGGACGTTCCGGTCCGATGTTAGTTTATGGACATTTCGGTCCAATATTAGTTTAGGGACGTTCCGGTCCGTCATTAGTTTAAGGACATTTCGGTCCATCATTAGTTTAAGGACGTTTCGGTCCATCGCCAGTTTAAGGACGTAGTGGTCCATCATTAGTTTAGGGACGTCTCGGTCCAATATTAGTTTAGGGACGTCTCGGTCCATCATTAGTTTAAGGACGTTTCGGTCCGATATTAGTTTAAGGACGTTTCGGTCCACGAGTTTAAGGACCCCGCAGTCCATATGGGTGTGTGGTCGTTGGGACCCGTCACCTCTTTGACGTCGTTGAGGAATTACAACGACGGATGTCAAAGGAGTTCGGAGATGTACCCTCGAACCGGATGTAAATTGATTTAGAAGAGCAATTTTGCTCAGTCAATTTAATTTAAGGACTTATGGCCAAAATTGGGCTAAGTCCAGTTGAAATGTCCAACATTTTATTTGCTTTTGCATTGCATTTCTTCTCTTTTTTATTTTTATTTTTATTTGGGCCTTGCCCAGAAAGGATGCAGAGCATCAATTTGTTTGGGGCTCTGCCCATTTAGGAATGATGCAAGGCATCAATTTTATTTGGGCTCTGCCCTTGTATAAAGGATGCAAAGCGTCAATTTATTTGGGCTCTGCCCATTTATTGCCTTGCAATTTAATTAGGCCTACTAGGTCTTTTTGGTTTGGGCCTGGCTCTTTAGAAAATGCATTGCATTTATCAAGTGCTTTGCGCCAATCAGAGAGCACAACAGTGCAGATTTGTAAGTGCAAAGCACTATTAATTTTAGAATCTTTTAGATTCAAGAACCAATGGTTCATAAAAGAAGTGCAAAGCACTATTTGATTTCTTGATCTAATTTGGATCAAAGAAAAACAAGTTTGTTTATTTCAAGAACCAAAGGTTCATAAAAGTGCAAAGCACTATATTTCTGTTTTTCTTGTTTTAGAGAACCAGTGGTTCATAAGAAATGCAAAGCACTATTAATTTAAGAACCTTTTAGGTTCAAGAACCGATGGTTCATAAAACAAGTGCAAAGCACTATTTGATTTATTTCTAAGAAAAAACAAGTTTTTCTTGTTTTTCTTATCTCAGAGAACCAAAGGTTCATAAAAGTGCAAAGCACTATTTTATTTTATTTTATTTTTATTAAAGATCATTGATCTTGTTTTTTAGATTTATGATCTGTTCATAAGAGAACTTTCTCTTTTTCTAAAGGTTTTTACCTTTTTTATTCTTGAGGAGTTTCTCAGAGCTCTCTCTCTCTCTCTTTTCTTTTAGAAAAATGTTGATGATTTTTAATTGAGGTCTGGGGTCCTTTTTATAGTGCCCATAAATTAGTTAAATTTGTTAAAGAAATCTTTCTCTGAGTGATTTGGGAAATTTCCCTACCGTTGGATTTTTGATCCAAGGGCTTCTGCTTTGCAGAAGAAAATCTTCTTGTTTTAATAAGAACAGAAAAGATTTCTTAAATCTTTTAATTCTGTTTGGCGCAGTGCCCCAGCGCGTGACACGTGTCGCGCTGTGCTGAAACGTGTCGCGCATTTTCATTTTTTTTTTGTCGCGCAGCGCGCGCGTTTTTTTTTTTTTTTTTTTCCCTTCTGCGCAGCGCAACTGTGCGCTGCGCAGACACGTGTCGCGCAGCGCGCAGTTGCGCTGCGCTGACACGTGTCGCGCAGCGCGCAACCTTTTTTTTTTTTTTTTTTTGCGCAGCGCAGTTGCGCTGCGCTGACACGTGTCGCGCAGCGCGCAGTTGCGCTGCGCTGACACGTGTCGCGCAGCGCGCAACCGCGCTGCGCGCTTTTTTTTTTTTAAGAGTTTTGCTCTGATTGGAGAAAGAACAGAAGCATTGCTTCTTTTTCCATCTTGGAATTTGAACAGAGCTTTGCTCTGATTGGGGTAAACAAATGCCCCCCCCCCACCGTTGCGCTTACGTGGCCTCCTAACGTGAGTGCAGCGGTGGCAGACTCCGAACCATCGCGCCTTCCCTTGGAAGCTGAAAGGGCACTTAATGTCTATAAATAGGACCTTTAGTCCTTTATATAATTCTTATCTCTAAAATTTTACTTTCAGAACTCAGAGCCCTGCTCTTTATTTTCAAGAACTTTAAGAGTTAAACTCTTAAAACTTTTAGGTGAAAATTTTAATTTAGATTAAATTAAATTAAATTAATTTTCATTGATAGAGCCTCGCTCTCAATAGATCCCTGATCTAAAGGAAATCTATTTAGGGTTTCACTTAGCAGAGCTTTGCTCTACAGGTCTTAAAGGGATCTAAAGAGAACTAAAGGAGACCCTACTAGGGTTCCATAGAGCTCTGCTCTCTGAAAGATTTTCCTTAGATTTTCTTAATTCATTAATGGAGCTTTGCTCCTCCTAAATCATATAGAAGAACTCTTAAGAATTCTTCATGGATCTTGGAACTTAAAGATGGTATTTTATTCCTCAGTGCATTATATCGTTTTGCTTAATCAGTCTTTCTGATAATTCTGTTGATCCTCTTTCATAGGAACAATGGACGCCCATATGTATGCTCTTAACGAGCTCATCTCTCATGAGGGCATCCGCCAACTTGGCCGCTCTCAAAATCGGGAATTCACAAACGAGGAGTGTGCTGAAATAATGAGTCGCTTCGACGCATACAACGGTCCACTGCTTCCCCGACGTTCCTTTCTTCTTAAACTTATCGTGGGAGCTATCTGGGAAGCGCTTCCCCTATTCTGTTCCGGTGTGCCGCTTAAGGCGTTGGATGCCGCTGAGGAAAAGGTGCACTCTGTGTACCTATTGAACTTTATCTCGAAGAGACGGCGAGACAGTCTTATTGACCTCTTGTACGAGATCTTTCAACAGTCTGCCATACTCGCTGCTTATCGGAGGGTGTAAGACATCGGGAGGGACCCTGACGCTTGTGCTCGCGAAAGGAAGCACACTAGGATGGTCCGCGAGGCTTAGAAAGTCATAGATAGGGTCGCTTTTGAATTCCTCAATCCATGCTCTGGATCTGAGGTTATTCCATTGTAACTTTCGTTTATTGTTTTTATGACTATAAGAACTTCGGGCGATATTAATGGAATTTTTTTTTCCAGCTTGTCTTTATTATATATCTTTGTCCCGAGTCTTTTTACCCATGCATGAATGAATACGTCCTGAACGTTTGATCAAACGTAAATCGGGTGCTCTTTCTGTTGCTTTTCCTCTTTCTCAGCATGTCGTAACAATTAGCAGGTAATAGAGTAAGCTTCTTGATTTCTTTCATGAGATAGCGAGGGCTTAGGCCGCAGGTTCAGATCTGCTGCCTAAGACTTTTCAACTCTATGAGCCGTGAGGGTCTCATAGAGATTTCTCTCCCTACGGATCGAGAGGATCTCGTAGGTGGGTTTTTCTCCTTAGGAATCGTGAGGATTCCTAAATGTGGTTTTCTCTTGTAAGTCGTAAGGATCCTACAAGAGAATTTTTCCCTCTTACGAGTCGAGAGGACTTGTAAGCGGTTGTTTCCCCCCTTGTCGAAGTTCGATGTTGGAGAGTGAGACCCGTGGATGGTATGCAAGAGACCGTTTTGGGCCAACTCGCAGGGTCCCAATGCTTAGGAAACAGGCTTCTTTTATGCCCACTGCCTAAGGCTTTATCTCACGAGTCGAGCCGTCTCGACAATTTTTCACAAGTCGAGACGAATCGAACGTTTCTCGCAAGAACATCTTAACGTCGCATTTAACCTCTGCTCTTTACGACAGAAGCCCGTTAAGGTTGGTGGTACTTAGGGTTTTGGCCATCGTACCGTCGCATAAGCTGATATAGTCCTCGATAGGCAATCGTGCTGTTCGAGTAGCCCTGCGACTGCCGTGTCTCTGATCCCTTCGGGGGTTGGACAAGACGTCTTCAAGCAATCCTCCTTGGCAGTTTGGCCGTCGGAAGAGCAAGCGCTAGGAATTTGCCATGCCGCTTTTTACTTGAGGTTGGACTCATTTTGGAGAGCCCCGATGAGTCATAACCACTCCGCGCTGGTGTGGGATGATCTCCGATAGTCTTTCGGGTTTTATATGAGTTGCCGTCAAGACCCTGAAGCTAGGAATTTGGCCTTTGCTTCGTTTGCTGGCATTGCGTCCTCTGTATCGAGACGAATGTCATGGTGGGAACTAGGGATTTTGCCGTGGCTCCGTTTGTTTGATGACGTTGCGCCTGCTGTATCGAGATGAACGTTGGGGTGACATCTCGTCTGCTGTATCGAGACGGACGTCGAGGTTGTCTCTAGGTTGCTGGTGAACCGCCGAGGTTTGGAACTAGGGATTTTGCCATGGCTCCATTCGTTTAATGACGTTGCGTCTGCTGTGTTGAGACGAACGTTGGGGTGACATCTCGTCTACTGTATCGAGACGGACGTTGTCTCTAGGTTGCTGGTGAACCGCCGAGATTTGGAACTAGGGATTTTGTCGTGGCTCCATTCGTTTAATGGTGTTGCGCCTGCTGTGTCGAGACGAACGTTGGGGTGACATCTCGCCTGCTGTATCGAGACGGACGTCAAGGTGGTGACCATTCTGTTCTGGTGCGAGATGATCTCCGGTTGTCTTTCCGGTTTTATATGAGTTACCGTAAAGACGTTGAAGCTAGGAATTTGGCCTTCGCTTCGTTTGCTTTGGCGCGTCCGAATCCTGTTGGGGGAAGAACGCTGGGGTTGATATTTCGTCTGCGTAAAGACGTTGAAGCTAGGAATGTGGCCTTCGCTTCATTTGCTTTGTCATGTCTGAATCCCTGCTGGAGGAAGAACGCTGAGGTTGACATTTCATCTACTGTATCGAGACGAACGTCAAGGAGGTGACCACTTCATGTGAGATGGTCTCCTATTGTCTTTCCGGTTTTATGTGAGTCACCGTAAAGACGTTGAAGCTAGGAATGTGGCCTTCGCTTCGTTTGCTTACACTGCGTTTGGTGTATTGAGACGAATGCTGAGGTGGAGCTGGGATCACTCCGCTTTGTTTCGACCATGGGGTCTTTTGTTAACTTTGCATGTACACCCTGCTGGGCTGTGAAGGAACGCCGTTGTTGGCATTGCGTCTGCATCCCGCTGGACTGCGGAGGAACGTCATTGTTGACATTGCGTCTACTGTATCGAGACGAATGCTGAGGTGAAGCTGGGATCACTCCGCTTTGTTTCGACCCTGGGGTCTTTTGTTAACTTTGCATGTACACCCCGCTGGGCTGTGAAGGAACGCCGTTGTTGACATTGCGTCTGTTGTAACGAGACGAATGCTAAGGTGGAGTTGGGATTTTGCCGTTACTCCTCTTGATGGTGTAACATCTGTGTCCTGTTGGAATGAGGAGGCACACCGTTGTTGGTCTCCAGGCTGTAGACGTGGCCATTGAGATTTGGAACTAGGGACTTTGTCATAGTTCCGTTTCGTTGCGACTCTGTGGTCGGTTGTTGACGTCACGTCTGCATCTGGTTGGAGTGAGGAGAAACGCCGTTGGTGATATCTAAGTTGTCGATATTGACGTCGAGACCCTGAAGCTCGGGATCTTCGTTTGCTTCATTTGTTGACATCGTGTCTGTAATATTACGATAAATGTCGAGATTTTCTCTAGGTTATCTATGAACCGTCGAGATTTGGCTTCGCTTTCTGATGGAGCCTGTTGGGAAGGTATAGTTCCCTCTTTATCTGCGCCCATAGATTGTATACAGGGATCGATGTAATTTCACCTGTAGGGCAAAAAGTTTCATTCTTTCATTTTTTTTTTATTCTTTCCGCGATGCTTTATCATTTCAGCTTTTATATCGCGAAGGTCGCGATTGCCCAATCATTTCGGCTATTTTTCGCGGTGCCCAATCATTTCGGCTATTTACTTTATTTTTACTCACTACTTTTTATTGCGAGTTGCCCAATCATTTCGACTGTTTATTTTATTTTTACTCGCTGTTTTTTTTTATTGCGAGTTGCCCAATCATTTCGGCTATTTTTCTTTTTACTCGTGCATACATTTTTACTTGCTGATTTTGTTTGCAAGTTGCCCCATCATTTCGGCTATTTCGTATGCATTTTTTTTTTTTTGAGTAGGGAATTTGGGATCTGATACCAATCTTGGCATCAGCATCACTGCGACTAGAATATTGCCAGGAGCGAATCATCATCTGCCGTGAAAGGACTTGGAATTTGATACCGGTCTAGGCATCAGCATCGCTGCAACTGGGATATTGCCAGGAGCGAATCATCATTTGCCATGAAAGGACTTGGAATTTGATACCGGTCTAGGCATCAGCATCGCTGCAACTGGAATATTGCCAGGAGCGAATCATCATTTGCCTCTTTCGATGTTGAACAAAGGTGGCTTAGTAAACAGGGTTAAGGGTCCTGTCGGCTAAGGCTTTTGACTTCATGAGTCGTAAGTGTCTCACAAAGGTATTTCTTCCTACAAGTCGTGAGGATCTTGTAGGTGTGTTTTCTCCTTGGGAATCGTGAGGATTCCTAAGTGCATGTTCTCTTGTAACTCGTAAGGATCTTACAAAAGGGTTTTCTCCTTATAAGTCGAGAGGACTTACAAGTGTTGTTTGCTGTACAAGCATATCCCTAGTCACAGATGGGACTTTATTAGGGAAATATTTATTTGCGCCCGTGGATTGTATACAAGGGCCAATATTGGACCACTTGTAGGGCAATATCGAAGGTTGTGGGGGCTGCTTAAGAACAGGTTAAGGTTTCTGCAACTTAAGACTTTCAAATCTTATAAGCCGTAAGGGTCCCACAAGAGAGTTCTCCTTACGAGTCGTGAGGATCTCGCAAGTGTATTTTCTCCTTAGGAATCGTGGGGATTCCTAAGTGTGTTGTTCCCTTGTGAGTCGTAAGGATCTCACGCAGGTGGTTTCTCCTTACAGGGTCGAGAGGACCCTATAAGTGTTTCTTAACGAGATTGCGCCCTTTCAGGTTTTCACAAACACTCGCCGGTAGCCCTGCTGTTTTTATTCACGGAGCCCTTTCGGGTTTTCATCCGTGCCCATTTTGCTTGTGGACATACCGTTTTTTTTATTCTCTTTTTTTTTTCTTTTTCTTTTCTTTTCTTTTTCTTCTTCTTTCTTTTTTTTTTCAAACGAGGTCGCGCCCTTTCGGGTTTTCACGAACACTCGCCGGTAGCCCTGCTGTTTTTACTCACGGAGCCCCTTCGGGTTTTCATCCGTGCCCATTTTGCTTGTGGACATACCGTTATTATTATTTTTTTATTTTTTTTTTTTTTTTTTTTTAACGTCAGCCTGAAGATGCTGCGGGTTGGGAGTAGTTTAACGACGTTTCGGTCATTTGCAAGTTTTAGGACATTGCGGTCCGTCATTAGTTTAAGGACATCTCGGTCCGTTGTTAGTTTAAGGACGTTTCGGTCCGTTATCCAGTTTTAGGACGTAGTGGTCCGCTAGGCTTTCTCTATGAATGAGCATGATGCCCCCGGCGTGTCCATATTTTTCGGAGCATGCGGTTGTGGCGGGTTCACCTTCTAAATTTCGGACAACGCGAACTTGCCCTGTTGGTATTGGTCTTCAACCCAGTTCTTGAAGACGTAGCAATCCTCGATCAGATGACCTACCGTTTGGTGGTAAGGGCAATAATTAGGATTATTAATATCGCCTGGCCACAACGAACGTTTTGGACTCGGCAGATTGATGAGTCTGTCACACACTGCCAGCTCGAACAGTCCCCTTGTTTTATCTTGCGGAAACGAGTAAGGACGTTTCAACTTTTCCTGGAGGGATTGCCGCTTGTTGCTTTGGCAAGCAACCGGTCTAGGGTCACCTGATTGTTGGTGAGTGCTGGCGACGAGGGCCTTTTTTTCCTTTTCCTTTGTTCTTCTTGTTCGGCCCCTTGCTTACGGGGTCGGGATTTTTTCCGAGTAGCATGCGATTGCATGGCTGAACGTTCTCGCAGCTTCTCAATTCCTTTATTTTTGAAATAGGTTCCCCGAGGGAAGAGTTGGGGGTAGCTTCTTCGTCAGAGTCGCTTCCAAAGGTGATAATTTGTGATCCCTTGAAGTCGGCTATATGACAGTCGGCGGTGGCTCTTTTGCGCTCATCTATCGCATTTTTCCGATGTCCACAAGCTTCACACTTTGTTCTGTCGGAGTGTCGCTTTTGAGCGACGTACCCTTGCCACCAACAGTTAAAGGATTCGCAGTCTTCAGTAGGATGTATGATCTTCTGATGATATAAACAGAAGTTAGGGTGCATCTCTACCTCAGAGAAAGGATTTTCTTCAGAGGGCGGTAGCTTCATTCCTACTGATAGAGCTTTGGCGAACCGTTTCCTCGTCTTGAATTTGTTTTTACCCGCAGTGTATGGCTTTTGATTTGACGGGAATACCTTGGTTATTTCCAGTATGGCCATTTCATGCTCTTGATTGGCTTTTGCTTTCAGACGAATTTCATTTAGGAAGGCATCGATCAACTTGTCTGACAGCCGCGGAATTTCTGTTTCAGGGTCCGCCGTTGATTTCTCAGCGCAAGGATCCTCCTCATCATCCATCAGTGAATGAGAAATCACATGACAAGTCGCTACGTAGTCTTCGGATTCATCCGATAAGTTTTCTCCATCGTTTTCATCCTCGACGAAAGAACAAGTTGCCCCCGGCGTGTCCGTCTTCTTTGGAGAGTGCGGCTGTGGGGGGTTTACCTTCCAGCTTTCAGACAGCGTGAACTTGCCTTGCAGGTATTGATCCTCGATCCATCCCTTAAAGACAAAACAATCATCAATCGGGTGACTTACCGTTTGGTGGTAAGGGCAATAATTGAGATTATTAAGGTCGCCTGGCTGCAACGGACGTTTTGGATTCGGCAGATTAATGAGTCTGTTGCGCACTGCCAGCTCGAACAGTCTTCTCGTTTTATTCTAAGGAAACGAGTAATGACGTCCTAGCCTCTCTTCGAGGGATGGGCGTGGACGCACGTTGTTTTGGCGAGCGACCGGCTTTGAGTTGCTCGACTGTTGCTGAGCGTTGGCGACGATGATCGCTTTTCCTTTCTCATTTCGGGGATCGGGTCTTGGAGGAGACGGTCTATGGCCCATCTGGTCCATTTGGGCTAATTTGTCGATCAAGGCCTGGAAGGTGGTCGGCCTGAAGAACATCATGAATTGCGAGATGGTCGCTTGCGGATCGAGAGTGCCCACAAACATGCCTACCGCAGGTGCCTCTTCTATGCGTTGTTCGCATTTCGACCATAGGTTCCGCCATCGTGTTGCGTATTGGACCCACGTTTCGCTTGGCCTTATCCTGGCATCTATCAGTGCTGTTATCGGAGTGCGTTCACTAGCACTCACGAATCTTTGTATAAACAGCAGCTCCATCTCTGCAAATGTTTTGATAGAGTCGTTAGGCAGCTCCGAATACCATTCAAAGGCTGTTTCTGCTAAGCTGCCGACGAATTGACGTAGTAACAATTTGTCATCGCCTCCAGTATTGCCGCATAAGGCCCTGAATTGAGCGACATGCTGATGCGGATTCCCTGTCCCTTTATATACGTGGAATTTAGGGATCGTATATCCTGGCGGGTAATTAATTTGGTCATACCAGCTCGGATACGGTCGTCCGGGTCTAACAGTTTGCCCAGCCGCTTCATTCGCCTGATGAACCCGGATCTGCTGAGCTATATATTCGTCTAGGTCAACTTTGGAGATTGCCTCCTCCTTGGCTGTTGATAGAGCCGGCGGAGGATTTGACGTTTCTCCTCTGTCATCTTCAAGGACGATCGGAGGATCTTCAGCAGGAGGGTCCGGCTGTAACATCATCCCTACCATATCTTGGAAGAGGAGCGCCATCTGTTTTATGTTAGCCGCTTGCTCTGCAGCTTCTTTGTCCCTCTTTTCGAGGACTCTGCGTAAAAAGTCAGCGTCGGTTTCTTGTTCTTGACGCTCATCCGAAGACGTTTCAGAGCTTTCTTTTGGCTCAATGAGTGCAGCCATTGTAGTCATCATTTCCTGAAGCTTTTGTTGTTGCTCCTGGGCTTTCGTCACGGATCGGGTGAGCGGTCGGTGGCCCGTAGAAGTGCGGCTTTCCTCCTTTCCAGAAGCCATATAAACAGTGTGCACCACCATGCCCCCAGACTTGGGACGTTTGTATTCGGCGCTTTTATACTTCGCCATGTTCACAGGGGCTTTTTGTGGCCTCCTTTTTTGAGTGATTGGAGTTAAGGGAGCCGTTGTAGTGGGCACCCAAATAGCTTTTGCTTTTTGTGGTTTAACAGAGTAATCCTTCCCCTGCCGAACCTTCATCTTTTTCTGTCGTCGGAGGCAGTCTTGATCGATCACCGACTCTTGGACCTGTCGCCAGACTTTGTAAATTTTAGAGGACAGCCGTTGAGGGGGCTGCTCTAACTTCTTCTCTGGAGTATTCTCCACAGGTGAAGGAGTTCGTTTCAACATCGCAGTAGGAGAATTTCTGCGCACCCTGTTGAGCAGTTCAAAGCTGTTCTTGGTTGGAACAGCAGTATCGATTCTCACCATCGGAGCTGACGGAGTTATCCCAGAGGGGGAGTTGCCCCCAGCCTTCCTTACCCGACGCCAGTGGCGACGTCGAGCGTGTCGTGCTGATGGAGTTGTTTCAGCTATAGGGGTAACCTCCTCATGCCCCCTGTGTTGGTCAGAATATACCGGTACCAGCTTTTTAAAGATCGACGTCCGTTGAACGGGGACGGCCAACTTGTCAGAAGCGGACTTCTGAACATGGGAAACAACCTTGGTGATTTTGCCAGGAACGGGAGTTGGGATGGCTATCCGCTTCGGGATAACGCCTTCTGGTATGGCAGGCTTCTTCATGGGCCCGATGGAGCTCTGGCCTAATCCATTAAAACCTGAAGCAGTGGAGTTGGGCGACCTGTTGAGAGGGGTCGCGGCAGTGGTGAGTCGATCGAAGACCGACTTCTTTGGAGCTTCTTGCAATGTCATTGGGGCATTGAAGCTCATTGATGGGAGCATGGTCCCAAAAAATAGTCCAGTGGTGGCTTGAGCCACCTGCTCCACCGGCATTTTGAAAAGGGAGGCCGCTTGGGGCCCATAAGTCACTCCTCCAGTAATGACGGAGCGAGAGTTGTTGCTGCAGGCGATGCAGTTCGAACCCATTGATCTTCTGTTTTCTGCACGGAGCAAGACACCAAATCTTAGTACCTTGAATCCACAGGCAATCACAGCAAACCGCGATTTGTTCGCGAACACGACACACGAAGTGTGGAGTGGAAAGAGGAAGAGGTCCCACCGGGCGTGCCAGAATCTGTTCCCCTCCGAACGGCGGCCGAGACGTTAGGACGTCTGTGCCTGAGGTTCGGGGCAGATGCTATTTGGTTTTATCCGTCTATCTCTCCGAAGATGCCAAGTTGATTTATGGCACCGTGTATCGGAGGTTTAGACGGATGCGGCCGATGTAGCAGACTTCGTCAGATTCCCCCTCAGGGTGAGGGGTTTTTGATTGTGGGGACGCTCTTCCCTGCAGGCACAAGCCCCTGCAGTTAATTACGCTACCGCGTCGCGGTAACAACTTTCTCCTTCTCCAGAATTTCACTTCGTGTCGTGTGTGTTTGTTTTATTTGTGGTTGCCCGTGGATTGTATACGGAGACTGAGTAATGCCGTCGCCCGTAGGACGTGGATTAGTCCAAATCCGTATTTAATTTAGATTTGGGTTTGGTGTTTTTAGTTTAAGGATGCATTAGTCGCGTTGCGGCTAAGATCAACTTAAACGTTCATTAAGGATACATTAGTCCTGTTTGAGACTAAGATCAACTTAACGTCATCGTTTAGATCCGACAAAAGAGCGTTTGGGCTCTATTGTTCCAGTTTGGGAGATTCATAGTCCAATTTGGGACTAAAGTCTGTTTGGAGGATACGTTAGCCATTTTTGAGGCTAAGATCGACTCAAACGTTTGTTAAGGATACGTTAGTCCAGTTTGAGACTAAGATCAACTTAACGGGACCGTTTAGATCCGACAAAAGAGCATTTGGGCTCTATTGTGCCAGTTTAGGGACGTGGTGGTCCATAGCATTTATGGCCGTCGGGACCCGTCACCTCTCTGACGTCGTTGAAGAATTACAACGATAGGTGTCAGAGGAGTTTAGAGATGTACCCTTGAACCAGAGTTGATTTGGGGTTTTATCATTCATTTAAATGTCTAAGGATGCGGGACCGTTTAGATCCGGCAAAAGAGCATTTGGAGGCTCTATTATTCCAGTTTAGGGACGTAGTGGTCCACTTTCCAGTTTAGGGACGTGGTGGTCCATCGCCAGTTTAGGGACGTGGTGGTCCGATATTAGTTTAGGGACGTTCCGGTCCGATGTTAGTTTATGGACATTTCGGTCCAATATTAGTTTAGGGACGTTCCGGTCCGTCATTAGTTTAAGGACATTTCGGTCCATCATTAGTTTAAGGACGTTTCGGTCCATCGCCAGTTTAAGGACGTAGTGGTCCATCATTAGTTTAGGGACGTCTCGGTCCAATATTAGTTTAGGGACGTCTCGGTCCATCATTAGTTTAAGAACGTTTCGGTCCGATATTAGTTTAAGGACGTTTCGGTCCACGAGTTTAAGGACCCCGCAGTCCATATGGGTGTGTGGTCGTTGGGACCCGTCACCTCTTTGACGTCGTTGAGGAATTACAACGACGGATGTCAAAGGAGTTCGGAGATGTACTCTCGAACCGGATGTAAATTGATTTAGAAGAGCAATTTTGCTCAGTCAATTTAATTTAAGGACTTATGGCCAAAATTGGGCTAAGTCCAGTTGAAATGTCCAACATTTTATTTGCTTTTGCATTGCATTTCTTCTCTTTTTTTTTTTTTTAATTTGGGCCTTGCCCAGAAAGGATGCAGAGCATCAATTTGTTTGGGGCTCTGCCCTTTTAGGAATGATGCAAGGCATCAATTTTATTTGGGCTCTGCCCTTGTATAAAGGATGCAAAGCGTCAATTTATTTGAGCTCTGCCCATTTATTGCCTTGCAATTTAATTAGGCCTACTAGGTCTTTTTGGTTTGGGCCTGGCCCTTTAGAAAATGCATTGCATTTGTCAAGCGCTTTGCGCCAATCAGAGAGCACAACAGTGCAGATTTGTAAGTGCAAAGCACTATTAATTTTAGAATCTTTTAGATTCAAGAACCAATGGTTCATAAAAGAAGTGCAAAGCACTATTTGATTTCTTGATCTAATTTGGATCAAAGAAAAACAAGTTTGTTTATTTCAAGAACCAAAGGTTCATAAAAGTGCAAAGCACTATATTTCTGTTTTTCTTGTTTTAGAGAACCAGTGGTTCATAAGAAGTGCAAAGCACTATTAATTTAAGAACCTTTTAGGTTCAAGAACCGATGGTTCATAAAACAAGTGCAAAGCACTATTTGATTTATTTCTAAGAAAAAACAAGTTTTTCTTGTTTTTCTTATCTCAGAGAACCAAAGGTTCATAAAAGTGCAAAGCACTATTTTATTTTATTTTATTTTTATTAAAAATCATTGATCTTGTTTTTTAGATCTATGATCTGTTCATAAGAGAACTTTCTCTTTTTCTAAAGGTTTTTACCTTTTTTATTCTTGAGGAGTTTCTCAGAGCTCTCTCCCTCTCTCTCTTTTCTTTTAGAAAAATGTTGATGCTTTTTAATTGAGATCTGGGGTCCTTTTTATAGTGCCCATAAATTAGTTAAATTTGTTAAAAAAATCCTTCTCTGAGTGATTTGGGAATTTTCCCTACCGTTGGATTTTTGATCCAAGGGCTTCTGCTTTGCAGAAGAAAATCTTCTTGTTTTAACAAGAACAGAAAAGATTTCTTAAATCTTTTAATTCTGTTTGGCGCAGTGCCCCAGCGCGTGACACGTGTCGCGCTGTGCTGACACGTGTCGCGCATTTTCATTTATTTATTTTTTTTTTTGTCGCGCAGCGCAGTTGCGCTGCGCTGACACGTGTCGCGCGCTTTTTTTTTTTTTTTTTTTCTGCGCAGCGCAACCGTGCGCTGCGCAGACAAGTGTCGCGCAGCGCGCAGTTGCGCTGCGCTGACACGTGTCGCGCAGCGCGCAACCTCCTTTTTTTTGTCGCGCAGCGCGCAACCGCGCTGAGCGCTTTTTTTTTTTTTTTTATAAGAGTTTTGCTCTGATTGGAGAAAGAACAGAAGCATTGCTTATTTTCCACCTTGGAATTTGAACAGAGTTTTGCTCTGATTGGGGTAAACAATAATAATTTATGACATCTAAAATAAAAATTAAAAATATTCATCTTGGCCTGCTTGACACCCCTAACCCTGTTGTGGCGTCCGTGCGTCGTGTTCTCGTCCCTTTCAGTGAAACGGGTGAGTTTGGACGGCTACGCGCACGTACGTGTGTCCGTTTTGGGGGTATACTTTTTTATTGTAAAATACTTCATTTTAAATTTTGGATCCCGCCTAAAATTATCTTATTTCAATTTCAAATTTTTGGACCCGACCCGGGCGCATTTTGGAAATGTTTTACTTTACGCCGAAAACCCAATTTCTAATTTATTTAAACCGTCAAATATTTTTCCTTAACCATATAATATATTTTCCTTTTTCCCTTAAATCTTTCAAATCTTCATCCCTCAACCAATCAAAATCTTTTAACCTCCGTAGGCCCCACCTTCTATCTCTCTCTCTCTCTCTCTCCCTCTCCCCCCTCTGCATACACTTATATATATATTCTTTTTAACCCTAAATCTTTATTTCCCACGTACCTCTCTCTCTCTCTACCTTTTTCTCATCTTCCTCGCGACCACGAAGAACCTCACCCCGCTCCTGCACCTCGCCGCCGACGATCACCTCGTCGTCGCCTCCCGCCATCATCCTCGTCATCCTCATCTCCATCACCTCACCTTCATCTCCCCTCTCCAACCCCGACAACCATCACCTGAGAACCCGAACCCATCTCACACAACCCTACTGCCGTCTCCCTTCGCCGCCGCAGCCCCAACGCCGTCGCCCTCTTCTCCATCGCCTATTCTCCTTCCTCCTCACCTCAACCGAGCCTCCCTCTCCTCGCCACCTCCTCCTTCTTCTTTCGTTTACCCGAACCCACGCCTGCACCCTCAAACCCCAACTGAACCTCTTCGCCGGCGCCCTCACCGCCGTCGATCTCACCACCATCACACCCTCTGCAACTCAGTAAGCAATCTCTTCTCTTTCTCCTTCTACTTCTTCTCCTTCTCTTCTTTTTCCTTGTCCTCCTTGAACTCATGCTTTTGTGTTTGCTGTTTTTGAGTTCGCCGAAATCCGGTGATGCCGACGACGTGTCCCGACGTTCCAGCGAGGTACCCCGACCCGTGTGGCTTCACTGGTCGTCGTTTGGGTTCATTCTGTGAACCGTGCGGCCGTCGCGAGTTTCCCCGCCGACGTTTTACGTTCCGTTTTCCCGATTCGCGACCCGTCGAGGCAAGTACCCCTTGCTAAATGCTAAACAATATTTACATATACTTGATGACACCCTAAAACCTGCAATTTAACTTTGGTATTACAATTTCCCATTTTTTGTGTTTAAGATTGATATATATCATTTTATCTTTCAAACTTGTAACCTACCGTTGCAATTACTGTTTTGGAACCTAATAATCACATTTACATGATTTAATTACACTTTCACTGATGATGTAGCCTATGGCACCTTTTCTACCGTTTTACTTCATTCAGACACTCGTATACATTTAACCTGCTTAAACTGTGATTTCATTCGTGGAACCTATATACACATATAACATTGCATCCATGAAGTCTTAAACTTGTTAAGATGATTAAACGGCTATAATTGTCTTACTGCATTCTCATAATGTTGAAATCATCTCTGTGACACAACTGATAACCGTACTGCTAATTGAATGAATCTGCCTATTGCTTAATTCATTGCTTATATCATATTGTTGATACCCATGCTTGATTATATAACTGATTGTGAGCACACCCATGATACTGTTTACATCTTGACCTGACTTACTACATACATATCGATTTACCCGACATGGTACCGTATACTGCTTGACTTGACCTGATGTACCATGACCTGACCCGTTACCTGATCTTGTGTCTAATGCCAACAAACCTGACATGTAGTCCTCATGGACCGTTCCTGTTGTCTATCCAGACAAACATGTTTACCTGATCCTGTGTTGGCATTAGTTTCTTGATTTCGGGATACCTGACTTGAACACAAAACTTGGGGGTATGGGGAAATCAGTATTGTAACCGAACGTAACTCAAAGGGCCATCCTATTGTTTGCCGTTTTTCCGGGCGTTACGGAATACCCATTGTTTGCCGTTTTTCCGGGCGTTACGGAATACCCATTGTTTGCCGTCTTTCCGGGCGTTACGGAATAATCACCGACGAGTTACGATGAGGATAACATTACTTGGTTTTAAAGACTTTAGAATAGAAAACCTGATAGAACAGTCCAGTTTACCCACTGCACACTACCCTGCACTGCTCTGATTCATATTATTGTTACCCTTGCTTTATTCATGTTTATATTCTCATTGCCTGTTTATTATGTTACTACTTGATGATTTGACGCGCTGACGTCTGGGTTTTGCATGGCCCAGATTCTGTACCGCTGTCGCAGTCCGAGCAGGAGTACTTCAGCCGACAGGCTGAGCTGTGAGTGTTAGCAGTAGTTAGCTTTTCTTTACTGCATTTTATTCCTGATGTGAGCCCGCATTATGGGACATACATTCCAGTTATTTTATATTGGATCTTTCGCTTCCGCATTTATTTATTCTTGACTCATGTTATCTTGGATTATGGACATATTTTAGATAGTTTTATTTTGTTCTTGATATCTCTACAGCCGTAATGTGACTGTGGATGGATACTTCCTACCCACAGGTAGCATGGTTGGCTATGTCACGTGCCCATTTTAGCGCACTTTGGGAAGCGGGGCGTGACACTTTATTTCTCGGCATGCCCACTTTTTGGAAACTCAATTTCTTTCAAAAGAAATAAGTGGGAGCGCAATAGAACTGGAAGAAATTCCAGAACCACAAGCTATTGCTGAAAGTATGGTGGAACCAGAAGTTTCGAAAGAACCGGATATCCCCGCACCACTCCGCAAGACTAGTAGGCAGTCTCATCCGCCCGAGAGATACTACGGTTTTCTCATAAACGCGGATAGAGAGGATTGCATCATCGACGATGATGAGCCAAACCTTCCCTGGATGATATTGTAGATTGATGTCAAAGTCCGCCATGAGTTCTAACCATGTTCTCTGCCGCATATTCAACTCTTTCTGAGTAAACACATACTTCATACTTTTGTGGTCTGTGTAGATATATACCCGTTCTCCAAGAAGATAATGGCGCCAAATCTTGAGTGCAAAGATAATGGCTGCCAACTTCAGATCATGCGTCGGATAGTTGCGCTCATGAACTTTCAGCTGTCTTGATGCATAAGCTACAACTTTACCGTGCTGATATAGAACACATCCTAATCTCTTACCGGATGCATCGCAACGCACTATGAATCCTCCAGATTGGTCCGGTATTACGAGAATATGTGCTGATGTCAATCTTGACTTGAGTTCTATGAAAGCTTTTTCGCATGATTCTGACCACACGAATTCTTCATCTTTACGTGTGAGCTTGGTCAAGGGTGTTGCAATCTTCAAAAATCCTTTAATAAATCTTCGGTAGTATCCCGCTAATCCCAAGAAATTTCGAATGTCCTTCACTGTCTTTGGTGTCGACCATTCTTTTACTGCTGATACTTTAGCTGGATCCACAGAGATTCCTTCATCTAAAACGATATGTCCGAGAAATCCAACTTCTTCTAGCCAAAACTCACACTTGTTGTACTTGGAATAGAGTTAATGCCGTCGTAAGGTCTCCAGGACAATTCGTAGATGTTCAGCGTGGTCTTTCCGATTCTTTGAATATACCAGGATGTCATCGATGAATATGACAACGAACTTATCTAGGTACTCTCGGAAAACTTGATTCATCAGATTCATGAATATGGCCGGTGCATTGGTCACTTCAAATGGCATCACGAGAAACTCATAATGTCCATAGCGAGTCATGAATGTCGTCTTCGGAATATCAGACTCTTTGACCTTCACCTGATGATAACCCGAACGAAGATCTAATTTTGAGAAAACGCAAGATCCACTTAGCTGATCGAATAGATCGTCGATTCGCGGTAGTGGATACTTGTTCTTTATCGTGAATTCGTTCAAAGCTCTATAATCAATGCACATTCTGTATGAACCTTTGTTCTTCTTCACAATTAAAACTGGAGATCCCCAACTTGAAGTACTGGGACGAATCCATCCTTTCTGCAGAAGTTCGTCCAGATGAGTACGGACCTCCTTCAATCCTTCAGGGCTTAATCGATACGGTGCTTTGATCATCGGTTGTGCACCAGGTACTAAATCAATTCCGAACTCAAGAGCTCGATCGGGAGGCAAACCTGATATGTCTTCAGGAAATACGTCGTCGAACTCTCGAACTACCTCTGGCTTGTCTTCTTCCGCATGTAGAGTTGCAATCACTGCCTTGTTCGGTTTTTCTTTGTAGGTACTAGGCTCCAGGGTACGGTCTCCACTTTTGAAATAGAAGACCGGATGGTCTGGAATCTCGAACACTACCCTTCTTTGATGACAGTCAATGGTAGCATAGAAAGTTTCTAGCCAATCCATACCAAAAACTATATCGAAGTTCGGTATGTCCAGCACCTTGGAGTCAGCATAGAATTCTCTGCTACAGACGACTACTGGACACAGGTCGTATCCTATTGTTGCCTTTAGAACGTCGTTCCCTGAACTGACATTCCAGTTAGATACAAGCGGTTTGACTGGAATCGCATGAGTTCGGATGAACCGTTATAACATAAAGCAATGAGATGCTCTGATATCGAAGAGTGCTAGTGCAGGAAGTGAGGCTACTAAGATCGTACCTAAGTTGTGTGGAATAATAGGTTTAAGTATAGAAAAAGATATTTTGATATGTATAAAAATTGAAAGAAAACTTGAAAGAAAAGAGTTACCAGTGATGACTTGACCAGTGGCTTCAGCTTCTTCCACAGTCATTGTGAAAACCTGTCGCCTCGGTACATTCCTCCTTACTGGAGGAGCATTCCTCTATCCTTGAGGTAGGTTCCTTTGTGCTTAATGGAACTGACGAGGAGGAGGTGCAATAGGTCCTTGAGGAGGTGGAGCTGGGAGAGCAAGATGAGGAGCAGGTGCCTGGATAGCTGGCCGCTGTGGATAGGTGATTGCTGGTCTGTATGTTGGATTCGGGTTGAGTCTACGGGGACATGCACCAATATCATGAGTGGATGAACCACAGACTAAGCACAGGCCATTTGCACGCCTGCAGTCTTTCACCAAATGTCCATTCCTCCTGCAGTAAGTGCAAAAATCTAGACCGTGCCGGTTAAAAGTTACTCATGGTCTTCTTGGTACAAACGGTGGCCTGGAAGAGGCTCTCCCTGCTATCTGAGTAACAGGGCGTTTCATACCGGCAGATTGAGGTCTGCCCTTCTTCTTCACTACTGCCTCGTATCGACGGGCAGCTTTCTGAGCCAAATCGTGGGTTGGGAAATTCCCTGTAGCTAGAGTAGCTTGGATCTCCGGGTCCAACCCCTACTGAAATCGTCTGGCCTTGATCTCAGCAGTCGGTATGAGGTGTGCCGCGAACCTGTTACGGTCTTATGTTAACTGTGTAGTATGTGTTATTAGAAAATCGAATATTTGAGACATGTCTTACCTGCTCAACATAGTGAACTCGGCATCATACTCATCCACAGATTTGCTCCACATAGAGCCTTGTTGTAAGTGGATGAATTGTTGCTCCATATCAAATCGAGCAGTCTCTGGAAAATACTTCGCGTCGAACATATCGCGAAACGTCTTCCATTCGATCGGCTGGGTAAGACGGCTCTCTTCCGCCTTCCACCGTACTCGGGCGTTATCAGTAAGTTGCAGCTTCGCAACCCTTACCCAAGTAATGTATGGCACTTGTGCCGCTGCCAGATCGTCCTCATTTGATTGAGCCCATTCTTCAGCTTCCAAAGGGCTCTCTTTTCTCCAAAATTGCTTCAGATGCAATGCTTGAAATTGCTTCACTCCCGGTGCTTCCGCTTCTGGGCGGTTCATTAGTATGGCAGTTTGTTGCTGCTGTCCGTTCAGGAGGCTCTTAATTGCCTTGAGCAGTACCGTCTGCTTGTTGATCGGAACTACAACGGTAGGTGTAAGTTGAAGAGGTAGTGGTATGTTGTTGGCGTTTGTACTCGTGTTGTTGGGAGAATCCATAACATTGAAAGAAAAATAGGGTTAGGATAGATTCAAAGAATATGAAATATAAAGAATATTTAGTTGCCGACTCTTATAATTCTTGTGTTATATTACTTAGGACTTCATGCAGAACTGACCCTGCATGGTAGGGTTCCATGCAGAACTGACCTGCATAGGACGCCAACAAAACCTGTCACGCCCACTTCCCATTATACGGTAAGGAGACACGATGGGTCCCATGATGTATTTACTCAGAAATAAACACGTTAAGCATAAATAAGCAATATAATGTAAATGTGCACAAGAATGACATGAGATGTAAAAGAACAGCAACTTTTTATTTATTAAACATTCTTTACAATGCAACTGAAAAGTAAATATAATAGAGAAAGCAATGCCTAAACAATGGCATGAACCGAAAGTAAAAGTATATACAGGTGACTAAAGCTCTGGGTCTTTTGAGAACTGCTCCAAGTCTTCTGAGCTGGGCTCGATCTCCAGAGAGTCGGGTCCTCCTGACAACATTTCAAATAAAGAATAGAAAAAGAATGTCGTCAGCGAACAATCGCTCGGTAAGTCCCAAAGATAGATAGAAATAGACTGAACAGGTAAAGGGAATATATCTGGTATAATGTGTGATTATTATGTTAACGCAGTTGCTTGTAACTTGGTACAGAATGCATCAGTGTATACGAGAGGAGTCCAACTTTCCCCGTGGACTAAGGTATACGGAGCACAAGGAACCGTTAAGCCACAGAACAACAACACGGATATTCAGGTTAGGTGTATTATGATTACAGTTTTGTGCCACTTCTAATGCATTCCATACCAATCTACCCCGTTAAAAACCCCGTAATATTTATTGTGTTGTTTTGTAGTGATTTGTAGATGTAAAACTTGCCGAAACCATGATATCAATTGTTCATGTAAACGGATAAAGGTATAAACGGATAGCCATGTAGACAAGTCAATGTATATCCATGGATCGATCAAATTAAGTCATGTTGATATAGATTGTATTCTGGTATTCATGTTCAAGTTTCAGTATATATGGATTCATATTGTGTTGGAGTTATATTTGGATTGTATGTAAATTGGAATTGTATTCAGATTCAACTAAGATTCTGTCTGAGTCAGACACTTAACAGAATTAAAGTCCTGAATTAGTTTTGGAGTTATCGGTAACTGCTGCGTATGGACAGCAGGATTTGTATTTTTTCCAAGACAATTACCGTATTGATAACCCCGTTTTTAGTTGTCTACCTTAAATAGGCAAACACCCACATTCTCCAGCTCTCTGAGGCTCAAGAAAATTGGCCTAACTTAAACCTATATTTACTAGGGTCCTTATTGTAAATTAATATAACTTGAGGGGGTTTTTTGAAAAATGGTTTTGATATATTTTCCAAAATAAACCTCAAGTATTTATTTATCGTCTTTAGAGGTTTCATAGATGTAATTTTTATAAGATGAGATATTCTAGTGGATATAAACCTAAATTGAATAATATATGGTATTTTCATGTAAATTGACTTGTATTGATTTCTTAATGGTATTTTCATGAACTTTTATGGTTATTTTCTTTTGATTTAGAAAACATGAAATATATTATATATTTAAAATAGATATTTTGATAATATTTACATATATATATATATATTTATTAAAAATAGAATTTATTTATTAATAGAAATCACGTTTTCTTAAGAATTGTAATAATAAAAATTCCATCGAGATCGTATGCTCCATGAGGAGGTCTGCATCTCGTCCTACTAGTCCGATGGATATGCGATAACCCGCACCAACCAAATTGGATTCCCCAAAATGGGTTGTAAGGAAATAATCGTATGAAATTTGATTAAAACAATTAAAAGAAATACGGTTTTGATAATTAATGGTATTTAACTGTAAATTCGCCTTAGCCACAAAAATATTGTTTTCAAGCCAACGTGCTATGTCATGATGAGTATTATGATTAGGTAGGTCATTATCTCGTGAGTTTTCTAAAGGTATTATGAGCAATATGATGAAGTAATGTCGTAGGTAAACTTTGTGGTATTTAAACGAAAAAGTATAATACAAGTTGCATAGCATGTTATTTTGAATTGAAACATGTTCTAAATGTTATTTTATGATTGCTAAACAAGATATGTCACACCCTGCTTCCCGGCGTACGGCAAGGGGACGCGGCGAGGCCCGCTACGTATTTACTCCGAATTAAACACGCTAAGCGTATCTAAGCTATATAAAGTAAAAGTACACAAGAAAAATGACAATAGATGTAATTGAACAACAACTTTATTTATTAAACATTCTTTTATAGGTACATCTGGAAATGTAAATACAAGTCTGGAATGCAATGCCTAAACAATGACATAACTGAAATGAAAAGTATGTATAAGTGACTATGGCTCAGGGTCTTCAATGCTCCTGGCTGGTCTCGATCTCTAATGCGTCCGATCTACTTGACAACATTCCAAAGAAGAAGAGAAATAGGAATGTCGTCAGCGAACAATCGCTCGATAAGTCCCAAAGATGGGTAGAGATAGAATAGACAGAAAGAGAGTATAACTAGTAATATTTGATTATAATGTTAACGCGGTTGTTTATAGCTTGGTACAGAATATGCCAGTGTATACGAGAGGAGTCCAACTTACACCGTGGACTTTGGTAACCCGTAGTATAAGGCTCAGTCGAAAATGCCACGGAACAACAACATGGATGTAATTACGTCTTAAGTGACCACCTCGTGCCACCTTTAACATGTTCCGTACCAGTCTACCCCTTTATAAACCCCGTAATGTTTTATTATATTGATTGTATTGATTGTACTGATGGTATTGTATTGTCTTGTAATAATGGAAGACTTGCCGAAACCATGGTATCAGTAAATGGAATGGATAGTCATGTAAACGGAATATATCCATGGTTCGATTTAGTCAATATAGATTGAATAGACGGTTTCATGGATTCATGTTGTATTGTAGTTTATACTTGAATCATATTCAAGTCAGATTGATTAGATTGAGACTCAGTCTGAGTCAGACACTTTGAAAAGAACTTGAAATCCTGAATTAGTTTTGATGTTATCGGTAACTGCTACACATGGATGACAGGATTTGTGTCTTTTTCCAAGACAATTACCATGTTGATAACACCGTTTGTTAAATTGTCTGCCTTAGATAGGAAAGCACCCACATTCTTCGGCTTCCTGAGGCTCAAGAGAATTAGTCCCGCTTAAACCTATATTTACTAGGGTCCTTATTGTAATTTAGTATAACTTGAGGGGTTTTATTTAAAAATAGTTTTGATATATTTTCAAAACACACCTCAAGTATTTAATTATCGTCTTTAGGGTTTACATAGATGTATATTTTATAAAAGAGAAATTTTTAGTGAGTAGAACTTAGTTTTCATAGTATATGGTGTTTTATTGAAATATCGGTATTTTGCATTGAATTGTAATGGTATTTTTCTGTAATGGTGATTCCTTTGATTTAGAAAACTTGGAATATTTATATAATATAATTAAAATAGATATTTTGATAATAGTTATATATATATATTTAATAAAAATAAATTTTATTTATTTTTGTAGAAATCTTATTTTCTAAAGAAAAATGCATTAAAATTCCATCGAGATCGAATGCTCTTTTCGAAGGTCTGCATCTCGCTCTACTAGGCCTGAGAATGTGCGATAATCTGCACCATCCCGAATAGGGTCCCTAAAAGTGGGTTATAGAGGCGCAATTGTAAGGAATTGATTAACATACTTTTTTAAAGAAATGGTTTCGCAAGTTTGATGGTATTTATTTGTAATGTCGTATTATCCCATAACTAATGTTCTAAACTTTCATCGTGCTATGTCAAAGATGTGTATTGTGATGAGGAAGGTCATTACCTCGTGAGTTATCTAAAGGTAATACAAGTATTATATGAATTATGACGAAATGTAAAGTATAATGACGAAATGTAAAGTATATGGTATTTTACCGTAAAAATACAATAAAATTGCATAAAAGATTTTTTTGTGATGAAACTTGTTTTAATATGTTTGTTAATGTTTGTTAAACATTATATGAGAGTATGGTATTTTTTTAATAAGAAAAATAGAATTTTAAAGAAAAACCGAATCGGAAGTCGGATTAACTCTGCTTCCGTCGGGTTTTAGAAATTAAAGTTTTTAAAATAGAAGATGAGAGGGGGAGAGGGGAATTACTAGCTATAAGGTTAGAGGGGAGAAGGTGGAAGACTAGGAAAGTGTCGGGGTGTCATTTCGTCATCGGAATCTCCTTGACTTTGTCAGAACTTCGCCTCTTGCTAAGTCCACTTGCACAACTTAAGACTTGAAAATTTTATAGAGTTTTTGTGAGGAAATTCTGAATGAGGAGGGGTGAAATGTGGTGTGGTATTTATAGGGAAAATTAGGGTTTAGGGTAATGAAGAATAGGATTAAAATGTGCATTAAAATGGATTAAAGAGGGGATTTATCATTCTCTGGATAAATTCAAAGAAATCAAACAACATGGGGGTAGTGGGATAGGCCAAGGTGTGCTGGGGTTAAATTTTGGGAGCATTTGGTACGGTTTAGACCGATGGTGTCGGCCCAAAACAAGATCTCACCGGTCCAATTTGGGTGGGTTAGGTCTGGATTATTACCACGTGTCATGTTCAGTGAATACAACATTTTGCACATGTTTGTTTTTGTTGTGACTTTTCATTTTACGTGTTGTGCACGTGCAAACCTTTGGGCTTCTAAAAGATTAAAAGAAAAATTAAATAAAAAGATAATGTGGCTGGGAGGATTCGATCACAAGGGCTACATCACTGCAGTGCAAGGCTTTACCAATGAGCTACAAGTGTTTTCTTGCTATTCAAAAGCAAATCAAATTTAGAACTTGTGCTCAGGCTCACGTGTTCCTTTCTGTATTTTTGAAAAAAATTCTGTACATAAAGTTTAGGATTGTTACAAGATATAAAGAAATGGTTGATTTGTTGTTAAGAAAAGTTGGGTTTTTAATGAAATTAGAATCGGATGTCGAAATAACTCCGCTTCCGATGAGTTTTAATAAAAGATCGTTTTAGAATAGTAAGAAAGGAGTGGAGAGGGAACTTACTGGTTTGGAGAAGAGAGAAGAGGTATATGAACAAGTTGTGAACTTCGTGGAGTCGCGGTGTTGCCGGATTTTTCCCGAGTTGTCGCCGGAAGGTGACCTTGGGCTAACTCCACTTGTACAACTATTTGGACTTCGAAAAATTTGAGAGTTTTGACAATGGATTTCAGCATAAAGAGGGATAGGGTGTATGGTGGTATTTATAAGATAGAATTAGGGTTTAGGGTATTAAAATGAGAATTAAAATGCATTAAAATTTGTTTTTAAATCTCATTTTAATTCTCTGTTAATGTGCAGGAAAATCAAACAGAAGAGGAGTAGCGGGGGGAGGCCAAGGGGTGTTAGGGTGAAAAAAATTGGAGCATTTGCGACGTTTTGGACCGGCGGCGCCGGCCCAAACACATCCCTCGGCGACCGATCAAGAGGGGGTAGGGGTTGGATGCATGCCACGTGTCAGGGTCTGTGTGTACAACATTTTCCACATGTTTGGTTTTAGCGACTTTTTATTTTTACGTGTATTGCACGTCTAAACTTTTGGGCTTCCAAAAAGTTTAAAAGAAAATTCATTAAAAAATAATATGTGGCTAGTGGGATTAGAACACAGGGGCTACGTCACAGCAGTGCAAGACTTTACCAATGAACTACAAGTGTTTTCTTGCTGTTTAAAAATAAATCAAATACTTATAGCATATTCAGGATTGCAAATACTCCATTTAGTACATTAAATTTAAACAAATTTTGTACATTATAAATAGAGTCGTTACATGGATGATATGCCGTGCTGAAATTCAGACTCGTTTTCAGGCTAGCTTGCAGACTCTGCCAAAACTGTGATCGGAATCATGTATCACGATGGGAGTTGATACAGACAGGTACTCTATATAATCTCATGATCTCCCACATGAATTTATGGGTATCAAGACAAGTATTGTACATCTTGAAGGTTTAAATCTTACTTTAGATTTGTACTCACCTCCATGTACTTCCTTGCTAATGTCTCAGTTGATTGGCCAACTCTGAATGGAATAAAGTGAGCCAACTTTGTGAGTCGATCCACAATAACCCAAATTGCATCCTTACCCTTCGTGCTGCGAGGGAGAGCAGTCACGAAGTCCACGGTAATATGCTGTCATTTACATTCTGGGATTGGTAATGGCTGAAATAGACCAGCAGTTCTGTGATATTCAGCCTTCACTTGCTGACACACCAAATACGCTCCTTGCTATTTCGCGCTTCATTCCATGCCACCAGTAGCGTTGTCGTAAATTCTTGTAAATCTTTGTACCACCGGGGTGTACCGAATACGGAGAGCTGTAAACTTCTTTAATCAACTCTTCTTGAACAGGGCCGACTGGTATGCATAAACGGCTTCCATATCGTAAGGATCCATCTTCATGGATGATGAAGTCAGTTCGTAGTCCACTTTCTACTTTTTCTCGGATCTTTTGAAGCTTGGTATCATTTGCTTGAGCTGTCTTGATCTGATTGACAAGAGTGGACTGGACTTGTAAGTTCATCAAAGATGAAGCGTTACCTAACACAACTACTTCAATCTCTAATCCATGCAGTTTTTATTGTAGTCTCCACTGAGCAGTGAGGTTCATTGCTAATGGCTGGCGACTAAGTGCATCAGGAATTACGTTCACCTTCCCAGGATGATACTGTAGGTTGATATCGAAGTCCGCCATGAGTTCTAGCAATCTTCTCAGCCGCATATTGAGTTCCTTCTGAGTAAATACATACTTAAGACTCTTGTATTCAGTGTATATATCCACTCGTTCTCTCAAAAGATAACGGTGCCAAATCTTGAGTGCGAAGATGACGGCTGCCAATTCTAGATCATGTGTTGGATAGTTGCGTTCATGGACCTTTAACTGTCTTGATGCAAAAGCCACAACTTTTCCATATTAGTGTAGAACACATCCTAATCCTTTACCGGACGCATCACAATACAAAACGAATCTGCCAGATTGATTTGGTATTACAAGAATAGGTGCAGAGCTTAACCTCGACTTGAGTTCTACAAAACCCTTTTCACATGCTTCTGACCACACGAATACTTCGTCTTTACGTGTGAGCGTGGTCAGGGGTGCTGGGATCTTTGAGAATTCTTCTATGAAGCGTCGGTAGTATCCTGCTAAGCCCAAGAAACTTCTTATATCTTTCATCATCTTTGTTGTCTGCCACTCGCTGACAGCTGACACCTTAGCAGGATCCACCGAGTTTCCTTCGCCTGAAACAATATGTCCTAGAAATCCGACTTAATTTAGCCAAAATTCACACTTACTGTACTTGGCGTAGAACCGGTGTTGTCGTAATATCTCTAGGACAATGCGTAAGTACTCGGCATGTTCTTTCCGATTCTTTGAATACACCAGGATGTCTTCGATGAATATAACAACAAATCTATCTAAGTACTCTCGAAAAACTTGGTTCCTCAGGCTCATAAAGATAGCAGGTGCATTGGTCACACCAAATGGCATTATGAGATATTCATAATGACCATAACGAGTCCTAAACTCCGTCTTCGAAATATCGGACTCTTTGACCTTCACCTGATGGTAACCCGAACGAAGATCTAGCTTTGAAAAGATATAAGATCCACTTAACTGATCGAAGAGGTCATCGATGCGCGGCAGTGGATACTTGTTCTTAATTTTCACTTCGTTCAGAGCTCGATAATTCACACACATCCTGTATGAACCTTCCTTCTTCTTCACCAGTAGCACCGGAGATCCCCATCTTGAAGTACTGGGACGAATCCAACCTCTCTTCAGGAGTTCGTTCAACTGAATGTGGATCTCCTTCAATCCCTCCAGACTCAATCGGTATGGAGCTTTGATTACAGGCTGTGCACCAGGTTGTAAATCAATACTAAATTCAAGTGCTCGATCGGGAAGCAAATCTGATATGTTTTCAGGGAACACGTCTGTGAACTCTCGAACTACCTCAGGTTTTTCTTCTTCAGCTGGTAGAGGGAACACTTCTGCATTCTTCGGTTTAGCACGGTAGCTTCCTGGCTCCAAGGTTCTCTCTCCACTTTTGAAATAGAAGACTGGGTGATCTGGTATCTCGAATACTACCCTCCTTTGACGGCAATCAATAGCAGCATAGAATACTCCCAGCCAATCCATTCCCAACACAACATCGAAATTCGGTATGTCCAGTACTTTAAAATTTGCGTAGAATTCTTGACCGCAAACTACAACTGGGCACTGATCAATTCCGAAAGTTGCCTTCAAGACTCCATTCCTGGAACTGACATTCCTGTTTGAAATGAGTGGCTTCACGGGAATCGCGTGCGTTCTCACGAATCGTTGTGACATGAAGCAGTATGAAGTTTCAGTGTCGAAAAGTGCGAGTGCGGGAAGGATGGCTACTAGTATAGTCCCTAAGTTGTGTGAGATCGTGTTTAGATATCGGAAAAGTATAATGATACACAAGAATTGATAGGTTGAAAGGATGGGGGAATTTACCGGTGATGACTTGTCCTGTGGTTTCGGCATCCTTGACTGTCATTGTAAAAGCCTGTCGTCTCAGTACATTCCTCCTTGCCGGAGGCACATTCCTCTGCCCTTGAGGCACGTTTTTCTGTGCCTGGTGGAATTGACGATGAGGCTGTGCAGGTGGTTCATATAGAACTAGTGCAGGAAGGGCTAGGCAGGGTGCAGGTGCCTGAATGGCTGGCCTCTGCGGGGCTGTGATTGTGGGTATGGGTGCTGGTGCTGTGTTAATACGATATGGACATGCTCCTATAGCGTGAGTAGATGCACCACAAATCAAAAATAGACCATTTGCACGCCTGTAGTCTTCTGACAAGTGTCTAGTTCTCTTGCAGTAGAAACTGAAATCTAGACTGGACCGGTTAAATGATCCCCCTTGGCTCTTGGGTGAAAAAATTGGCTTAGAAGAGGCTACTCCTGTCATCTGTGTAGTAGGGCGTTTGATTCCGGCTATTTGAGGCTTACCCTTCTTGTTGACCACAGCTTCATAACGGCGTGCTGCCTTCAGGACGAGTTCATGAGTTAGATAGTCGCTTGTAGCTAATGCTGCCTGAATCTCCGGGTCTAAGCCCTGTTGGAATCATCTAGCCCGAATTTCATCGGTCCGGATCAAGTGTGTCGTGAACCTGATAAGATGATGATGTCAGGATAGTGATGTGTTTTACGGAACAAAATTTGATACGAATTCTTTACCTGCTAAGCATGATGAATTCGGCATCATATTCATCCTCTGATTTTACCCACATAGAGCCTTATTGCAGGTGGATGAACTGTTGCTCTATCTCAAATCAAGCAGTCTCGGGAAAAAACATTGCATTGAACAGATCGCGAAATGTCTTCCAGTCTATTGGTTGTGTAAGACGGCTTTCCTCGGCCTTCCACCAGACTCTTGCATTGTCAGCGAGCTGGAGCTTGGCCACACGAACCCATGCTATGTCTGGTACCTGAGCTGCTGCAAGGTTGTTCTCGATACTTTGGGCCCATTCTTCAGCCACAAGAGGACTTTCTTTTCCTGAAAAGTTCCTGGGATGCAATGCACGAAATTACTTTACTCCAGGTGCTTTGGCTTCCGTGCGGTTCATAAGAATAGCAGTCTGCTGCTGCTGGGCATCCAAAAGACTTTTGATGGCTTCTAAAAGCACCATTTGTTCATTAATCGGAGCAGCATCGGTAGATGGTAAGGTAGGTGGTGGTGTGTTACTATTGACGTTGGTACTGGTGTTGTTAGGAGAATCTATCACCTTGAAAGAAAAGGAAAGGTTAAGATAGATTCAGGAAATTTGAAATGCAAGGAATGTATAGTTGCCGATTCTTATAATTCTTGTGATATATTGCTTTAGATTTCATGCAGAACGGACCTGCATGGGCCACCATAAATGTAACGCCCCACGTCCCAGTAAAGATGGTATTATCCGCTCTGGCCGAAACTGCACGATTTTGCCCTTTAGAGCAAACCGGACCCGACCAGGGGCCACTTCTATTGGTTGTGTAAGACGGCTTTCCTCGGCCTTCCACCAGACTCTTGCATTGTCAGCGAGCTGGAGCTTGGCCACATGAACCCATGCTATGTCTAGTACCTGAGCTGCTGCAAGGTTGTTCTCGATACTTTGGGCCCATTCTTCAGCCACAAGAGGACTTTCTTTTCCTGAAAAGTTCCTGGGATGCAATGCACGAAATTGCTTTACTCCAGGTGCTTTGGCTTCCGTGCGGTTCATAAGAATAGCAGTCTGCTGCTGCTGGGCATCCAGAAGACTTTTGATGGCTTCTAAAAGCACCATTTGTTCATTAATCGGAGCAGCATCGGTAGATGGTAAGGTAGGTGGTGGTGTGTTACTATTGACGTTGGTACTGGTGTTGTTAGGAGAATCTATCACCTTGAAAGAAAAGGAAAGGTTAAGATAGATTCAGGAAATTTGAAATGCAAGGAATATATAGTTGCCGATTCTTATAATTCTTGTGATATATTACTTTAGATTTCATGCAGAACGGACCTGCATGGGCCACCATAAATATAACGCCCTACGTCCCAGTAAAGATGGTATTATCCGCTCTGGCCGAAACTGCACGATTTTGCCCTTTAAAGCGAACCGGACCCGACCAGGGGCCACTTCCCAGGAGGTCACCCAACCCAAGACTTCCCTGGCCCGAGCACGCTTAACTACAGAGTTCTCAAACTCCTGTAGTGTCGATTCACTTAAAAGGCACCTCTGTAATTGAGGGTGGTATCATTACATTTATAATGCAGTTCGGTTCTCTTTTAGAATGTGTTCCAAAAATTCCCCATTGTTCTACAGTGGATCCCACGAACTCAAGAGCTGGCCCCCAATGATTCAAGAGGTGGCCCTTGCCCCCTTGGGATGACAATTCGCATGGCACTTTGTTCCATGTAGCACTTTGTTTCATGAGCAAGAACCGGGTCCCGACACTCTCTCTTTGTATTCATGGATTTCAGACAAAACTTGTAACTAAATCGATAAATTAAAATACGCTGGGAGTAAGGGGTAGTTTGGTAAAGAAAGTATGTCGTGGCATGAGAGTTAACTAAAAATCACCTAATTTGAATATCTTGTGCAGTTGTCCCTTGAGTTTGACGGGGCCTTATAATTCTACGTGTCGTGGGTTCATGGGTTTAACGGAGCACTCTCGTATACACGCATACCTTCCTTATCAAACCACAAACAACAACATTAGAATAAAACAACTATGTTTACATAGACATACTTAGGTCTAATTGATACCTTTACTTGACCACTGTTACATTAGACGTCATGTTCTACTTATATTCATTTCTTTATCACATTATATTCATATCCTTTTTGGAGACTTACCAAGCGCTAGTTCGCCGTCGACATTCCACCATGTCTTTTGTTTCCTTGGAATGCTCATCAGGTGATCCGGGAACCGAGGAGATCGAGCCGAGTCAGGAGGATTTCGATCAGCTTGTAGCACAGACAATTACTAGTTCCTTCAGTATTTTATTTTCTGTATGCCACTTATTTAGGCATTTCATCGCACTTTGTTTTCAGTTATCTTGTATCCGAAACTATATGGAAATGTTGAATGTAAATAAAGTTGTTGAAGTTTTTATTTCACTTGTAAATTTCTTGTTGCTTATAAACACTTAGCTTATTTATTACAGGAAATGACGTTCTCGAAATAAATATGTCGCGGGTCTCGTCATGTTCCGTTTATGTCTCTTGGGAAGCAGCGCGTGACAAGTTTTATTAGTGGCCCATACATGCCAGTTCTGCATAAACATCGTAAGCAATGTAAAACAAGGATTGATGAAATGCAACAATTTTTACATTTCAATTCCTTTGAATCCTTTAATCTATATTTAGCTCCATTTCAACTTCCTTGAAGATCATATTCCAACTTTTGATTCCTTGAACTCGGTCACTTCTTTCCACTTACATATCTTAAAACTATCTTTTGTCTGTTTCCTTGATCTATTCTCTTTAGCTTTGACATCTCTCCGCTACCCCCAACTTTCATCAAAGGACGGTAGTATTCGAGTATGCGCTATATTTTTTATTCACTCACAATCTTCTTTAGTGGCATACCTTCTTATCGACTAGAGTACCGATTGGTGTAGTGCAACGACGTGACGCGACTGGATTATCCTAACCCTGTTTCCCTTACTCCGTTGCAACATCTATCTTATGTAAATTTTGAGGACGAAATTATTCTAAGGAGGGTAGGATGTAACGACCCTAAATTTCCTATACCTTTGTATCTCTTTAAAGGCTGTATTTCTGTTGTGGTTTGGAGTTATAAGTAATTCTTGTTAAATAAGTGCAAGAACCACTTGTAGCTCATTGGTTAAGTCTTTACCTGCTGTCCCATAGCCTACGAGTGCAAATCCATGCATCCCCATTTATTTTATTTTAAATTCTTTTGATGTTTTAGGGTTCCTAAAAGTTTCACTAGTATTTGACGGAGTTTCGAAAAGTTTTAACAAAAAAAACATATATTTTTGGACTAATTGAACTGAACCTATCCTAAACCCCGAGACCCGAGCCAAACCCCTAAATTGTAACCGACCAGGTCGGTGTTTCTCATGGTTTGGTCATCCATACTAAGTCTTTACGGGCCCCGCCCATATTATTACGACCCCTGACTCCCCGCCAGTTTATTTCTTCACTTCAAAACCGTCAATTTTACACAGAGAACTGACACTCTTTATGTTCCCATTAAAATTCATTTCAATGCCCCATTTAACACAATCTTTACACCATATTAATTCTATTTCTCCTATAAATATCCTAGCCTATTCCCATGTTCTTCCCCTCTGAAAATATTCAGAAATCGTTCTCAAATCCCTTGAAGAATTTCCCAAGCCTTAAGACGTCGAAGCTCCGCTCAATCGAACCTTCTTACGTGCACTTGAAGCATACCTTAGTTCCTAGTAACGGTGAATTGGTTGTTAGACCAATTCACACCGCGAGTAACTCTCCCCTCCATCTCTTTATTCTCCCTTTTTGAATGTCTCCTATTGCCATGTCACCGAATTATCCTATGTTCGTATTAAGTCGAAAAGACATGCTGAAATAATCTCCTTTCCAGAAAGATCTATTTCTGCCATCTCACACCATTCATAAAATAAAACTTATCAAACGAGAAAAAGGGGAATTCTGTGAAGAAAATTAACATGCCTCCAATTCTTATAAAGTTTCAAGGTATCGCTTCATATCTATTGTTGTTATAACATGTATTTCACTCACTTTCTATTACTCGATATTCTTTAACATGTGATTATTGTACATTGTTAAACATGTTTTAGTGACAGCGTACGGGGTAACGACCTACCCCCTACACTTTTGAATCAATATACACTCACATATTCGTCGATATATTTCTAAAAATTTTAGCTTGCAATTGTTCCCGCCAAAATTTTTGGCTCAAAACTTGTTGTTTCCTTATAAAAATAGTGAGCAGTCCCCATGTGTTAAACACGTGATCACTCACATACAAAGTATGTGGGTAGCGGTTCCAGATAGATTTAAATCCTATAACAGCCCCCCACGTGCAAAGCACGTGAGCACTCATATGCAAAGCACGTGAGTACTTGCTGCAGTTAGCATTAAATCCTATAGCAGCGCCCATGTGTTAAACACATGAGCATTCACATGCAAAGCATGTGAGTACCGACTTCATATAGAATTAAATCCTATGATAGCATCCACGTATTAAACAAGTGAGCACTCGCGTGTTAAACACGTGAGTTCCCTTACCGCATTCTTATGGCACCGCTCACATGCAAAGCACGTGAGCACCGCTGCCATATATGTATACGGCATTGCTCACATGATAGCACATGAGCGCCTCAATTTGAAACGCTCTCATCTGATGGAATCAAATTCTATTTTGGAAATATTTTTCTTGATCTTTCTGATATAGAAAGATCTTTCTCTAATAAAGAATTTTTGGATTTAAAATCTAACGGTGATAAAATATTACTAATTAAACCATCTGATAGAATTAAATTCTATGTGAAAAATATTTTCCTGATCTTTCAAAAAAAAAGAAAGATCTTCTCTGTTAAACAGAACTAAATTCTATGGTTAGGAAAATATCTTCCTAACAAAATATTCATATGATAGAATTAAATTCTATGTCAGAAAAATATTTTCCTAATCTTGTTAAACAAATAAGATATTCATATAATAGAATTAAATTCTATGGTTAGGAAAATATTTTCCTAACAAGATATTCATATGATAAAATTAAATTCTATGTCAGGAAAATATTTTCCTAAGCTTGTTAAATAAACAAGATATTCATATAATAGAATTAAATTCTATGTTAGGAAAATATTTTCCTAATCTTGTTAAACTAATAAGATATTCATATGATAGAATTAAATTCTATATTAGGAAAATATTTTTCTAATTTTATTAAACAAACAAGAAATGTTCTCTGTTAAACAGAGAGCCTTTGGATTAAAAATCCAACGGTGAATAAAATTTACCGGTTGGTCATTAAGATCAATTTGATTGATTATAAAATCAATTAGAATCTCTCAATGAGAGATTTTCTCAAACAAATTGATTTTTCTCTTCTCCTATAAATAGGAGTAAAGAGATTAAATCTCAGAGGGAGGAGACCCCCAGAAGCTTCCACAAAAAACAAAAAATTAAATTCTCAATAAATAAGAAGATCTTCCTCCTCTCAAAACTTAAGTAGAGAAAACACAGAGATAAAATTATCTCTCCTTTACCTATCATATCATATCTAAGAGTTTAACCCTTTAAAAGAACTTAGTTTTTTCTCTGGATCTGAGATTCACAAGACAAGTCTCCCATAAGATGAGAATTTAATTCTCATCGGGATGATCTTGTTCTTGAGAATCAGAGATTCAAGAGAGAACAAGATTGAAAAGAACAATGGAAGAAAGGACATGAAAAAGATGGAGTTTATACTCCAGGAACTTAGTTCCTTCATAATCAAGAACTTGGTTCTTAAAGAATCTGATCCCAAATTCTCAAAATAGTAATCTTGGTGATCGTTAATAGTTAAAATACCATTAACAAAAATTTAAATTCTCTAAAAAACATGAACATAGATTAAATCTCTAAAAACACAGCGTCTCACGTGATATCCGCGTAAGCGCTAAAAAGAAACCATGAAGACAACGCCTTACGTGATATCTACGTAAGCGCTCAAAAGAAGCAGATGATAGCGTCTCACGTGATATCCATGTGAGTACACAAAAGCTCAGAGACTCAGCGCCTCATGTGCCATACATGTGAGCGCCCATAAGTAAGGACTCAGCGCCTCACGTGCCATACATGTAAGCGCTTGAAAGACGCCAGAGACTCAGCGCGTGAGCGCTACGTGACTGAGTGCTTAGCACTGCTGGACGGTATAGAAACCCAATCTTAACCCCAAATTGGCTAAGTCGGTGAAGCTTAAGCTTATTTTTTGACTTTAAATCAACTGATCCTATATGCTCATGATATCCAAGCTGGTCTCAGTCTCATATACAACTAATGATCTTCATCCCATATCTTCTAATTTAATCTTAGTCTCATATAAGACTAGCGATTTTTAGATCCATTATGTTCTTTTCCCTCGTATATTGGATTTGGTTCAAAGGTATATCTTTCCACACTTTTGATATACGTCATTGCAATTCCTCAATGTCTTCAGAGATGTGGCGGGTCCCAACAACCAACAACTCCTTTCTCGTCCCAACTTGATAAAAGATATGAAATTTCATCAAGACAGGGAATTTCCTAATGCTCATATTGATACACCCCATATTTATGCACTTCCATATTGATATGCACACCTCATATTGACACGCATACCATATAGATGAGAATCTCATATTGAGCTCCGGCTTTATACATATATGTATATGTATATCTTTGAGGGAAATATAAATGTCTTCAAATTGGCTCGCACCCCAATACTGGGCGCATCCCATGTTACCATCATTCACTTCGCCACGTAAAATATACACGTGTGCGTAAGATGAAAGATGGACCGAAATACCCTTAAACTATCATTTGTCCTGAACAAGGGAATGTTGGACTGAAATGTCCCTAAACTAATATTGGACCGAAATATCTCTAAACTAATATTGGACCACGATGTCCTTAAACTAATATATGTTTGGCCCTACGGCTGGTTTCCATATTGACCCCCGTATACAATTCACGGGCACAAACAAGCCATATTCCATCCATGCCTCCCATGGACCACAATGTCCTTAAACTAATATATTTTGCCATGCGGACTGTCTTCATATTGACTACCGTATACTATCCAAGCACTATTCATATATGATCTAATGATCAATTAAGCCATATGCTTACTATTCATGAGTTAATCTTAGTCTGATATACGACTAATGATTCTTAGATCAAACCCATATATCCCATGAACTTATGGATCTCATTTATATGAGATCTACGTCCTAAGTTCAAAACCCCAAATCTAATGTATGGATCTGGACTGATCCAGCCCTACGGGAATGACAAGATTAGTTTCCGTATATAATCCAAGGGCAACCCCCATAATAAACAAACATAACACAACACGAAGTGATCTGTCTAGAGCAGATGAAAATAGTTATCGCAGCGCAATAACGTAATTAACTACAGGGTTTGAGCCTGTAGGAAAGAGCGTCCCCACAATCAAAAACCCCTCACAAATTGTAACACCCTAGTGCATTTATACGATATTTTATTTGGGGCATTTCAGATCTTGCGATGGTTTTCTTGATTATTATTGTTTTTGGGTGCAGATAGTGCATTTGGTAACTGTGGTTAGTATCCGACCCGACTTGCATGCTTGAAATCCATTATGGTTCAAGATTACGTCATATATGTGCTAGTACAGAGAATCCGTGCACATCTAGATTCAATACACACTTATATGATATATTTATCCGCATATATTTTAAATAATACAAATAATAGCGAGATAATATATTTAGATATCTAGCATGGCATGCTATCATACCCCATATCATATGTTCGCATCTATACATCGTGTTCATGTCCAGATTGATAAAACAGACTCGTTTGGATCGCTACGTGTATTTACGTATATCCGTACTTGGGGGTATGCATTTTTATAAACTGGATATCGTATTATGGTTTTAATTTCTACGTATATTCACCATATTTTAAAATTAGATTTTTAGAAAGACCCGGGTAATTTTCAGAGTTTTTTAATATTAGCTGTATAATCCAAGAAAATATATTATAATATTTATATAAAACTTAAAAGTTAATAATATATAATATAATATATAAACTAATTAGTATTCTCTATCTCTCTCGCGTATTCTTATTGGGGTCAAAAATTACATCCTGGTTGACCAAGTCAAAGTCAACCCCAAGCCAGGTGGGCCCAAGCCCAGGTCAAGTAGGCCCATACCCAAGTCGAGCCCCGCGGCATGCCTCCCCCATGCCGAAATGAAAATTATGTAATAAATAATTTTGATATAATTTTCATACATGATAGTAAGAAAATGGGCATAAAACCAAATTTTTGTAAAGCCCATGGGTCATGTGCAAAAGAAATGAGCACATGAGGCATAGGATGGGCAAAATGCCATTTTGTAAACCCCAAGGGGCTATATGTAAATTTGTAAGCCTGTCTAACGCAACATGATAATGAAATAAAATATACAATTCATTCTCCCAAAAAATTAGGGTCTGTGCTTCCTTCTCCTTCCTCAAGGTTCTAAAATTTTCTTCTCCTTTTTGAATTAAATTAAGAGTTTAACTCTTCCTATTTCAAAAATAAATAGTTTTTCACGATAAAATCCTTGAAAGGAAGCTCGGATCTTCCATGAAATCTCTAAAAGGGGAGATTTTAAGTCTCACCTCCCCTTTTCCCCCCAAGATCCAGCTAACGGGGAGGAAGAAGAAGGATACCCATTTCCAAAAATCCCATTCCAGGAGGATCCGAGGAGATCCAAAGATTTCTAGGAGTTTAACTCCATTCAAGATCTGTTAGAGTTTAATTCTATAAATCAACCCCCTTTTTAGGAGTTTAACTCCAAATCTATACATAATCCATATTAGGAGTTCAACTCCAAAGCCCCTTTGGGAGTTCAACTCCTAACCCAGGGGCTAAGCCCCTTTTCCCGCTGGAGTTTCCAGCGGTCGCATGCGCGCACGTGACCCGCGGTCGCGTGAAGGGCATGTGACCCGCGGACGCTCAGCGCCCTGTGGTTGCGTACAGCTCATGTGACCTGCTGGCGCTCAGCGGTCGCGTGCTGCGCACATGACCCGCTGGCGTCCAAGCGCCTGGCACACATCTTTAAGACTCTCCTCACCCCTCATATTTCGTGCACTCCACACTAGAATCACGTCCCCCATAAAACTCTACGGGCCCCCCGATATATCCAAAACCCTTTCAAAATATACGTACACTGCACATCGAGTTCGCATGGCCAGTTTGACCTGTCAATCGGAGGTTCTCTCGCTCCAAAGGCGAGGGGTAATTAATGGAAGCTTAGTCCGCGGCTGCTGGAGATTTGGATCCCCACAGTCAATAAACCCCCGCCTACCCTAAACAGGGGGAATCTGTAGTACGCCTGACAAGCGCGCGCGTATTCCTATCTCAATGGGGTGACGAAAAACACCCTACAATTCTGTCTCTCTCTCTTATTCCTTCTCTCTATCTCTCCAATATAAATATATATTAATTAACCTAACTAATTATTACTCTCAACTCTCTCCCTCTCTCCTCTCTTTCTTTATTTTCTTCTCCCCGCGACGAAACTTAACCTAAACCCTAGCCCACTCCCTTACCTTCGCCGCTGACCTCCCCATGACCTCGCTGACCCCTACCTCGTCACCTCACCACCCTCACCACCTCCACCTTCTCCTCCTTTCTTCTCCCTCTTCCCGAGCCATGCAACCCAACAACCCCGACGTGTCCTGCCAGAAACCCCAACCCTCATCGCCATTTGCCTCGCTGTCTGTCACGCCCCGCTTTCCGGTGTACGGCGAAGGAGACGCGACGAGATCCGCTATGTATGTACTCAGAAGTACATACGCTAAGCGTATCTAAACAATATAAAAGTAAATCACAAGAGACAAGAGATATAAAAATAACAGCAATTTTATTAATAACATTCTTTTGTACAATGCATGAAAAGTAAATACAACTGAAATGAAAAACGATGCCTAAACAGTGGCATAATAGGAAATGAAAATACTGACTAGAACAAGGTACAATATCTAGAGCTCGGGGTCTTCCTGAAACTGCTTCAAATCTTCACCGGTGGGCTCGATCTCTGCTGGGTCCAAAACACCTGATGACATTCAAAAAAGAAAGAAATAGAATGTCGTCAGCGAACAGGTCGCTCGGTAAGTCCCAAAGATAAGGGAGAAAAAGATAAAGAGTAGGAGAGAGAGAGAGTAGCTTTTAATGTTGTATTGTATTGTTGTAATATTGTGTTAACGCTGTTATTTGTAGCTTGGTACAGAAGAATGCCAGTGTTTACGAGAGGGGTCTCTATATGCTAGAGACCATGGCAAACGGAATATAGAGTACAAGGCTCCGTTATACAACCCGGAATAACGACAATTGGATTCATGTTAGGTGTCTTAATCTGATCACCTCGTGCCACCTTTAACATCTTCCGTACCAATCTACCCCTTAAACCCCGTAGTGTTTTGATAGTATTATTGTATTGTGTAAATTGGATGACTGACCAAAACCATGATATCAGTAAACATGTTGTAACTGCATAATCATGTAAATGGAATAACGGAATAATGGATGTATATCCATGGTTTGATTCAGTCAAGTTGTATAAATTGTTAACTGGATTCTGGGATTCATGTATTCATATTGAGTTGGAATATTAAAGAATATAGCTTGACTTGAATCATATTCAAGTCAGAAATAATCAGACTCAATCCCGAGTCAGACTAAAAGAAATGTAATTTGAAGTTCTATAATTGTTAAGGACTTTATTGTAAATTATAAAACTTGAGGGGGTTTTACGTAGAAATACTTTTGTATGGTTTTCAAGATACACCTCAAGTATTTATTATTCGTCTTTATGGTTATAATGAGTGTGATTTTATTTTGTCACATTTCTAGTGAAAATATCCTAATTACATAAATAAAGGTATTAATTTGTAATATTGAAATTCATGGTATTTTAACGTAACTTTTAATCTTGTAATTTTTTAGAAAAAGGTGGAAACTTTATCTTATAATAAAATAGGTGTTTAACTGATAAATATACATATGTTTATACAAGAATAATTTTTAATAAATATTTTATTTTCCAAAAATCTCATTTTTCTTAAATATCGTATTTTAAACCTTTCGAGACCGAATGCTCCTTGCGGAGGTTTGAATCTCGCACTACTAAGCCCGAGGGTGCACGATAAACCGTACAATCCCTAATGAGTTCCCCAAAGGTGGGTTGTAGTGGCGCTTTGCAAAGATTTTATAAATACTAATCATTTAGAAAACGGTTTTATAAAAATAAGGTATTTATTTGTAAAGGGTGTAAATTTCCGTATTTTAGATTCTAGGGTTTCCTAAGCCAACTAGCCTATTTCTAAATGGTCTAAACGACACGTCATTAGAAGCCTCAAATCGCCTCTTCACCGCCAATTGTGGCCAGGTAAGTACAAGTGAGGAAGGAGGGATCCGCTCACGAATCGTGAGACGGGCCTTTTAAAGTTACCTAAGCTCACTTGCCTGGCCTAAACACCACAAAGTCAGGTTTAGATAAACGATCGATGTCCATGACATATCGTATTTTCCTATTAAAAGAATTTTGTTTTGAAATTGTATACAACTTAGAACTTTCAGAAAAGGTTTATAAAGAAAAGGGTATTTTAATGTAAAGTCTTGTATTATCGTATTCTAAGTTTTAATGATATCAATTAGGGTTGTAATTGCGTGTGTTTGAAGGTAGGACATTACCTCGTGATCTATTTTAAGGTATAGCCAAGTTTAGGGGTTAAATGTGAAAACTAAACATTATGGTATTTAAGTGCGAAAATACGGTATTCTGTAAAAGTTATCATTTCATGTGAGAAACTTTATCCAAATTGATTTTTAAGTAATTAGTAGTCAACATGAATATGTTTAAGCATTATGGAATTAGTGACAAGTGAGTTTTGATAGAAAACCGAATCGGAAATCCGTTTGTTCCGATTTCCGTCGGGTTTTAAAAAGTCGTATTTTATGAAAGAATAGAAAGGTAGAAAAGAGAGACTTACGGATTTGGATAAGCTAGAGAGTGCTAGGAAGGTAGTGGGTTGGTCGGTGTGTCGAAAAGTCGTGAAGAGTCCTAGTACGATCGCCGGGATTCGCCGTCGATTTCGGCAGCGCTTCGCCTTTCGCTCGTTTTCTAATGTACCGAGTTCTCTTGAAATTTTTAGAGAGTGGACCTAGGGATGTAAGGTGAAAGGGTAGAGGGTAGGGGTGTTTATATAGGGTTAGGCTAGGGTTAGGGTTTTAATTAAAAAATATATAAAAATATATAAAAACATTAAAGAAAATCATTAAATTTTGGAATAAAAGTGATTTATTGAGAATCTGGTAACCGATCAAAAATTTTAAAGTATGCAGGGGGAAAGACCAGGTCAACACGGAGAAATTCCGTGTTGACGACTCGGCCGTCCGGCCGAGTCCGACCGGCGGCGCCGGCTGAGTCAGGCCGAGTCGGGGTACCGCCGGGTGGGGAATCTCATGGGGGGAATTTTGGTATATTTAACTTTTTGGGTTTAGTATAAATTTTGTGAGTTATGGCGGTTTGACTGTTGACTTTCCAAAAAAGTTTAAAACAAAATAATATAAAAATAATGTGGGGCATGGGATTTGAACTCTGGTGGCTTGGTTCAGCAATGCAAGGTATTACCAATGAGCTACAAGCTCTTTCTTGTAATTATTGTGGGAAAATAACTACTTAAAGTGGTAACAGCAACATTAAATACCCCAAGTACACTTTAATTTTAAAACAATTTTATGTACACTAAAAATGAAATTATTTAAAAACAAAATAATTAATTATATATATCTTGTGCTGAGATTAAAATACTCCTTTATGGATCTAAAAAAATTTAAAAAATTTTGTACAGTTTTGTATATGAAAATTAGGGTTGTTACACCGTCGCTATCACCTTCACCCTAGCATTCACCCTCATCTTCTCGCCCTCGTTACCACTTTCGTAACCACCACCTTCGACAACCCATGATGCCAACCCTGCAACCCCGAGAATCCACGATGCCGCCTGCAACCCAAGAACCCCTCATCGCCGATCACCACAGACATCGCTGTCACCTCCTCACCCCTCTCTCCTATCCCCGACACCACCAGCACCATACCCATAACCACCGCAACACTCCGACAACCCCGATCACAACTCAAGAAACCTATAGCTACCTCATCGCCGACGGCAGCCATTTTCGTCGTCAAGCCGTCGCCTTGCCCCTTTCTTCGGTCCTCTGTCCCCAGAGCCGAGCCACACCCCATTCTTCTTCTTCTCTTATTTCCTTCTTTTCTTTCTTGCTTTCTTGGTTTTCTGGCCGTCTCACTGGAGTTGCACGCATCGCCGACGATTTGGACGACCCAGTCACCGTCGTCGTCCAGCCTAGTCACCACGTCATGTCATTGAACAGCCAGGTCCAGTACTGTGCGCGTAGTTCACGACGTTATTCCGATGTCTGACGTAGCATCCGTGAGATCCGATCAGGCAAGTTTTAACTTGCAACATGCTAGGTTATTATATCGATATCCATATGAATAAAAATAGTGCATGTATTTTATTATGCAGCAAATATTATAGATTTACAGTTTTACGATATCCGTTCGTATCCGTACTGACAATAGCATATATAGTTGCATGCAGGAACATCATGATATCATTATACTATTGCATTAGTACAACATGTTATTTAGTTTGCATCATATATGGTAATGAACGTATAATGGTTATTAAAGATAGATACATATGTATCCTTGCATTAGCCGTGTTTCGATACTGGTTACAGTTTCACATTGGGTATCTATTTGGTTGATATGCATCACATAACGTGTTCACAACATAATACTTGACTTGTTACTTGGATCTTGTTACTAATACCAAAAATATTGACGTGTTGTCCTGACGGACGTGACTTGTTGTCTGCATAGACGAGAACTGTACTTGCTTGATCCTGTGTTGGCATTTGTTCAGTCGAAAATAGCGCACTTTTGATATAACATTTTCCTTACTTTTGATAAATATTTAAAGGTGTTTATTATAAATATGAAACATATGAGCGTTTATCTGCAAAATACTATTTACCATATGCTTATATATTATAATTAACATTATGAAGGAAAATATATGCATATAATATTTATATAATATTTTTATTATGCATATCATATCAAATAATCTTAATCAAATTGCTTAAAAGATTTATTACTATATAAAATGATTAAGATTGTATCCCTATAATAAATATTACTAATATTATTCATGGAGATATTGTGCAAAATTTAGCTCAGGTCGGGAGATCGGAATATCGAGATGTCGGGAATCTAAAATCCGCCGATGAAGTTTAATTAAATCATAAAATCAATACCAGCAGAGACTCAGAGAATATTTGAAGAATTTAGACATCATATAAATCTCCACGTGTCACTATGAGAAGGCCCCAAAAGTTTGGAACCATGATCTCTCCAACCCACCGTACTTCCGCGCCTAAATCATGCATATTGCGGCGGATCCGCGGCCGTTCTAAGAAGTTAGGGTTTGGGAATTTTTTGGGTAGGATTGAAACAAAAAATCCTAATACTTGGGATCTAGGGTTTCTGCTTCTAGGGCTATATAAAGCACCGTGGGCTAAAATTAGAAATTATCACCTTTTACACGAAGCAAATCACCGTCAAAGAACAAGTGATCTACGACAGGTCCGTGATTCAACGTGATAAAGCGACATGAGTATCGACGGAACATCTACTTCCTACGAGACAGAGATCGAAAGCAACTTCTTCTTTCTCTTGTAATCTAAACTCATAGGATATATACTTGAGAAGTTGATTAATAAAGGTAGATCATTAGATTAATTATTTCGCATTTAATTTCTGCATTATGATTTCCTTCTCTATTCTTTCGTCTTCTATCTCCAACATGCGCGAGTAATTCTCCGCTTGATAGGGTTTGTAGAATTAGGGTAGAACAATAAATGAGAAAATATTTTAACTTTGTTTAAGTCTTATGAAGTTTATAAACTTTAGCAAAAGAATCGTTAACATCCTAATCGGGCGCGCTATCAATTTATTGATAGTCTCAACCGCGATTTGAGATTAGATTAACAATTGTTTTGTTAAGAGCTAAACATGAATAGATCAATGAAGGGAAAAGGGTCAATAGTGGGGAAACCTTAGTTTCTTCCAAGAACCCTAATTCTCATTCATCACTATCAATCTAGTTTTAAATTTATCAAAAGATAAAATGAGCCATCTTTATTAGTCATCCATGACTACTAAATCCTAACGAGCCCTACAAGCCTTCTTCTTATATATTCTATATCCGTATTTAACATAGATCTAGGATCTACAACTATTCTCCCTATTCTTCTCCTATTTCTAATCAACTCGTTTAAAGCAAGATTAAAAGTTCCACGCATCCCTGCGGACGATCCGTATTCATCTCGGCTAGCTATATGCGACACCGTTATTAATTGCGGTTACTTTATTTATTAAACACACCTTTTTCAAATCAATCAGCATTAAATCTATATTGGCAATACCTGACTTGAACACAAACCTAGAGGAAAAGGGAAAATCAAGAATGTAACCGAAACGTAACTCAAGAGAATATTATTACTTGTTTGCCATTTTTCCGAGCGTTACGGAATAATTACTTGTTTGCCGTTTTTCCGGGCGTTACGGAATAATTACTTGTTTGCCATGTTTCCGGGCGTTACGGAATAATTACAATGGTCCCGTGGTGAATGAACGGATATATACTGTTGGGTTACGATGAGAATTACATTAATTGATTTCAAAAACTTTTAGAATAGATAATTTAGAACCACAGACTTTAGATCACACACCCATACATACACATACCTCACTGTTTCATATCCGTGTTATTCATGGTTACTTATATTATTCTATCCTGGTCGATATTGTTTCTTGATATTTATGACGCACTGATGTCTGGATTTTGCATGACCCAGTTTCTCTACCTTTATTGCAGGCAGATCAAGAATATTTTAGCAATCAAGCCGAGCAATAAGCAACGAGCTATTTAGTTTTAGACTCTTATTTTATTTATTTTCGCAGTTTTATTTCTTTTGATGTGAGCCCATATTGGGACGTGTTTTCATATGTTGATTATTGGAGCTTGATTCGTTTCCGCTTATGCATTTTCTTAACTCTATTTACTGTGGCAAATGGATAAATACTAGATAGATTATATATTTTCTGTTCTTAATATCCTATAGACAGCCGTAATATGACTGTAGAGGGATGATTCCTAGCCACAGGAGCATGGTTGGTTCTGACACAAATGAGGGGTAATCTGATAAGTCACGCTATATCGGTCGCATCCATCCAAACCTCCGATATACAGTTGTTCCTGGAAAAAAAAAATTTGCGCAAAAGAGCCCAAGGTATCAAATGACTGCGATACGTTTAAGAAAATGTGAACTAGTATTTTCCGGGATGTATTTTGACAAACTCCCGAATGTAAAACAGCTAAATTCTGATGGTATCGAAAGCGTCTTGAAAAAGCCTTCGATTTGATATATTATGGGCCTCATAATTCATCCGGGATCAAAAGTTATGAGGCATCACGTGCCTACATGTGACCGGGCATCACGTGCCCACACGTGACCGGGCATCACGTGCAGACACGTGACCATTTACAGAAAAAGCCTGTAGGCACTGAATAAAATAATTAATCAGTGGGGTCACGTGCCAACACGTGATAGGCTCTTAAACCCTCTGAAACAATAGAATTAAATTATAATTAAATAATTAATCAGTGGGGTCACGTGCCAACAAGTGATGGGTTCCTGAGCCCTCTAAACCGATAGAATTAAATTTTAATTAATTGCTTAATCAGTGAGGTCGCGTGCTAACACGTGATAGACTCTTAAACCTTTTGAACTAATAGAATTAAATTCTAATTAAGGGAAATCAAAAACCCTAACTGGAAAAATATTTTCTTAGATCTTTCCAAAACAAAAAGATTGCGCTCTGTAAAGCGGAGCACCGTTGGATTAAAGATCCAATGGTGATTAAAAATCACCAATTTATAAAAAGATTCTATACAAGAAAAGATTTCCCTGAAATTCACCAAGAATAACAGACAGAATATATCCAATGGTGAATAAAATTCACTGAGTGATCTAAAAGATCATGTTGGTTAAAAAAATAATAAAAATCTTTCAATGAAAGATTGACTAAAAAATTTGATTCTTTCCTTTCTCCTATGAATAGGAACCAAGAAGAGAAGAGGGGGGATTTTTTTTGGAGAGATACACAACAATAGAGAGAACAAAAAAGAAGAGAATTTAATTCTCCAGAGATAAAGAAGGTTTTTTTTTTAGAAAAGAAAGAAATCCTAGGTGAGAGATCATCCTATAAGCTCTCACAAAATAAAAAGAGAATTTAATTCTCAATCTAAGAGTTTAACTCTTCTGAATAAGAACTTAGTTCTTCCTTTGGTTGAAGGTCTGCAGAAGCAGATCTCTCCATAAGTCGAGAATTTAATTCTCATCGGGGAGATTCTACCATGCAGATCCAAAATCTAGAAAGAGAATTGAGTTTAGGGAATTTAATTCCTCCAAATACTTAGGAATTTAATTCCTCCAACAGGGACAGGGTTTAACCCTTAAAACAAGAACTTAGTTCTTCTTCATGGTTGAAAATCTGCAGAAGCAGATCTCCCCATAAGTTGAGAATTTAATTCTCATCGGGGAGATTCTGCCATGCAGATCCAAAACTTAGAGGGAGAGTTGGGTTTAAAGAATTTAATTCTTCCATATACATAGGAATTTAATTCCTCTAAACAGAATTAGGGTTTAACCCTACAAAGAATTTAATTCTTAAACAAGAGACTTAAAAACTCTCCATGCACATAAAGAAATCAGTATCCAACCTGATCACGTGGCAACACGTGACCATCCCTTCAATGGTCAGAAAAGAATGAATGAGATGGGGTCACGTGCTCCCACGTGACCCTTGGATAAATTCTTCAAAAAAGAGAGAACAAAGCAAAAACAGAACAGATTTTGGGCTCCCTCACATGACCCCACGTGACCCTTAAATAGACTCCTCAAAATGAGAAAGAAGAAGCTTGGTGGCAATGCCTCGCGTGCTCACACGTGACCCTTAAAACTAAAAGGAGTAAAGCCAAAGGCAATACTGATTTAGGGCGCCTCACGTGTCCCCACGTGACCCCTGACTAACATATTTTTTTAAAAGGGTAAATGAGGGAAAACAGAGGAATTAATACCCAATACATGGGCACTATCACGTGCCCACACGTGATGATTACAAAGATTAAGTGTTTAACACTTATTTGAATATTCTGGGAAGAAAATAAAAGAAGTCTGGCTCTATTCTCAGGCGTCTCACGTGACCCCACGTGACCACCTCACTTTTAGTGTTTAACACTATTTTAAGTGATTCATCCCTAGTGTTTAACACTATTTTCAGCGCATCACGTGGGAACACGTGATCGCCATATATCCTCTAGCGTTTAACACTATTTTCAAACCAGTCTTAGCCCAAATCAGCTAAGTCTTTCTAAAGCAAGACTTCCCTTTTGACTGAGCCTCAAATACACTTTTGTCTTCCAAAGTTGGTCATCTCATATGACATTTGAGTGCTCAGCTCTCAATAAAAGACAAAATATGGTCAGAACCCAGACCCATGCTTAGCATTGCTAAATAATGGGGGGGCTGAACCCAGACAAATGTTCAACAGTCCAAACAAAGGTCCAACATTTTAAACTTAATTGGACTTAGCCCAAGTTGGCCATAAGTCCTCAACTCAGATTCAACTGAATCCATGTGCTCATAATCTAATTAATTGATCTTAGTTCCAAATTGGACTACAGATTTCCCAACCAATACTGGTTCAAGGGTACATCTTTTCACTCATACATGTCGTTATAATCCTTCAACGTCTTCAGAGAGGTGACGGGTCCCGACAACCAGACATCCTATGGACTGTGGGGTCCTTAAACCCATGGACTATGATGTCCTTAACCTCGGACTGTGTGTGGGGTCCTTAAACCCATGGACTATGTGTCCTTAACCTCGGACTGTGGGGTCCTTAAGCCCATGGACTATGATGTCCTTAACCTCGGACTGTGGGGTCCTTAAGCCCATGAACTATGATGTCCTTAACCTTGTACCACCATGTCCTTAAACTGGTAATCGACCGTAATGTCCCTAAACTAAGCAATAGAGCCCAAATGCTCTCTTGTTGGATCTAAATGATCCCGTTAAGTTGATCTTAGTCTAAAATTAGACTAACGTGTCCTTAACATACGTTTAAGTTGATCTTAGTCTCAAATGAGACTAACGTATCCTTAAACCCAATCCCCAAATCCAAATCTAAGAAAATATGGATTTGGGCTAATCCACGCCCTACGGGCAACAACATAAATTAGTCTCCGTATACAATCCACGGGCAACCAAAAACAAAACAAACACACACGACACGAAGTGACCATCTGGAGAAGGAGAAAGTGATTACCGCGATGCGGTAGTGTAATTAACTGCAGGGGCTTGCGCCTGCAGGGAAGAGCATCCCCACAATCAAAACCTCCTCAAATGAGGGGGAATCTGACAAAGTCTGCTACATCGGCCGCATCCGTTTAAACCTTCGATACATGGTGTCATAAATCAACTTGGCATCTTCGGAGAGGTGGATGGATGGCACCAATTAGCATCTGCCCCAAATTCAGGCAAGACGAACTTACGCGGCCGCGTCACCGTGTTTCGGAGGGGAACAACGGTGCCATAAATCAACTTGGTATCTTCAAAGAGATGGATGGATATATTCTAAATAGCATCTGCCCTTAAATTCATGCAAGATGTTCTATCCCAATTCGTCTATATTTTCGGCGGTAAACAGCAATAAAATACCCTCACAAACTACTACTAATTATCTAAATTAGATTTTCTAATAAAATACCTTAACTTTCTAAACGATAAGATTTTACGCTATAATACCCTGAACTTCTACAAGTTAGGTTTTATTACTAAAATACATAAATTCCAAAGTCTATTTTTATTAAAAAACCTTCCATATTTTAATTAACATATTTTTACCAAAAACACCCTCGAAATTTATTTTTTTTAAATAAAGTATTTACATAAAAAACCCTCGAGCTTTTAATGGACTAATTTACATAAATAATTTAAAATTGCTAAATGATATATTTACATATAAATACCTAGAATTATAAAATTAGTAGCTAGCTGGTATATAGATGGGAGATGGGTTTAAGTGACCTATTCTCTCTTGAGTCTCGGGAAGCCGGAAACAATAAGTAATTCAATTGCCTAACTATTTGAACAAATCAATTCGTACCGTTTCAAAATATAAGAAATTGGTTTTAATATTTGACTTGTAAACTGAATCACATTTATTTTCATATTAGTCTTATGTCATCAACCACATGCTTGAATCATTTGATTTAACCGATTACACTCTAGATTTGACTTAACCCGAACCATGAATACGACTTGGCTTGAATACTTGAACTTGACATGAATATTTGAACTCGACTTGAACTTGTACTCTCTCTCTCTCTCTCTCTTTCTCTGTGTGTGTGTGTGTGTGTGTGTGTGTGTATTCATGGATTTCAGGCAAGACTTGTAACTAGATCTATAATTAAAATACTCGGGGGATAAGGGGTAGTTTGGTAAAGAAAGTATGTCATGGCACGAGAGTAAACTAAAAATTGCCTAACTTGAATATCGTGTGTTGTTGCCCCGTGGGTTTGACGGAGCCTTGTACTTCTACGTGCTGTGGGTTCGTGGGTTTGACGGACCACTCTCGTATACACGCATACCTTCCTTATCAATTTATAAATAAGCACGTTAGAATAAAACAACCATACTTATACATATACATACTTAGGTCTAATTGATACCTTTACTTGGCCACTGTTACATTAGATGTCATGTTCTACTTATACGCATTTCTTTATCACATTATATTCATATCCTTTTTGAAGACTTACTGAGCGCTAGTTCGCTGACGACATTCTACCATGTCTTTTATTTTCTTGGAATATTCGTCAAGTGATCTACGAACCGAGGATATCGAGCCGAGTCAGGAGGATTTTGATCGGCTTGCAGCACAGACGGATTACTAGTTCCTTCATCATTTTATTTTCTGTATGCTACTTGTTTAAGCATTTCATCGCACTTTGTTTTCAATTATCTTGTATTCGAAACTAAGTGGAAATGTTGAATGTAAATAAATTTGCTGAAGTTTTTATTTCACTTGTTAATTTCTTGTTATATTATATTACTTATAAACGCTTAACGTATTTATTACGGAATGATCTTCTCAAAATAAATATGCCGCAGGCCTCGTCATGTGCCATTATTGTCTCTTAGGAAGTGAGGCATGACACCATCATCACTGAGCCACAATCTTCACCAGGATATATATTTTTTAGGTGATATAAGTTTCTGAAAGAATATTTTATGGTGATATAAGTTATGATTACAAGATGTTTTGTTTTGGTGATGTCTTTATAAATATTTCTCGTGTAGCGTGTGCTTGTGAGGAGTTTGTGCTATCAGAGACCATGATCGGTGTCGATCTTGTGTGTTAGGTCCCGATTTTGTGTTTTAAGGAGGGTAATAGGCTGTAGATCGTTGAATCGAATCTTTTGAGACGGATCACGATTTGATTTGTGGATTGTTAAAGGTCCTTTGAGTCCCTCCTTTTTATGGTGCAAAGAGGACCTTTGAGTCCCACTTTTGTATGGTGGATTCTTATTATTTGATTAGTGATCGAATCGTGGAAAATTGATTACGTTCTTTGGGTGGAATCGTATACGATTCCTTTCTTGGTTGGAGATTGGTGTTGACTCGTGAAGTCGTGTTATTATTGGTGTTGGAGTAGCTATGGCTTTTGTATTTCATGTACCTACTTCATTTGAGAGTAAAGGACAAGAAAATCGAAAATGTAGACTTAACGGAGTTCGAGGAGTGGCAGCTAGGGGGAGAGGTGATCGTTTTTACTCGCATTGTGGGTTGTCGAGTCATACCAAAGGATATTGATATACTCTTCATCCTGAGATTCGATCCGTACGCATTTTCTAGGATGGCTGGATCTGATGCAGCCACATCAGGTTTTTTAGAGGAGGAGATATTACAGCTCAAGAATATTCTCTCTCGGGCTTCTGCATTCTCTTTGAGGTCACATTCTCTCATCACAGTTACAGCCAAAGGTGAAAATAATAGTGGTCTTTTTTCATCAGCTTCTCCTACTACGTCTTCGATTATAAATTTAGGTGCATAAGATCATATGACCGGGAAGTCAGATGTATTTACTTTATTGTCCTCCATAGCATGCGGCAGTCCTATTACTATGGCAAATGGTTCCATCTCTAAGGTGGAAGGCATTGGTTCTACCCTTCTCACTCCATGTTTATCTGTATCTTTAGCTCTATATGTGCCAACATTTCCTTTTAGCTTACTATCTGTTAGCAAACTTGTACAGTCGTTAAAATGTTCGGTAACATTTTCTCCATCTAGATGTGTTATGCAGGATTTGGGGACGAATGAGGTGATTGGTTCAGGACATGAACGTGGAGCCTTGTACTATCTGGATAGATATACACCTATAGCTTGTTCTACCATTGCGGTTCCTCTTACGGTCCACTGTAGGTTAGGCCATCTATGTTTAGAAAATTTACAAAAACTTGTTCCTTCCCTTGTCATTTGTCTACTCTTAAGTGTGAGTCTTGTGAAATGGGAAAGTATCACTGTGCTTCTTATCTTTCTAGACTTAAAAATATAGTGATCAGTCTATTTGAGATTGTACATTCTAATGTATGGGGTTCATGTCCTATTTTATCAAACCGTGAATACCGTTATTTTGTGACTTTTATCGATGATTTTTCTAGAGTGATATGGTTGTATCTTTTGAAATCGATATCTGAATTATTCACTGTTTTTAAATTCTTTTGTACTGAAGTTGAAAATCAATTTGGTGAATCTATTAAAATTTTGCGAACTGATAATGCCAAAGACTGCTTCAGCTCAAACTTTCGGCAATTCTTGGATTCCTTTGGTATTGTTCATCAACACCCATGTCCTTACCAGGGAATCAAATATCGGTCATATTAGCCGATATACCGGCAAATATATTGTTTTGGTATCCTTAGCGATACGATAAAACTGATATAATATCGCCCCTATATCAGCCGATATGATGATGTCTCCCGATATATCGATGATATCCGCTAAATGAAGTATCTCTCCGATACGTTTCCGATCTCCGATATTTAATGATATTTAAAACCTTGGTCCTTATACACCTCAACAAAATGGGGTATCCGAGAAAAGAATAGGCACTCGTTAGAGGTCACACGCACAATGTTGATTCATATGCAAGTCCCAAATTATTTTTGGGACGATGCCATGCTTACTGCGTGTCATTTGATTAATCGCATGCCGAGTTCTATTTTGAATGGACAGATACCCTATTCTATTCTATATCCTTTTAGGACATCTTTTCCTCTACCTCCAAGTGTGTTTGGGTGCACCTGCTTTGTTCATGACCATCACCCACGGGGTATCCAAATTTGATCCAAAATCTTTTCGATGTGCCTTTCTCGGATATTCTCGGGATCAAAAGGGTTATAGGTGCTATAGTAGAGAGTTAGATAGGGTTTTCGTTGTTGGTTTACCCAAACGCCCTAACCATCATCCGTGGCGATTTGCGGAACAAAAATTTTCTAGGAGTTTAAAAACGGCGCTAGAATAACCCAATTAAACCGGATCTAACCATAAACCTAACTAGCTAAACAAAGAGAGCTAACTACTATAGAAAGAAGTCTCACCAAACGATCCAAGTCCTTCGGCCGTTTTTCCTCATCGTTCGCTCCGAGTGGCCACCATGATCGCGCTTGACTCCTTTGCTCGCTCCATCGGTACTCCAGGATCGAGCTTGTTCTCCGGTCCTCCTTTATCGTAGATGATCCACCCGAGGGATGTGATCCATGGCTCTAGCTCCTACCTAAGTAACAAAAAGGAGCAAATAGAGAACTTGGGATGCTAATCTAAGATCTCTAGGATATAATGTGAAGTTCTAAATGTTTTACTATCTCTATCTTGCCCTCTCTCTTGTTTCTCAACACATGAGAGTGTCGAGAGGAGGAAAACGATGAAGGTGGAGGAACTCAAGAGAAGGAGAAGAGAGTGATGCAAAATGGTGAGCACAAAAGAAATGAGCAGCCATGAGAGAGAAAATAGATGGCATTGGTTTTGTATAACAATATCCATCAATAAACAATATGACCCATGCTTCAATAGTTGCCACAAATGAATAAAGAATTCATTTATCAACTATTGAGTCATGGTCCTCACCATACTCCCCTCACCTCACACTTTACATCTCATTTCCATTTATCAAATAAATGGAAAAAGTCAAGATGAGGTGTCCACCTTCTAGAATGTTATCCGTAACAAAATACAGATTACAGTCTACTGTATATACATATCTGCATTCGGATAAAAACACGAATGCTCAAAGAGATAGAATAACACGAAGAACGTAATACTAGAATATATATATCGAAATACATATTTGTAAATTTTTAAATTAATACCTGATTTAATAATCCGGCTCAAACCCGAGCCGGCTAGTATTACCAACTGTCCGATCGAAAGTCCGGGTACAAAGTATATCAATCGATCGGAACCTTGCACGTATCCAATACGGCTACTACATCATTTCGCCTGAACCAGGGAAACCCTCTGTATGGGAATCTAAAGACTCGACAGTACGCCGGCAGTGAGTTACTGGATAAATCCATAACCACAAGCACATCAGCGGTACTAGTTGCACGTAACGGCTACCCGGGTATCTGCCGAAAAGGAAGGCTGATGAGCAAACTCATCCGGATCACTTCTTAGCCTATCTGTGACAATCTCCGTACAGTCCGGTCACTTCGTATGAGAGTATCGCATACCGGGTCTAGGGGATGGTAAACGTCAGACCCTAATAACCCGATAATTCATGCTGATGCGGCTCAGGACCAATCCGGGAAACTACTGATCAGCCTATCAGTAAATCCCAACAGTCTTGGCCAAGGTCTTATGGTCCTGACCAATCAAACACAGTGCGATATCGACTCCCAATATCGGGAGAGACGAATTCCCGACAATCGCTCACTGCCTCCATGTGGCTCGGGACTGTACCTAACAAAAACCTGTTTGCACGACTCAGTAGAGCCGTGGTAGGGTAGTGATTAAAGCACAGTGGGAACTCACACGAAACAAATGACAATCTTTGGTCTAAAGACTAAGCTGTACTCTTGTTACCTGAGAACTTCCACCTAACAATAGGTATAATACCATCTGGAAGTTCTCAGCGAGTCCGTCCGGTGTACTCACCCCCAGTGAGCGCCTGTATACGATCTTAGGTGCAAAAGACCAATGGTTGCGGGACCGTACCATCACCCCTCGTCGGGGTCTAGAAACGTATATACTAGTCTACTCCGGAATATCGATGCCCAGTCTCGACGTTCCCACGACTAGGGACAATTTAAGGATGTGCGTACCGACTATCCATCTCCCACAAGTATGATCGCCATCACAACGCAGGTAGTCTAGCAATGATCATACGGTCTTTATCAACATGTATAAATGATATGTAATTGTTCACCGCCGGAAGCCGGGAAGACTGGACGTCTTGCCTGAATCTGGGGGTAGATGCTAATTGGTGCTATCCGTCCACCTCTCCGAAGATGCCAAGTTGATTTATGGCACCGTGTATCGAAGGTTTAAACGGATGCGGCCGATGTAGCAGACTTCGTCAGATTTCCCCTCGTTTGAGGGGTTTTTGATTGTGGGGACGCTCTTCCCTGCAGGCGCAAGCCCCTGCAGTTAATTACGCTACCGCGTCGCGGTAGCAACTTTCTCCTTCTCCATATGGTCGCTTCGTATCGTGGGTGTTTGTTTTGTGTTTGGTTGCCCGTGGATTGTATACGGAGACTAAGTTATGTTGTTGCCCGTAGGGCGTGGACTAGTCCAAATCCGTATCTTTCTTAGATTTGGGTTTGGGGGGTTGTGTTTAAAGATACGTTAACCTTATTTGAGGCTAAGATCAACCTAAACGTTTGTTGAGAACTGTTAGTCTAATTCTAGACTAAGGTCAACTCAACGGGATCGTTTAGATCCAACAAGAGAGCAATTGGGCTCTATTGCTTAGTTTAGTGACATTGCGGTCAATAATTAGTTTAAAGACATTACGATCCATTGTTATTCTTAAGACAATGCGGTCGAGATTAAGGACATCATAGTCCATGAGTTTTAAGAACCTCACAGTCCGATATTAGTTTTAAGACATTACGGTCGACGTTAAGGACATCATAGTCCGTGAGTTTAAGGACCTCACAGTCCGATGTTATCACGGTCGAGGTTAAGGACATCATAGTCCGTGAGTTTAAGGACCCCACAGTCCGATGTTAGTTTTAAGACATCACGGTCGAGATTAAAGACATCATAGTCCATGAGTTTAAGGACCCCACAGTCCGTAGCAATGTGTGGTTGTCGGGATCCGTCACCTCTCTGACGACGTTGAAGGATTATAACGACAGATATCAGAGGAGTAAAGAGATGTACCCTCGAACCGGGTGTAAATTGATTGGAAGAGCAGATGAGCTTAGTTCAATTTAAATTGAGGACTTATGGCCAGAATTTGGCAAAGTCCAGTAAAAAATGTTTAACATTTTTATTTTTGTTCTGCCTGTTAGGCCTTATTTGGGCTCTGCCCTCATAACAATGCCAAGCCTTAGGCTATGATATTTTGTCTGGAATTAAATGCTTAGCATTTATCAGGAATAAAGTGGTGTTCTGACAGTGCGCCACGTGGCGCATCAGGCGCTTTGCGCCAATTAAAGAGCGCATTACGCTAGCGCACATGAGGGTGACACGTGTCGTTTAGCGCTACGCGCTAGTTTATTAGCGCACTGCGGTTTTAATTTATGAGCGCGCTGCGCTGGTTTGTGGGTGCGCCAGTGAGTGACACGTGGCGCGCTTGGCGCTGAGTGCCAACCCAAGAGAGCAGTGCGCTGTTTTCAGGAGCGCAAAGCGCAAGCTGTGTCTGTGGTTGACACGTAGCATGTTTTGGCGCTGAGCGCCGATCCAAAGAGCGTAAAGGCATGGTTCATGAGTGCAAAGCACTTTACACTAGCGCAAAGCGCATCAGATCAAATTTAAGATCAAAGAATAAGTTTATGTTCTTCAAAGGAGGCCTTGCCTCAAGATCCAAGAACCAAAGTTCTTGTTTTTATTAAAAGGCTCTGCCTTTATAGATCAAAAGATCTGTGAATGAAGTAAAATACTTCTTTTTTATATTTTTATGATTAGATCTTTTAATCCTTTATGTTTGATCAAAGATCTTGGTCTTTTTTATAGATCTAAGATCTTTTTAGAAGATGTTCCTTCTTTTTACGAGATGATTTCATCTCTGTTATTCAAGAATTAATTCTTTACCTTTAAAGATGAAGAAATGATCTTCTTTCTTCAAAGGCTTGTCTTTCTTTCTTTTTGAGTTTTTCTCAAAGTTTGCAGAGAGTTTTTTCTATTTGAGACTTGAAGTCTTGGGGCCTTTATATAGGGCCAATTGATTTATTAAATCAGTTGAAGAGATTTTTCTCTGATTGATTTGGGAATATTTCCCACCGTTGGATTTTTGATCCTAAGGTTTCTGTTTTACAGAAAATAATCTTCTTATTTTAATAAGATTGAAAAATCTATCCATGACAGAATTTTAATTCCGATTAAATAATAATTTATTATTATTAGAACTTTTGATCTAACGGCGGGGAATTCTTTTAATTCCAGCGCTGGCGCACTTAGCGCTAGCGCACCTACGTTTGACACGTGGCACGCAGCGCAGAGCGCAGCGCAACTGCGCTAACACATCCGTGAAAGTGCACGGCGGCGCCCCAGCCGTCAATCCGACGGCCAAATGCGGAAGCGGAGATAAACATTAATTTTGCAAACTAGCAAACCGGCACCACCGCACACTAAAACCCGGATCGAACCATTAACTAGTCCTAGCTAACTACAAGAAGGGGAATAGAGATATACCGAGTGATCCGAGTCCTCCGTCGTCGTCCCGATCTCCCGCGGAATGTCCTGTCTCCACCTCGTCGCCGGAAGTGCACCACATCGCCTACATCTTTTACGGGCTCCCACCTCAATGCCGAGGTAACTCGGGCACGAAGCTGGCTAGTCGACGTGCCCAAGGTTTGCTATAGAATATAGTGTAGAGGCTTGTGTCTCATTTGGGGTTTATGGAGGTGCCATTTTTATGGAGGGATGATACAAGAACTATGTAGAGGGACTTGGGGATTTTTGGAGCATGAAAAGAACAACAATTCCCAATCCAAAAATTTGGACAGCCCCATACATGCTTGGCCGGCCAAAACAATGAGGGAGAGAGTAGAATGTGAGGGTGAGAGTGTATCAAAAAATGAAGGGAGCCACACCCTCATCCAAGTGAGAGAGAGGTCAAAAGATATCATGAAAGGAAATCATCACAAAACACAAACCCACACTCAACCACAACCATCATCAACAATCATGTCCACAAAAGTCATGCCATCATGACACAAAGAAAGTCAAGTGATGGTGAGCCATCATGATCCAACAAAATGCAAAAGACCCCCTCCACAAATGCTTATTTGCACAAATGCAAATAAGCCCTCCTCCACCAATCTTCGGCCATTGAAAGATACAAATGAAAATGGCCGAAACGGAAAGCAAACTGGCAACTCCAGAAAACTGGTCCCGTAATAAATTACAGGAAAACCCCGATACTGTGCATACACACCCGCATTTGTATTCCGACCGAAATACAAATGCAATGAGACAAAGTCTACACTGTACTATATTAGGATCCGGCTTAAACCAAAGCCGGCTAGTAATATCCGTCCGATCCTGATCCGTGCAATACCGCACGTATCTGATCGAACCCTGCCATATGTCCTTACGGCCTATAGTACTAACCGTCCGATCCTGATCCGTGCAATACCGCACGTATCTGATCGGACCCTGCCATATCTCCATACGGCCTCCACAGCTTTTCGCCCGAAACTTGAGTAACTGAATATGGGGGACTCTAAAGACTCGTCAACACCTTGGTTGTGGATTTAACCACTAGCACGTCAGAGGTATAAGCCAATACGTAACGGGCTACCAGGTATTGACCAAAAGGGACGTCTGTGAGCGAACTCAGCCTGACACCCTACTGAGCCTGTCAGGGACAATATCCGTACAGTCCGGTCCGTTCGTCTATGAGCATCGCATGGCGGGCCTAGGGGGTTGGTAAAAGTCAGACCCCCAAAAGCGGTACAAGTCGTGTCGGAGCGTAGCCCAGAACACCCTAAGATACTACTGGAATACCTACCAGTAAATCTCCTGCCTCGGCCGAGGGCTTTGTGTAATGGCTCTCCTAGACACAGCGCGACCTCACCCCCAATACCGGGAGAGACGAACCCCTGAAGATACGCTCACTGCCTCCATGTGGCTCGAGACTGTACCTAACTAAAACCTGTTTGCACGTCTCCTTTGAGCGTGGTAGGGTAGTAATCAAAGTACAGTGGGAACTCACACGAGACAAATGACGATCCCCAGGTCGATGAACTAACCTGTACACATGTCACCAGGGAACTGCCATCTGACGTCTGGTATATGACCAACTAGCATGTTCCCGGCGAGTCCTGTTCGGTGTACTCATAACCCAATGAGCACCTGTATACATCTTAGGTGATCTAACTGACACCAATGGCTTGTGAGACCGGCCACCGCCCCTCGTCGGGGTCTCGACTGTATACACTAGTCTACTCTGGAGAAACGATGCCCTGTCTCGAATCTCCCACGACTAGGGACCATTTAAGGATGTGCTTATAGACCTCCATCTCCCACTTATATGATCGCCCTCATACTGCTGGTGGTTAAGCAAGAATCCTAGGGGCTCTATCAACGTGTAATAGTGACCTGTCAGGTCACCTAAGGCAGTACACGATGATAAAGATAAACCAGATAGCATACTATCATCTCGAGTAAGACTGTCCTACCGGGATAAGTCCTCCCTCAATCATTGCAATCACGTGCCTGTGATCCAATAATTGACTCTGAGTGCACTATCTCCAACAATCTCCCACTTGCACTCAAGGCTAATTATTGCGATATAGCATACTCACAGCCCGTGTGATACCGAACACCCAACTCCTCTACTTGTGAGTCTCACAAAACTCGTTTGCGAAACTATTGCGTTCGAGGAATAGCCTCAGTGAGTGGATCCGCCTAGATGTTTCTTTCTATGTCTCTCTATATCTCATGTTCGCGGAGAAAGCCATCTCCCGAAATGAGCAATACCTGTCTTAGAATATGTATGGTTGTCTGATGGGACCTAGCTCATAAATGAACTTCAAATCCAAACTTCTTAGACTGTATCGTCAACTGAACTTAATCAGTATCCTGCGCCATGCCACCCTCAGTATTGCCTTGGACCACCTGTCCAAAATACTGCCCATCGTCAGAAGGAAAACTATAACTCTGACAACCTCCCTGTCGTCCAAGTCACCTTGGAAGCCTGGAATGATAACTGTCTCCCGAATGAGGCTATCGTTATCATATCCCTAGAACATCCACTTATGTTCTAAAACTGCTTCCGACTGTTTCTCCAGGATTGGATTAACGTCAACTTATTGCATCTAATGCAAGAACAACATCTGGTGTGGTACTTGACATCTCATGATTGACTCAATTGCCTAACCAAGTGATCTGCCAATCATGCACATCCCTCTCCCCTTTAGTCTGTAAGACATCTTTAGAGAGGGTGACTCCATCACCTGCAGGTACACTACCGTGCCAAGAGTCGTCCATTCTAAATACTCTTAGAATGCTGTCTAAGTACCCTGATTGGGAAACCACCCAAATCTAGATCTAAAACCATAGATCTAGTAACCAGTATGTCTGATATAATGTCCAAGTCCCATGTGGAGAAACCACTGTGTGACGACCAAAGTATAACCGATCATAGTATAGGAGTATCTTTTCCTACTCTGTGTATGTCATCCAAATACCATGACATCACACCCTACTACCTTCTTAACAGATCCATCCCCTATTCTGATGAAGTCAAGCCTATGACTGTCACGTCAGAAATAGATGATCTATCTCCGCAATATCTGCTTTAGTCTATAAATAGACATAAGCCACCTGTCCACTAATGCTTCCGCTGCTCCCACTGACTACGACAACCCTCTGGCAGAGTCATATAAACGTACACTTCTAAAGCAAGTTTAGAACGATGCTATATTCATCCTTCTGCCGGGTCTCACAGTCTGGAACAACAGCAATGGCAAGTGTGGGTAAACAAGAACTTCCCTGTCACCGTCCTTGAGGCTACCGGAGTACCTCTCGGGTGCCTGAAGTTACCCACCTGTCTGTGGAGTGGCCAATGGAATGTCAAACCAGATTGAATCTTTAGGTTCCTATCAAATCTTCAGTAATCGTTTGCGGTTCTGGAATCACTTCTAGTTCTACCATACTCCCACTACTGTTTTCTGAAAAATCCATTTTATTTAAAACTGTGGCGAGTTCAGAACAATATCACTATTGATCTTCCAGATGGTAGAAAGTCAACCCTCGTCAAAGCCTGGGTCAACCCACAAACAGCCATTACAGAAACGTGCCTTGAGTTGTCCAGTGTCTGGTTTTAATCATAAACCGGACAACTCCCCGTACCTTAACAACGTTAAGATATGAACTGTTCTATATCCAATATAGAACCAGAGGCACTGATTTAATTGAACCAGATTCAAATCATGCAGCTGTCCCCAGTGCATGTCAACTAAACGGAAGGAGGCCTATCAGCGTTACTCAACTTAGGAATGCTTCCAATTATGAGTAACCTGAAAGAGAAGCAAGTTCCCTAAATCATTACTATTAACTGAATACCGTATACAAGTGTCTACATCTTCGATCACTTTGAAGAATCCCGATACTTGCTACACCTGGTTCTCTACTCTATTCAAATACCTATAACTTCTCCAAATTCGGACCCTGTGTTTCCACGAAACACCTGTCTAAAAACTAGAGAAGTCATGAGTAAACCAAATATAGTACGAGGACCAACCCCTCTGTCCTGATGGACCCTGGACAACATGCAATACTCTGTATAAGTCCCTTGAGTCTAATAACTCACTCCCTGTGTGTCGTAGGTTGAAAACTGTACTTATGGTTAAGAAGAATTACACCGCTGTTTAATGCTCCTTACCTAACCATCCACTGATATAGGTAAATGTCATCGACATAATTTCAAAAAGATATATCTCACTCTATGAAAATAGACGTACAGATATATCAATTTGAAATTGGTGCATGACAGCGGATATTCAAAACCAAATATTTGCCGACCGGCAAACAGTCCAGGTGACTTCCTCAAATATCACCGATTACAACAAATCCCGATATAATAAGGATGATCACCCAATTCCCAATAACTTACTCCCACTCATCATCTGTAAAACCATACAGATGTGAGAATCGTACCTGGTGAATACATACCCTGGAGTAAGGACTAATTGGGAAATCAGTTTTCTTTTAACAGTACACAGTGAAACTGAAACATTGAAATGTTTCGATGGGGTATCCCGGTATTCCTAGTAATGCCTCTTCCAGATTCACGACTGTAACCGTGTAATTCTTTGCCACCTCTCCAAATCCCTTTATATGTCTTTAGTCATTACCTTCTGCACACCCCTTAGGCCAAATGGTTTTCTTCCTTCCCTACCGTTCGGCACCGGCCTATGGTTTGGAAGAAGACTATCCAATAAGCATAATGGGTGTACTGTCCTAATCCTAGGAGCACTCGCAATGCGAGAGAAGGTGAAGACAAAAGATACCTGAATAAACCTTATTCCTATTTCTCCTGAACCAGAATCCATCCCCGAATTGGAACAAGTTCCTTTCGAGTTCGTATATAACCATACGATGGAGTATCCAATAAACTGTGGATCTTCGTAGTGATACGGAGTGTCCTGGAGAAATACAAAGGTGAAGTGGGAGTGGTAATGGAATACTTGGTTTGGTCGTGAATATCAGTCGCAATTTACTTTGCCCTCCTTCTAATCCCTTTCTTTGTCTTTACATAATACCTTCTGTACACCATCGTTAGGCAAATTGGTTTTCCTCATTCCCTACCGTTCGGCACCAGCCTAAGGTTCGGAAGAAGACTATCCAATTTGCGTAATAGGTGTACTATCCCCTAATCTAAGGGGTACTCACAACCTGAGAGAAGGAAAAAGGAAAAGACAACTAAATAGTCCTATCCGTTTCCTCCAGAACCTGAAACCATCGTCGAATTCTTTCGAGTTCGTATATAACCATACGATGGTTTTGTCCAATGGAAATGGACGTTCGTAGTAATACGGGGTGTCCTGGAGAAATAGGTAAAAGTAGGAGTGGCAATGAGATTCGCAACTCTGACAATCCAAAAGCCAGTGTTTAAGAAGGTTCGGTCAATTTTGGTCTCTGAGTCATAGTCTTAGGGTCGGGTCAATGGTCGCTGCCAAAGAGAGAGAGAAAAGAAACACTCAGCGTGCACTCTAACCTAGATCAGAATGGTTACCAATTTATCTAATCTGGAAACCTCCCACTGTACCGTCAAATTCTCCTCCAAACCTGAAAGAAGAATTAGTCGGGGTCACCCGAGGAGTAAACTAACTCATCAGTGGGAATCGGGATCCAACTATCACCGCATGATAACGTGACGGAATCCGCTCACGGTATCACACTCCAGAAGGTATGCGCATATCTGGCAAGTTTCAGTTCTTTTGAAACTCCCGATGTGATTTTTGCCCCATGCTCTTATGACCTTGGCGTGAGGTCAAAATATCATAAGTCACATGTCAAGTTCTACCCATCATTATCCAGGTTAATTTGAATCCATCCGTACATACCCTTGACGTAGGCCAAAATAGTAGTACGACTGTCCTAAACCAACGCATCTATCTATGCAACAGATAAATACCCGGCAGCTACCAAACACTATGCCTTGGCGTGAGGTCAAAATACATAGCTTGAATACTACCGAATATTTAACTGAAATGATGGAGGGCTACGAATGGTTTCTGGCGAAAACCTTTAACGTAATGAACTTGATATCGTTGAAGGAACCGGATAGCTTTTAAAAATATAGTGACGAAAACCTTCGCTAAAGAGGTCACTCCCGGTGAGGGGATCTCGGCTCTTTCCCCGCAGAATGAGGTGCAGGATATTCCAACTGAATACCATGATGCAAAGCAAGAGTAATCGGCTATAGTGAAGTTATTGCCCTGACGCAAACTTCTGTCCAAGGGGTCACTCCCGGTGAAGGGATCTCGGCCCTTGCCTCGTCGACTGAGGAGCAGGATATTCCAACTGAATACCACGATGCTAAACAAAAGTGAACGTCCTTGCAATAACAGCTTTTTGAAAAGTGTTCCAACAATATCAGATTAGGTTTGTTTTTAACTTGCATTGATCCGAATCAATGCAGTCCTATCAATTGATCACACCACAAAGAACGAAAATAATATGATGTACGTATATGCCATCCGCATTCGCCACTGGGTCCCGTCATTACCCGTTAGGTTAGCTAACTAACGACAGAGCGGGGACTGGACTAGCGCGGATGCAAAATATATACAACATCTACTAATATATATACCAATATATTATATTCGCTCAAGGCGTGATAAAATGCAACATCACAGAAATGTACAGCATCACAGAATAAAACAGATATCTGGGATCCCCTGGTTTCACAGAGGCGCTGAAACCCGACGTTCCCCTGGTCGTGTGGATAGCCTGTGCAATGAAATCCTAGACCCCTACGGGCGCGGCAAGTCACCCGCCAAAACTTGAAGCGAGGCAGCCCCCTTCAGCACCGTGAATGGACCACCCAGCACTTCACGGAATCCGGTAACTTGGGCACCCCTCCTGGGTCAACCTGTACCCCCTACGAGTGCGGCGAAAAGCCCGCCAATCCTAGAGTGAAGCCCCCTCCGTCTCAATGCCATGAGATGCGGGCCCGTTGCCCTCTAGAACCCGGCTATCCGTGCACCCCTCCGCGGGGTAATCCTAGTACAGAAAGTAAAATATACATACAACGGGTACATCGACCGCAATCTGGTCGTGCCCCAAAATAATAATACAATCAGGCAGTGACGGCAGTCCACATGTCGGACGCTCGCCCCGCAATATCAAATGTACATAATACAACAAAACACTGTACTAGCATTGCATCCAGGCTATCCCTACGACCGATCCGCAACATCACAGCAAAATCACAAAACATCAACGTGAAAATCACGTTCGCAAATCCGTCTAACCGGGCTATAGCAGTTAGACAGGATTTACCGATCAAGTGACATTCACGGTCGTAGATATAATGTAAATACTGTGAAATAATGTGTTTAAAATATCCGATCGATCAAATTTTAACAAGTGGGCCCCCAAGTACTACTGTAGCACACCAAGAAATTCTGGGCCCAAAATTAATATTCCAAAACCCCTAAAATCACCCCAGAAGCCCACTGAAAAAGTTTGACCAATTGAACTTTCCATACTGCGGCGGAACCGCGGCCCAAAGTGGGGTTTGGCCGCGGTTCCGCGCTCCCCTTGAACGATCAATTTGTCGAATTTCTCCAGTAGTCTTAGAACTTCCAGTACATTAGTTTTTTACAACCTGAAAAATTTTTCGACTCCAAAAAATTTCAACAGAAAACTGATGCATGTGAAAAACACGGATTTTGGAATTTTGGTCGATCGGAAATGTAAACACATTAAACAAAGCTAGACTAAGTTAATGGCGAGGCTCTGATACCACTGAAAGTGCACGGCGGCGCCCCGGCCGTCAATCCGACGGCCAAATGCGGAAGCGGAGATAAACTTTAATTTTGCAAACTAGCAAACTGGCACCACCGCGCACTAAAACCCGGATCGAACCATTAACTAGTCCTAGCTAACTATAAGAAGGGGAATAGAGATATACCGAGTGATCCGAGTCCTCCGTCGTCGTCCTGATCTCTCGCGGAATGTCCTGTCTCCACCTCGTCGCCGAAAGTGCACCACATCGCCTACATCTTTTACGGGCTCCCACCTCAATGCCGAGGCAACTCGGGCACGAAGCTGGCCAGTCGACGTGCCCAAGGTTTGCTGTAGAATATAGTGTAGAGGCTTGTGTCTCATTTGGGGTTTATGGAGGTGCCATTTTGGTGGAGGGATGATACAAGAACTATGTAGAGGGACTTGGGGATTTTTGGAGCATGAAAAGAACAACAATTCCCAATCCAAAAATTTGGACAGACCCATACATGCTTGGTGTTCATATCAGATTTTTGCATTTTCATACCGTCCAATTTTTATCACATTGCATATCCGTAGATACTCTTGAGCCGTGTTTGCTAGTCAATTACAGGATACAGGTTCTCGGTTCCAAAACGGTGAAATTCATGGAAAACACGACAAAATCCGGGTTCCTGCCAACCACAGATAAAACACGGTCTCCGCTCTTCATCCGTATGTTGCCAAATACCGGTTTAGGAAGACAAAATATCAAATCAATGTCACCTTCATGCACAAAGCACAAAGGCAACACCAAACCCAAGAGATCTACGCGGAGCTCGAGGAAATCAACCACAAAAAAGTCCACCTTTGCTTAATAGAAATTCTGGAAGAATTAGGAAAGAATTATCAGAAAATACACACACCAGACAAGAGGGGACAGGAGAACAGGAAACGTGCACAGAAGACCTAACCCTAAGTCGACAAGAGGGGCGCGGATCCGCGGCCATAGGGGGCTATAGGCGGCGGATCCGCGGCCGTACAGTCAGGTCAGAGCATGGGCTTTTGGGGGCAGTTTGGTCATTGCATCAGGGTTCTGTTGGTTGCCCTAGGGTTTCATTTCTTGGCCTATAAATAGCCCAGAATTTTGTGAAGAAAAGGTCCAATTTTGTATTCTCATTTTGCCTAGTTTTAGTGTTGTTCTTCTTCCTCTTCTCACCTCTTCTCCATTAAACTTGTAGTGAGCTTTTGAGTGAAGAGTGATGAATAAAGAAGACTATTTTTATTATTATCATGCTTATCTCTTTCTTTACTTGTTATAATTGTTGTAACTTTAAATTCGTTAAGTAGTTGTTGTTATTTCTTTGTTGTTTCTTTCTTCTCTTTTTTCTTTATCCTTACATACGACAATGATACTTACGCTCGATCCTCGCCAAGGTGAGGTCGCAAACAGTTAGTCGTATTCTTCTAATCTCCTTCTTTCTATCTTCCTCTTTTGTGTTGTTTTGTTTTTCCTATCATGAAGTGTGAGTAGTTCTTTACTTGTTAGGGTAGGATAAGGGAAGTTTGAGAGAAGAAAATCTCTCTCACTCTTTCCTTGCCCAACAACTTGAATCGACTCCCGTTAATTGAACCACAATCCGCTCCTTACGGCACCCTATCCTACATGATAGCGGTGATTCCGTAGTGAGACCGGTTGTGGTTGAATTAACCGGAGGTTATGGATAAGAGCCAAGAACGGACGGACAAGCACCAAAAGGAAGACTTATGCGTTGGAAAGCCTAGCTTATACTCGCAAAGTCCTTCCTAGTCGTGCTAATCCCCGTTGTTGCCGATTACCGTAACACCGATATTAAGTGGGGCAACGAAAGATGTGGAGACTCCTAACTCAAACCAACCTAATCCTAACCCTAACAAGCTCTCTTTAAATATCAACTTAACACTTAGATAACCACAACAAAATCTGAACAACCGGACTTAACTCGTCGAAAAACACATAGAAAAAGATTCCCATCTCCCTGCGGACGACCCGTACTCAACCGGCTAGCTACAAGCGAAACCGTCTTGATTGCGGTATTTTAAACTAAACTTGAACACGCACGTATCCTATCAATCAAATGGCGCCGTTGCCGGGGAGACGGTAGTTTGTTTCCTTGTGTAATTTCGGGTTAATTTGTAAGTATATAAAAAAAACGAAAAAAATATATACTTTGTAAAAGAAACCATCTTGTTATTCTTGATTAGTTTTTGTGCAAGTGTGCAGGAAATACGAAGCTCAAGATCGACGCCAAAGACATTGGAAATACGGAGTTCAAGTACAGTGCCAAAGACGTGGGAAGATAGACCCACATTTTCGCGGCTACACCGCGACGGACAAAAACGAAGCATCCGGTCTACTGTACAAATCTGGAACTGTTACAGTAAGCAAATCAGAATTACCCACATCCAGACAGGCAGAGGACACCAAGAAGAGGACACCCAATTTTTTTCAGAGCCCTAATTCATCTACCTAGCCGCGGATCGGCGGCCTAAGCAGGTGTTTGGCCGCGGAACCGCGGCCATTCAGTGCAGTCAGGGTGCCATTTTCTCTGTAAGCTCTCCTCTCCTCCTTCCCACTCCTCTGAACTCCACTGAACTGTGTTTCTGCAGCTTTCTTTGCGCAAATTCTTCTCCCCCTTCCAATAAACTGTTCTTGTGCAGGATTCTTTGCGCCGCAAATAAAAATTGTTTGCAGTTGATTTGTTACTGCTTTGCATTCTTTAATACGGACTTAAGGGGCTTGAAACCAATCCAGATTGGGTGGGGATTTCATCACCCTTCCCAGGACCCCAAAAATCACTAAAGCATATGCATTGTCCATTGTAAATTAAAAAATACTAGACTTCAGCCCTAAGGACTTCGTGCTCATTAGGAGAAGATAAACCGTGTTTAGAACCTCGCTTAACCGTATATTGTTTACGGGGTGTTTAGGAAAGTGTTAAAGGCGCAACCGCCGAAAGAGAAAGGGTTATTTAATTAAGGAACTTCGCGAAAGCGTTGGACAACCTCCCCTTATCTCTGCACTTACCTGGCCTCGTGATCAGTGTATTTTTAAGCCCGTTTCTCGACATTGTTTAACTTCGACAATCAAGTTCAGGAGCAGGTCTAGTAGACCTAGGTTACCCTAGATCTAGGTGTGATTGTGCATATCTTGTTTGTGATTGCTTAAGCCGTATTTCCGTACATACTTCTGTAAATCTCTTTCTAAAAACAAAAAAAAAATCAAAAACTTTTATAAAAACTTGCCCTTTTGTCGCCAAATCCATTTTCACCCACCACCCATCGCCTTTCTCCATTGACGTTTTCTTACCCTCACCTTCTTCGCTTTGACTATACTAAACTCGTTTAGTGTATGTCCGCTTGGACTCGGGACACTAGCGCCCGTCTAGTCCGCGTTACGTTAGTCGCGACCGACTACGCGATCGACTCCGAAGTCGATACTCCGTCCACTCCTCTTTCTCCCCTTCCTTTGCCGGCCAACTCCGACGTTGACCGGAATTCTGTTCATACATCTTCACCTTCACCTTCACCTTCACCAACCTCTTCTTCCGCGATGTTGGGATTTAATCCGAACATCTCGTTGACCACCCCTGGATTGGCTCCACCTCCTACGGAGACCAATCTTCCACCACCTCCGCCTGTTGTAGCGCCGCAGCGAATTGCGCTCCAGGATCGTTTCTACCCTACCCGTTCTGCACTTCCCACATGCCTTTCTCTTCCTCCGGCCAATGGGGACAACTTTGAAATTAAGCCCCATTTCATCAACATGCTTCCACGTTTTCATGGGCTTGAATCTGAAGATGCCTATATCTTCATTAACAAATTTCAAAACGTCTGTGCCATGATGAAAACAACCCAGCTGTCGGACGATGCTATACGTCTACGGGTCATTCCGTTCACTTTATGCGATCTCGCAGAAAAATGGCTGTATAGCACCGCTTCCCACTCAATCACCAGCTGGGACGAGTTTGTTAAAGCGTTTCTGAAAAAATTCTACCCAAATCATAAGACCGCAAGAATTCGAAATGAGATCAACCAATTCTCCCAGCTTCCTTCTGAACCCTTCTGGAAGTGCTTTGACCGGTACAAAGACCTTCTTGTTCAGTGTCCTCACCACGGTATAGAGAAATGGCAACTCTGCCAAACCTTATACGAGGGACTGAACCCAGCAACGAAGCAGTTGCTGGAAACCATCTGTCAGGGCTACTTCCTATCCAAATCTGACGAGGAAGCGTGGCAGTTCTTTGACGATCTTGCGGAGCAAACGCTACAGTGGGAGAGCACCAGACCGACTTCTTCTTCTTCTACCTCCACTTCCACCGGTCAGTCTAGGGTAGGAATCCACCAACTCGATGTCTCTATTGTGATGAAAGCTGAAATGGCTGCAATAACACGAAAGCTTGAAGCGATAGAGAGCAAATTTTCTGCTCCTGCCCCCACACCTGTTCTCCCCCTTCGTACCATCTGCGCTTGTTGTTCCGACCCTTCCCACTTGACCGAAGAGTGTCCTTACAATCCACCCTCGCAAGGACAGGATCAGGTTAATGCTGCCTTCCAGCAAAGACCGAGGAATGATCCATACTCTTCCACCTACAATCCCGGTTGGAGGAACCACCCCAATTTCGCCTGGAATCAGAATCAGAATCAATTCCAGGGCAACAATTTCCAAAGGGGCCCTCCGCCGCAACAACAAGCGCAACAACAAACTCAGTATCAGCAGCCCTTCCAACCCCAACCTTACCAAAACCAGACGAACAACTTTGCACCCAACAACTCTTTTCCACCAAACAACAACTTTGTTCCGTCCAACAACGATAAGGTTTCCTCGCTCGAGCGAAGTCTGGAGGCGTTCGTTAAACAGTCGACCCAATCCACCGCCAACATCCAGTCTTCGATTCAATCTTTAGTGCAACACACTGCCGCACACGGGCAAAGCATCAAGACCATCGAGGCCCAGATTGCACAACTGAACGCGGCCTTGAGCGAGCGAGAGAAGGGGAAGCTCCCGTCCCAGCCACTTCCAAATCTCGGTCACCCACATAATGCACATGTTGCTCTTGAACAACAAAACCATAATGTGAGTGCCGTGACCACACTGAGATCAGGGAGGATGCTGCCAAACAACATTGGCAAACGGATCAACGATGATGCCCCGGCCGCTGCTTCTTCTTCTTCTCCTTCTTCTTCTTCGTCTTCCGAGCCTATTCTCCGTTCTTCACAAGGCTCTCCCTCTTCTTCTTCTGCTCTGAACGGACCCACTTCTCACTCCACGAAAACACCTATTCTGGGATCCGTTCCAACTCCAAAATCTCCTCCTCCAGCATTAGACTCAACCAATTTTCAAAATGTTCCATTTCCAAACCGGTTGAGGTCTAACAAACAAAATCCACAAATGGAGAAGATTTTGGAGTTATTCAAGCAAGTTAACATTAACATTCCTCTTTTAGATGCTGTCCAACAAGTCCCATCTTACGCGAAAATCTTAAAGGACTTGTGCACGAAAAAGAGGAAGTCTCAGGTACCCAAGAAAGTTTTCTTGGCTAGTGCTGTGAGTGATGCCCTTTACCCAATCTTTACCACAAAAACGGAAGGACCCTGGCTGTCCTACGATTTCAATTACTATTGGGGATAAGAACATCAACCGCGCACTATTAGATCTTGGTGCCAGTGTTAACTTGCTTCCGTATTCAGTATACGAGCAATTAGGCGTCGGAGAGTTGAAACCCACACACTGCACTCTCCAAATGGCCGACCGATCGATCACCCACCCTAGGGGTGAGCTAGAGGATGTGTTAATAAAAGTCGGGGACTTCATATTCCCCGTCGACTTCATTGTCTTAGATACACAGCCTGTAGCTAACCCCCGGAATCAAATTCCGGTGATACTCGGTCGCCCATTTCTCGCAACCTCAAATGCTGTGATCAATTGTCGCAATGGTTCGATGAACCTCTCTTTTGGAAATATGACAATTGAACTCAACATTTTTAGGTTGGGGAATCAGCCCGCCGAACCTAATGCTCATATACTGGATGTCTGCTCGATCCAGGAGATCACACCAGAAGAGTGTGAATTCGAGGAGTTTCTGTTTGAACACGATAATCTTGACGCCACTAGTGCGTTTCTCTTCGAACCTGCTGCTGCTTCTGCGCCCAACAACGAATACGAGTGTTTCACATTCTTGAACGATCTTAGCCGCGCACAACCCGAGTTTGAATCTTTCGACTTTCCGGATGAGTTACCTGAACCATCCAACTCGGTTGCCTACACTCGCTTTGAACCTTTGCTGGAGTCCTCTGAGTTCGAGACCTTTGCACCGGTCTTGCCTTCCATCATTTCACCTCCAACGCTCGAACTCAAGCCGTTGCCGTCTCACCTTAAGTATGCTTACTTAGGTGAGAACGAGACCCTCCCTGTCATCATTTCGGCTTCTCTAGCTCCAGAGCAAGAGAAAGCCCTTCTCGCGGTCTTGCACAGCAACAGGCAAGCTTTTGGCTGGTCCATGGCGGACATCAAGGGGATTAGTCCCCTCATCGTTGAGCATCACATTCATCTGATGGATGATGCCAAACCAGCCCGGGATCCACAAAGACGTCTTAATCCAGTCATGAAGGAGGCTGTGAAGAAGGAGATCGTCAAATGTCTAGATAGTGGTATCATTTACCCTATCTCTGATAGCCAGTGGGTTAGCCCCATTCACGTTGTCCCCAAGAAGTCAGGTATCACGGTCATCACCAACGAGGCGAATGAGTTAATCCCTACTCGCACCCAAACTGGGTGGCGAGTTTGCATTGATTACAGAAAACTCAACGCCGCAACGCGGAAAGACCACTTTCCGCTACCTTTCATTGACCAGATGCTTGAACGATTGGCCGGACATGAGTACTATTGTTTTCTTGATGGCTACTCTGGCTATAATCAAATTCCCATCGCCGAAAAAGACCAGGACAAGACCACTTTCACTTGTCCTTTCGGCACGTTTGCATATCGACGCATGCCCTTTGGGTTATGCAATGCGCCCGCTACCTTCCAGCGGTGTATGATGGGAATTTTTTCTGACATGGTGGAAAAATTTCTGGAGATTTTCATGGATGACTTCTCCATCTTCGGCGACTCCTTTGACGAGTGTTTGCTGCATCTTGACGCTGTCCTTACCCGATGTAAGGACAAGAATCTCACTTTGAACTGGGAGAAATGCCACTTCATGGTGCGCGAAGGTATTGTCCTAGGACATATCATCTCGCAAAATGGCATAGAGGTCGACAAAGCAAAGATTGAGGTCATTTCCAATCTGCCTCCTCCCCGTTGCGTCAGAGATATCCGAGCCTTCCTTGGCCATGCCGGTTTCTATAGACGGTTTATCAAAGACTTTAGCAAGATTGCTAGGCCCTTGACTCTTTTGCTGGCCAAGGATACACCATTTGACTTCAACTCGAGCTGTGTGACTGCCTTCGAGTCACTAAAACGCTCACTCACTTCTGCTCCCGTTCTTTCTTCTCCTGACTGGACGCACCCATTCGAGATTATGTGCGATGCATCCGACTTTGCCATCGGTGCTGTCCTCGGACAACACATCAACAAGATGCCGCACGTAATCTATTACGCGAGCCGAACCCTGAACGACGCCCAACTTAACTATACAACAACTGAGAAGGAATTCTTGGCTGTTGTCTTTGCTTTAGAAAAGTTCAGGCCCTACCTCATCGGCTCTCCAGTCATTGTCTACACGGACCATTCAGCTCTGCGCCATCTTTTTGCGAAGAAAGATGCCAAATCTCGGTTAATACGTTGGATCCTCTTGCTTCAAGAGTTTGACCTTGTCATTAAGGACAAACGAGGATGTGAAAACGTAGTTGCCGACCATCTCTCACGACTTCCTTCTTCGCCTTCGCTTCCAATTCCGATCAACGACGTTTTCCCGGATGAACAACTCTTGACAGTATCGTGCGAACCCTGGTTCGCAGATATTGTGAACTATTTGGCCACGGGATTACTACCGACTGAATGGTCGAGTCAGGATAGACTTCGCTTCTTATCCCAAGTAAAACACTTTTACTGGGACGAACCCTACTTGTTCAAGTACTGTCCCGACCAGATTATTCGTCGGTGTGTCCCTGATGAGGAATTCAAGAGTGTGCTGTCATTTTGCCACGATCAAGCGTGTGGCGGGCATTTTGGGCCCAGAAAGACAGCTGAGAAGATCTTGCAATGTGGTTTCTACTGGCCACAACTCTTCAAAGACGCTCACGATTATTGCAAGACTTGCTCCCGGTGCCAACACATGGGCCGGATATCCCGGAGGAACGAGATGCCGCTCCAACCAATCTTGGTTGTGGAGATTTTCGATGTGTGGGGGATAGACTTCATGGGGCCGTTTCCCAGCTCTTTTGGGAACTTATACATTCTTCTAGCTGTTGATTACGTCTCTAAATGGGTCGAGGCTGTGCCTAGCCGGACTAACGACAACAAGGTTGTCGTTAGGTTCCTTAAAGAAAACATTTTCTCCCGGTTTGGGCACCCCCGAGCGATCATTAGCGACAATGGAAGTCATTTCTGCAACAGGACTTTCGAGGCCTTGATGCGGAAATACTCCATTAATCATAAGCTTTCTACGCCCTACCACCCCCAAACCTGCGGGCAGGCCGAAGTTTCAAATCGGCAAATCAAGCAGATACTGGAGAAGACGGTTTCCAAGAACCGTAAGGATTGGTCTCTGAAACTCACTGATGCCCTTTGGGCATTTAGAACCGCTTATAAGACCGACCTTGGCATGTCTCCCTATCGGCTTGTGTACGGAAAAGCCTGCCACCTTCCTGTCGAAATCGAGCATCACGCATTTTGGGCGATAAAGGAGTTGAATCTGTCTCTTGATGATGCGGGCAGCCATCGGAAGCTGCAGTTGAACGAACTGAGCGAGCTTAGGGATGAGGCTTACGATAACGCGGTTGTCGTTAAGAATCGAACGAAGGTGTTTCACGATAAACACCTTTTGCGCAAAACCTTCGTACCTGGTCAGCAGGTACTGCTTTACGACACCCGACTTCACTTCCATCCTGGAAAGCTGAGATCTCGCTGGAAAGGGCCGTATTTTGTGCGGAATGTGTATCCGCAGGGCGCTGTGGATTTGGAAAATCCAAAGGACGGTTCACTCTTCAAGGTGAATGGACACCGATGCAAACCGTACCTTAGCGCCGAACCAACAGAGGAGCTCCTGTTCTTACAGGAGCCGGTTTACCTTGCATGATCTTCCTCTGCCTACCTCCAAACTTCGGTTATCCAGCCAAGAACAGTGGACACTGTTCCAAATAAGTTTGGGGGTATGTACAAACCATTTTGTTTATTTTTGTGTATATTCTTTTTCTTTTCTTTAAAAAAAAAACAAATAAAAATTTGTATATTGCTAACCGACAATTTTGAACCTTCCAACTACTCTCTTCATGCAACGACAGTGAGGACACTGTCCAGTTTAAGTTTGGGGGTACGCTCGGTACGCATTTCTTACCTTCGCATGTATATTTTGCATCTGCATATTAATATCCATAAAATCCATAAAAATTTGAAAATTTTCTAAAAATATAAAAACCTTTTTGTCAAGTTAGCTTGTGAAAGAACTCTGATTCAACATTTCGACGGTTTTTGTTTGAAAAAAAATAGGAATGACTAAATCTTATGTTTAGATTTTGAAAACCTGAAAGATAACTCTCCTTTGAAGTTAACTATAGCTGATATACGTCTTTACATCACACTACACGTGTCGTGAGTTTTGGGAATTAGATGACAAGTCTTTCATGTTTAAACTTTTAAACAGATAAATGATTTTCTAAGGATCAAATAGGTTTGTTCTGAACTAAGTAATGTCAAGAATAGTTGATGAAGTAAAGCGAATATGAAGGAATGTTATTGATGCCGTAATTGGAGCTAAGTCTGAAAAATAACCCATCGGAAACTTGATTGGAATGATTACACACCAAACCCACTAAACACGTCTTTTATCCAAAAAATAATTGAACTGCCGGTTATATCTCCGTTCGTATTAAATCATCTGATTTTCACGCCAAACTGTCTTTTGTTTTTGGACCTAGGTAACTTGAGTAATTAAGTCCGCTGGGGTGTTTCTACACCTAATGCCCTAAAACCAACTGGTTTGGGTGCATTGGCCCAAAGCTCGCTAAGAAGCCTAGAAAGTCCAGTTTAAAACAAAGTCAAGCAAGTGTTCTCTCCGAGTTAAAATTCCTAACGGTTCTTTGTGTGAGAATAATCTTGATAAAAGACAGACTTTTATAAAAAAAAATTAACGGAGATATGAAGGTTTTACTCTTTGATAAAAACTATTGCACGTTCACAGAGGTGTGTATGAAATGAAAACAGGAAAAAGGTGGAGTGAAAAATACGACTTAGTTTCCTGTTAAGGAAGATAGAAATTCTGAAGTTGAAACCTTACTGGAAAACGAAACTTGAAAAATTCTTAACTCGTTATAAAACTTATGTGATCCTTTAAAAATTATTATCTGGGCTTTATTGTGCGACATGATGACTTTAATCGATCCTTCTGGAACTTAACGACACTATTTGCACTGCACGTAAAGACATATAAAATCTGTAGTTAAATAAGAAGTGAGGTGTGAAAAATAAAGGTTCGATGATCTAGACTTAGGATTATAGAATTGTTATTTTCTAAAACAAAACTTTAGGGTTTGAAGCTTAGTTATTTTACAAAACCAACTTGACCGGATTTTGTGGGTAGTATCCGCTGAAAACCCTCAGGAGACAACACTCCTCCTACTAGGGACACCTAGAGGTTTAACTGCTTGTTGCACATGCTCAGTGCAATCGCGTTCCCTGCGAAAATGAGGTTAGGAAATTATTTGGTGAATAAATGGACTTTGCTCGGGACGAGCAAATGATAAGTTTGGGGGTATTTGTTCATATCAGATTTTTGCATTTTCATACCACCCAATTTTTATCACATTGCATATCCGTAGATACTCTTGAGCCGTGTTTGCTAGTCAATTACAGGATACAGGTTCTCGGTTCCAAAACGGTGAAATTCATGGAAAACAATACAAAATCCGGGTTCCTGCCAACCACAGATAAAACACGGTCTCCGCTCTTCATCCGTATGTTGCCAAATACCGGTTTAGGAAGACAAAATGTCAAATCAATGTCACCTTCATGCACAAAGCATAAAGGCAACACCAAACCCAAGAGATCTACGCGGAGCTCGAGGAAATCAACCACAAAAAAGTCCACCTTTGCTTAATAGAAATTCTGGAAGAATTAGGAAAGAATTATCAGAAAATACACACACCAGACAAGAGGGGACAGGAGAACAGGAAACGTGCACAGAAGACCTAACCCTAAGTCGACAAGAGGGGCGCGGATCCGCGGCCATAGGGGGCTATAGGCGGCGGATCCGCGGCCGTACAGTCAGGTCAGAGCATGGGCTTTTGGGGGCAGTTTGGTCATTGCATCAGGGTTCTGTTGGTTGCCCTAGGGTTTCATTTCTTGGCCTATAAATAGCCCAGAATTTTGTGAAGAAAAGGTCCAATTTTGTATTCTCATTTTGCCTAGTTTTAGTGTTGTTCTTCTTCCTCTTCTCACCTCTTCTCCATTAAACTTGTAGTGAGCTTTTGAGTGAAGAGTGATGAATAAAGAAGACCATTTTTATTATTATCATGCTTATCTCTTTCTTTACTTATTATAATTGTTGTAACTTTAAATTCGTTAAGTAGTTGTTGTTATTTCTTTGTTGTTTCTTTCTTCTATTTTTTCTTTATCCTTACATACGACAATGATACTTACGCTCGATCCTTGCCAAGGTGAGGTCGCAAACAGTTAGTCGTATTCTTCTAATCTCCTTCTTTCTATCTTCCTCTTTTGTGTTGTTTTGTTTTTCCTATCATGAAGTGTGAGTAGTTCTTTACTTGTTAGGGTAGGATAAGGGAAGTTTGAGAGAAGGAAATCTCTCTCACTCTTTCCTTGCCCAACAACTTGAATCGACTCCCGTTAATTGAACCACAATCCGCTCCTTACGGCACCCTATCCTACATGATAGCGGTGATTCCGTAGTGAGACCGGTTGTGGTTGAATTAACCGGAGGTTATGGATAAGAGCCAAGAACGGACGGACAAGCACCAAAAGGAAGACTTATGCGTTGGAAAGCCTAGCTTATACTCGCAAAGTCCTTCCTAGTCGTGCTAATCCCCGTTGTTGCCGATTACCGTAACACCGATATTAAGTGGGGCAACGAAAGATGTGGAGACTCCTAACTCAAACTAACCTAATCCTAACCCTAACAAGCTCTCTTTAAATATCAACTTAACACTTAGATAACCACAACAAAATCTGAACAACCGGACTTAACTCGTCGAAAAACACATAGAAAAAGATTCCCATCTCCCTGCGGACGACCCGTACTCAACCGGCTAGCTACAAGCGAAACCGTCTTGATTGCGGTATTTTAAACTAAACTTGAACACGCACGTATCCTATCAATCACTTGGCCGGCCAAAACAATGAGGGAGAGAGTAGAATGTGAGTGTGAGAGTGTATCAAAAAATGAAGGGAGCCACACCCTCATCCAAGTGAGAGAGAGGTCAAAAGATATCATGAAAGGAAATCATCACAAAACACAAACCCACACACAACCATAACCATCATCAACAATCATGTCCACAAAAGTCATGCCATCATGACACAAAGAAAGTCAAGTGATGGTGAGCCATCATGATCCAACAAAATGCAAAAGACCCCCTCCACAAATGCTTATTTGCACAAATGCAAATAAGCCCTCCTCCACCAATCTTCGGCCATTGAAAGATACAAATGAAAATGGCCGAAACGGAAAGCAAACTGGCAACTCCAGAAAACTGGTACCGTAATAAATTATAGGAAAACCCCGATACTGTGCATACACACCCGCATTTGTATTCCGACCGAAATACAAATGCAATGTGACAAAGTCTACACTGTACTATACTAGGATCCGGCTTAAACCAAAGCCGGCTAGTAATATCCATCCGATCCTGATCCGTGCAATACCGCACGTATCTGATCGAACCCTGCCATATGTCCTTACGGCCTATAGTACTAACCGTCCGATCCTGATCTGTGCAATACCGCATGTATCTGATCGGACCCTGCCATATCTCCATACGGCCTCTACAGCTTTTCGCCCGAAACTTGAGTAACTGAATGTGGGGGACTCTAAAGACTCGTCAACACCTTGGTTGTGGATTTTACCACTATCATGTCAGAGGTATAAGCCAATACGTAACGGGCTACCAGGTATTGACCAAAAGGGACGTCTGTGAGCGAACTCAGCCTGACACCCTACTGAGCCTGTCAGGGACAATATCCGTACAGTCCGGTCCCTTCGTCTATGAGCATCGCATGGCGAGCCTAGGGGGTTGGTAAAAGTCAGACCCCCAAAAGCGGTACAAGTCGTGTCGGAGCGTAGCCCAGAACACCCTGAAATACTACTGGAATACCTACCAGTAAATCTCCTGCCTCGGCCGAGGGCTTTGTGTAATGGCTCTCCTAGACACAGCGCGACCTCACCCCCAATACCAGGAGAGACGAACCCCTGAAGATACGCTCACTGCCTCCATGTGGCTCAGGACTGTACCTAACTAAAACCTGTTTGCACGTCTCCTTTGAACGTGGTAGGATAGTAATCAAAGTACAGTGGGAACTCACACGAGACAAATGATGATCCCCAGGTCGATGAACTAACCTGTACACATGTCACCAGGGAACTGCCATCTGACGTCTGGTATATGACCAACTAGCATGTTCACGGCGAGTCCTGTCCGGTGTACTCATAACCCAATGAGCACCTGTATACATCTTAGGTGATCTAACTGACACCAATGGCTTGTGAGACCGGCCACCGCCCCTCGTCGGGGTCTCGACTGTATACACTAGTCTACTCTGGAGAAACGATGCCCTGTCTCGAATCTCCCACGACTAGGGACCATTTAAGGATGTGCTTATAGACCTCCAGCTCCCACTTATATGATCGCCCTCATACTGCTGGTGGTCAAGCAAGAATCCTAGGGGCTCTATCAACGTGTAATAATGACCTGTCAGGTCACCTAAGGCAGTACACGATGATAAAGATAAACCAGATAGCATACTATCATCTCGAGTAAGACTGTCCTACCGGGATAGGTCCTCTCTCAATCATTGCAATCACGTGCCTGTGATCCAATAATTGACTCTGAGTGCACTATCTCCAACAATCCGTGCTTGACACATGGCGCGCAGCGCAGAGCGCGGCGCAACTGCGCTAGCGCACCTGTGTTTGACACGTGGGTTCGACACGTGGCACGCAGCGCAGAGCGCAGCGCAACTGCGCTAGCGCCCCTGTGTTTGACACGCCGAGCGCAGCGCAACTGCGCTAACGCACTTGTGTTTGACACGTGACGCGCAGCGCAGAGCGCTGGATCTGAAGCGTTGCTTCAACTTTTAAAATTTGAATTTTTGAAACAGAGCTTTGCTCTGATTGGGGTGCGCTGCCTAGGGCGCAGCGCACCTGGCGCTGGCGTGTCTGCTTTTGACACGTGGCGCACAGCGCACGGGATCTGAAGCGTTGCTTCAATTTTGAATTTTGAAATTTAAAACAGAGATTTGCTCTGATTGGGGGAAACAAATGCCCCCCCACCGTTGCGCTCACGTGGCGTACACGTGAATGCAGCGGTGGCAATATCTGAACCTTTGGATCAACTCAGAAGTTGAGGAGGCGGTTCAGCGCCTATAAATAGGACCTTTTGGTCTTTAGATTATCTTCATCTTCTTCTCAAGAATTTTATTCAGAGCCTTGCTGTTTTGTTCAAGAACTTTCAAGAGTTAAAACTCTACTAAATTTAGGTAAAATTAAATTAAATTAATTCTAATAAATTGGGGTTTTTACCCATTAACAGAGCCTTGCTCTTCATAGATCTTTTGATCTAAAAAAAAACCCTTTAGGGTTTCATAAACAGAGCCTTGCTCTCATGAACCCATAGGTCTAAACAGATCTTTTTTTAGGGTTTCTTAGCCCATGAGTCAGAGCCTCTTTTGACAATATATAGATCTTTTGATGTTTTGATGAAGAACTCTTAAGAGTTTTTTTATGGATCTTTAAGATCCCAGAATTTTAATTCTCAAGAATTAATTTTCATTAATCTTTGATGGATTTCCATCATCATTACAGAGCTAGGCTCTTTAAGGAATTTTATTCTTTCGTGACCAGAGTTTGACAAGTGTAACTCTGTTATAAAGCTTTGCTCTGAAAGGGAGATTTTCTCCTTCTCCCGAGGGATTTCTCATTCAATGAGAATATTCTTTGAGGATTTCCTCATTAATTGACAGTCTCATCCAATGATGAGACTGTCTTATTAATTGATGTATTGTCATCTAGATTTTGTAGGTCCCCCTCTGGTCCCCTTTCCACTACATTGCAGTGTGGTACAAATTTTAAAGTGCCTAGCGTCGGGATTTTAAAATTAAATTATAGTACTGACGATCGAATTCTGTTCTTTCTCGCAGGCGACATGTCTTCCGATCTCTCTTTCCCATTTTTCCGTTCAGAGGGAGGATTCCCTGAGGCACCTGTGGTCCGGGAGGTTCTCGCGCTTATCAGAGACTATGACCCGGAACACAAAAACCTTCACTTATGGGGTAGGTGGTACGACCAGATAATCAGAGGTCGTCGAAACTTCTCTTGTGCGACGCCGTCAGAGCCGATCTCGTCGATTTCGTATGCAAATGTACCCCCGGTGAACTATGCCGTGGAGGTCGTTAATTGGACTTCGGAGGATCTTCTTCAACCTTCGATTGCCGCCATACCCATGCAGCTGTCAGCAGCTTTAGATACTTTGGGGCGGCGCATATGCCAGGGCGAATCACGCCCTTGGGGACAACCTTACAACATCGGGTTGACTCCCCGACATTCGGCCGGATATTTGCAGTGGGCCAGGTACATCTTGTCGGCGAAGAAAACACATTTGCTGAAGCTCGGCCTATATCCTGCAGTTTACGTGTCGCTGTTCCAATATTCTGCTCCTCCGACGTGGTGGATTAAGGCATTCGTGGAGCAATGGAACATCCCAACCCATACCTTTCTTCTACTGGACTGAGAAGTTTCCATCTCTTTAGAAGAATTTGCCGAGATTTCCGGTCTTCCGGTGAGGGGGAGCACTATGAGGAGCTGCTTCCTCTGGACGAATATGTTTTCGCCACCAAGCCAGTGGTGATGGGCCTAACACCGGAGAACGCCATCCAGCACCAGTTTCCGAGTCTGATAAAGGTGCTGAATATGTACGAGAGTCTTTTCTTGGAATCCGGAGGCCGGGGAGTTAGTTTCGCAGACTTCATTGCCCGTTTTCTTCGACCGGAGATTCTATCGCAACAGGGCGAAAAATTTGCCAAGCTCGATGATCCCTTCGGCTTTAGCTTAGATCGTCGACCAGTACTGGAAGATGATCAAAAAGGCTTTTATCTTCCCGATGCCGCAATCATCCCTTTGTCGGAAATCGCTGCTCCGGGCATCGACGAGGAGACTTTCTTTCTCGGGTTTCTGGGGCTATGGTTGTGCTGGTTCGCGCTCCCCATGCACCCTCGCTATATGAGGTCGTCCGTCTTATACCCAACACATCGAATGGTGGCTGGCATACAAGTGGCCATCGGGGTTGGCGGTCTGGCCTACCTGTACCATGGTCTTAGCGTGGCGGCGGATACAACGGAACCGGGGGTGCAAGCTGCTAACTTCCCGATGCAATACTTTACTTCGTGGATGGAAATGCACGTGCTCGGGGTGTTTGGTATTCATAAAAGACCCTCGTTTTTCGAGAAGTGCAAATTTCCCAGAATTATGCGGCTGGTTGACGCTTCCATCGTGAATCCGTCTCAACGGGAGGCTAGGGGGTTGCTTCTTCGTCCGCGCACGGTCGGAGCTGGTATGTCTTTTACGGACAAAGTCATGACGATCGGCCAGGAAACCTCCAAGACGATGCTGACATTGCGCGACATTTTTAAGGATGGGGCCTCCGTATTGAAAGCCCGGGAGATTCTTCACCTGTACTCCATTAGGCCGGGCTTCCTCGTATTCAGGCAAAATAATGCGGCGCTTTTTATGAGATACAACCCCCATCATTTTGCCCAGCAGCTGAGCTATAACCAGGGGGTTCCACTGGAAGCATTTTTGGAAAAACCTGCTGCCACCAGAGAGGGAATACGGGGTGCGCTACATCATTTCATGCGCTTGAATACGGGCTCCCACTTCTTCTTTAGCGAGCCGAGTTGCATTCCAAGGGCCCTCAACGTATACGGGGCTTGGTATCAATACGCAACGGGCGCTGTCATCAGGGAAGAGAGGCGACTGCTGCTCGATCGCAAGAGTGCGCCCCCCGCCAGCGATCGCAACGTCCCCTTGAAGTGACGGATTGCTGTCCCTCCTCCGCTAAGAGGAGATGTCGCAGTTGAGCCTCCACGTGTGCTAAGCCCCACACGTGGATTGCCCCGTGATCCTGTGGACGTGCCATCAGCGCCCCGTGCTCCCGTGGAGACGGTAAACGTGGTTTCACCCGAATCTGGCATGGGCTCGGATGTCGGGACCCGCCGTCCCAAAGTGCCCACGAAGCGTAAGCTGATTTTGGCTACGACCGGAGTTCGCGCGCAGAAGAGGAAGAAGAATTCGATCCTCTCTGCTGACGTTGTATTGGGTTAGGAACCTCATGCTCCTTATAATGAGGGCTTGAGTGAGTACGGGACCAACGACGGCCCATTTATGCCACCAGATGACACTGATCTAGCGGCTGCAATCGCAGCTTCCGAGCGATTGGCAAGTCGTGACGAGTGGTTGGCTAAACTCGCGCAATCAGGTAATTATTAGTTGTATTTTTCGTCATTGCATCATACCTCTATCATTGTTCTTGACTAACGCTTTTCCTTCTTTAATAGGCATTTCTACCGAAGAAGCTCTCGCTGCTTCTCTCGAGACTTTCGAGGAGGAGGAACGACTTAGAGCATCCTTAGGCCTTGGTACATTTCTGTTCGCTATGTTTCTGCTTCCATTTTCTTATGAGTAATCTGACCCTCTCTTTGTCTTATCGCAGGGACCACAAGGCCTATCCCGCAAGCTGATGTAGAAATTCTCCCCAGGCCGGATACCGAAGTCCCGGCCTCTTCGGTATTGCCGCAAGAGGCTCTACTTAAAAAACCGATGATGGAAGCCTTGACGACTCTGGAGGTAACCCTAACTGCGGACGACGACGCCTTGCTGAAGGAGGCTTCCAAAAGGTCTGTCGTGACGGCCCGGGAGGAAAAGAAGCGCCTGAGGCGCGCATTAAAGGAGCGTAGTGCTGCTTTGGCTGCGGGAGCAGGTTCAAGCGCCGTTACTCCCGCTGCTACTCCCTCAGAGGAGCTCCCAGTCGCCTTGTCTACTGCTCATAGACGGGCGGCACGTGCAGCTCGGGAAGCCAACGGTAAATCAACCCCAGGTAATGTGTTTTGAGGCTTCGTTGTCAAAGCTTTAAACTATCAGTTCTTATATATCTTATCCTGCAGGGCCGAGCCTTACTGAAGGAGTGGCAGCGACCGTTGAGCCTGAGGGGGCGGCGGAGGAGGTAGCTGCGGAACCCGAGGCGACGATAGGCGATATAACCATAGTTGCCGAGCCCGAGATGTTGCCGAGCCCGAGATAGTGTCTGACGAGACAGTCACGACTGCTATGCCCGAGATGGCTACCACTGCCGAGCCCGAGGTGGCGGCGGGTGAGACGGCTGCTACGGCCGTGCCTGAGGCAACAGTGGACGAAACGGCTGCTACGGACAAGCCTAAGGCAGCAATGGACGAGACGGCTGCGACCACTGAGCCTGAGGTGGTAGCGGGCGAAACGGGTATGATCGATGGGCACGAGATGGCCGCTCTTTCTCAAGAGTTGGCACCGCTCCGATTATCGCTCTCCCTGCCTATGGTTCCTTATCGTCTCCTAGCGTCGCGAGCGTGACGACGGCTCCTGTGGAGTCAGGGGATGAGGCGACGGGAGGTGAGACCACCCTAATGGAGGAGGGAAACGCCACCGTTCTATCAAGTGACGCCTTCGTCACGGCTTCGGCTGGCGACTCATCAGGTAAATTTTGGGTCACCGCCCTTCTTTTTTTTTATTCTGCAATCTTTCCTAATGAAGTTTATCTTGCTTCTAATGCAGGTGCGGCTGGTGCTGAAATCAAGCTACTTGAGACAGCGCCGTCAGTTACCGTCCAGACGGTGACCACCTCTCTGCCTTCTCTCGCACCGTCATAAATGCTGGAAGGTATGGATTTGTAACCCATTAGTCTTATCTCTTGGGCGTATAATTCATGTACTGACGTTGCATTATCGCGTTTTTGCAGGAGTCCTTTTTTACCACCTGTACCAGGTGCTGCACCCACACTTTTCCTTCTTGTCAAAGATTAGTCCACCTGCCGGTACAGGTGAGTATTTTTTCTAAACGACGTCCTTTTCTTCAATGGGCAGTCTCATTACTGCTGACTCTTCTTCATATTGCTTGTAGCCTTACGAATTGAAGGGGGAGACGATGCTGTCGTTGTGCCACCAGTACTCCAAGCTCTGGCCCCTGCTGCAGCCGGTATAGTAGACTTTACTTTTTGCGTGTTTTATTTATTTCCTAAGCCGTCATCTGATTATGATCTATTTTACAGCAATCACATCGACTCCAGCCCCGTTCGAGTTTCATATTATAATGCCGGCGGGGCCTTTTTCCAGGCGTCCATCATCCAAAGGTGTTGTGACATGTTTACACATGCTGGCGAGTATATCGAGGAGTTTGACGCAGAGACTCCCACATCTGCTGCGGATTTTGCCGTAGAGGTTAACCCTATGCTGGCGACGCTCATGAACTTTCATGGTGAGGGCGTCGTCGAGTCTTGGGTTATTCGCTACAGGGAGATCGAGGCTTGCTTGCATGAGCTTGAGCTTAAGCGTCCCGTACCTGAGATTCTGGCTATGAGCACTCAACGGGCGGCATGGATCGAGCAGAGCGCTTCTTACTTCCGCCATCTTGAACAGGAAGTGGCTTTAAAGCGAAGGGAATGTAAAGAAACTTCAAGTGAGTCTGCTCGACTGCATGCTGAGGTCGACGCGAACGCTGCCCAGTTGAAAGTTATCTTCGAAGGCCTTCTGCGATGTATCTCTGATGGGTTAACATTGAGGCAGAAGCTCGATGTCGTTGAGCGGGATGCACAAGATCGTGAAGCAGCTCAGCGGGCCGTCGAGGAACAACTCTCGTCTTACTTGCAGCAGCGAGCTCAGGTCGAAGCAGAGTTGGCCGCGGCAGCTGATCAGGAAGAGGCGCTGAGGGAAGTGCGCGAGCGGCTGACTGGATTCTTGAAAGCACTTTCCTCCCAATAAAAATTTTGTACTATTTGTAATTTTGAATAAAATGTATTTGTCCTTTTATTCTTTCATATAATGTATTTTGTACCCAATCGAATTCATGAATAAAAGATACACGTTCTTCGTAATGTCTTGTGTCATTTCTCTGCTTTCTTCTTTCTTGCTGTGTTGTTTGCCATGTGACTTTAGCAAGTGCGGTCTGTAGATAGCGTATAGCTGTCAGTCTTAGGCTCTTTGTAGAGTGGCGATGGCTTAGAAAACAGGGTTAGGATCTGTCACCTAAGACTTTTCAACTTTATGAGCCGTGAGGGTCTCATAAAGAATTTTCTCGCTACCGGTCGAAAGGATCTCGTAGGGGTAATTTCTCCTTAAGAATCGTGAGGATTCCTAAGAGCGTTTTCTCTTAAAAGTCGGAAGGATCTCACAAAAGAATTTACTCCCTTACGAGTCGTGAGGACCCGCAAGTGATGGGTGAAGTTGTCCTTATCCGCATTTCACGGAGTCAGGGGTTGCTCTGGATGCTTCCCACGGGTTCACTGCCATGTTTGGCGAGGATCAGGCTCCGCTCTGGACGTTTTCCAGAATACCATAGTTTAAAGACATCGCGGTCGAGATTAAGGACATCATAGTCCGTGAGTTTAAGGACCTCACAGTCCGATGTTAGTTTTAAGACATCACGGTCGAGGTTAAGGACATCATAGTCCATGAGTTTAAGGACCTCACAGTCCGATGTTAGTTTTAAGACATCACGGTCGAGGTTAAGGACATCATAGTCCATGGATTTAAGGACTCCACAGTCCGATGTTAGTTTTAAGACATCATAGTCGAGGTTAAGGACATCATAGTCCGTGGATTTAAAGACTTCACAGTCCCATGTTAGTTTTAAGACATCACGGTCGAGGTTAAGGACATCATAGTCCGTGGATTTAAGGACTCTACAGTCCGATATTAGTTTTAAGACATCACTATCGAGGTTAAGGACATCATAGTCCGTGGATTTAAAGACTCCACAGTCCGATATTAGTTTTAAGACATCACGGTCGAGGTTAAGGACATCATAGTCCGTGGATTTAAGGACTCCACAGTCCCATGTTAGTTTTAAGACATCGCGGTCGAGGTTAAGGACATCATAGTCCGTGTGGTTGTCGGGACCGGTCACCTCTTTGAAGACGTTGAGGAATTACAACGTCAAATATCAAAGGAATGACGAGATGTACCCTTGAACCAAGGTGAAATTAGTTTAAAATCATTACGGTTGATTGTTAGTTTTAAGACATCACGGTCGAGGTTAAGGACATCATAGTCCATGGATTTAAGGACTCCACAGTCCAATGTTAGTTTTAAGACATCACGGTCGAGATTAAGGACATCATAGTCCGTGGATTTAAGGACTCCACAGTCCAATGTTTACTCTGGATGCTTCATACAGGTTCACTGCCGTGCTCGGCAAGGACCAGGCTCCGCTCTGGATGCTTCACACGGGTTCACTGCCGTGCTCTGCGAGGACCAGGATCCGCTCTGGACGTTTTCCATAGGGTCAGAAGTGACGTTATCCGCGTTCCACGTGACCAGGAATTTTACTCTAGATACTTCCCACGGGTTCACTGCCGTGTTCGGCGAGGACTAGGCTCCTCTCTGGATGCTTCACACGGGTTCACTGCCGTGTTCTGCGAGGACCAGGATCCGCTCTGGACATTTTCCACGGGGTCAGAAGTGACGTTATCCGCGTTCCACGTGACCAGGAATTTCGCTCTAGATGCTTCCCACGGGTTCACTGCCGTGTTCGGCGAGGACTAGGCTCCGCTCTGGATGCTTCACATGGGTTCACTGCCGTGCTCTGCGAGGACCAGGATCCGCTCTGGACGTTTTCCACGGGGTCAGAAGTGACGTTATCCGCGTTCCACGTGACCAGAAATTTTGCACTAAATGCTTCCCACGGGTTCACTGCCGTGTTCGGCGAGGACTAGGCTCCGCTCTAAATGCTTCACACGGGTTCACTGCCATGCTCTGCGAGGACCAGGATCCGCTCTGGACGTTTTCCACGGGGTCGGAAGTGACGTTATTCGCGTTCCACGTGACCAGGAATTTTGCTCTAGATGCTTCCCACGGGTTCACTGCTGTGTTCGGCGAGGACTAGGCTCCGCTCTGGATGCTTCACACGGGTTCACTGCTTTGCTTGATTTTGTGTGTGTTGTAACGAGATGAATGTTGAGATGATCTCTAGGCTATCTGTGAACCGTCGAGATTTGGCTTCTTTTTCTGATGAAACCTGAGGAGGAGGAGGAGTGTGACTCCTTCTTCGTTTGCGCCCCTGAATTGTATACAGGGATTGACATGATATCACCTGTAGGGCATAAATTTCATTCATTCATTTTTTTTATTTCTTTCTGCGATGCTATATCATTTCAGCTTTTATATCGCGAAGGTCGCGATTGCCTCATCATTTCGGCTATTTTTCGCGGTGCTCAATCATTTCGGCTATTTGTTTTGTTTTTACTCGCAATTTTTTATTGCGAGTTGACCAATCATTTCAGCTATTTTGCATGCATACATTCTTATTTGCTGATTTTGTTGCAAGTTGCCCCATCATTTCGGCTATTTCGTATGCATGTTTGGCTTGCTAGCTTTTCGCTGCAAACTTGGGATTAGACACCGATTTCGGCATCAGTACCGCTACAACTAGAATATTGCCAGAAGCGAATCATCATTTGCCTCTGTCGATATCGAACAAAGGTGGCTTAGCGAATAGGGTTAGGATCCTATCGACTAAGGCTTTTGACTTCATGAGCCGTAAGGGTCTCACAAAGGTATTTCTCCCTGCGAGTCATGAGGATCTCGTAGGTGTGTTTTCTCCTAAGGAATCGTGAGGACTCCTAAGTGTATGGCTTCTTGTAAGTCATAAGGATCTTACAAGAGAGTTTTCTCCTTATAACTCGAGGGGACTCATAAGGGTTGTTCACCGTGCGAACATATCCCTGGTCACGGATGGGACTTTGTTAGGTAAATGTTTATTCGCGCCCGTGGATTGTATACAAGGGTCAGTATTGAGCCGTTTGTAGGGCAATATTGGAGGTTGTGGGGGCTGCTTAAGAACAGCTTTAGATCCCTGTAGCTTAAAACTTTTGAATCTTATGAGCCATGAGGGTCCCATAAGAGAGTTCTCCTTACGAGCCATGAGGATCTCGCAAGTGCAATTTCTCCCTAGGGATCATGGGGATCCCTAAGTGTTTTGATCCCTTGTGAGTCGTAAGGATCTCACGCAGGTGATTTCTCCTTACAAGGTCGAGAGGACCTTGCAAGTGTCTTTTAACGAAGTTGCGCCCTTTCGGGTTTTCACAAACACTCGCCGGTAGTTCTGCTGTTTTACTCACGGAGCCCTTTCGGGTTTTCATCCGTGCCCATTTTGCTTATGGACATACCGTTTTCCTTTTTAGTTTTTCTCCTTTTTTTTCTAACGAGGTTGCGCCCTTTCGTGTTTTCACAAGACTCGCCGGCAGCCCTACTGTTTTTACTCACGGAGCCCTTTCGGGTTTTCTTCCGTGCCCATTTTGTTTATGGACATACTGTTTTTCTTTCTTCTTCTTTTTTTATTCTTTTTTTTATCAGTTTTGGGATGCTGCAATCCACCGTAGTTTATCGACATCTCGGTCAACAGCTAATTTTAGGATATAGTAGTCCGTTGTTAGTTTTAAGGACGTTTCGGTCCGCTGTTAGTTTAGGGACGTTTCGGTCCGCTGTTAGTTTAAGGACGTTTCGGTCCATGAAAAGAAAGCCGGTTACTACTTATAGAGTTTGGGCTTAGGAAGATAGCGAGCGGACATAGTCGTCGTCATCTATCATTGACCTCGGCCGTGACTCGTCAAGCGTAGTATTTCTTCAGGAAGCGACCGTTTATTGGCCTGAAGGGTCTTTCACCATGCATGTCCTTAAGTAGGTAGTCTCCACCCTGGTAGACCTTGTCTATGATATACGGGCCTTCATAGTTCGGCTCGAATTTTCCCCGCTTGGCGCGATTGGGGATCATAAGTCTTTTGACCACTAGTATGAGTTCGCCTTGGCGGAATGTCCTCGGCCTAGTCAATCTTTCCTAAGAGCGCGTCATCTTTACTTTATAAGCCTCCAGATTTTGTTACGCTATGAGCCGGGTTTCATCAAGGGCATCGAGCTCCTCAAGCCGAAGGTGAGCATTCTCTTCGTCCGTTAGCTCATAATGGACTGCCACTCGTAGAGAGGGTAACTCTATCTCGAGGGGGAGTACCGCTTCTGTACCGAATACTAACGTGTACGGCGTTGTGTTCGTGGCCGTCTTGAACGTAGTTCGATACGCCCAGAGAGCTTCATGCAGTCTCTCGTGCCAGTCCTTCTTATTTCGGGACACCGTCTTCTTCACGATCTTTGTCAGGGTCTTGTTAAAAGCTTCAGCTAGACCGTTGGCTCGGGGATTATAAACTGAAGAGTATCTCCAGTCTATGTTGTGCTGTTGTGCGAAGCGGCTGATCTTGTGGCTTCTGTAGGCTGGCCCGTTATCGGGGATGATCCGTCGCGGAGTTCCAAACCGATAAATAACGTGCGTCTTGAAGAAATGGAGGATATTCTCTGTCTTTACTTCCCTTAGCGGTACTGCTTCTCCCCATTTGGAGAAGTAGTCAGTCGTCGCCAAGATGAATCAATGTCCTCTGGACGATGCTAGCTCGATGGGGCCGATTATCTCAGTTCCCCACATTTCGAATGGCCAGCTAGCCACTGTCGGGTGTAATGGATTTGGGTGCTGGTGGATGAAGTCCCCATGGATCTGGCATGAGTGGCATTGCTTCGCATACTCGAGGCAGTCCTGAATCATCGTGGGCCAGTAGTAGCCCATCCGTTTAATCTTCAACTTCATCTTCGGGCCTGCTTGGTGAGAACCGCAGAGTCCGTCGTGAACTTCTTGGACGACTCTTTTCGCCTCTTCAGGTCCCACGCATCTCAGCCATAGAGAATCAAACGACCTCTTGTATAGAGTATCATTGACGAAGGCAAAAGATAGGGCTCGCTTCATGAGCTGGTGTTTTGAGGACGCATCTTCAGGCGTTCGACGGGATTTGAAGGTGTCTATAAAGACTTCTCTCCAATCCTCAGCCGTTTCTTGGTCTTTTATTTGCATAGCCATTTGCTCAGTCGCTCCTTTTTCTTCGGACGACTCCGGAGATATTTCCGTCGGTGCAAGAACCCGACGGCTTTGCACAACGATCCTCACGTCATCGAGGTTCTCGTCGGCCAGTTCTTTAGCGAGCTTAACTAGTGCATCCGCTTTGCTATTTTCTGCACGTGGTATGCTTTCGAGGGTGTAGGAAGGAATTTGGGTCAGCAGTTGCTGCACTCTCTCGCAGTATTTCACCAACTCTGGTTTGCACGTTTGATAATCGCCGTTTACTTGGCAAACGACCAGTTGGGAGTCTCCGTATATGATGAGGTTTTCAATTCCCATGTCGATGGCGATCTCGAGGCCTGCTATCAAAGCTTCATACTCGGCATCATTGTTTGTCCTCGGCTCTGTTAAGGAGAAAGCGAAGCGCATTATCCCTACTTGTGGGGTCACGAAGATGAGGCCTACTCCCGATTTGATTATGGGCGTGTTCTGTTTGCGCTTCTTCATGAAAAACGCTCCATCAAAATAAAGTTCCCATCGGGCATCACCACCGTCGATCGCATCAAACGCATGTTCGTCTGGCAGTTCGCAATTCAAAGGAGAATCGGCTGGTATCGGATGTTCGGCGAGGAAATCGGCGATGGCCTGGCCTTTCACTGCCTTGAGGGGACGATAGGTTATCGAGAATTCCATCAAGAGCAAGGCCCATTTAGCGAGCCGTCCCGTCAATATGGCTTTTGACATCAAATATTTGAGAGGATCCACTTTTGATATAAGACGGACCTCATGTGCCAATGCATAGTGTCTGAGCTTCGTTATCGCGAATATCAACGCCAGGCAGTGTTTTTCGATGGGAGAATAATTGCTTTCTGCCCCCAGTAGAACTCAGCTCAAATAATAGAGAGCTCTCTCCTTCCCCTGGTCGTTCTCTTGTTCCTATAATGCACCTAAGGAACTTTCGAGGGCTGTTGTATAAAGAATAAAGGGCTTTCTATTGACCGGAGCGGCCAACACTGACGGGTTCTGCAGATACTGCTTGATTTCGTCCAGCGCGCCTTGGCATTTATGATCCCAGACGAACAGGGTTCCTTTTTTCATCAAGTGACTGTAGGGGCGGCACTTGCCAGAGAGATTGGCTATAAATCGCCGGATATACGCGAGCTTCCCTTGGAGAGACCGCAATTGTTTGAGAGTCCTTGGCGGAGGCATTTCCATGATCGCCTTGATCTTTGACGGATCTATCTCGATACCTCGGTGTCGGACGATGAATCCTAAGAATTTACCCGAGGACACTCCGAATGCGCATTTGAGAGGGTTCATCTTCAAGTTGTATTGCCGAAGGCGTTGAAACACGATCTTCAGATGCTCGAGATGTTCCTCGTATAATTTGCTTTTCACCACGAGATCATCGATATAGCATTCGACGATTTCATGTATGAGGTCATCGAAGATCTTCATCATGGCCCTCTGATAGGTGGCACCGGCGTTTTTTAGACCGAAGGGCATCACCTTGTAGCAGAATATACCCAAAGGGGTCTGGAAAGCGGTGTGCCTCTGATCCTCGGGATGCATCTTTATCTGGTTATATCCTGACGATCCGTCCATGAAGGAGAAGACTTCGTGAGTGGATGTGTTATCTATCATCAGCTCAGTGACCGGTACTGGGAAATCGTCCTTCGGGCCGGCTTTATTAAGATCCCGGAAGTCCACGCATATGCGCACTGTCCTATTTTTCTTCATCACCGGGACGATGTTGGCGATCCATTCAGGATACTGGACCTCTTGGATGAAACCAGAGTCGATCAGCTTCTTGACCACGGCGTTAATGCTCATCTCAAGCTCGAGCCGCATTCTTCTCGGTGCTTGTTTGATTGGTTTGGCGTCCGGGGATATGGCCAGTTTGTGGACAGCAATCTCTGGATCTAGTCCTGGCATCTCGGAATAGTTCCACGCGAAGCAATCCTTATGCTGCATAAGCACGTCTTTTAGTGTAGCTACCCTTTCTTCAGACAGCAACTCACTAACGAATGTCAGTCGCGAGTCCTTTGTCGTTTCCAAATCAATTTTCTTAAGGTTATCTGCAGTGGTGTGTATTCCGTCTACCAGCTCTTTTGGTGCTGGTGGAAATTCTGAGATCACCTCGTCATCATTGTTTTCAAAGCACCAGGAGACGGCATCCATATTCTTCGGCTCTTCTTTTGATAGTGTTATCATATGACAAACACGAGCTCGCTTCCACGACCGATGTTGATCTGGTTCTATTCTCGCGGATTTGGGTTCATGCTTCTGCGGCGGTGTTACCCTCCAACTGCTGGATAGAGCGAACTTGCCAAGCTGATACTGATCTTCGATCCAGTTCTTAAAGGTGAAGCAGTCTTCGAGAGGGTGTCCTATTGCTCGGTGATAAGAGCAATAGTCTGGACGAGAGACCTCGTTAGATTGCTCAGGGTGTTTGGACTCCGGGAGTGTAAGCATTTGATGTCTTATGGCAAGATCAAGTATCTTCTTTGTCTTGTCTTGAGGAAAAGAGTATGCTCGACTCATCTTCTTCATAAGGGACAAATCCGGACTGCTCAATTCCCGTTCGCGTGACTTCTTGGTCCCGCTTTGTTGCTGTCGAACACCTTTTCCGTTCTTTAGTTTGTTTCTGTCTCTGCGCCAGGCCTTTTGAACAACAAGTTGACAGGGAGGAGCATTTTCATCTTTCGCAGCCTGTTGAAGAAGGCGCTGAGTCCTGGCTTTCTCGTAGATGGCCATTTCGCGATTATGGTCGTCTCGAACTTTTTGACCAGCTTCCCTTATAAGCTTGTCCATTTGTTCTTCGAACGACGGACTGGGCATTTTCATGTCGGGGGCTCTTTCTGGTTCAGGGTTAGCATTCTCCCATTGAGCATCTCTTTCTTCATTAAAGTCATGTACGGCATAGCAGTCGTGGAGTAGCTCCCGTTTCTTGGACCGAACATATCCAAGCCCGATCGCTTCCATTCTCCCGTTGGACAAGTTGCGCTGAGTTCCGGGAACGTTCCAGATCCTGTCATAGAACTTAGCTTTTCGAGCGGTCTGTTTGAAAGGTATCCCTTGGCGCTTCAATAGCATTTTCAAGCCTTCTGTGTAATATCTAGGCAGACGGATGGGCTGGAGCCTGTCAAGTGTAGAATCCGTGCCGTGCCAGATTTCTTTCTCCACATTGGTTTCTCCGGAGCGGTAGAATAGGATCGCCTTTTCACCTACTTGCCTGGGAGGGACATAGAATGTATGCAGCTCTTCCACACTGTAGGTATCAAGCACGTCTAGTTCTTTATGATGTTTGGGTGCAACCATGGCAACTTACAAACTTTGCTCTTCATCAGCGAAGGTTTGTATTGAAGGCCGAGCGAAGAATACGACGTGGACCTCATCTTCCGAGTCGCTGCCGAAGATAAGCATAGGAGCGGACGGTCCCGGCTTGTTATACTGGGGTGGCCCTGAATAAACTATCTCTTCCTCTTCCTCGGTATCACTCCCGAAGACTGGGATGGTGGTGATAGTTTTGTTCTCCGGTTTATGACATCTCTCTGTGTCTTCAAAGTCTGGTAAGAAGTATTTTGCATCCTCGTACTTACGGACTTCGTTCACGAAGAATGGGTTCAGCTCTCCCGTTACGGTATACTCGAGACCATCCTTAAAGTATTTCATACACTGATGTTGTGTAGAAGGGATGATGTTGTACTCTTGTAATCAAGGCCGGCCGAGCAAAGCGTTATAGTATGTTTTGGCGTCAATGACATGAAATTTAATATCTGTGACAAGTAGCCCGAATCGTAATGTCAATATCACAGACCCGAGAGTCCGCGATGACTGGGAGTCAAAACCAGAGATGGTGATTTTATCACGAGCGAGATGCTGGATGCTCATGCAGATTTCCTTCAACACTCGCACGTTGAGAAAATTGACGGTAGACCAATTGTCGACCAGGATTTTGCCTATCTTTATATCATGGCAGTATCCTAAGACATAGAGGGGACGATTGTGCTTGCAAGTCCCAAGGAGGAGGTCTTCGTCGCCGAAGGTGATATCGGCTGTGTGTACTTCCTCTAGCTCGTCCTTCATCTTTTCTTTGGCGAGAAAAGCTTGGAATTGCTCTGGCTCTTGTAGTGTCTTGATCAGTGAATCTCTCGCTTCTTTGGATAGTAGAAGGGCGTCGAGAATACTGAGCTGCGAGGGTAACTTGCTCAAGTGCACCAGAACGTTATAGTCCACCTTACTCTTCTTTGGCGGGTCCTTGGAGGTCGGTTCTTTCATGACTTGGTCGTCCAGGGCGATATCCTCGGAGACCTTTTCTTTTCCCTTATCTTTTCTACTCGTGGATCCGAGATTTTTTTCTGGAAGCGTGCGATTGCGCAGCTGAATGTTTTCACAGGCTTTCGGTTCTTCCTCCTTCCCCAATGTGGGTACTTTAAAGAGAGGGCCAAGAGCCATCTCTTCGTCGGAGTCACTTCTGAAAGTGAGAATCTGCAATCCCTTGGTGTTGACCATGCGACAGTTACCGGTATTTCTTTTATGCTCCTCAGTCGCACTTCTTTGCTCTTGACGAGTTTTGCGTTTCATCCGCTTAAAATGTTGCCGGCGAGCAACATATCCCTGCCACCATCTTTTAAAAGCGTCGCACTCTTCGGTAGGGTGCGAAATCTTTCGATGATATAAGCAGTAGCTAAGATGTATTTCTATTTCACCAGGAGTGTTTCCTTCAGAGGGTGGTAACTTCATTCCTATTGACATGGCTTTAGCAAACCTTTTTCTCATCTTGAACTTGTTTTTATCCGCGATGGATGTTCCTTGATTCGGTGGGAGTGCCTCGACTCTTTCGTCCAGTCGCCAGTGTTTGGCTTTTTCAAATATGGCCATCTCACGCTCCCGATTGGCTTTACTTTTCAGATGAATCTCATTCAGGAAGGCGTCGATCATTTCGTCTGATGGCCATAGGAGTTTCGGCTCGGGACCTGCCCCGGGTCTCTCTGTGCAAGGAGCTTCTTCATCGTCCGTGGACGAGTGAGAGATTACGTGACAACTTTCCATGTACTCCTCAGATCCATCCGACGAGTCTTCTCCATCATCTTCGTCCTCAAAGACGTGGCCGAGGAACTCTTGAAGCGTGATTGGGGTTCGCGCCTTCTGGTTGTACTCTTCCAGCGCGTCAATCTGCTTCTGCAAATCCGTGCGCTTGTCACTAGGCTTCACGGGCTTCTTGGATTTCTTCTTCTTTTTCGAAGATTTTAATGGCTGGATATGAGCACTTTGGCTATCACCACCAATCTTTGGAGTTGGGCGCGGCTTCAGCATCCCTTCGATGATCTGGGGTTCCAGCGGGTTCTTCCACCTGATCGCTGGGCATGTCTAGAGATCATTTAGCATTCTTTTGGTTTTGGCTGAAAGCACGACCTCCCATGGAGCTTCTTCAACAAAAGAGCACGTTACCCCCGGTGTGTCCGTCTTCTTAGGAGTGTGCGGTTGTGGTGGGTTTACTTTCCACTTCTCAGACAACGTAAACTTGCCTTGTAGGTAGTGATCCTCGATCCATCCCTTAAAGACGAAGCAATTTTCGATCGGGTGGCTTACCGTTTGGTGGTAAGGGTAATAATTGGGATTATTCACTTCGTTGGGTTGCGGTGGTCGCCTTAGATTTGGCATATTGATAAGCCTGTTGCGCATAGCCAGCTCGAATAATCTCTTCGTTTTGTCCCGTGGGAATGAGTAAGGACGCTTCATTTTCTCATTATAATAGCGCCGTCTCTCCACCAGTTGATCTGCTAGCTTTAGGGCACTGGGCTGCTATTGGGTGTTTGCAACGAAGATCGCATTCCCTTTACCCTTTTCGTTCCGCGGTTCCGGTTTCGGGGAAGACGGTCTATGACCCATCTGATCCATCTGAGCCAACTTATCGATTATGGCCTGAAACGTGGTCGGTTTGAAGAACATCATGAACTGTGAAATAGTTGCATGAGGGTCTAGAGTGCCTACGAACATGCCCACCGCTGGTGCTTCTTTGATGCGTTGTTCGCATTTTGACCACAGATTCCTCCATCGGATTGCGTATTGAACCCACGTCTCGCCCGGCTTCACCCTGGCATTGATCAATGCCGTTATTAGGGTGCGTTCACTTGCGCTCGCAAATCGCTGGGTGAACAATAACTCCATTTCTGCGAAAGTTTTGACGGAGTCATTTGGTAGTTCAGAGTACCATTCAAACGTTGTCTCTGATAAGCTGCCGACGAATTGGCGAAGCAAAAGCTTATCATCGCCCCCGGTGTTGCCGCACAGAGCTCCGAACTGGGCGACGTGCTGGTGGGGATTGCCCGTCCCCTTGTACATGTGGAATTTCGGGATCGTATTGCCTGGCGGGTATTTTATCTGATCATACCAACCCGGATATGGTCGCCCAGTTTTGACGACTTGGCCAGCCGCTTCATTTGCCTGGTGAACTCGTATTTGCTGAGCAATATAATCATCCAGGACAGCCTTAGAAATGGTTTCCTCCTTGGCTGCTGAAAAGGCCGGCAGGGGATTCGACGTTTCTCCTCTGTCATCTTCAAGGATAATCGGAGGATCTTCAGCTGAAGGGTCCTGCTGGATCATCATACCCACCATGTCTTGGAACAGAAGAGCCATTTGCTTTATATTGGCCGCTTGTTCCGCAGCCTCCTTGTCCTTCTTTTCAAGCATTCTCCGAAGGAATTCAGTATCAGTCTCGTATTCGTAACGTTGTTCCGATGACGCCTCCGGGCTTTCTTTTGGCCCGGTGAGTGCGGCCATGGCAGTCAGCATCTCCTGAAGCTTCTGCTGTTGCTGTTCCTGAGCTCTTGTGATGGATCGGGTGAGTGGTCGGTGGCCCGTAGAAGCACGTCTATCCTCCTTCCCGGATGCCATATAAATAGTATACACCACCATGCCTCCAGACTTAGGGCATTTAGGCTCGGTGCCTTTGACATTTGTCGCAGGCACGGGGATCTTCTCCGGCCTTCTCTTCTTATGAGCGGTCGAAGTTGAGGGGGCCGTCGCGGTGGGCACCAAGATAGCTTTTCGTGGCTTGACAAGATGGCTTTCTTCTTGTTGAACCTTCGCCCTTTTTTGTCGGCAAGGGTAATCTTGATCAACCACTGAGTTCCGGACCTGCCGCCAGACTTCATAGATTTTGGAGGACAGCCGCTGAGGGGACTGTTCTGGTTTTGCTTCCGCAACATTCTCCACCGGAGGAGGAGATCTTTTCAGTATGGCGGTAGGAGAATTCCTACGCACCTTATTCAGCAGCTCGAAGCTGTTCCCGGTTGGAACATCAGCATTAATTTCCGCCGTTGGGATTGGTGAGGTTAGCCCAGTAGGGGAGTTGCCCCCGGCCTTCCTTACCCGGCGCCAGTGATGACGTCGAGCATGTCGGGTTGATGGAGTTGGCTCAGTGACGGAGATGGCTTTGTCTTGCCCCCTGTTCAGGTGAGGGGTTGTTGCTGGCGTCAGCCTGTTGAAGACTGATGTCCTTTGAGTAGCAGGAGCGGGAGTTGGGACAGTCAGTCTTGTAAAGACCGACCCCTTGGCAGGAGAAGCCGCCTTGACGACTTCAGGAGCAGGGTTGGTTACTCTCTTCGGAATAACCATCTCTGGGATTGCAGGCTTCATTGTGGGCCCACAGGAATTTTGGCCCAATCTGGAGAAGACCGAAGCGCCGGTGCTGGACGACCCATTGAGAGGGGCCGCAGTAGCTGTAAGTCGATTGAAGACCGACTTTTTAGGAGCTTCTGGTACGGGAACGGGAGCGGTGAAGCTCGTTGGCGGGAGCATAGTCCCGAAAAACAGCCCTGTGGTGGCTTGAGTGACCTGTTCCACGGGCATCGTGAACAGGGAAGCCGCTTTGGGCCCGTAAGTTATGCCCTCAGTTGAGGCAGGACGTGGGTTGCAGTTGCATGTGGAACACTTTGAGCAGGTGAACGCCATTGATCCTTTTCTTTCTGCACCAAGCAAAACGCCAAATCTTAGTACCTCGAAACCCAAGGGCAACCATTAGCAAATCGCGATTGGTTCGCGAACACGACACACGAAGTATGGAGTGAAAAGAGGAAAAGGTCCCACCGAGCGTGCCAGAATTTGTTCACCGCCGGAAGCCGGGAAGACTGGACGTCTTGCCTGAATCTGGAGGCAGATGCTAATTGGTGCTATCCGTCCACCTCTCTGAAGATGCCAAGTGGATTTATGGCACCGTGTATCGAAGGTTTAAACGGATGCGGCCGATATAGCAGACTTCATCAGATTCCCCCTCATTTGAGGGGTTTTTTATTGTGGGGATGCTCTTCCCTGCAGGCACAAGCCCCTGCAGTTAATTACGCTACCGCATCGCGGTAGCAACTTTCTCCTTCTCCATATGGTCACTTCGTGTCGTGGGTGTTTGTTTTGTATTTGGTTGCCCGTGGATTGTATACGGAGACTAAGTTATTTTGTCGCCCGTAGGGCGTGGACTAGTCCAAATCCGTATCTTTCTTAGATTTGGGTTTGGGGGTTGTGTTTAAGGATACGTTAGCCTTATTTGAGGCTAAGATCAACCTAAACGTTTGTTGAGGACACGTTAATCTAATTCTACTAAGGTCAACTCAACGGGATCGTTTAGATCCAACAAGAGAGCAATTGAGCTCTATTGCTTAGTTTAGTGACATTGCGGTCAATAATTAGTTTAAGAACATTACGGTCCATTGTTAGTCTTAAGACATTGCGGTTGAGGTTAAGGACATCATATTCCGTGAGTTTTAAGGACCTCACAGTCCGATATTAGTTTTAAGACATTACGGTCGAGCTTAAGGACATCATAGTCCGTGAGTTTAAGAACCTCACAGTCCGATGTTAGTTTTAAGACATCACGGTCGAGGTTAAGAACATCATAGTCCATGAGTTTAAGGACCCCACAGTCCGATATTAGTTTTAAGACATCACGGTCGAGGTTAAGGACATCATAGTCCATGAGTTTAAGGACCCCATGGTCCACAGCAATGTGTGGTTGTCGGAACACGTCACCTCTCTGACGACGTTGAAGGATTACAACGACAGATATCAGAGGAGTAAAGAGATGTATCCTCGAACCGGGTGTAAATTGATTGGAAGAGCAGATGAGCTCAGTTCAATTTAAATTGAGAGCTTATGGCCAGAATTGGGCTAAGTCCAGTTAAAAATGTTTAACATTTTTATTTTTGTTCTGCCTGTTAGGCCTTATTTGGGCTCTGCCCTCTTAACAATGCCAAGCCTTAGGCTCTGATACTTTGTCTGGAATTAAATGCTTAGCATTTATCAGGAACAAAGTAGTGTTCTGACAGTGCGCCACGTGGCGTATCAGGCGCTTTGCGCCAATTAAAGAGCGCATTGCACTAGCGCACATGAGGGTGACACGTGTCGTTTAGCGCTAAGCGCTAGTTTATTAGCGCGCTGCGCTTTTAATTTATGAGCGCGCTGTGCTGGTTTGTGGGTGCGCCAGTGAGTGACACGTGGCGCGCTTGGCGCTGAGCGCCAACCCAAGAGAGCAGTGCGCTGTTTTCAGGAGCGCAAAGCGCAAGCTGTGTCTGTAATTGACACGTGGCATGTTTTGGCGCTGAGCGCCGATCCAAAGAGCGCAAGGGCGCGGTTCATGAGTGCAAAGCACTTTCCAGTAGGGCAAAGTGCATCAGATCAAATTTAAGATCAAAGAACAAGTTTATGTTCTTCAAAGGAGGCCTTGCCTCAAGATCCAAGAACCAAAGTTCTTGTTTTTATTAAAAGGCTCTGCCTTTATAGATCAAAAGATCTGTGAATGAAGTAAAATACTTCTTTTTTATATTTTTATGATTAGATCTTTTAATCCTTTATGTTTGATCAAAGATCTTGGTCTTTTTTATAGATCTAAGATCTTTTTAGAAGATGTTCCTTCTTTTTACGAGATGATTTCATCTCTGTTATTCAAGAATTAATTCTTTACCTTTAAAGATGAAGAAATAATCTTCTTTCTTTAAAGGCTTACCTTTCTTTCTCTTTGAGTTTTTCTCAAACTTTGCAGAGAGTTTTTTCTATTTGAGACTTGAAGTCTTGGAGCCTTTATATAAGAATTGATTTGTTAAATCAGTTGAAGAGATCTTTCTCTGATTGATTTGGGAATATTTCCCACCGTTGGATCTTTAATCCTAAGGCTTCTGTTTTACAGAAGATAATCTTCTTGTTTTAATAAGATTGAAAAATCTTTCCATGATAGAATTTTAATTCTGATTAATTAATAATTTATTATTATTAGATCTTTTGATCTAACGGTGGGGAATTCTTTTAATTCCAGCGCTGGCGCACTTGGCGCGAGCGCACCTACGTTTGACACGTGGCGTGCAGCGCAGAGCGCGGCGCAACTGCGCTAGCGCACCCGTGCTTGACACGTGGCGCGCAGCGCCGAGCGCGGCACAACTGCGCTAGCGCACCCGTGTTTGACACGTGGCGCGCAGCGCCGAGCGCTGGATCTGAAGCGTTGCTTCAACTTTTAAAATTTGAATTTTTGAAACAGAGCTTTGCTTTGATTAGGGTGCGCTGCCTAGGGCGCGGCGCTCCTGGCGCTGGCGTGTCTGCTTTTGAAACGTGGCGCACAGCGCACGGGATCTGAAGCGTTGCTTCAATTTTGAATTTTGAAATTTAAAACAGAGTTTTGCTCTGATTGGAGGAAACAAATGCCCCCCCCACCGTTGCGCTCACGTGGCGCACACATGAGTGCAGTAGTGGCAATATCTGAGCCTTTGGATCAACTCAGAAGTTGAGGAGGCGGTTCAGCGCCTATAAATAGGACCTTTTGGTCCTCAGATTATCTTCATCTTCTTCTCAAGAATTTTATTCAGAACCTTGCTCTTTTGTTCAAGAACTTTCAAGAGTTAAAGCTCTACTAAATTTAGGCAAAATTAAATTAAATTAATTCTAATAAATTGGGATTTTTACCCATTAACAGAGCCTTGCTCTTCATAGATCTTTTGATCTAAAGAAAACCCCTTTAGGGTTTCATAAATAGAGCCTTGCTCTCATGAACCCATAGGTCTAAACAGATCTTTTCTTAGGGTTTCTTAGCCCATGAGTCAGAGCTCTGCTCTTTTGACAAAATATAGATCTTTTGATCTTTTGATAAAGAACTCTTAAGAGTTTTTTTTATGGATCTTTAAGATCCCAGAATTTTAATTCTCAAGAATTAATTTTCATTAATCTTTGATGGATTTTCCATCATCATTACAGAGCTAGGCTCTTTAAGGAATTTTATTCCCTCGTGATCAGAGTTTGACAAGTGTTACTCTATTTTAGAGCTTTGCTCTGAAAGGGAGATTTTCTCCTTCTCCCGAGAGATTTCTCATTCAATGAGAATATTCTTTGAGGATTTCCTCATTAATTGACAGTCTCATCCAATGATGAGACTGTCTTATTAATTGATGTATTGTCATCTGGATTTTGTGGGTCCCCCTCTGGTCCCCTTTCCACTACATTGCAGTGTGGTACAAATTTTAAAGTGCCGAGCGTCGGGATTTTAAAATTAAATTATAGTACTGACGATCGAATTCTGTTCTTTTTCGCAGGCGACATGTCTTCCGATCTCTCTTTCCCGTTTTTCCGTTCAGATGGAGGATTCCCTGAGGCACCTGTGGACCGGGAGGTTCTCGCGCTTTTCAGAGACTATGACCCGGAACACAAAAACCTTCACTTATGAGGTAGGTGGTACGACCAGATAATCAGAGGTCGTCGAAACTTCTCTTGTGCGACGCCGTCAGAGCCGATCTCGTATGCAAATGTACCCCCGGTGAACTATGCCGTGAAGATCATTAATTGGAATTCGGAGGATCTTCTTCAACCTTCGATTGCCGCCATACCCATGCAGCTGCCGGCAGCTTTAGATACTTTGGGGCGGCGCATATGCCAGGGCGAATCGCGCCCTTGGGGACAACCTTACAACATCGGGTTGACTCCCCGACATTCGGCCGGATATTTGCAGTGGGCCAGGTACATCTTGTCGGCGAAGAAAACACATTTGCTGAAGCTCGGCCTATATCCTACAGTTTACGCGTCGCTGTTCCAATATTATGCTCCTCCGACGTGGTGGATTAAGGCGTTCGTGGAGCAATGGAACATCCCAACCCATACCTTTCTTCTACTGGACTGAGAAGTGACATAATCCGCTCTGGACGTTTTACGCGGGGTCAGAAGTGACATAATCCGCGTTCCACATAGCCAGGAAGGGTTGACTTTATCCGTATTTCACGGAGTCGGAATTTGACTCCCGGTCATCTGTACACTGCCGAGTCATGGAACTGGGAGTTGCCGCTGTTCCGCTTTGCTTGATGTTGTGTGTGTTGTAACGAGACGAATATTGAGATGATCTCTAGGTTATCTGTGAACCGTCGAGATTTGGCTTCTTCTTCTGATGAAACCTGGGGAGGAGGAGTGTGACTCCTTCTTCGTTTGCGCCCCTGGATTGTATACAGGGATTGACATGATATCACTTGTAGGGCATAAATTTCATTCATCCATTTTTTTATTTCTTTTTTTTTTTATTTCTTTCTGCGATGCTATATCATTTCAGCTTTTATATCGCGAAGGTCGCGATTGCCCCATCATTTCGGCTATTTTTCGCGGTGCCCAATAATTTCGGTTATTTGTTTTGTTTTTACTCGTTGTTTTTTATTGCGAGTTGCCCAATCATTTCGGCTATTTTGCATGCATACATTCTTACTTGCTGATTTTGTTGCAAGTTGCCCCATCATTTCGGCTATTTCGTATGCATGTGTGGCTTGCTAGCTTTTCGCTGCAAGCTTGGGAGTAGACACCGATTTCGGCATCAGTACCGCTACATCTGGAATATTGCTAGAAGCGAATCATCATTTGCCTCTGTCGATATCGAACAAAGGTGGCTTAGCGAACAGGGTTAGGATCCTGTCGACTAAGGCTTTTGACTTCATGAACCGTAAGTGTCTCACAAAGGTATTTCTCCCTGCGAGTTGTGAGGATCTCGTAGGTGTGTTTTCTCCTTAGGAATCGTGAGGACTCCTAAGTGTATAGTTTCTTGTAAGTCATAAGGATCTTACAAGAAAGTTTTCTCCTTATAAGTCGAGGGGACTCACAAGGGTTGTTCACCGTGCGAACATATCCCTGGTCACGGATGAGACTTTGTTAGGGAAATGTTTATTCGCGCCCGTGGATTGTATACAAGGATCAGTATTGAGCCGCTTGTAGGGCAATATTGGAGGTTGTGGGGGCTGCTTAAGAACAGGTTCAGATCCCTGTAGCTTAAGACTTTTAAATCTTATGAGCCGTGAGGGACCCATAAGAGAGTTATGGCCGGAATTGGACTAAGTCCAACAAGATTAAAATGTTTTAATATTTTATTGTTCTGGGCTGTTGAGCCTTTATTTGGGCTTGGCCCTTTTAATAATGCAGAGCATCAGATCCTGACAATTTTTGTCTTGTATTGAATGCATAATATTCATCTGAACAATGTGTGTTCTGACAGTGCGCCACGTGGCGCGCCAGGCGCTTTGCGCCAATTAAAGAGCGCATTGCGCTTCTTCCATGTAGCGCACACGAAAATGACACGTGTCGCGCTTAGCGCTAAGCGCCAGTTTATTAGTGCATTGCGCTTTCAAGTTGTGAGCGCTTTGCGCTAGTTTAGTGGCGTACCAGTGAGTGACACGTGGCACGCTTGGCGCTGAGCGCTAGCCCATGAGCGCAATACTCTGTTTCAAAAGCGCAAAGCGCAAGTGGTGTCTGCGGTTGACACGTGGCATGCTTTAGCGCTAAGCGCCGGTCCAAGGAGCGCAAAAGCGCAGTTCATAAGTGCAAGCCACTTTCCAATAGCGCAAAACGCATTTGATCAAATTTATGATCAGGGAACAAGTTTTAAAGGAGGCTTTGCCTCAAGATTCAAGAACAAAAGTTCTTATTTATATAAAGGCACTGCCTTTGTAGATCAATGATCTGTGAATGAAGTAAATACTTCTTTTGTTTTTATGATGAGATCTTTTGATCTCTTTTTTATCAAAGACCTTGGTCTTTTGTAGATCTATGATCTTTTTTAGAAGATAGTTTTTCTTTTCATGAGATGATTTCATCTCTGTATTCAAGAATCATGTTCTTTACCTTGAAGAAGTGATCTTCTTTTGCTAAAAGCTTGCTTTTCTTTCTTTGAGTTTTCTCAAAGTTTGTAGGGGGGTTTCTCTTTCTCTATATCAGACATGAAGTCTTGGTGCCTTTATATAGGGCAAATTGATTTGTTAAATCAGTTGAAGAGATTTTTCTCTGATTAATTTGGGCATGTTTCCCCACCGTTGGATCTTTGATCCTAGGGCTTCTGTTTTACAGAAGGCAATCTTCTTGTTTTTAACGAGATTGGAAAGATCTTTCCATTACAGAATTTTAATTCTGATTAATTAATAATTTATTATTAGATTTTTTGATCTAACGGTGGGGAATTCTTAATTTCAGCGCTGGCGCACCTACGTTTGACACGTGGCGCGCAGCGCAGGGCGCAGCGCACCTACATTTGACACGTAGCGCACAACGCAGAGCGCTAGATCTGAAACGTTGCTTCAATTCTTTTGAATTTTGAATTTTAAAACAGAGCTTTTCTCTGATTGGGGATGCGCTGCCTAGGGCGCAGCGCACCTGGCGCTAGCCCATCTGTGTTTGACACGTGGCGCACAGCGCAGAGCGCTGGATCTGAAGCGTTACTTCAATTTTTGAATTTTGAATTTCAAAATAGAGCTTTGCTCTAATTGGGGGAAACAAATGCCCCCCCCCCACCGTTGCGCTCACGTGGCGCACACGTGAATGCAGCGGTGGTAGCATCTGAGCCCTTGGATCAACTCAAAAGTTGAAGAGGCAATTCAATGCCTATAAATAGGACCTTTGGTCCCTTAGATGATCATCATCTTCTTTCTTTGATAACTTTTGTTCAGAGCACAGCTCTTCTGTTTAAGAACTTCTCAAGAGTAAAACTCTTTCCAAACTTAGGTAAAGTTTTAAATTTTTTAATAAATTAGGGTTTTACCCATTAACAGAGCCTTGCTCTTTATAGATCTTTGATCTACAGAAAACCCATTTAGGGTTTCATTAACAGAGCTTTGCTCTCATGAACCCATAGATCTAAAGAGATCTTTTCTTGGGTTTCTTAGCTCATAAACAGAGCCTTGCTCTTTAGATTTCTTAATCTTTGATGAAGAACTCTTAAGAGTCTTTTCATGGATGTTGAAGATCCCAGAATTTTTTATTCATAAAAATTAATTTATTTTAATTTTCTTTGTGATGGGTTTTTCCATCATCATTACAGAACCAGGCTCTTTAAGGAATTTTATTCCTTCATGATCAGAGTTTGACAAGTGTCACTCTGTCATAGAGCTTTGCTCTCACAGGGAGATTTTCTCCTTTTCCCGAGAGATCTCTCATTCAATGAAAATTTTCTTTAGGATTTCCTCATTAATTAAAAGTCTCATCCAATGATGTTGCTGTTTTATTAATTGATACATTGTCATCTAGATTTTGTTGGTCCCCCTTTGGTCCCCTTTCCACTGCATTGCAGTGTGGTACAAATTTTAAAGTACCGAGTGTCAGAATTTTTAAAATTTAATTAAAGCACTGACATTTGACTTTTGTCCCTCCTTGTAGGTGGCATGTCTTTCGATGCTACGTTTCCATTCGTCCGTTCAGAGGGAGGATTCCCTGAGGCACCTGTGGACCGGGAGGTTCTCGCGCTTATCAAAGATCGTGACCCGGAACACAAAAATCTTCACTTGTGGAGTAGATGGTACGATCAGATTATAAGAGGTCGTCAAAGCTTCTCTTATGCGATGCCGTCGGAGCCTATCTCGGCGATTCCGTATGCAGATGCACGCCCGGTGTACTATGCCGTGGAGGTTGTCAATTAGACTTCGGAGGGTCTTCTTCAACCTTCGATTGCCGCCGTACCCATGCAGCTGTCGGCGGCTTTGGACACCCTGGGGCGGCGCATATGCCAGGGCGAGTCACGCCCTTGGGGACAACCCTACAACATCGGGCTAACTCCCCGTCATCCGGCCGGGTATTTGCAGTGGGCCAGGTACATCTTGTCGGCAAAGAAATCGCAGTTGCTAAAGCTCGGCCTATACCCTGTGGTCTATGCTTCGTTGTTCCAATATTCTGCTTCTCCCACAAAATGGGTTAAGGCGTTCTTGGAGCAGTGGAACATCCCGACCCATACCTTCCTTCTACTGGACAGAGAGGTCTCCATCTCCTTAGAAGAATTTGCTGAGGTTTCCGGTCTACCGGTTTGGGGGGAGCACTACGAGGAGCTGCTTCCTCCGGATGAATACGTTTTTTTCCACCAAGCCGGTGGTGATGGGCCTCACGCCAGAGAACGCCATTCAGCACCAGTTCCCTAGTCTGATAAAAGTGCTGAACATGTACGAGAGCCTCTTCCTGGAATCCGGAGGTCGGGGGATCAGTTTTGCGGACTTCATTGCCCGGTTTCTTCGCCCGAAGATTTTGTCGCAACGAGGCGAAAAGTTTGCCAAGCTCGATGATCCCTTCGACTTTGGCTTGGACCGTCAGCCGGTACTGAAAACTGATCAAAAGGGCTTTTTTCTTCCTGATGCTGCTATCATCTCTCTGTCAGAAATCGCCGCTCTGGGCATTGACGAGGAGGCTTCCTTTCTTGGGTTTCTTAGGCTATGGTTGAGTTGGTTCGCGCTCCCTATGCATCCTCGTTACATGCGGCCTTCCATCTTCTACCCCGCGCATCGCATGGTGGCCGGAATACAAGTGGCCATCGAGATCGCCGGGTTAGCCTATTTATACCATGGTCTTAGCATACCGGTGGATACCACTGAACCGGGGGTGCATCCTGCCAACTTCCCGATGCATTACTTCACTTTATGGATAGAGATGCACGTGCTCGGGATCTTTGGCATTCACAAGAGACCTTCGTTTACCGAGAAATGCAAGTTCCCGCGAATTATGCGGCTGGTTGACGCTTCCATCGTGAGTCCGTCACAGCGGGAAGCTAGGGGCTTGCTCCTTTGTCTGCGCACAGTCGGAGATGGTATATCTTTCACGGACAAAGTCCTGACGATCGGCCAGGAAACTTCCAAGACGGTGCAGGCATTGCGCGACGTTTTTAAGGACGGGGCCTCCGTATTGAAAGCCCGGGAGATTCTCCATTTATACTCCATCAGGCCGGGCTTTCTTGTTTTCAGGCAAAATGATGCGGCGCTATTCATGAGATACAACCCCCATCATTTTGCCCAGTAGCTGAGTTATAATCAGGGGGTCCCGCTGGAAGCTTTCTTGGTAGAACCCGCTGCCACCAAAGAGGGAATGCGGGATGCGCTGCATCACTTCTTGCGCTTGAATACGGGCTCTCACTTCTTTATCGGTGAGCCGAGTTGTGTCCCGAGGGCCCTCAACGTACACGTGGCCTGGTATCAACACGCAATGGGTGCTGTTATCAGGGAAGAGAGGCGGCTGCTGCTCAATCGCAAGAGTGCGCCCCCTGCCAGCGATCGCAACGTCCCTTTGAAGCGACGGACCACTGTCCCCCCTCCGCTGAGAGAGGTCGCTGCAGTTGAGCCTCCACGTGTACTAAGCCCTACGCGTGGGTTGCCCCGTGCTCCTGTGGAGACGGTGGATGTACCATCGGTTCCCCGTGCTCCCGCGGAGACGGTAAATGTAGCTTCCCCCGAATCTGGTGTGGGCTCAGATATCGAGACTCGTCGCCCTAAGGTGCCCACCAAGCGTAAGCTGGTGTTAGCGGCAACCGGAGCTCGTTCGCAGAAGAGGAAGAAGAAGTCGCTCTTCTCTGCCGATGTCGTATTTGGTCCGGAGCATCATGCTCCTTATGGTGAGGGTTTGAGCGAGTATGGGACAAACGAAGGTTTATTCATACTGCCAGATGATACTGATCTGGCGGCTCCATTGCAGCTTCTGACCAATTGGCAAGCCACGAAGAGGGGTTGGCTATCCTTGCGCGATCAGGTAATCATTAGCTGTATTTTTCTCCATTGCATCGTATTTCTATTATCGTATTTTGACTGACACTTTTCCTTCTTTAACAGGCATTTCCACTGAAGAAGCTCTCGCAGCTTCTCTCAAGACTTTTAAGGAAGAGGAAAGATTTCGAGCATCCTTAGGCATCGGTATACTTCGGTTTATCATGTCTCCGCTCCCGTTTTTTTTTATAAGTGATCTGACCCCGCTTTATCTTATCACAGGGACCATAATGCCGACCCCGCAAGCTGATGCGGAGATTCTTCCCGGGCCAGCCATCGGAGTCCCAGCCTCTTCGGCACTGCCGAAAGAGGCCTTACTCAAACGACCGATGACAGAAGCCCTGACGGCCCCAGAGGTAACCCTTGGTGCGGACGATGACGTCCTATTGACGGAGGTATCTAGAAGGTCCGCTTTGACGGCTCGGGCGGAAAGGAAGTGCCGAATGCGCGCGGCAAGGGAGTGTAGTGCTGCCTTAGCCGCGGGTGCTAGTTCGAGCACCGCTACCCCTGCCCCTACTCCTTCGGAGGAATCCCCGGCTGCCTTGTCCACTGCCTATAGACGGGAAGCACGTGCGGCTCGGGAAGCAAACGGAAGATTAACTCAAGATAATGTGACATGGGGTTCCGTTGTCAAAATTATAATTGCCAGTTCTCGTATATCTTATCTTGCAGGGCCGAGTCTTACCGAAAAAGTGGCGGCGACTGCTGAGCCCGGGGTAGCGGTTGAGAAGGTAGCCGTGATTACCGAACTCGAGGCGGCGGTAGGCGAGATGGCTGCGATCGCCGAACTCGAGGTAGCGGCAGGTGAGACAGTCACGATCACCGAGCCTGAGATGGCGATAGGTGAGATGACCACCATTGCCGAGCCCGAGGTGGCGATGGGTGAAATAGCCACAATTGCTGAGCCCGAGGTGGCCGCTCTCTCTCAAGAGTTGGGCACCGCCCCGATCATTGCTCTTTTCGCCTGTGGCTCCTTGCCATCTCCTGGCGTCGCAAGCATTATGACGGCTCTCGTAGAGTCAGGGGATGAGGCGACGGGAGGTGAGACCATCCCGATGGAAGAGGATGAAGCAGTTGCTGTATCAAGTGACGCTCTCGTCGCGGTTCCGACTGGCGACTCATCAGGTAGATTTTGGGTCATTGCTTTTCTTTTTATTCTGCAATCCTTCTCGATCTTTCCTGACAGTATTTATCTTGTTTCTAATGCAGGTGTGGCGAGTGTTGAGGTCGCGCTACCCGAGGCAGTGCCATCAGCTACCGCTTTGACGGTGACACCTCCTCTACCCTCTCTCGCACCGTCTCAGATATTGGAAGGTACGGATTTGTGGCCCATCAGTTTTACTTCTAGGTTGTATAATTTATGTACTAACATTGCATTACTGCGTCTTTGCAGGTGTTCTTTTTGACCACCTGTATCAAGTGCTGCATCCACACTTCTCCTTTCTGTCAGAAATTAGTCCGCCAGGTGGTGTCGGTGAGTATCTTTTCTAAATGATGTCCTTTCTTTAACGGTCAATCACATTATTTCTAATCCCTCTTTGTATTGCTTGTAGCCTTACAAATCGAAGGCGGAGATGAGGCATCGTTGCGCCACTAGTACTCCCAGCTCTGCCCCCTGTTGCAGCCGGTATAGTAGACTCTGTTTTCGTGTATTTTCGTTATTTCCTGAACCGACATCTGACTATAATTTATTTTGCAGCAATCACATCGACTCCGGTCCCGTTCGAGTCTCACATTATTATGCCAGCAGGGCCCTTTTCCAGACGTCCGTCCTTGAAAGGCGCCGCAAATAGTCTACGCATGCTAAGCGACTACATTGAGGAGCTCGACGTGGAGACTCTCACATCTGCTGCGGATTTTGCCACGGAGGTTAACCCTATGCTAGCGACGCTTGTGAACTTTCATGTTGAGGGCGTCGTTGAGTCTTGGGTTAATCGCTGCAGGAAAATTGAGGCTTGCCTGCACGAGCTTGAGCTTAGGCATCCTGCTCCTGAGGTTCTGGCTGTGAGCACTCAACGGGCTGCATGGATCGAGCAGAGTACTTCTTACTTCCGCCATCTTGAACAGGAAGTGGCTTTAATGTGGAAGGAATGTAAAGAACTTCAAGCGAATCTGCTCGACTGCATGCTCAGGTGATGCGAATGCTGCCCAGTTGAAAGTTATCTTCAAAGGCCTTCTGCGATGCATTTCGGACGGGTTAACAATGAGGCAGAAGTTCGACGTCGTCGAGCGGGATGCACAAAATCAGGAAGCAGCTCAGCGGTTCGTCGAGGAACAACTTTCGTCTTACTTGCAGCAGCGAGCACAGGTCGAAGCAGAGTTGGTCGCGGCAGATGATCAAGAAGAGGAGCTGAGGGAAGTGCACGAGCGGCTGATTGAATTATTGAAAGCGCTTCCCTCTCAATAATTTTTGTATCATTTGTAATTTTGAATAAAATGTATTCATTCTTTTATTCTTTCATATGATGTATTTTGTACCCAATTGAATTCATGAATGAAAGATACATTTCCTTCGCAATGTCTTGTGTCATCTTTCTGCTTTCTTCTTTTTTTTGTTATCAGCATGTTACCTTAGTAAACATGGCCGGCAGATGATAGGGTGAGCATCTTGTTTTGGCTTCTTCGAGAGGTAGTGATGGCTTGGGAAGCAGGTTCAGGTCTGCTGCCTAAGACTTTTCAACTTTATGAGCCGTGAGGGTCTCATAAAGATTTTTCTCCCTACGAGTCATGGGGATCTCGTAGGTGTATTTTCTCCTTAGGAATCGTGAAGATTCCTAAGTGTGTTTTCCTTTATAAGTCATAAGGATCTTATAAGAGAGTTTTCTTCCTTAAGAATCGAGAGGACCCGTAAGTGTTTAATGAGATTGACATGTAGATGACGTATTTCCGAAACGGGGTCATATGGATGACGTATTTCCGAGACGGAGTCATGCTGATGACGTATTTCCGAACGGGGTCATGTGGATGACGTATTTTCGAACGGGGTCATGTGGATGACGTACTTCCGAACGGGGTCATGTAGATGACGTATTTCCGAACGGGATCATGTGGATGATGTATTTCCAAACGGGGTCATGTGGATGACGTGTTTCCGAGCGGGGTCATGTGGATGACGTATTTCCGAGCGGGGTCATGTGGATGACGTATTTCCGAGCGGGGTCATGTGGATGACGTATTTCCGAACGGGGTCATGTGGATGACGTATTTCTGAGCGGGGTCATGTGGATGATGTATTTCTGAGCGGGGTCATGTGGATGACGTATTTCCGAGCGGGGTCATGTGGATGACGTATTTCCGAACGGGGTCATGTGGATGACGTATTTCCGAGCGGGGTCATGTGGATGACGTGATGACGTATTTCCGAGCGGGGTCATGTGAATGATGTATTTCCGAGCGGGGTCATGTGGATGACGTATTTCCAAACGGGGTCATGTGGATGACGTATTTCTGAACGGGGTCATGTGGATGACGTATTTCCGAGCGGGGTCATATGGATGACGTATTTCCAAACGGGGTCATGTGGATGACGTTGCGTCTGTTATAATGAGACGAATATAGAAGTGGTCTCCAAGTTGTCTGGGAACCACCGAGATTTAGAGTAGGGGCTTTGCCGTAGCTCCAGGGTTGATTGCAGCGTCTGAATCCTGCTGGAATGGGGGAGAACGCTGTTGATGATCTCTAGGCTATCCCTGAACCGTCGAGATTTGGTTTTGTTTTCTGATGGAGCCTGGGGAGAGAAGGTGTGATTCCTTCTTTGTTTGTGCCCCTGGATTGTATACAGGGATTGATGTGATATCACCTGTAGGGCATAAATTTCATTTTTCTTTATTTCTTTCCATGATGCTCTATCATTTCAGCTTTTATATCGCGAAGGTCGCGATTGCCCAATCATTTCGGCTATTTTTCGTGGCGCCCAATCATTTCGGCTATTTATTTTATTTCTTACTCGCTGCTTTTTATTGGGAGTTGCCCAATCATTTCGGCTATGTTGCATGCATACATTTTTTACTTGCTGTTTTTGTTGCAAGTTGCCCCATCATTTCGGCTATTTCGTATGCATGTATGGCTCGTTAACTCCTTGCTGCAAGCTTAGAATTAGACACCGATTTCGGCATCAGCACCGCTACAACTGGGATATTGCCAGGAGCGAATCATCATTTGCCTCTGTCGATGACGAACAAAGGTGGTTAGCGAACAGGGTTAGGATCCTATCGACTAAGGCTTTTGACTTCATGAGCCGTAAGGGTCTCATAAAGGTATTTCTCCCTACGAGTCGTGAGGATCTCGCAGGTGCGTTTTCTCCTTAGGAATCATAAGGACTCCAAAGTGTATGGCTTCTCGTTAGTCGTAAGAATCTTACAAGAGTATTTTCTCCTCATAAGTCGAGAGTGCTTACAAGGAGGTTCACCGTGCAAACATATCCCTAGTCACGGATGGGATTTTGTTAGGGGAAATATTTATTCGCGCCCATGGATTGTATACAAGGGTCAGCATTGAGCCGCTTGTAGGGCAATGTCGGAAGTTATGGTGGCTGCTTAAGAACAGGTTTAGATCCCTGTAGCTTAAGACTTTTGAATCTTATGAGCCGTGAGGGTCTCATAAGAGGGTTCTCCTTACGAGTCGTGAAGATCTCGCAAGTGTAATTTCTGCTTAGGAATCGTGAGGATCCCAAAGTGTGATCCTCCCTTGTGAGTCGTATGGATCTCACACAGGTGGTTTCTCCTTACAAAGTCGAGAGGACCTTGCAAGTGTCTTTTAACGAGATTGCGCCCTTTCAGGTTTTCACAAAACTCGCCGGTAGCCCTGCTGTTTTTACTCACGGAGCCCTTTCGGGTTTTCATCCGTGCCCTTTTGCTTATGGACATACCATTTTCTTTTTTCTTTTTTCTCTCTCTCTTTTTTAAAAAAAAACGAGGTTGCGCCCTTTCGGGTTTTCACAAAACTCGCCGGTAGCCCTGCTGTTTTTACTCACGGAGCCCTTTCGGGTTTTCATCCGTGCCCATTTTGCTTGTGGACATACCGTTTTCTTTTTTTTTTATTCTCTTTTTTTTTGTATCAGCTTTGGGACGCTGCAATCCACCGTAATTTATCGACGTCTCGGTCAACGGCTAGTTTTTAGGACATAGTGGTCCATCGTTAGTTTAAGGACGTTTCGGTCCGTTGTTAGTTTAAAGACGTTTCGGTCCGCTGTTAGTTTAAAGACGTTTCGGTCCGCTGTTAGTTTAAGGACGTTTCGGTCCGCTGTTAGTTTAAAGACGTTTCGGTCCGTTGTTAGTTTAAGAACGTTTCGGTCCGCTGTTAGTTTGAGGACGATTCGGTCCGCTATTAGTTTAAGGACGTTTCGGTCCGCTATTAGTTTAAGAACGTTTCGGTCCGTTAGCCGGCTACTACTTATAGAGTTTAGGCTTAGGAAGATAGCGAGCGGACATAGTCGTCGTCATCTATCGTTGACCTAGGCCGTGACTCGTCGGGCGTAGTACTTTTTCAGGAAGTGACCATTTATTGGCCTGAAGGGTCTTTCACCATGCATGTCCATAAGTAGATAGGCTCCACCATGGTAGACTTTGTCTATGATATACGGGCCATCATAGTTCGGCTCGAATTTCCCCCGCTTGGCGCAATTGAGGATCATAGGTCTTTTAACCACTAGCACAAACTCGCCTTGGCGGAATGTTCTCGGCCTAGTCAATCTTTCGTATGAGCGCGTCATCCTTGCTTTGTAAGCCTCTAGATTTTGTTACGCTATGAGCCGGGTTTCATCAAGGGCATCGAGCTCCTCAAGCCGAAGGTGAGCATTCTCTTCGTCCGTTAGCTCGTAATGAATTGCCACTCGTAGAGAGGGTAACTCTATCTCGAGGGGGAGTACGCCTCTGTACCGAATACCAATGCGTACGGCGTTGTGTTCGTGGCCGTTTTGAACGTAGTTCGATACACCCAGAGAGCTTCATGCAATCTTTCATGCCAATCCTTCTTATTTCGAGACACCGTCTTTTTCATGATCTTCGTCAAGGTCTTGTTGAAAGCCTCAGCTAGACCGTTAGCTTGGGGATTATAGACCGAAGAGTATCTCCAGTCTATGTTATGTCGTTGTGCGAAGCAGCTGATTTTGTGGCTTCTGTAGGCTGGCCCGTTATCGAAAATGATCCGTCTCGGAGTTCCAAACCGGTAAATGACGTGTATCTTGGAGAAAAGGAGGATATTCTCCTTCTTCACTTCCCTCAGCGGTACTGCTTCTGCCCATTTAGAGAAGTAATCTGTTTTCGGCAAAATGAATTGATGTCATCTGGACGATGCTGGTTCGATGGGGCCGATTATGTCAGTCCTCCACATTTCGAACGGCCAGCTAGCCACTGTTGGATGTAATAGATTTGGATGCTGATGAATAAAGTCTCCGTGAATCTGGTACGAGCGGCACTGCATCGCCTATTCGAGGCAGTCCTGGATCATCGTGGGCTAATAATAACCCATCCGTTTGATCTTCAGCTTCATCTTCGGCCCGGCTTGGTGAGAACCGCAGAGTCCGTCGTGAGTTTCTTGGACGACTCTTTTTGCCTCTTCAGGCCCCAGGCATCTTAGCCACAGAGAGTCAAATGACCTTTTATACAGAGTATTATTGACGAAAGCGAAAGACAGAGCTCGTTTCATAAGCTGATGTCTTGAGGATGCATCTTCAGGTGTTCGACGGGATTTGAAGTAGTCTACAAAGACTTCTCTCCAATCCGTAACCTTTTCCTGGTCTTTTATTTGTAGAGTCGTTTGCTCGGTCGCTCCCTTTTCTTCGGACGACTCCAGAGATATCTCTGCCGGTGCGAAAACCCGACGGCTTTGCACAACGATCCTCATGTCATCGAGGCTTTCGTCAGCCAGTTCTTTAGCGAGCTTGGCTAATGCATCCGACTTGCTATTTTCCGCACGCGGTATGCTTTCCAAGGTGTAGGAAGGAATTTGAGTCAGCAGTCGCTGTACTCTCTCGCCGTATTTCACCAACTCAGGTTTGCAAGTCTGATAGTCGCCATTTACTTGACTGGCGATCAGTTGGGAGTCTCCGTATATGAGGAGGTTTTCAATTCCCATGTCGATAGCGATCTCAAGACCTGCTATCAAAGTTTCGTATTCGGCTTCATTGTTCATCCTCGGCTCTGTTAAGGAGAAAGCAAAGCGCATTATCCCTCCTTGTGGAGTCACGAAGATGAAGCCTACCCCTGATTTGATTATGGGGGTACTTTGTTTGCGCTTTTTCATGGAAGATGCTCCATCGAAGTAAAGTTCCCATTGGGTATCATTCTCTCTTCTCTCCCTGTCGATCGTGTCAAACGCATGTTCGTTTGGCAATTCGCAGTTCAAGGGAGAGTCGGCAAGTATCAGATGCTCAGCGAGGAAGTCTGCGATGGCCTGGCCCTTCACTGCCTTAAGGGGACGATACGTTATCGAGAACACCATCAAGAGCAAGGCCCATTTAGCGAGTCGTCCCGTTAATATAGCCTTTGACATCAAATATTTGAGGGGATCCATTTTTGATATGAGATGGACCTCATGCGCCAACGCGTAATGTCTGAGCTTCGTTACCGCGAAGATCAACGCTAGGCAGTGTTTTTCAATAGGGGAGTAATTGCTTTCTGCCCCCAGGAGAACTCGACTCGAGTAGTAGAGGGCTCTCTCATTCCCTTGGTCATTCTCTTGTGCCTATAATGCGTCTAAGGAACCTTCAAGAGCGGTTGTATACAGGACGAGAGGTTTTCCCTTGACGGGAGCGGCCAGTACTGGCGGATTCTGCAGGTATTGCTTGATTTCGTCCAGTGCGTTTTGGCATTTGTGATCCCAGACGAAAGGGGTTCCCTTCTTCATCAGGTGACTGTAAGGATGGCACTTGCCGGAGAGATTGGCTATAAATCGCCGGATATACGCGAGCTTCCCTTGGAGAGACCGCAATTGCTTAAGAGTCCTTGGCGGAGGCATTTCCATAATCGCCTTGATCTTTGATGGATCTATCTCGATGCCTCGGTGTTGGACGATGAATCCTAGGAATTTGCCCGAGGAAACTCCGAACGCGCATTTGAGAGGGTTCATCTTCATGTTGTATTGCCGGAGGCGTTGAAACACGATCTTCAGATGCTCTAAATGTTCCTCGTCTGATTTGCTTTTAACTATGAGGTCATCGATATAGCATTCGACGTTTTCATGTATGAGGTCGTCGAAGATTTTCATCATGGCCCTCTGATAGGTGGCGCCGGCGTTCTTTAGACCGAAGGGCATCACCTTGTAGCAGAATATGCCCAAAGGGGTCCGGAAAGCGGTATGCTTCTGGTCTTCGGGATGCATCTTTATCTGATTGTATCCTGACGAGCCGCCCATGAAGGAGAAAACTTCGTGAGTGGACGTGTTATCTATCATCAGCTCAGTGACCGGTACGGGAAAATCACCCTTCGGGCAAGCTTTATTGAGCTCCCGAAAGTCCACGCAGATGCGCACCGTCCCATTTTTCTTCATCACTGGGACGATGTTGGCGATCCAGTCAGGATACTGAACCTCTTGGATAAAACCGGAGTCGATTAGCTTCTTGACCTCGGCGTTGATGCACATCTCAAGCTCGAGCCGCATTCTTCTCGGCGCTTGTTTGATCGGCTTGACGTCTGGAGATATCGCCAATTTGTGCACAGCAATCTCCGGATCTAATCCTGGCATCTCGGAATAGTTCCATGCGAAGCATTCTTTATGCTGCATGAGTACGTCCTTTAGCGTAACCATCCTTTCTTCAGATAACAGCTCACTGACGAACGTCGGCCGCGGGTCACTTGCTGTCCCCAAATCAATTTTCTTGAGGTTATCTGCAGTAGTATGTATTCCATCTTCCAGCTCTTTTGGTGCCGGTGGAAATTCTGAGATTACCTCGTTATCATCGTTTTCGAGGCACCAGGGGAGTTCATCTATATCCTAAGGTTCTTCTTCTGACAGCGTTATCATATGACAAGTACGAGATCGCTTCCAAGACCGATGTTGATCTGGTTTTACTCTCGCGGCTTTGGGTCCATGCTTCTGCGGCGGGGTTACCCTCCAGCTGCTGGATAGAGCGAACCTGCCTTGCTAATACTGGTCTTCTACCCAGTCTTTGAATGTGAAGCAGTCTTCCATAGGATGTCCCATTGCCCTGTGATAGGAGCAATAGTCCGGGTGAGAGACGTCGCTTGCTTGCTTAGGGTGCTTGGACTCCGAGAGGATAATCATTTGATGTTTTATAGCAAGATCAAATATCTTCCTTGTCTTGTCTTGGGGAAAAGAATATGCTCGACTCATCTTTTTTATAAGAGATGAATCCGGACTGCTCGATTCCTGATCGCGTGGCTTCTTAGACGCGCTTTGTCGCTGTCGAACACCTTTCCCGTTCTTTGGTTTGTTTCTTCCCTTGCGTCGGGCCTTTTGTACGACGGGTTGACAAGAAGGAGCATTTTCATTTTTCGCAGCCTGTTGAAGGAGGCGTTGCGTCCTGACTTTCTCGTAGATGGCCATTTCGCGATTATGGTTGTCTCGAACCTTTTGACCTGCTTCCCTTATAAGCTTGTCCATTTATTCTTCGAACGGCGGACTGGGCATTTTCACGGCGGGAGCTTGTCCTGATTCAGGGTTAGCATCTTCCCACAGAGCGTCTCCTTCCTCATCGAAACGTAGCAGCCGCGGAGTAGCTTCCGTTTCTTGGATTGAAGATACCCAAGCCCGGTCGTTTCCATTCTCCCGTTGGGCAACCTTCGTTGAATTCCGGGAACGTTCCAGATCCTGTTATAGAACCGTGCTTGTCGTGCAGTTTGTTTAAGAGATATACCTTGGCGTCTCAAGAGTCTCTTTAAACTGTCTGTGTAATATCTGGGCAAACGGATGGGTTGGCGCCTGTCAAGTGTATAATCTGCGCCATGCCAGATTTCTTTCTGCACTTTGTTTTCCCCGGATCGGTAGAACAGGATCGCCTTTTCGCCTTCTCGCCTGGGAGGGACGTAGAATGTCTGTAGTTCTTCTACACTGTAGGTATCAAGCGCGTCTAGCTCTTTATGATGCTTGGACGGAACCATGGCAACTTGCAAACTTTGATCTTCATCAGCGAAGGTTTGTATTGATAGCCGAGCGGAGAATATGGTATTGACTTCATCTTCCGAGTCGCTATCGAAGATCAACATAGGAGCGGACGGTCCCGGCTTGTGGCACTGGGGCGGACCTGAATAAACTATTTCTTCCTCCTCCTCGGTATCACTCCCGAAGACCGGAATAGTAGTGATGGCTTTGTTCTTCGGTTTGTGGCATATTTCCGTGTCCTCAAAATCTGGTAAGAAGTATTTTGCATCTTCGTACTTTCGGACTTCGTTCACGGAGAACGGGTTTAGTTCCCCTGTCACAGTGTACTCGAGACCATCTTGAAATACTTAATACACTGATGTTGTATAGAAGGGATGATATTGTACTCGTGTAACCAAGGCCGGCCGAGCAAAGCGTTATAGCATGTCTTGGCGTCAATGACATGGAACTTGATATCAGTGACGAGCAGCCCAAAGCGTAGTGTCAATATTACAGACCCAAGCGTCCGTGATGACTGGGAGTCAAATCCGGAGATGGTGATTTTATCGCGAGCGAGATGTTGAATGCTCATGCAGATTTCCTTTAACACCCTTACGTTAAGGAGGTTGACGGAAGACCCATTGTCTACCAGGATTTTACCTATCTTGATGTCATGACAGTATCCGGAGACATATAGGGGACGGTTGTGCTCAGATGTCCCAAGGAGGAGATCTTCATCACCGAAGGTGATATCGGCTGTGTGTACTTCTTCCAGCTCGTCCTTCATCTTTTCTTCGGCGAGGAAAGCTTGGAATTGCTCGGGCTCTTGTAATGCCTTGATCAAAGAATCTCTTGCTTCTTTGCATAACAGGAGGGCGTCAAGAATGCTTAACTGCGAAGGTAGCTTTCTCAAGTGTGTCAGAACGTTGTAGTCCACCTTACTCTTCTTTGGCGGGTCCTTAGCTGTTAGCTCTTTGATGGCTTGGTCATCAAGGATGATATCCTCAGGGACTTTTTCTTTTCCCTTATCTTTTCTATTTGACCCGCTGTTCGAGGGCCCAAAATTCTTTTCAGGCAGTGTACGATTGCGCAGCTGAATATTTTCACAGGTCTTCGGTTCTTCTTCTTTTCCCAAGGTGGGCTCTTTAAAGAGAGGGCCAAGAGTCATTTCTTCGTCAGAGTGGCTCCCGAAGGTGAGAATTGGCGATCCCCCGGCGTTGACCATGTGACAGTTGCCGGGGGTTCTTTTACACTCCTCAGTCGTACTTCTTTGCTCCCGACGAGTTTTGCGTTTCATTCGCTTGAAATGTTATCGGTGAGCAACGTATCCCTGCCACCATCTTTTAAGAGCGTTGCACTCTTCGGTGGCGTGCGCAATCTTTTGATAATATAAGCAGTTGCTAGGATGTGTTTCCGCTTCACCAAGAATATTTCCTTCAGAGGGTGGCAGCTTCATTCCCATCGATATGGCTTTAGCGAGCCTTTTCCTCGTCTTAAACATGTTTTTATTTGCGATGGATGTGCTTTGATCTGGCGGGAGTGTTTCAACTCTTTCATCCAATCGTCGGTGTTTGGCTTTTTCAAATATGACCATCTCGTGCTCTCGAGCAGCTTTGCTTTTTGAAAGAGCTTCGTTCAGGAATGCATCAATCATTTCGTCTGATGATCCTAGAAGTTCCGGTTCAGAATTTACCCCCAGTTTCTCTGTGTAAGGAGCTTCTTCATCGTCTATCGACGAGTGAGAGATCACATGGCAGCTTGCTATATAGCTTTCAGATTCATCCGACGAGTCTTCTCCATCATTTTCGCCCTCAAGGACGTGGCTGAGGAACTCTTGGAGCGTGATTGAAGTCCGCACCTTCTGGTTATACTCTTCCAGCGCGTCAATCTGTTTTTGTAGGTCCGTGCGCTTGTCGCCAGGCTTCACGGGCTTTTTGGTCTTCTTCTTATTTTCGAAGACTTTGACGGTTGGATGTGAGTGCTTTGGCTATCACCACCAATCTTTGGAGTTGGGCGGGGCTTCAGCATCCCCTCGATGATCTCAGGTTCCAGTGGATTCTTCCACCTAATTGCCGGACATGTGTGGAGATCCTTCAGCATTCTTTTCGTCTTGGCTGAAAGAGAAACCTCCCATGGAGCTTCTTTTACGAAAGAGCATGATACCCCCGGTGTATCCGTTTTCTTGGGAGTGTGTGGCCGAGGCGGGTTCACCTTCCAATTTTCGGATAATACGAATTTGCCCTGCTGGTATTGATCTTCTATCCAGCTTTTGAAGATGTAACAATCCTCGATCGGATGGCTCAACATTCGGTGATAAGGGCAGTAGTTAGGATTGCCAATGTCGCCTGGTTACGCTGGACGTCTTGGCTCTGGCAGAGTGATGTGCCTGTTGCGCAGTGTAAGCTCGAATAACCTCTTCGTCTTGTCTTGAGGGAACGAGTAAGGACGTCTCATTTTATCTTCGAGAGATCGAGTTCTACTATTTTGGCGATCAACTGGTCTCAGACCACTGGGTTGTTGTTGAGCATTGGCGACGACAATCGCTTTCCCCTTTCCCTTCTCGTTCCGCGGCTCCGGGTTTGGAGGAGACGATCTATGACCCATCTGGTCCATTTAGGCCAGCTTGTCAATCAAGGCTTGGAATGTGGTTGGCTTAAAGAACATCATGAATTATGAAATAGTTGCATGAGGATCTAGGGTGCCCACGAATATGCCCGCTGCCGGTGCTTCTTCGATGCGCTGTTCGCATTTCGACCACAGATTCCGCCATCGGATTGCGTATTGAACCCACGTCTCACCTGGCTTCACTCTGGCATTGATCAATGCCGTTATTGGGGTGCGTTCACTAGCACTCGCGAATCGCTGGATGAATAACAACTCTATTTCTGCAAAAGTCTTGACGGAGTCGTTTGGAAGTTCGGAGTACCACTCAAGTGCCGTCTCCGAAAAATTGCCGACGAATTGGCGGAGCAAAAGCTTATCATCACCCCTGATGTTGCCGCAAAGAGTCCTGAACTGAGCGACATGTTGATGGGGATTGCCTGTCCCCTTGTACACATGGAATTTGGGGATTGTGTATCCCGGTGGGTACTTTATTTGGTCATACCAGCCTGGATACGGTCGCCCAGTTTTAACGACTTGGCCGGCCGCTTCGTTCGTCTGGTGAGCTCATATTTGCTGAGCAATATAGTCATCCAAAGCGGCCTTGGAAATGGTTTCCTCTTTGGCTGCTGAAAGAGCCGGAGGAGGGTTCGATGTCTCCCTTCTGTCATCTTCAATAATGATCGGCGGGTCTTCAGCTGGAGGATCCGGCTGTAACATCATCCCGACCATATCTTAGAAGAGAAGCGCCATTCGTTTTATATTGGCAGCTTGTTCTGCAGCTTCTCTGTCCTTCTTTTCGAGGACTTTGCGTAGGAAGTCGACATCGGTTTCTTATTCGTGACACTGCTCTAATAATGCCTCCGGGCTTTCCTTTGGCCCGGTGACTGCGGCTATTTGCGTCAGCATTTCCTGAAGCTTCTGTTGTTGCTCCTGGGCTTTGGTCATTGATCGGGTGAGCAGTCGATGACCCGTCGAAACGCGGCTTTCCTCTTTTCCGGAATCCATGTAAACAGTATGGACCGTTATGCCCCCAGACTTGGGGCGTTTGGGCTTAGCGTCTTTGCGATCTGCCGTAGTCACAGGGGCTTTCTCTGGCCTCCTTCTCTTTTGAGTAGTTGACGTTGAGGGGGCCATTGCAGCAGGCACCCAGGTGGTTGTCGTCCTTTGTGGCTTGCCAGGACAGTTCTCTTCCTGCTGAACCTCAGCTTTTTCTGTCGACGGGGATAGTCTTGATCAATCACCGACTCTTGGACCCGTCACCAGACTTTGTAAACTTTGGAGGACAGCCGTTGAGGGGACTGATCCGGCTTTATTTCTGTAACATTCTCCACCGGTGGAGGAGATCTTTTTCAGTACGGCGGTAGGAGAGTTCCTGCGGACCTTGTTCAACAGTCCAAAACTATTCCCGGTTGGAACAGCAGCATTGACTTCCACCGTTGGGGCTGGTGGAGTTAGCCCAGAGGGGGAGTTGCCCCCAGCCTTCTATACTCGGCACCAGTGGCGACATCGAGCGTGTCGAGCCGATGGTGTTGGTTCGGTGATGGGGATGGCTTCGTCATGCCCCCAATTCTGGTGAGGCGTTGCCGGTACCAGCCTCTTAAAGACCGACGTCCGTTGAGTAGCAGTATCCAATCCTTTAGCAGGAGAAGCCGCCTTGATGACTTCGGGAGCAGGGATGGCTATCCTCTTCGGAATAACCTTTTCTGGAACTGCAGGCTTCATCATGGGCCCGCATGAACTTTGGCCCAATCTGGCGAAGACTGAGGCACTAGAGCTGGACGACCCGTTGAGAGGGGCCGCAGTAGTTGTAAGCCGATCAAAGACCGACTTCTTGGGAGCTTCTTGTGTTGGTATAGGAGCGCTGAAGCTCATTGGCGGGAGTATGGTCTCGAAAAACAATCCAGTGGTGGCCTGAGTGACCTGTTCCACCGGCATCGTGAACAGGAAGGCCGCTTGGGGCCCGTAAGCTATGCCTCCAAATGAGGCGGAACGTGAGTTGCAATTGCAGCTGGAACACTTCATGCAAGTAGTCGCCATTGTTTTCTGCACCCAGCAAGACACCAAATCTTAGTACCTCGAACCCAAGGGCAACCCTTAACAAACCGCGATCCATTCGCGAACGCGACACACGAAGTGTGGAGTGGAAAGAGAAAATGTCCTACCGGGCGTGCCAGAATCTGTTCACTACCGGAAACTGGGAAGACAAACGTCTAGCCTGAATCTGGGGGCAGATGCTATTTGGTGCTATCCGTACACCTCTCCGGAGATGCCAAGTTAATTTATGGCACCATGTATTGAAAGTTTAAATGGATGCGGCCGATATAGCAGACTTCGTCAGATTCCCCCTCGTTGATGAGGGGTTTTTGATTGTGGGGACGCTTTTCCCTGCAGGCGCAAGCCCCTGCAGTTAATTATGCTACCGCATCGCGGTAACAACTTTCTCCTTCTTCAGATGGTCACTTCGTGTTGTGGGTGTTTGTTTTGTTTGTGGTTGCCCGTGGATTGTATACGAAGACTAATTTATGTTGTCGCCCGTAGGGCGTGGATTAGTCCAAATCTGTATCTTCTTAGATTTGGGTTTGGGGGTTGGGTTTAAGGATACGTTATCCTCATTTGAGACTAAGATCAACTTAAACGTATGTTAAGGACACGTTACTCTAATTTTTAGACTAAGATCAACCTAACGGGATTGTTTAGATCCAACAAAAGAGCAATTGGACTCTATTTTTTAGTTTAGGGACACTGCGGTCGAATGTTAGTTTAAGGACATCTCGATCCAATGTTAGTTTAAGGACATCTCGGTCCAAGATTAAGGACATCGTAGTCCATGGGTTTAAGGACCCCACAGTCCGGGTTAAGGACATCGTAGTCAATGAGTTTAAGGACCCCACAGTCCGGTTTAGAGACATCGTAGTCTATAAGGTTTAAGGACATCGTAGTCTATGAGTTTAAGGACCCCACAGTCCGTAGTTTAAAGACATCGTAGTCTATAGGGTTTAAGGACATCGTAGTTCATGAGTTTAAGGACCCCACAGTCCGGTTTAGAGACATAGTAGTCTATGAGGTTTAAGGACATCGTAGTCCAGTTTAGAGACATCGTAGTCTATAAGGTTTAAGGATATCGTAGTCCATGAGTTTAAGGACCCCACGGTCCAGTTTAGAGACATCGTAGTCTATAAGGTTTAAGGACATCGTAGTCCATGAGTTTAAGGACCCCGCAGTCCGTAGTTTAAAGACATTGTAGTCTATAGGGTTTAAGGACATCGTAGTCCATGTGTTTAAGGACCCCACAGTCCGTAATTTAAATACATCATAGTCTATAGGGTTTAAGGACATCGTAGTCCATGAGTTTAAGGACCCCACAGTCCGTAGAAATGTGTGGTTGTCGGGACCCGTCACCTCTCTGAAGACGTTGAAGGATTACAACGAAAGATATCAGAGGAGTAAAGAGATGCACCCTTGAACCGGTATGAATTGATTGGAAGATCTGTAGCCCAGTTTGAGACTGAGACCTGTTAAATATTCGTGAGCAAACAGGCTCAGTTCAATATAGGTTGAGGACTTATGGCCAGAATTGGGCTAAGTCCAATAAGATTAAAATCTTTTAACATTTTATTGTTCTGGGCTGTTGAGCCTTTATTTGGGCTTGGCCCTTTTAATAATGCAGACCATCAGATCCTGACAATTTTTGTCTTGTATTGAATGCATAACATTCATCAGAACAATGTGTGTTCTGACAGTGCACCACGTGGCGCGCCAGGCGCTTTGCTCCAATTAAAGAGCGCATTGCGCTTCTGCCAAGTAGCGCACACGAAAATGACACGTGTCGCGCTTAGCGCTAAGCGCCAGTTTATTAGCGCATTGCGCTTTCAAGTTGTGAGTGCTTTGCGCTAGTTTAGTGGCGCACCAGTGAGTGACACGTGGCGCGCTTGGCGCTGAGCACTAGCCCATGAGCGCAATGCTCTGTTTCAAAAGCGCAAAGCGCAAGTGGTGTCTGCGGTTGACACGTGGCATACTTTGGCGCTGAGCGCCGGTCCAAGGAGCACAAAAGCGCAGTTCATGAGTGCAAAGCACTTTTCAATAGCGCAAAACGCATTTGATCAAATTTATGATCGGAGAACAAGTTTTAAACGAGGCTTTGCCTCAAAATTCAAGAACAAAAGTTCTTATGTATAAAAAGGCACTGCCTTTGTAGATCAATGATCTGTGAATGAAGTAAATACTTCTTTTGTTTTTATGATGAGATCTTTTGATCTCTTTTTTATCAAAGACCTTGGTCTTTTATAGATCTATGATCTTTTTTAGAAGATAGTTCTTCTTTTCATGAGATGATTTCATCTCTGTGTTCAAGAATCATGTTCTTTACCTTGAAGAAGTGATCTTCTTTTGCTAAAAGCTTGCTTTTCTTTCTTTGAGTTTTCTCAAAGTGTGTAGGGGGGTTCTCTATATCAGACTTGAAGTCTTGGTGCCTTTATCTAGGGCAAATTGATTTGTTAAATCAGTTGAAAAGATCTTTCTCTGATTGATTTGGAGATGTTTCCCCACCGTTGGATCTTTGATCCTAGGGCTTCTGTTTTACAGAAGACAATTTTCTTGTTTTTAATAAGATTGGAAAGATCTTTCCATAACAGAATTTTAATTCTGATTAATTAATAATTTATTATTAGATCTTTTGATCTAACGGTGGGGAATTCTTAATTCCAGCGCTGGCGCACCTACGTTTGACACGTGGCGCGCAGCGCAGGGTGCAGCACACCTTGCGCTAGCGCACCTACGTTTGACACGTGGCGCGCAGCGCAGAGCGCTGGATCTGAAGCGTTGCTTCAATTCTTTTGAATTTTGAATTTTAAAACAGAGCTTTGCTCTGATTGGGGGTGCGCTGCCTAGGGCGCAGCGCATCTAGCGCTAGCCCATCTGTGTTTGATATGTGGCGCAGAGCGCTGGATCTGAAGCGTTGCTTCAATTTTTGAATTTTGAATTTCAAAACAGAGCTTTGCTCTAATTGGGGGAAACAAGTACCTTGCAGGAAGAAATATATGGAGCAACCGCCTGGCTTTGTTGCTCAGGGAAAGTCTGGGCTTATTTGCAAGCTCAAGAGGTCGTTGTATGGTCTCAAACAGTCTCCACGTGCATGGTTTGGGAGACTGGCAAATGTTGTTAGGACCTTTGGTTTACGAAGTGATCATTCGGTTTTCTATCGGTATCGCGGTGGAAAGAGAATCCTTATGGTCATCTATAGGGACGATATTTTTATTATAGGAGATGACGAGAGAAGGATTTCTGACTTGAAGGCTCATCTTCAGAAGCAATTTTGCACCAAAGACCTAGAGGAGTTAAAATACTTTTTAGGCATTGAGGTATCGAAGTCACCGAAGGAAGGGATTTTCGCCACTCAATGAAAATATGTGCTTGATATGCTCTCGGAGGCCGGTATGTCTGGTTGTAGGCCCATCGACACTCTTATGGACCCAAATGTGAAGCTCTTTACGGGTTAGGGTGAGCATGCTTCTGATCTAGGACGATATAGGAGATTTGTTGGCAAACTTAACTACCCGACCATCACTCATCCAGATATAGCCTTTCCGGTCAGTATAGTGAGCCAGTTTATGTCTGATCCTCGCGAGGCTCATCTTGATGTAGCCCTCCGTATTTTGAGGTACACAAAGAGTGCACCGGGGAAAGGTATCGTCTATAAGGACTATATGCACTCCAAGGTCACAGGTTTCATGGATGCAGAGACAAGGTCTCCTGACAAGAAGAAGTCGACTACTGGTTTCTGTGTATTAGTTGGAGGGAACTTGGTTTCTTGGAAAAGCAAGAAACAAAGTGTGGTCTCTCGATCCAGCACAGAGTCGGAGTATAGAGCTACGTCTAACACCACGAGTGAGTTGGTGTGGATTCGTTTTCTACTTAAAGAGTTTAGATACTGTTCTGTTGCACCTATGAAGCTCTACTGTGACAGCAAGGCTGCGATCTATATTGCAAACAACCCTGTTTTCCATGAACGGACGAAGCACATTGAGGTTGATTGTCACTTCGTTCGTGAAAATGTCGAGGAAGGAGTTATTGATACGATCCATATGAAATCAGAGAACCAACTTGCTGATTTGATCACTAAGCCCCTTGGAAACACTCATGTACATTTTATTTGTAACAAGTTAGGCATATGAGATATATATGCTCCAACTTGAGGAGAGTGTTATGATGATATATAATGTAATGGACGGCTGTGATGTATTCGGGATATATTTATAATAAGTTATGATGCTTATATAAAATGGTGATGGGTTAGAGTTTTAGATCCATCATATTTTATCCCCAAATTCATTCTCCCACTTTCTCAATTTTTATTTTTTCCTTTGAAGAAATCTTAATTTTGGAAATTTAACCTAAATAAAAATAATAAATCAAGTTAAAACTTAGGTTAAGCACATGTGTATATGTACGTAAACATGAACTAACCCATATAATTATTAAATGATAGCATTTATAAAGCCTAGACCTGGGGCTAGATTCCACACACATGGTAATCCCCAGAATTTGACACTATTTGCTCTTTCATATATAGCAAGCCCACGTTGTGGATTATAGCCTTCTTAAGACCTAGCTATAATAGCATGCCATTGGCTAAAGGGCACATGATATTGACATGGTAATAAATAGTGATCAATAAGAAATCAATACAACCCTTGATAGACGTGTATTTTAAGTTTTTCCCTATCACAAAACTTTATCAAACGATTAATAGAACTTTACGATGAGTCATTTCAATCTTGTTATAGTTTTGATTCATAAATAGATTGAAATTATCATTCTCTCGATCATTACATGTGGAGCAGGTCTGAAAATTCAATCATCTAAACATAAATTTACCTACAAAATCTATATACATAATGACTTTTCTTCTTTTTTAGTGAAAAAACTTCATGATTAGTATTTATAAATTAATTTGTGCCTAAAAGTTTATGAAAAAGATAATAACTTTCTTGTATGAAACATTTCTCCTGATTCTCTTAAACTAGCAATTAAGGATGTTTATAAGAAAGTAAAAGATGATAAAATCACTTCTAAAATTAATGTTCAACTCTAAATTACCAAAACATGACACAATAAGCAACAAACTATACATCCTTACGAAATTATAGAATTATCAAAAGTGTGTAATTTAAAATTTATAAATTCAATTAGTTTATAACTAGCAATTCCATGAATCATAATATTAACTTCATGATTGGGATGAAGTCATGAGTTCTAAACCTCAAAGAATAGGATCGTTTGTACTCTTGTGAGATATATAACAAGAAGTTATGGTGGTTACCACTTTCTCATTCTTTCATCAACCACTTCAACTCACCTCAACTTAATTAGGTTTGCTTTAGCTAACCTCCTCCTCATCACTTTTTGTTATTTAACCTATTTACTAAGAGGTTTTCCTTAATTTACCCTAACTCAACTCAAGAGTTTTAACGCGCGCGCGCGCTCTCTCTCTCTCTCTCACACGCGTGTGCGCATGCACTACGTTGACTGGTCACCAGTTGCAACCCATCACAACGCTGTGGGCCCCACCACTCCTCTTTAATTCAAGAACCTACAAAGAACGTCCTCCCCCCCCTCGCCCCCACCCCCCCCGCTCCCCCTGCCCCTCCCCCTCCCCCTCCCCCTCTCTAACCTCCATTTGCCCTTGTCCCATTCAATAAACAAAACATCATTAGTATCATCTCTCTCTCTCTCTCTCTCCATGGATTCATGCAACAACAGCAGCAGCCTTCAATCCTCAAGCGGCGGCGGCGGCGGCGGGGACGATGAGTTTGACTCCCAAGCTTTCTTCTCCACCTCCACCATCACCGCCGCCACCAACAATAGTAACAATAACATCATTGGCATCAGAATAGACAACAACAATCAACAAAACCCTAATCTCTCCGTCTTCGACTCACTCTCCTTCCTCAACCCCTCCTCCTCCTCTTTCTCTCTCCTCTCCTCGCCCTCGACCTCGACCTTCCCCAACCCCAACCCTAACCCTAATAACCGCCTGTCTATTAATCCACCCACGTCCAAAGCCAAAGCCACACCCACACCCTCCCCAAGAAACCCTAAGAAGCGGTCCCGCGCCTCCCGCCGTGCCCCGACGACCGTTCTCACCACCGACACGTCGAATTTCCGCGCCATGGTGCAGGAATTCACCGGCATCCCCGCCCCGCCGTTCTCGTCCGCTCCCCTATCGTATCCTCGCTCTCGCTTTGACTTTTCAACCCCTCCGTTCCTGCTCAAACCCTACCCGACACCGAATGCATCAAGTGCTACTGATAGTATTAATGCAGCAGCTGGCAGTTACAGTAATAGCTACCAGCTGCCGCCGTCTTCTAGCCTCAACTTCCAGTCGCTTATGCAGTCTCAACACTCTAACAACATGATGATGGCGATGGCGATGGCCACGGGCGGATCGGACTGCTACGGGGCCGCGGATGTCGGCCTGTCCGGTCTTATCGGGGCGGCTTGGAGCCCGGATACGGCGCCTGGTGATCCGACCCGTTATGGGATGATGAGTAATTCAAAGGAGGGCAATGCAGAGAAGAGGACAAGGGAATTAGCAAGAGGAGAAGGTACGTAATATGGTTGAGTCATGGATTTGCTCATCTGATTAATTAATAGAGAGAAAGAGAGAGAGATCGAAGATTTGATTATGGAGAGAAATGACAAGGGAAGTGCTAATTAGTGACTAGCTAATTAATTATCAAACTTAATTATTGCTTATTGGATTATATATATATATATATATATAGAGAGAGAGAGAGAGAGAGAGAGAGAGAGGAGAGAGAGAGAGAGAGACACTTTAGTTTATGATCATCTTCCTCTCTTCTCTCTATAATGGTGTATGTAAATATAGGGTTTATATAAGTTTCTTCTTTAATTTCCCTTTATCATATATGTACCTTATATAGATGCATTTTGTTATCTGTATATATGTCTCATTTATATGCAGCCCTTGAGATACTATCAGATGATGATCAAGTTTATTTATTATTTTGTTTAATTTTGCCAAGAATCTCTTTCATTTAGATCTAGCACATTTCAATTGATCTCTATACGATATTTTACTAGAGCCAAAAAGTTGGAAAGCCTAATAGGAATCTCTGCTCAATATTTGTTCACACCCAGGAATAAAAGTCAATGCATGCTTTAATTTAGTTCTTATGTTTTTCATTTTTTTGAGATAGTTATGTTCTTGTGTTTTACATGTGGTAGTTTCCAAACTTGTTTTGTTCTTTAAGTTAAGAATAACTCCTTTTATTCTTCTTTTAACATAAATAACCATATCTATCCAACCAAACAAGTCGGATATTGAAATTGTACATATGTGAATAGCCATATGTCTTTTTATTAGATCAGAAGACGAACAAATTAACTTTCAAGTGATTGGAAAAAAAAATTGGGTGTTCCAATTTAGGTTTGCCTTGCTGGAATTCAAAATAACCGAACCAGTGAATTTTATTTGTAGTAATATACCATTAAACCTCTTTATTAATGTTCATTGTCCATGAGCTTGGAGTGATTGGTGGCGAGATTTCAGGAATCATGCATTATCGACCATAATGTAACAAAAATTAAATATATATCATTACCCTCCCCTAGTTTTCTTATATTCTTAATCTTCACTTGATCCTAAAACCATTAACAAAGAAAACATAGAGATAGGTTAACATCTCAGGAGATAATACTATTCTTTAAAATTAATTAACAAAGATTACAAAAATACAAAGAGCCATCCATTTCCCAACTGCTCCACATGAAGCTTCCCAAGAATGCACTCAACCCTAGGAAAATGACAAATGAAAATAAAATTAATTGAATAAAATAAACCAAAACAGCCCTGTCTCCAACATAACTTATCATCCAATGAAACATATAACAAGAAATATCTATAAGAAAGTGCCCTTTTCGCATCTCAATAAAATATATGACAAGAGATCCATAAGATGGAGACCTTCTCGTATATGAGTACTAGATTTTGTTGGTAGATATGAATTGCCATCATCTAAAACAAATATCTATTTTATTGGTGATTAAATGGGATTTTTGAGCAATTTATAGTATATGAAAGTGCTTACGGGCAAGAAATGGTTGTCTTTTACATTGTGCCACGTAAGAATGAAAAATATTTTGCAATCTTGTCCACCACGATTAACCAGCTTATTGATATATGTGGAAAACATAGTTCTACGTTGAAAAAACCATGAGAGGTAGATAAGTATAAGATATAAGATGGAACAAACCTCCATAAGACTTGAGTCTTATTGGATGGAATCCGTCTTATACTGATAACGTGTGTATGCCCTCGTATAAATAAATATACGTCTCCTCGTTTGTGAACGTTTAAATTTAATACAGCTGTCATCAAAAGACAACCGATATGACATACACTGTCGTTCAGTTTTGTCTTACAACTAAAATGAAGATAGCAAAAATATCTAACGAAATGGTTTCAAATAGATTTTCTTGCTTATGACTGGATGAACAAATGGTGCAGTGGTTCACAATTTTGACAATTATATCAATTATTCTATCTAACCTTCAACCTGCATGCAGTAGTACCTATCGGTCTGATTGGTAAAGTATTATTTGATGTAAAATTGCTCCCGTCATTAGTAGAAAAAACTACATTAGCAAGGGAAGATGAGGGACAACATTTACGAGGGACAAACTTCCCTCGGTAATGTGTACACTGTCAAGTGACTTTTCCCTCTTGCTCCTATTCTCTCGGGAATGGTCTATTTATAAGTGGAAAAGACCAAGAGAAATTATAAAAAGTGTAAATTTAATTGGATCTAAACACAATGAGGGAAATATTGCCGAGAAATATATCTCTTAGCAATAGTGGCATTAGGTACCAAAGAAATGCCGAGAGAATATTACCGAGGGGTTGATATATCCCAATGTTCCCTTGGCATTTCTTTGATAGCTAATGTGGCTTTTGCCAAGGATATATATATCCCTCGGCAATATTTTCCTCGTTATGTTTTGGTCCAATTAAACTTATGCTTTGTATACTTTCCCGAGTAATGTATTTTTTCCTCTTTAGAAATAGATTATTACTGAAAGAATATTAGCAAAGAGGAAAAATTCGCTTTATAATGTACATATTGCCAAGTGAGTTTGTCTCTCCCAAATTGTATCCCCTGCTTTCTCTGGTTAATGTAGTTTTTTCTATTATTGTGTGTGATAAATGTTCTAGACTTGTGCACAAATGACTACATTCAAGTGAGTAGCCCTAATCTCTAGCTAGTATTTGTCCATTCAAGATTGCTTGAAAGCAATTTAGCTTTCTTCTCATATCCTCCGTGTGCTTTGCACTTATTAGTTTCTCATGTGATGGTATAGCGTGTGTGTGTGTGTGTGTGAGAGAGAGAGAGAGAGAGAGAGAGGATCATTGATCCTTTTGAGAACGATTTTTTAGGGGGGAGGGAGATAGATGATTAGCCATAGGATTTTGGGAGAAGGGTAGAGGGAATTGTTTGATCATTGTTATTGGCTTATTGGTGATTGTTGAGTGAAATAGTTTTGATTGATTTTACAAAAAGTGGGAATATACATATGATTAGGTACGGGATATAAATTTGAAGTGGCACATGTGACTCAGCTGTAGTGGAATCATGATGGCCTTTTAGCAGGGAATAATATGCGGCATTGCTATGATAGCTATTGTAAGGCCTTTGAACCTACAAATTATTGAAGTACAAAGTGAAACTAAACTAATAGGTTTTAATTCGTTTGCGCATAATAATTTGATGAAGAGTGGTTAATTTGGAAAGAATTCTTATAAGCTTAGAATTTTGACAAAAAGGGCTATTATTGTTTGGGTGAAATTTTGGATTTCAGAAACCAGAATTGTAATTATTTTCATTTAAAAATAAATATAAATCATTTTCCAAGGAAACCCCATGTCGGCTTGGTCAACACCGCATTCCAAGGTCGTTTAAGAGAAAGGACCAAACGCCACTTTTGATAGTTTGTCCTTATAATTCTACAATTTTTCTTACTATGCTTATGATTATTTCATACTATGTATATTTTGTTGGGAGACATGTTAGGATTAGCATATATAAAGACTTTTCTTTATTTTGTTTACAGACATACTTTTGGTTTTATTATGCCCCGAAACCAATCTCTATTTTAGCTTCTTCGGGTTTTTCTTTTGAGGGTTCAAGATGAGGAAAGTTCATCCGACTCCTTCAGAAAAAACCAAGTTATTCATGTTTACGGTCCTAGTAGTTTAATTACATTACTTTTATAGAAAAAAGGGAGCGTTGCGTAACCCTTTGTTGCGTAGCATCCCTAACCTCATTTATATAAATCTATTTTGATTTTTATTCTGTTTTTAAACAAGACTTTGGAAAAAATAAGTTTGTGCTTGTGCAAAATATTGGATGCAGAATTGTGCTTGGGTTGCAAATGGCTCTGTTCTTGAGGAAACAGGGCATGCCAAACTAAAGCATTCCACCAAGTCAAGTCATGAGTGCATCCTATGTATCTGGACTTCGACTGAAAAATACATCTGGGCCTTGTCTCTTCTCCTTGTCTCCTCTTCCTGTTCTCTCTCTCTCTCTCTATGCATTTCTCCATCACATTTTATAATGCTATAATAATGAAATATCAAATATTCCAAGACATTATTAACATACAAGAATAATTTGGACCAACATATGTTCTAGTCTTAACCTAAGAAATAAATGAAATAAATGTCCATCTTTTATACATTAATTATCCATTAGGATGTTAAGACTTTGACCCAAGAATTTTCTTATAATCAAAGGTTTTTTACACTAAAAATTTTATCACTAGTTTAAAAGTAAATATCAGATCGGCGCATGGTCATGAATACTTACCACCAAGCATAATGTTTTGATTTCCTGCGAAAAGGATAGACGTATTGTGCAAATATTTATACTGAGTATCCGTTATCGAATTAGAAACATTTTATAAAAGTAAATATGAAGTCTTTTAGAAGTTGCATGTGCATGCATCTATCTCAAGCTTGGTAAACTTTAGTGGTTATGAATAACTAATTAAAAGTGATGTCTAAACTTTTCAATATATTAAATAATGCTTCTTATCCTTCGTAGTTTAGTGGTAATCTAATTAATTGATTGGAACCATTTTATGGGATAAGGCCTACGTAAGCTATGACGAAACAAGAGAACAAGCTAGGTCATGGGAAGACCCAGTCTATGAGAAGGTTCTAACCCATGGCTAAGGGAGTTGACCAACAGTGCCTCTGTTGACTAGTCTCAGTCAACTCATAAATCCCTCTGGTCCAAAAATTATTAGTTTTTTACCGGACACTTATGCCTGGTCGTAAGTGAGAAAAAGATGAAATTACAGATACCACGATACAAAGTGAAGATGCTTGAGAAATAATTGGTTCTTTCTCTCTTCTGTCCAGACATGTGTTGCACCCGAGAATTATTTCTCCCACATAACATACTGAATTGTTTTCCACCGGGTATTCTAAGCAATCCGTCCCACTATATCCCAGCTGTCGAGACACTCACAATAAAATTTACAAAAAATAAATATAAATTTGAATCCAGTTCGGATCGGGTTAGCAAACCCGATTGCAATTATATCAATGCACCAAATGCTAGATGCCTCTACACACGAGAAAACACCAACTAAGGACAAAAGTGGCTCCAAAGTTACAAACCATAATCCTTTGATGGGTCCCCTTGTCTCACATCATAATGATCATGTTTCAAAAAGCACCCCTGCCTTTAACTTTTGCAAAATGATGCTACCTCCCACAAAATACCAAGTTACCTTGTTGCTTCCATCTTTGGTTTGCTTAGTTGGGGCCTCACTTTGGTAGCTCATTTATCATCCATCAACCGACCAATATCCAACTCTAGGTAAAACCCTAGCGTATATATAGCATTACTATCAACTCATCTCCACCTTTTTAAAAGGTGCCATTGTTATTGATGATGAGCTAGAGGATGATGTTTTTGATAGACCCCACTATAATGTTGATCACTTGCTTGTTAGTAATGAGAAATTCTTTCTTTACCAGGTCGGTAGAATGCATGCTCACTATCTGGTTTCTCATTGTATAGATCACTGTCATGATCATATAGTATTTATTACTTAATAAATAGCACCTCATATTTCATCTTGTCTTCAATGAGAAACTCATTATCTGAATTGCACCGTACAGGCAGACAAAGCATTTTTCCATGGTTATTATCGTTGAAGGGTCCATCACATTTTTAATTGTTTTAATACATAGTAGAGAAGAGTCTAGATGATGAAGTTTTCGGTTGAAATTTGTGCGTGTTTGATTTAAAAGAATGATGCATTTAGACGTTTAGATATGTAAATCTTCCTTTGTTAGGTATTATACTGAAATAATTGTTGAAATTGACACTTCTTTTAAAAGTAAGTGTTTTCCAAAATCTTTTCCGATGAAAACAATAATAAGATAATATAAACTATGAATTGAAAAGTTTGTAATTCGGATTTGTAGATATGAGGCACGCAGTTGACTGCGCTGCTCTAAAAACGTATAGCCACTGTAACGACTCTGAAATCCCTGTACAAATGTAATTTGTTCAAATATATAGAAAGGGTATTTCAGTCTGATTAGGAGTTATAAGTTAATTTTGTTAAATAAATGTAAGAAATAATTTGTATCTTATTGGTTAAGTGTCTCTACACTATTGTCCCATAGCTTGTGTGTTCGAATCACATCAGTCCTAATTATTTTCATAATTTTTCTTTTTAACTTTTCGGAAGCCCAAGAGTTGCACGTGCAATACATGAAGAATTAAAAAGTTTCGGAGAAATCAAACGGGATAAATGAGGAGTTAAGACCAAATAACACATATGGCACAAACTTCGAGATAGATGGCCAAGATCTGGCCGCCCGTTTCCTTCATTTGGCCGCCACTGGTGGTTGGAATGAAGCCAAATGCTTCCGTGCTTCGCCCGTGCACCTCTTCAGCTTCTCTTTACTCTATTTTATTGTTTGTTTTTTCTGAATTTAACAAGAGACTCTTCAATCTCTCATTAACACTATTTTAAGTTCTTTTTAATTCACACCCCATCCTTTTTTCATATAAATATCATCCTATCAACTAGCTCTTCCTTATTCTGAAAAATTCAAAATTCTCTAAAAAAAATTGTCTAAGCTCAAGAAGGGTTAAGGCTAATCAAGTGGAGTTAGTGATCCAAGCTCGTTCCATCGAAAACCGGAACCATTCCCGACAATACCATGACGCCACGAAGACTCTCTCCCTTTCTTACTCTGTTCTCAACACTACACGAACCGTAAATCCCTATTTCTCTCTTTCATTTCGACTCAAACCGCCTTCTAAAACCATTTCGACAAAAGTGGAGTTAACCTTGATATTATTTATTTTTTAAACTTTTAGTATCTTTGATAGGTCAAATAAGTTATCTCAATTCTCTAATCTCACTTCAAAATATTATTCACATTATTTACCTTCTGATGTAATTAAAATTTCATACGAAATAAACACATATTGAACTTTTTCATATAAATACCATGAACTTTAAAAGTAACTTTTTTATCGATACCTATAAATATATACCTCTAGAAAACTCACAGGGTAATGACCTAACTTATCACATACACTATGAATTCATAGCACGGTATGTTAGATTACAAGTTTATCCAAAAAAAAACAAATTATATTAAAATACCATTATTTTTATAAAGTATTTTATCGCTATCACTACTACAATAGGGGGTTGCCCCTACGGATATTGAAATCCGTAGGGGCAGATTTATTTTGGCCCTACGGATTAGTCCGTAGGGCTATACAGTTGCCCCTACGGTCCTTACATATTTATATAAAATTATTAAATCTTAAATTGTTGTTTGTCCCTACGGAGCCGCAAACCAAGAACCTACGGACTTATCCGTAGGGGCATCTAAATAAGGATCTAAGTTAAAAGCTCAGATCGATCCCTACGCTCAATATTCCCAATTCTCGCGCGAACAAAAAATTCCCAAACCCTCGTTCCCGCCGATCGATCGTCGTTCTCGTCGTTCTCGTCATCGCCAGCGCCGCCGATTCGTCGTAGCCACCGCCTGCTTTCGTCGTAGCCACCACTTGCTTTCGTCATCGCCAGCGCCGGCTCATCGGAGTTCTCGTCGTCGCCTCTGCACAGGTAAGGAATTCTTCAATTACTCAAATTTTTGATTGAGGGTGGGGCTGGGGCTGCGGGCTGGGGCTAAGGCTGGGGCTGGGGCTAGGGCTAGGGTTGGGGCTCGGGATCGGGCTGCGGCTAGGGCTGTGGTTGGGGTTGGGGCTCGGGCTCGGGCTGCGGCTAAGGCTGTGGTTGGGGTTGGAGTTGGGGCTCGAGCTGCGGTTAGCGTTAGGGTTAGGGCTGGGGCTGGGGCTTCGGTTGGGGTTAGGGTTCGGCAGGGGGTTGCTGTTGGGGTTGGGGTTGGGGTTAGGGTTAGGGTTGGGGTTGGGGTTTTGGATTTCAGGGTCTAAGTTAATTTCCATTCTAATTAGCATTAAGCTCGTTAATTGAAATGTTGATGATAATCAAAAGAGTAAAATTTGTCTGGTTTGAGAAGGTGTTGGAAACTGGACTAATAATGTGGGTAAAGCCCAGTTTAATTAATAATTTTATTTGTCATTCTCAAATTTTCTTGGAAACAGAGACTGTTTTGTAAAACTTTTAGCCGTTGGGCATGTTGGGGTTTTGTTTTTGGAGTCATCGGACATGGCATTTGGTAGGTATCCAAAGACGCCGTGTCTGATTTTGGATATTTTTGATTGATTTAAACTGTGGGTCTGAGTAGTCCCTTAATTTGATCTGGTTGGGGTTTGAGTATGCAAAGGATTTGTAGTCTGGTGGAAATTTTGTGGGTGTTTTCGGTTGAATATGTTTGCTAATTGCATAAGATGCTCATAAGATTCTGGATTTTGAGGATGAGCCGTTGTAATTGGAAATACTTAGAATTGTAGGACCTTCTTTATTTTAGCTATATATAATTGCAAAAAAAGACACATTTCTGATTTGAAGAAAAGAAAGGGCAAAATAGGGATTTAGTTATGGATTTTACTTGGGCGTCTCCTCTTTTAATACATGTCTATCTTTACAAGAATATCGTGTCACATATTCGATTTTAGCATCTGTACGCAACTGCTTTTGATTATCATCGTGTTATTAACATCTTGAACTTTTATCCTTTTTCTAATATATTTCATAGTTGGGGTTGGGGTTGGGGTTGGGGTTAGGGTTAGGGTTGGGGCAGGGGGTTGCGGCAGGGGGTGAGAATTTTTCTAGGTTTCTTTTAAAGCTTGGAAAGAAATTTTGAGCCCCCTAAAAATGAGCATTTCTAATGATTTTGATAAGAGACAAGGGAGCAATAAAGTTTTGTTTTCTATTTGTCTAGATTCAAATGTCTACTTATATATAAATATATATATATATATATATATATATATATATATATATATATAGATAGATAGATATTTAATTCGTATTTTAGAATACCGTGGTGTTCTGCAGTTTCTGCAGTGATCCCTCTTAGACCAGCACCTTGTACATAACCTAACTTCTAATACATGAATCATATTGATAATCCGTTTAATGCGTTGGAAAGATAACAGAAAAATCTACAATTAGTTGACTGTAGTGTCGCCTAATTATGCTCCCAACTGCGAGTAAAACGTGTTAAGGAAAGAACTTCCAGTTCAGGAATTGGATTTCCAGCAGTGAACACTTAAAATGAAATGGCCATAACTAGAAAACCTGAAACCCGATTGACGAGAAACAAATTTTTATTGATAGATAATTAAACAGGCTGCTTACCCCTTTTACATTGTTTTGCTTAATTCTGCATGTATGATTTATAGTGAATTATGCAAGTGGCAGAACACTGGTTGATGATATTTTGGTTATATCATAATTATTGCATTCTCATCATAGCATGTAGAGGTTATATACATTGGTAAGCTAGTGATCGTGTACATTACCCAGTGTTAGATATTAGTGTTTGATTGTGGCAAGTACGTTAGTATTAAAGCGTGAATGAATAAGTGAAAGTAACACGTACTTGTATACAATCAATGGACCCAGTTAATTTATTGTATTGTCGACGTCTATGGGACATGTATAAGTGTGACTATAATTGGTATGGGACGATTATGGGAGCATTTATATTAGTGTCATAGGTAAGGCACCAAACACTATCCATTTATCTTGGGTACCAGTCGAGACATGCTTGATGGGGATCCTGTCTCCAGTTCTCGCGTAGACTTGTCATGGACCGACTAATATTTGAGTTTATGGTTGGTGTTTGATGTAGACCACGGGGTGTGGGGTAGTTTGAGTGTGAGTTCAACAGAATCTCGGGAGTTCCATTGCCGGCATACACAGCGATTCTGAGAGTTATATGGGTGATATTACCGATTATTAGCGACTCGGGCCCGTGTTCCCTTGCCCCTGGGGCCCTACCCTTGGGTGGGGGATACTCACGAGTGGTTGACTCTCACTTGGACTGGCGATAGGTTTAATGACCTGGATAGTGAGACTTAGAGACCGATGGGTTTAGTGACATGCATTGGTTACTAATTCAATATACCTGCCTTACTGTTTACCTGCTTTACTGTTTACCTGTTCCGATTATTTCACGAGCGTCATCATTATATATTTACTGTTTCATGTTCATCATCATTGCACGTGTTTATATTTGTATTTATCTTTATTGCTATTGTGTCGCTCTGACGACCTGAGTATGCATGCTCAGAGTGAGAAGTGGATTTAACTCGGACCAGGACCTGACGTACCTCGAGAATATTGCGGACATCTTGATCAGCGACCCAGAGCTATACTTCCTTGATCTCTATCTGGTTAGTTCTTTGTATTTGTTTTGATTTAGTGACAGCATTTCTCATTACCTGTGCATTGACTACTGATTACCACGTAAAATTAGAAGCCGAAGTGTGACTACGGCAGGATATTTTCTCGACCGTAGGAGTATGGCTGGCCTTGTCAACCCCTCGTATTCCGTATTTTGGGAAGCGGGGCGTGACACAGGTTACAAGCATGTCAGGGATAGTGTATTAAATTAGATGAAGTGTTATTTCGTAATAATATCGTATAAACAGATCATGATGAATATAGTAATAACCGTCATCTATGTGCGAAATACGATGTAAAGAAAAAATCATATTAATTTCTACCAGTTCAATTTAACGATTAGGCCATACTAGAATAGTTTCTTATAATTACTAGGTATTAGTATTTAAATATATTTGCATAAATATTATAAACTAAAATTATTTTAAAAAAACTTATTAATGTTAAACTATCTAACACTATACGAATTATATATATAACAGAATAATAATAATAATAATAATAATAATATTATTATTATTATTATTACGGCAATATATCTATATATGTATATTGCGCAAATCGTAGCATGCAGCAAGTTAGAAACTTGTTTCGGTCTCGACGAATGCGTATACGAACACGAACGGAGCAAAACAACCACGGAACAACGGAAACACGAAGCAAGATCCAACCTTGAGCTTGTCTTGGCTAATCAACTGCAACTGAGCTGTCGAGAGATCATGAGAAAAGACGACGGCGGTGGTGTTGGGCTTGGCTAAAGTGGGTTGCTCGGTGGTTGAAGGCGATAGGTGCCAGCGAGGATGCGATTCTTTGTTTGCGGATGAGATGAAGACGATGATGATGCTCGAGGGTTCGGTGTTAGGGATCGACGGTTGGTTCGAGTTGTTTGAGGCGAGGCGATGATGGGTTTGAGTTAGGCGATGGAGTTGATAGCGAGATGGGTTCTAATGCGGTGAAGGTTGACGAGGCGAGGGTCTAACGAAGGCGGTGACGTGTTTTGAAGTCGAAGGCGATAGGCTCGAGCGAGGACGATGGGTCTTGAGGTGTTGATGTCGGCGAGATGGGTTAAGAGGAAGGCGGCAAAGATTCTGGGTTGCAGAGGAAAGGGTTGTGGGGTATGTTGAGGAAGAAGAAGGAAGTGGCCTCAGAGATGGTGGGTGCTGTGAGGTGGAGAGGAAGATGGCGACGAGGGTCGCGTCGAGTTTCTGAGGTGCGGTTAGGGCTTTTCCACGAGAAGAGAAACAAAGATATTGGTGAGAGAGGAAGAAAGAGAGAGACAAGGAAGGGAGAGAGGGAGATGGGTTTTATTTTATTCTATTTTTTATTAATAATAGGAGAGTGTGTGTGTGTAAAACTCATTTAAATGAATAATATTATATAAAAGATATTATAATCTCCTATTAATTTGTACGAAATCTCAAAATATATCCAGAAGTTAACCGCTGATACGTACGTACTATCTTAACAGACTAAATTAACCATAATATAATGGCTAGAAAAATATTTTAATATAATATTCCATACACAATATTTTAGAATGTTTATGGATTTACATGCAATAGATAACCGTCAATAAAATATTATGGAATATTTAAATAGAATAATAGCACACTAACAGTCTAAGATTAGATATATAATACCCATAACGTATGGCTACAAAAATATATACCAGTTTAAATATTGTATATCTATTATTTGGGATTCATATAGATTTATTCTATGGATAAATATCTATAAAATATACTTTATCTAAATATCAACCCGTAATTCATGCAAGCGGATCGGATCCGATAATCATGCATACTATCCAAACACCAATCACAACCCAAACAAAAAAATGATTTAAAAGAAACCCTAAGCATTATTTGATACGATCCTGCTAGGGTATTACAAGATATATCCAACAACATCATTTTAGAATCTCACGACGCAACCTTCTAAGAAGAGTTTTCTCCTTTTAAACCAAACATTAGTCACCATTTACCTATAACATCCTCTAACTTATATGAATCTTCTCATTCTAGTGAACCTTGGGAGACCAAAATACCTAACAAATCTTAATTAGAGTCATTCTCTTCGAAAAAGAATATCTTCTTTAGACGAAAATTTTGCCAAATCCTCATGAGTTTACGCGGTTTATACATTTGTTAGCTTAAAATCCATCAGCTTAAACTTTCTACCATGACTGTTGCTTGATCCCTTATCAAAAGATTACCAAGTGCAATAGAGAAATTTGTTTGATTGCTCTTATTAATCAAGCATTTTCTTACTAGCATTGTATGTATTTCGTGTCATAATTCTAATGTTAATCTTTTTCAATAAAGTAAGCTTCCTACACCAATCCAGTTCGATTGTATATAATTTGGGTAAGATCATGTCCACCAATTAGGTTGCATTGATTCAAATCAAATTTTTTGATATTTGATGTGATGCCTATCATGTTTGTAATAAGTACTGGGAGGCTACAATTGAACCATACCTATTGAATCATCATGGGACACGCTCATTGTAAGATCTTGACATGTCATGGATCCTATATACAGAGGGTAAGCTAAATCTTTGATTAATGCGATAGTTGAAAAATAAATGAAAGCTTAACATTGCTTTTGATTAGGTTTCTTTGACATATGAGAGCCATACCTTTTCCTAGATTCTTGTATTATTGCTCTCTTAGCTGGTTTCTTTTTCGGTAAGTAATGCTTAATTTTCAAAACTAAACAAATTTTTATAATCATGATAACTCGCGTATATGTAAACATGTACAACACGATAACGGATAGAATTAATCGTATAATAAATCAAGAATTGTACTTGAATTTTATAGCATTTTCTGTAGATCTTAAACTTTTGTCGCTGGTTTTCATAATGTAAGAATTGTATAAATTTAAGAAATATAACCGCTGCTGGACATTAGCTCGAAAATGTTCAGCTAAACAAAACTAAAGAGTACAGCCTAAAGAATTTCCAGACACCGGGTCCGAATCGGGTGTTAATCCATTTCCCAATGTCCCCGATATCGACGTAAGTCATGATGCACTGCTGACGTAGGACCAGGCTTGTGGGCCCCATGTAGTGTACAGTATTAATTGGGGCCCAAGCAAACACGTGTGTAATGACTGCGGAGCGTGGAAGTGGGTTTCGGGTTTGCAACGGGTCCATATGATGGTGATGGGTTCGTCAATTACTCCATAAGTTTACAACTCCCGCACAAATTTCGGACAGCTTTACGGGGTCTGAGTAAAGTCCGTTTTTTTGGATTTGGATTCTCAAGCAGGATTTGTAGCGTTCTGTAATTTTGGAGATCCAACTACAAGAAGAGAGCACAGTGAAAGTGCCGAGAAGCTTGCAAACAAAGTGGAAAGTAGCAGGCCGCATGTCCTAAGCAAAAGCACAGCTTGAAGACCTTTCAGACAAACGATTATAAGATTTTTTGTTTTTAATTGAGAAATGTTTTACCTGCCCGCTTAAAACCCTAACTAAATCCAACTGGTCGATAAAATGACGGGGCTCACACCACTTAGATATTAGGTGTTTATGTTTCGGGTAGATCATAACAGAAATCTAAAGTGAGTAGATTAGGAGTTTTCCTTTTTAAACAGAGCAACTATATAAAGAAGGGTGAATTGTCAAAAAGCCCCCGGCCTGCTCGGAAGCGTCTAAAATCCTATGATATTTTCGAAATTGTTGGGAAGGGCCTGCTGTTCTAAATCTTTATGAAAAAACGCTGGCATTTCATTTAGGTCTTTATTCTTTCTAACTGCTTAGATACTGTATGCTACTTTTTTAGATGTTATAGACAGCTTAGATATCACAAGCAACTAGTATAAAAGCGGGTTTTAATTGGGTCAGGTTTATTTTAACAGGAGTAAAAGACCCGGCAGTTTTTACACGGGAGCAGGGACGGGGGCTTTTTGACAATTTACCTGATAAAGAATGCATTTTTGGGCACCCGATAAATAATGCATTTTTGACAATTTTAACATATACATAGTATAATTCATGGAGGAATAGACCAAGTCATACATATCTTTCTCAGCATTGGGCTATAGCCTGATTTCAATTTATAGAAAATCGAAATACAATCTTCTCCGGACCAAACAGCATAACCTAGGCCCAACAAGGCTTTATCAAAATATCCTTGCCTAGACTCCTCTGGCATCAAGAGAAATTATTCGGTATGCTGGATAAAATACATCCGGCAAAGAGTGAGAGAAAGAGAAAAGGGAGTTTCTGACGGTCTTAGGTATCATATGAGGCTCATACTTCCATTTTCTCTCTTTTTTGCCGAGTGTATTCGTAGTGCAAGGAATAATTTTTCTTAGTTTCAATCTTACTTCCAGACCCTCGGCAACGCCACACTTGTCCAAAACCATACCGTCATCTCAAAATAGTATATAATGAAGGAAATAGATCTTTTGGAATTAGTAATTCTATTTTTCATATTAACCAACAACCACAAAAAATCACTATATCCTCCCAATCTCTTTTTGGTCTTTTTTGAAGTTTCTGCTGCTGCAAGGCAAAAGGGAATATATCATTTAAATTTAAAATTGATTGACGAAAGAGGCTTATTATTTTTCCACAGAAATTAAACAAAAATCATAAAAATTAATACTCCAAATTCAACAACTCAATGCTAATAAATCGCTTTTTTCTCTCCACGTTTCTCTTTCTGTCTCCACAACTAAATACCGATGATCTCTCTTTCTCTCTCCAACTAACTAATGCATGGGCATTTTTGACGCATGCGACGCATGTAATATAGAAATTTATATGATTAATTTCTTTATTAATTTAACTATGTGCATCGTATTTGTATTCATAGGATCCCTATGCAGGCCTTGTATGGTTCCGGGCACAGGCCCTTCCTAAACCTACCCCGCCCCTAAACTTTTCCGTATTTGGGAGGTGACCTGAGAGAAGAAGATGATCAAGGGTCCTACCCACTTCTTTTTCCAGCTGTCTTTGATAAGCTTGGTGTTCCAAAGTGTTAGGCATATAAAAGTCCTGACCTTAAGGAGTATCTGAACCTTCCAGATAACCTTGGCTAATTGTAATTTTAACATCCCCTTAATTTAATTAACTATTCGTTAGAATGACTTTACTTAGAACAACCGTATCTTATTCCTTGTACCTATCGAATTGTCAGTAAGGTAACGTATTTGTGAATAATAATTGGATTTGAGTTAGCATTTAGAATTCCAATTTAAATGTTTTCTTATAGGTATCATGAGTGTATGTAGAGGTAATAATTTGTTCCTTTGAGAAGCAAACTACATTTAACTTGTGCTCTCTAAGATCAGCGGTGGAGTTAAAAATTGTCATGAATGAAAATTTCATGCCGGCTGCTTCAAAAAAATTAATAAAATCAATAATTCAATACTGAGAAAAAAAGATACTATTGATCGGCCAACAAAGTTCAAACGATTTCACTTATTGTGAACCAAACAACCCCTCGAGAGGTTCATAATCATCTATTCTAAAACAAGGAATATATAACATACTAAACTTCAAAACATCTATCCATAAAAAATGACTCATAGAGATGAAAACGTTGTATGATAAGCCAAGTCTGTTGGTTAAGAAAATGATTGTAGAATTCACTGAAAAGCAAACCCTAAATAGAAACGTGAATAATGAATAGAGGGCTGAGAAACCCAACACACGTTGAAATAAAATATATGGATCAATATTTTACTATCCATATGATGTTTACTGGCACCTGATTTCTTGTTGATCATCGAGTTTTCACACATATGGAATCGCCAATTTCACAATCAAATGGAAAAGGATATCTTCTTCTCATTTTGATACGTGTATATTTATCGATGACCATGTCATGATAATGGTCATAAAAAGCTGCTAGCGTTGTTGAAACTTGGGGAAAAAATCTCTTTGGATCGAAAAATTTATGTAAGAGATATTAAACTAAAATGTATTTCCCCCTCCTCCTTCCACCCCCAAAAGATATCCTTCCATATATATTTGTCCAATGTGTGTTATATTTCTGTTTTGTCAAGTGTGCTAATTGAACTGAGCCGGCTTGAGTTTCGTTGGTTTTTAGTCGTTAAGTGCTCGTTCAAATTTGATTAACGAGATGAACTTGATTTATGAAATTAGTCTCACTTAGAGCTCAAGCTGATCTTGGCCAGCCTGTTAATAACTCGAGTTCAGAGTTTAGGTATCATATATATAATTTCCAACCAGACAAACAGCTGGTCCAAATAGGAATCTTGTTGGTAAACTTATGCCTAACACCTGACTTAACCAATCACATCTAATGCTACAAACAAGTAATACTCAGCTACCGTACACTACATCTTGACAATACCAACATACGCAGCACAAATACCGAGCACTACTCATAGAAAATGACGGAGGGCTACGGCTGGTTTTTGACGAAAAACCCTTAACGTAATGAACTTGATTTCGTTGAAAGAACCCGAGCAGTTTTGAAAAGAAGTGGTTTAGGCTCTGTATTTGAAAACTTGTGGTTTTGAAGAAAACCGAGTAATCTATAGCAACATAAAATTTTGCTCAAGAGATCACTCCCCGTGAAGGGATCTAGGCTCTTGCCCCCTAGAATGAGATGTTGGATGTTCCTGAACGAACACCACTATGCAAAGCAAAAGAAAACAACTATAGTTTTTCGAAATTTGTTCTGGCAATATCTTTTAGGTTTATTTTCCTTGCATTAATTAAAATTAATGTGGTCCCATCAATTAATCCCTATCACATCAGAAAAGAACGAAAATATAATATAATGTACGTATATGTCATCCGCATTCGCCACGGAGTCCCGTCATGCACCGTTAAGTTACTTAACTAACGACAGAGCGGGGACTGGACTAGCGCGGGTGCAAAACATATATAACATCTATTAGTATATATAAAAATATATATAACATTCGTCCCAGACATGATATAAGCAACATCACAGAAAAGCGATAAGCAACACAGAATAACGGATAATTTAGGAGCTCCGGATTTCATTTGAGCCGCAAATGAGACCCGGCATTCCCCAACAATGTGGATAGCCTGTGCAATGTATAACCAAGACCCCTACGAGTGCAGCAAGTTACCCGTCAATCCTAAAAGTGAGGTAACCCCAATCAACAAAGTGAATGGGCCACCCAACACTTCACGGAATCCGGTAACTTGAGCACCCCTCCGTGGGTCATCCTATACCCCTTACGAGCGTGGCGAATAGCCCGCCAATTCTAGCCCGTCAATTCTAGAGTAAGGCCCCCCCCCGTCTCAACGCCATGAGATGCAGGCCCGTTGCCCTCTAGAATCCGGCTATTCGAGCACTCCTCCGCGGGGTAATCCTAGTACAGAAAAGAAAAACATATATATAATGGTGATATCGACCTCAATCCGGTTGTGCCCCAATAAAAGAATATACAAACTGGCGGAAACAGCAGTCCACAAGTCGGACGCTCGCCCCGCAATAATAAATATACAAAAGAATCTAAACTGTACAACTACCATTGCACTAAGAGCTATCCAACACGATAATCTGAACATACCATCACAGATATTAATATCACAGCAGTATAAGCAAGTATGTGCAATTCCGTCTAAATATCATATAGCAAATGGACGACGTTTGAAAAACACATGCACCACATCACAGATATCAACGATGCAAAATTTCAAGTTTTGAAACTTTCCAAGTTGCCCCAAAGTAAAGACAACACTAAATGAAATATGGGGCAAATCAAATAAGACCAAAAATACTAATTTACAAAACCCCAGATACTGGATGTCACGCCCCGCTTCCCAGTGTACGGGCAGAGGGCGCAACGAGGCCGCTACGTATTTACTGTGAAGTAAATACGCTAAGCGTATCTAAGCAATATAAATATAAATGCACAAGAGACAATATATAATAAAACAGCAACTTTATTTATTCACATTCTTTTTATACAATATATGGAAAAGTAAATACAACTGAATGAAATCAATGCCTAAACAGTGGCATAACAGAAATGAAAAGTACTGAAATAAAAATGTGTACAATGAAGCTAGAGCTCTGGGTCGTAGGCAAGCTGGTCCAAGTCCTCGCTAGTAGGCTCGATCTCCTGAGTGTCCAGATCACCTGACAACATTCCAAAAAAAAAGAGAAGGAATGTCGTCAACGAACAATCGCTCGGTAAGTCCCAAAGATAAGAAAGAAATAGAATAGACAGAGAGAGGAAATAGTTTTAAAGTTGTATTATATGAGTATTTGGTGTTAACGCTATTGTTTGTAGCTTGATACAGAAGAATGCCAGTGTATACGAGAGGAGTCTCTATATGCCAGAGACTAGAGGCACGTGTAGTACAAGGAACCGTTTATGCCACGGTACAACAGTAACGGAAATATAGGTTAGGTGTCTTAAATCTTACAGTCTCGTGCTACTTCTAACACCTTCCGTACCAATCTACCTCTTAAACCCGCGAAGTATTGATTGTATTATTTGTGTTGTATTATAAATTGTATTGTCTTGTATATATGGATGACTTGCCGAAACTATGATATCAGTAAATGGATGTAACTGGAGAATCATGTAAATGGAAGTATATCCATGGTTCGGTTCGGTCAATACAAATTGAATATATTGAATATATGTATTCATGGATTCATGTTGAAATGTAATATTATAGATTGTACTTGAATCATATTCAAGTCAGATTATTATAATGAGACTCAGTCTGAGTCAGAACAATTAGAAAAGAAATTGAAGTCCTGATTGTTTTGATGTTATCGGTAACCGCTGCACATGGGCGGCAGGATTTGTGTGTTTTTCAAAAACGGTTACCGTATTGATAACACCGTTGTTAGGTTGTCTACCTTAGATAGACAAGCACCCATATCTCCGGCTCCCCGAGACTCAAGAGACTGGTCCCGCTTAAACCTATATTTACTAGAGTCCTTAGGGTAATTTATAGAACTTGAGGGGGTTTTAGGTAAAAATAATTTGTATAATTTTCAAAATACACCTCAAGTATTTATTTATCGTCTTTAATGTTTTCATAGTTGTAGATTTTATATTTGTGACATTTCTAGTGAATAAACATATTTTTCATAATACATGGTATTTAATTGTAATATTGAACTTGTATGGAATTCATGGTATTTTAATATAAAGTGATTCTTGTGATTTAAAAAGGATGGAATATTTATATCATATCAAAAATAGGTATTTTGATAATACACACACACACACACACACATATATAAATAAATAAATAATTTTAATTTATTATTTTTTAGAAATCTCATTTTCTTAAGATATTCGTATTTTAAATTTTCGAGACCGAATGCTCCTTGCGGAGGTCTGAATCTCGCACTACTAAGCCCGAGGATGTGCGATAATCCGCACCATCTCGAACAGGCTCCCCAAAATGGGTTGTAGCGGCGCTTTGCAAAGATTTGTAAAATATATAATCTTATATAAACGGTTTTAATAGTTAGTGGTATTTATATGTAAAGTTTCGTTTTCCCATATTCTATGTTCCCGAAAGGAATTGTGCTATGTTGCATATGAGTGTGTGAGGAGCTAGGTCATTACCTCGTGATCTACTTAAAAGTATTGCAAGATTGTGATGTTTTAAATGTCGAAATTAAACTACATGGTATTATAGTGAAAAAGTATGATAGAAATTGAAATAGAAATATTTTTGATATGGAGCTTGTTCAATATGACTTGTTAATGTTTAATAGTCAACATGTAAGGGTTTAGTATGATTGTATTTAAGAAAAAGTGAGATTTTTAGGAAGAACTGAATCGGACATCGGATTAATTCCGATTCCGTCGGGTTTTAGAAATACATGTTTTTAGAAAAGAATAGAGAAGAGAGAGGTGAGACTTACGGGTTTGTAGATTAGGGATAAGGAAGAGGAAACGGTAAGAGGCGTCGGTGCATCGTTTCGTCGCCGGGAGCTCCTAGGGTCGTCGTCGGAAAATCGCCGAAGTTTCGCCCTTTGTTAACCTCATTTGCACACTAAAATTTTTAGAGAAATTTCTTGAGAGTTTGGACAGAATTGTGATTGAGGGGTGTGTGTCTAGGGGTGGTATTTATAAGGTAAAGCTAGGGTTAGGGTTAGGTGAAGGGGTGTATTGAAAATTGTATTAATTTGTAATAAAAATAGGGTTTAATGGGATTTTAAAGAGCTCTGGAACCGATCCAAGGAAATTAAGTGTGCAGGAGTGATGGGGAGGTGAAGAGGCAAAACTTTCATGTTGGTGATTCGACGGTCCGGCCGAGTCCGGCCGGCGGCGACGGGCTGAGTCGGCCGAGTCGCCGGCCGATCCGAGCCGAGTCAGGCCGGGGTCAGTCGCCGTCGGTCCTTCTTCGCTTGGTCTTTCCCCTGGTCCAGTTTATTTTACATGTGTAGTGGGGTTTTTACGAGTTATGCACGAGTAGACCCTTGGACTTCTAAAAATTATAAATAAAACAATATTAAAAATAATGTGGGGGATGGGATTTGAACTCTGGTGCTTTGGTTCAGCAGTGCAATGTCTTACCAATAAGCTACAAGCTCCTTCTTGCTATTAAAAAGCAAAACAATTACTTATAGTAATCACAGTAAATGCAAATACCCCAAGTATATATTAACTTTTAAACATACACTAAAATTGGAGTTGTTACAGTCTGCCCTCCTTACAAAAATTTTGTTCTCGAAATTTACAACTTTTATTTTAAGAACTAGTTTACAAAGAGGTGAGAATATCTTGCACGCATCTCATCTTCCTTTTCCCATGTTGATTCTCCTGGAGTGTCTTTTCTCCACATCACTCGAACCAAGTTGACTTCCTTGTTCCGAAGTGACTTCACTTTTCTGTCCAGGATCTCCACAGGTTGTTGCTTAGAAGATAAGTCGGGCTGTACAGTGAGCTCGGAATGATCAAGAATGTGGTTAGGGTCACTCACATACCTTCTGAGTTGGGATATATGGAACACATTATGCACTCCTTCTAATGAAGGTGGAAGTGCTAAGCGGTATACCACTTCACCGACTCGTTCGAGTATGTCGAACGGTCCAATGTATCTCAGACTTAGCTTACCCTGTGTTTCAAATCGGATCACTCCGCGGTTCAGAGATATCTTTAAGAATACATGATCTCCTGGATGGAACTCCAAGTGACGTCGTTTTGCATCAGCCCAATGTTTCTGTCGATCTTGGGCTATACGCATTCTTTCTCTGATAGTATGAATCACATCAACAGTTGCTACTATTATCTCAGGTCCAAGAAGTTCCCTTTCTCTGATGCCGTCCCAACTTAATGGTGATCGACACTTCCTTCCATATAGTGCTGCAAAAGGTGTCATTCCTATGCTTGCTTGGTAGCTGTTGTTGTATGAAAACTCCACAAGATGTAGGTGGTCTTCCCATGATCCTTTGAAGTCTAACATACATGCTCTGAGCATATCCTCCAAGATCTGAATAGTTCGCTCAGACTGACCATCTGTTTGTGGATGATAAATTGTGCTGAAGTTTAAACTTGTTCCCAAGCTCGCTTGTAGACTCTGCCAAAATTGCGATCGGAACCTGGTGTCACGATCGGAGACAATGCGGACCGGTACTCCATGAAGTCTCACAATTTCCTGCATGAGTTCATGGGGTATCAGAGATAGTACATATTTAAAGAGTTTAAATCTTAAGTAGATTATTACCTCCATGTACTTCTTTGCTAATGTCTCAGTTGATTGGCCAACTCGAAATGGGATGAAGTGAGCCGACTTTGTGAGTCGATCCACAATGACCCATACCGCATCGTTACCCTTTGTGCTGCGAGGAAGAGCTGTCACAAAATCCATTATGATGTGTTGCCACTTCCATTTAGGACTTAGTAACGGTTGAAGTAATCCAGCAGTCATGTGATGTTCAGCCTTTACTTGCTGACACACCAAGCATTTAGCGACGCTTCTGGCTACTTCACACTTCATTCCATACCACCAGTAATTCTGTTGTATATCTTTGTACATCTTTGTACCTCCAGGGTGTACTGAGTAGGGAGAGCTGTGAGCTTCTTTCATTAACTCTTTCCGAACATGACCTTTTGGTACACATAATCTACCGCCGTATCTCAAAGATCCGTCTTCATGGATGATGAAGTCTGTTCTGAGTCCATTCTCCACTTATTCTCTGATCTTTTGCAACTTAGTATCACTTGCTTGAGCTGCTTTGGTCTGATTGACAATTGTTGATTGAACTTGTAAATTTATCAAACTTGAAGCATTACCTGACATGACTACTTCAATCTCCATCTGATGCAAGTCTTGTTGAAACTTCCACTGAGCGGTGAGATGCATTGCTAATGGTTGGCGACTAAGAGCATCTGGAACCACATTCACCTTCCCTGGACGATATTGCAGGTTGATGTCAAAGTCTGCCATGAGTTCTAACCATCGTCTCTGCCACATATTCAACTCCTTCTGAGTAAACACATATTTCAGGCTCTTATGATCTGTGTATATGTTCACTCGTTCGCCAAGTAGATAATGGCGCCAAATCTTGAGAGCAAAGATTACGGCTGACAACTCCAAATCATGCGTCGGATAATTGCGCTCATGAGTCTTCGGCTGTCTTGAAGCATAAGCCACAACCTTACCGTGCTGATATAGAACACATCCTAATCCCTTACCGGATGCATCACAGTGCACTTCGAAACCTCCAGACTGGTCCGGTATAATCAGAATAGGCGCTGATGTCAACCTTGACTTGAGTTCTATGAAAGCTTGATCGCATGCTTCTGACCACACAAATTCTTCATCTTTACGTGTGAGCTTGGTCAGGGGTGTTGCTATCTTTGAGAAGCCTTCAATGAACCTTCTATAATATTCAGCTAAACCCAAGAAACTCCGAATGTCCTTCATTGACTTTGGTGTCGGCCATTCGCTTACTGCTGAAACTTTCACTGGATCCATAGAGATTCCTTCACCTGATACGATATGTCCAAGAAAACCAACTTGATTTAGCCAAAACTCGCATTTGCTGTACTTGGCATATAATTGATGTTGTCGTAGAGTTTCCAGGACAATTCTTAGGTGCTCGGCGTGTTCTTTCCGACTCTTAGAATACGCCAGGATGCCGTCGATGAAGATGACAACAAACCTGTCTAAGTACTCCGGGAAAACTTGATTGATTAGGTTCATGAATATTGCTGGTGCGTTGGTCACACCAAATGGCATCACTAGAAATTCGTAATGACCATAGCAAGTTCTGAAAGCTGTTTTATGAATATCAGCTTCCTTGACCTTTACCTGATGATAACCTGAACGAAGATCTAATTTATAGAAAACACAAGATCCACTTAGCTGATCGAATAAATCGTCGATACGCGGTAGCGAATACTTGTTCTTTATCGTGACTTTATTCAATGCTCTGTAATCAATGCACATTCTGTATAAACCTTCCTTCTTCTTCACAAGCAGTACTGGTGATCCCCAACTTGAAGTGCTGGGACGAATCCATCCTTTCGCCAATAATTCGTCCAACTATATTCGGACTTCCTTCAACCCTTCCGGACTTAATCGATAAGGTGCTTTGATCACCGGTTATGCTCCTGGTACTAAATCAATGCTGAATTCAAGAGCTCGATCGGGAGGCAAACCTGATATATCGTCAGGAAACACATCGTCAAACTCTCGAAGAACTTCTGGCCTTGATTCGTCCTCTGCTTGAGTTGCTGCAATCACTGCTTCCCTTGGCTTCACTTTATATGTATTTGGCTCCAGGGTACGGTCTCCACTTTTGAAATAGAAGACTGGATGGTCTGGAATCTCGAACACTACCCTGCTTTGACGACAGTCGATGGTAGCATAAAAGGTTCCTAGCCAATCCATACCTAGAACCACATCGAAGTTCGGTATGTCTAGCACTTTGAAGTCAGCATAGAATTCTCTGCCGCAGACGACTACTGGACACAAGCTGTATCCCATTGTTGCCTTTAGAACGCCATTTCCTGAACTGACATTCCAGCTGGATACATGCGGTGTGACTGGAATCGCATGAGTTCGGATGAACCGTTACGACATAAAGCAGTGAGATGCTCCAGTATCGAAGAGTGCTAGTGCAGGGAGTGAGGCAACTAAAATTGTACCTAAGGTATATATGGGATAGGTTTTAAGTATAGAAAAATACGTGGATAGGTATTTAAGACTGAAACAAAGGTTTGAGAAGAAAGGGTTACCAGTGATAATTTGGCCAGTGGCCTCAGCTTCTTCCACGGTCATCATGAAAGCCTGGCGCCGTGGTACATTCCTCCTGGCCTCAGGAGCATTCCTCGGAACGTTCCTTTGAGCTTGATGGAATTGACGAGGAGGAGGTGCAACTTATGGTCCTCTAGGTGGTGGTGCAGTTAGTGCAAGTCTTGGAGCAGGTGCCTGAAGGGCTGGTCGTTGCTGGTAAGTAATTGCTGGCCTGGGTGCAGTAATTGGATTTTGTCTATGAGAACAAGACCCAATATCATGAGTAGCTAAGCCGCAGACTAAGCAAAGACGGTTGGCTCGCCGGCAGTCTTGCAACATATGCCTATTTCTCTTGCGGTAGTTACCAAAGGCTGGGCTAGGACGGTTGTTCGGTACTCCCGGTCGCCTTGGCACAAAAGGTGGCCTTGACGAGGCTCCTCCTGCCATCTGGTTGACAGAGCGCTTAACTCCTGCAGATTGAGGTCTGCCTCTTGCCTTTACCACTGCCTCATAACGGCGGGCAGCTTTCAGAGCCGATTCATGAGTCGGAAAATCTCCTGTGGCCAGTGCAGCCTGGATCTCCGAATCCAATCCTTGTTGAAATCGACGGGCTCTGATCTCATCCGTCGGTATCAGGTTTGCCGTAAATCTGTTAAAGGATTGTGTTAGCTGTGTAGTATGTGATATATTGAACGATTTGAATTATTGAGACATATCTTATTGACTAAGTATGGTGAACTCAGCGTCATATTCATCTACCGACTTGGTCCACATCGAATTTTGTTGCAGATGAATGAACTGTTGTTCCATATCGAACCTGACAGTCTCAGGGAAGTACTTAGCGTCGAACATGTCGCGGAAAGTCTTCCATTCGATGAGTTGTTCAAGACGGCTTTCTTCCGCCTTCCACCAGTTCCGTGCATTGTCCATGAGCTGTAATTTTGCAACACGAACCCAAACTATTTCTGGCACTTGTGCTGCTGCCAGATCATCTTCGATACTCTGTGCCCGTTCCTCAGCATCCAGTGGGCTCTCCTTTCCCGACAACTGTTTTGGGTGCAAAGCCCTGAATTGCTTCACCCCAGGTGGTTCTGCCTTGGGACGGTTCATTAAAAGAGCAGCCTGCTGCTGCTGTCTCTTTAGGAGGCTGCGGATTGCCTCAAGCAGAACCGTTTGCTCATTGAGCGGAGCAGGGATGGCAGGTGTGAGTGGTAGTGGTGGAGGTGTGTTGTTGACATTGGTGCTGGTGTTCTTTGGAGAATCCATAACCTTGAAGAAAATTTTGGGTTAGGACATATTCAAAGTATATGAAATGATGAGATTCAAGAAGTATGATGTAAAGAATATTTTTAGTTGTTGGTTCTTATGTTATATTGCTTAGGTTGTTCACGCAGAATAGAACTGCATGGTAGAGTTTCATACAGCTCTGACATGCATGGGCCAGCAACAAAACCTATCATGCCCCGCTTCCCAGTGTACGGGCAGAGGGCGTGACGAGGCCGCTACGTATTTACTGTGAAGTAAATACGCTAAGCGTATCTAAGCAATATAAATATAAATGCACAAGAGACAAGATATAATAAAACAACAACTTTATTTATTCACATTTGTTCCCTCATGGGAACTGAATAAAATACGAATAAAGCAGCGAGGAAAACCCCAAATGGGGCATCACGTGCTCACATGTGATGAGGCCTCACTTGCAAACACTTGACCTTTTATGGGCAGATCCTATCTGTGTCTGAATTGCCTAAATTGATAAAGTCACGTGCCCACACGTGATGGGCTCCTGAACCCACTAAATTAATAGAATTAAATTCTAATGGGAACTAAATAAAATATAAATAAAGCAGCAAGGAAATCCCCAAATGGGGCATCATGTGCCCACACGTGACCGGGGGTCACGTGCCAACACGTGATGGGTTCCTAAGCTCTCTGAAATAATAGAATTAAATTCTAATTAAATGCTTTATCAGTAGGGTCACGCGCCAACACGTGATAGGCTCTTAAATCATCTGAGCTGAAAGAAGAAAAACCCCAAATGGGGTATCACGTGCCCACACGTGAGCAGGAGTCACGTGCCCATACGTGATAGGTTCCTGATCGCTCTGAACTAATAGAATTAAATTCTAATTAAACGGAATCAAAAACCCTAATGGAAAAATATTTCCCTAGATCTTTCCAAACAAAAAAATTGTGCTTTGTAAAGTGGAGCATCGTTGGATTAAAAATCCAATGGTGATTAAAAATCACCAGTTTATAGAAAGATTCTACATAAGGAAATATTTTCCTAAAATCTGCCAGGACCAACCAATAAAATATCTTTTGGATTAAAAATCCAATGGTGAATAAAATTCACCGAGTGATCTAAAAGATCATGTTGGTTACAAAATCAATCAAAATCTCTCAAGGAGAATTTGGCTGAACAAACTAATTCTTTTCTTTCTCCTATAAATAGGAGCCAAGAAGAAAAGAAAAAAAAAAGAGAGATACAACAACAGAGAGAAAAAAGAAGAGAATTTAGTTCTCCAGAAAGAAAAGAAGATCTCTTCAGAAAAGAAAGAAACCCTAGGTAAGAGAGGGAAAGAGATCATTCTATAAGATTCCACAAGAACAAAAGAGAATTTAATTCTCAAACTAAGAGTTTAACTCTTCTGAATAAGAACTTAGTTCTTCTTTTGGTTGAAGATCTGCAGAAGCAGATCTCCCCATAAGTTGAGAATTTAATTCTCATCGGGGGGATTCTGCCATGCAGATCTAAAACCTAAGGGAGGATCTAAGTTCTGAGAATTTTATTCTCCCACAAAACACATAGGAATTTAATTCCTCCAACAAAAATAGGGTTTAACCCTTAATATAAGAACTTAGTTCTTTTTCATGGTAATAGAGCTGCAGAAACAAATCTCCCCATAAGTTGAGAATTTAATTCTCATCGGGGAGATTCTGCCATGCAGATCCAAAATTTAGAGGGAAAATTGAATTTAAAGAATTTAATTCTTTCGAACATATAGGAATTTAATTCCCCTAAACAAAATTAGGGTTTAACCCTATAAGAGAATTAAATTCTTCAGCAAGGGATTTATCTCTCCATGCACGTAAAAGATCAAGTACCTAACATGATCACGTGGCAACACGTGACCCTCCCTCTCAATGATCAAAAGAGAACGAATAAGATCAGGTCACGTGCTCCCACGCGACCCTTGAACAGACTCCTCAAAATAAGAAGAACAGAACAAACTGTGGGCGCCTCACGTGTTGGCACGTGACCCCTTGACAAACCCTTTTGGGGGGAAATCTGAGGAATTGATACCCAATGCATGGGCACTGTCACGCCCCACATCCCAGTGTACGGCGAAGGGGACGCGACGAGGTCCGCTACGTATATACTCAGAAGTACATATGTAAGCGTATCTAAGCAATATAAAATAAGTACACAAGAGACAAGAAATAAAAAGAACAACAACTTTTATTTATTAACATTCTTTGTACAATACATGAAGGAAATACAACTGAAATAAAAAGATGCCTAAACAGTGGCATAACAGGAAATGTAAAAATACTGAATGGAAAAAGTGTACAATGAACTAAAGTGCTGGATCTTCGGCAAACTGCTCCAAGTCTTCTGCAGATGGCTCGATCTCTGCATGGTCCAAATCACCTGACGACATTCAAAGAAGAAAGAAATAGAATGTCGTCAGCGAACAGGTCGCTCGGTAAGTCCCAAAGGTAAGAGAAAAGTAGAAAAGACAGAATAAGAAGATATCTTTTAAAGTTGTATACTATTGTTGTAATGTTGTGTTAACGCTGTTGTTTGTAGTTTGGTACAGAAGGATGCCGGTGTATACGAGGGGGGTCTCTATATGCTAGAGACCAGAGCTAACGGAATGTACAAGGAACCGTTAAGCCACGGTACAACAGCAACGGAATATAGGTTATGTGTCTTAATCTGACCACATCGTGCCACCTTTAATACCTTCCGTACCAATCTACCCCTTAAACCCTGCGATATCTTATTTGTATTGTTATCTTGTAAATTGTATTGATTGTAAGTTTAATTGACTGACTGACCGAAACCATGATATCAGGAAACGGTTGTAACCATAGAGTCATGTAAATGGAATAACTGAAAATCATGTAAAAGGAATATATCCATGGTTCGGTTCGGTCAAGTTGTATAAATTGATAATTGTATTCATGGATTCATGTGTTCATATTGAATTGGAATCTTGTAGATTATAGATTGACTTGAATCATATTCAAGTCAGATTAATCAGACTCAAACCCGAGTTAGACAATCAGAAATGTGAATCGAACTCTTATAATTGCTAGGGTCCTTAGGGTAATTTATAAACTTGAGGGGGTTTTATGTAAAAATACTTTTATATACTTTTCAAAATACACCTCAAGTATTTATTGTTAGTCTTTAGAGTTGTAATGAGGGTGGATTTTTTGTTGTGACATTTCTAGTGAAAATATCCTAGTTTATAAATAAGGGTATTTATCTGTAATATTGATTATTCGAAGTTCATGGTATTTTAGTGTAAAATTTATTATTGTGATTTTTAGGAAAAAGTGGAAAATTTATATTATAATAAAATAGATATTTAAATGATAAATATACATATGTTTATACAAAAATAATTTTAATAAATATTTTATATTCCAAAAATCTCATTTTCTTAAGATGTCGTATTTTAAACCTTTCGAGACCGAATGCTCCTTGCGGAGGTCTGAATCTCGCACTACTAGCCCGAGGGTGCGCGATAAACCGCACGATCCCGAACGGGTTCCCCAAAAATGGATTGTAGCGGCGCTTTGCAAAGATTGTAAAATACTAATCCTTTAGAAAACGGTTTTATAAAGTAAAAGGTATTTATTTGCAAAGTGTAATTTTCCGTATTTTAGATTCTAGAGTTTCCTAAGCCAACTAGCCTATTTCTAAAGGGTCTAAACGACAAGTCGTTAGAAGCCTCAAATCGCCTCTTCACCGCCAATTGTGACCAGATAAGTACAAGTGAGGAAGGAGGGATCCGCTCACGAATCATGAGACGGGCCTTTTAAAGTTACCTTTGCTCACTTGCCTAGTCTAGACACCACAAACTTAGATTTAGATAAACGATCGATGTCTACAACTTATCATGTTTTCCTAATAAGAGGTATGTATTTAAAAGTGTATCAAAGCTAAACTTTTAGAATTAGTTTTATTAAAAATATGGTATTTAAATGAAAGTTTTGCTTTATCGTATTCTAAGTTTTGATGATATCGTTTTGGGGTTGTATTTGCGTGTGTGTGGAGGTAGGTCATTATCTCGTGCTCTACTTTAAATGTATAGAAAATTTAAGAGGTTAAATGTAAAATCGAAATATTATGGTATTAAAGTGAAAAATACGATAAATTTGAAAGGTTATCATTTCATGTGACGAAACTTGTTCAAATTGATTTTTAAAAGTTTAATAATCAAGATAAAGATGTTAGGCATGAATGTATTGGTTAGAAGTAAAATTTTATAGAAAACCGAATCGGAAATCGGATTTGTTCCGATTCCATCGGGTTTCGTAATTTCGTATTTTAGAGAAATAGGAAGAAGGATAGAAAGGAACTTACGGGTTTCGATCTATACTAAGGAGTGAGGGGGGACTAAAGGGGTTGCCGAGGCGTTACTTCGTCGCCGGTAGTTTCTAAAAACGTCGCCGGAATTTCGTCAGAGCTTCGCCGCGAACTTGTTTTCAAAGTACACACTTCTTGGGAAAATTTTGAGAGAGTGAGTTTAGGGTTTTGGGATGAGAGAGTAGAGGGTAGGGGGTGTATTTATAGGGTAGGCTAGGGTAGGGTAGGTGAAAGGTTTTTAATTAAAAAAAATTGTAAAAATGTGGAAAAAAAACATTAAAAATCATAGTAATTAGGATGTATTGAATTCTCGGGAACCGATCTAAACATTTAAAGTGTGCAGGGGGGTTAGGAAGGCGAAAAGCCAGGTTTTCGCCGTTGACGACTCGGTCGTCCGGCCGAGTTCGGCCGGCGGCGCCGGCCCGAGTCGGCTGGTCCGCCGGCCGACTCGGCCGAGTTGGGGTGTCGTTGGGTGGGGAGGCTCGGGGTTAAGGCTCTGGTACTTTTAGATTTTTAGGTACAGTTCAACTTTTAGGAGTTATGGCCTGTGGACTGTTGGGCTTCCAAGAAATTTAAAACAAAAAAAAAAACAATATAAAAATAATGTGGGACAGGGGATTTGAACTTTGGTGTCTTGGTTCAGCAGTACAAGGTATTACCACTGAGCTACAAGCTCCTTCTTGTAATTATTGTGGGAAAATAAATACTTAAAGTGGTAACAGCAACATTAAATACCCCAAGTATACTTCAAATTTAAATCAATTTTATGTATACAAAAATTGGAGTTGTTACAGGCACCATCATGTGTCCACACGTGATAATTATGGAAATCAAGTGTTTAACACTTATATGCATATTCTGAGAATAAAATAAGGGAAGCCTGGCCCAATACTCAAGCGCCTCACGTGACCCCACGTGAGCGTTTCTTTTTTTAGTGTTTAACACTATTTTGTGCGCTTCATCCCTAGTGTTTAACACTATTCAAAGTACATCACGTGATAGCACGTGATAGTCGATTATACTCTAGTGTTTAGCACTATATTTGAGCCAATTTTAGTCTAAATTAGCTAAGTCTTCCAGAGGCAGGATCCCCTCTTGACTGAACCTCAAATACACTCTTGTCTTCCAAAATTGATCATCTCATATGACATTCAAAGCAAAACCCAGAGCCTTTCAACCAAAATTGGTTCGAGGGTACATCTCTTCACATCTCTGATGCATGTCGTTGTAATTCTTCAACGTCTTCAGAGAGGTGGTGGGTCCCAATGACCAATAACTATCTGGTGCATTTCCAAACCCATGTTTGCATCTGAACTTGGACCACAATGTCCCTAAACTAAACAATAGTGCCCTAATGCTCTTTTGTTGGATCTAAATGATCCTGTTACGTAGATCTTAGTCTAAAAATTAGACTAACGTATCCTTAACAAACATTTAAGTTGATCTTAATTTCAAAACAAGATTAACGATCCTTAAATCAATCCAATAACAGATCCCCCAACCAATATTAGTTCAAGGGTACATCTCTTCACTCCTATGATATTTGTCGTTGTAATCCTTCAACGTCTTCAGAGAGGTGACGGGTCCCAACAACCAGACATTCCACGGACCGTGGGGTCCTTAAACTCATAGACTATGATGTCTTTAAACTTTACAGATTATGATGTCTTTAAACTCCATGGACTATGATGTCCTTAAACTCCACGGACTATGATGTTCTTAAACTTTTTAACCGCAAAGTCCCTAAACTAAAACAATAGAGCCCAAATGTTCTTTTGTTGGATCTAAATGATCCTGTTAAGTAAATCTTAGTCTAAAATTAGACTAACGTATTCTTAACAAATCGTTAAGTTGATCTTAGTCTAAAATTAGACTAACGTGTCCTTAACAAACGTTTAAGTTGGTCTTAGTCTCAAATGAGACTAACGTATCCTTAAACCCAACCTAAACCCAAATCTAAGAAAATACGGATTTGGACTAATCCACGCCCTACGGGAGACAACATAAATTAGTCTCCGTGTACAATCAACGGGCAACCAAAAATAAAACAAAACATACACGACACGAAGTGGCCATCTGGAGAAGGAGAAAGTGGTTACTGTGATGCAGTAGCGTAATTAACTGCAAGGGCTTGCGTCTGCAGGGAAGAGCGTCCCCACAATCAAAACCCCCTCAAACGAGGGGGAATCTGACGAAGTCTGCTACAACGGTCGCATCCGTCTAAACCTCCGATATACGGTGCCATAAATCAACTTGGCATCTTCGGAGAGGTGGACGGATAAATCCAAATAGTATCTGCCCCCAAATTCAGGCCAGACGTCCCAACGTCCCGGTCGCGTCTTTCGGCGGGGAACAGATTATGGCACGCCCAGTGGGACCTTTTTCTCTTTCCACTGCACACTTCGTGTGTCGTGTTTCGCAAGCAAGTCGCGATTTTATATGGTTGCCCTGGATTCGAGTTACTATGATTTGGTGTCTTGCTCCGTGCAGAGAAACAGAAGATCAATGGTTTCAAACTGCACAAATTGCAACAACTGCCGCTCCGCCTCATCTGGTGGAGTAACCTACGGGCCCCAAGCGGCCTCCCTTTTTACAATGCCGGTGGAAAAAGTGACCCAAGCCACCACTGGGCTATTCTTCGGGACCATGATCCCACCAATGAGCTTCAACGTTCAGATGCCGACACAGGAAGCTGCGAAGAAGTCGGTCTTTGATCGGCTTGCAACCACCACGGCCCCTCTCAGCGGGTCGTCCAACTCCAATGACTCAGTCTTCGACAGGCTGGGTCAAAGCTCAAGTGGGCTCGCAAAGAGGCTCGCAATACCAGAGAAGGACACTCCAACTCCTGCTACAGTTGAGGCCGTCCAAGCTGCTCTCCCTACCCGAAGGTCGGCTTTCGACAGGTTGACCATTCCTTCTTAGCCGACGTCTGTCTTTGACAGGATGACGCCAATGACAAACTCTCATCAGAACAGGGGGCATGGAAAAGCTGATTCAACAATGGAGGTGGTCCCGACCGCTCGCCATGCTCGACGTCGCCACTGGAGCCGAGTGAGGAAGGCTAGGGGCAGCTCTCCTTCCGGATTGACTCCGCCAGCTCCAACGGTGGAAGTTGATACTGCTGTTCCAATTGGGAACAGCTTTGAACTACTTAACAGGGTGCGCAGGAATTCGCCAACTGCCGTGCTGAAAAAGTCTCCTCCGCCTGTTGAAAAGATCACAAAAGCGAAGCCGGAGCAGCCCCCTCAGCGGCTATCCTCCAAAATTTACAAAGTCTGACGACAGGTCCAAGACTCCGTGATTGATCAAGACCACCCCCGCCGACAGAAAAAGATGAAAGTTCGGAGAGAAGGGGATCACCCTGTCAAGCCACAGAAGGTGTCATCTGTTTGGGTGCCCACTGCAACGGCTCCCTCATCTTCGACCGCCCACAAAAGAAGGAAGCCGGAGAAGATCACCACGTCTTTGGCAAATCGCAAGGACACTAAACCTAAACGCCCTAAGTCTTGGGGCATGGTGGTGCATACCGTCTATATGGCATCCGGAAAAGAGGATAGCTATATCTCCACAGGTCATCGACCTCTTACGTGATCAGTGACTAAGGCTTAGGAGCAACAACAACAAAAGCTCCAAGAGATGCTAACAGCTATGGCCGCACTCACGGGACCAAAAGCAAGCCCGGAGATATCATCGGAGCAGCGTCGTGAGCAGGAAACAGATGTTGAATTCCTTTGGAGAATGCTTGAGAAGAAGAACAAAGAGGCTGCGGAACAAGCGGCCAACATAAAACAAATGGCCCTCCTATTCCAAGATATGGTGGGCATGATGATACAGCCGGACCCTCCAGCCGAAAATCCTCCAGTAATAATTGAAGATGATAGAGGAGAGACATGAAATCCTCTGCCGACTCTGTTAGCAACCAAGGAGGAGACCATCTCCAAAGCCATGCTCGATGATTATATAGCTCAGCAAATACGAGCTCATCAGGCGAATGAAGCAACTGGCCAGGTCGTCAGAACTGGGCGACCATATCCAGGATGGTACGATCAGATAAAGTACCCGCCAGGATACACAATTCCTAAACTCCATGTGTATAAGGGGACAGGCAATCCCCATCAACATGTCGCTCAGTTTAGGGCTCTCTGCGGCAACACTGGAGGGGATGATAAGCTATTGCTTCGCCAATTCGTCGGCAGCTTGGCGGAGACGGCCTTCGAATGGTATTCGGAGCTTCCAAATGACTCCATCAAAACATTCACGGAGATGGAACTGTTATTCACCCAGCGTTTCGCAAGCGCCAGCGAACGCACCCCAATCACGGCGTTGATCAATGCCAGGGTGAAGCCAGGCGAAACATGGGTTTAGTATGCGATACGGTGGCGCAACCTATGGTCGAAGCACGAACAGCGCATAGAAGAGGCTCCTGCAGTAGGCATGTTTGTGGGAACCCTCGATCCGCAGGCGACCATATCCCAATTCATGATGTTTTCAAGCCGACTACCTTCCAGGCCTTGATTGACAAGCTAGCCCAAATGGATCAGATGGTGTAAGTGCACGGCAGCGCCCCGGCCGTTTGTATGAGGCCAAAATGCGGAATACAAAAACTTTTCTTTAACAAGAAACCGGCGCTACCGCGAACTTTTAAACCCGGATCGGGCCATTAACATAATACTAGCTAACTAGAGAATGGGTAGAGAGCTATACCGAGCGATCCGTGTCCTTCGGTCTTCGGCCTCCATCCCGATCTCCTTACGGAATCTTCGGTCTTCATCTCCTCGTCGGAAAGGGCACCACATCACAGGGTTCTTTTACGGGCTCCCACCTCTGGACCGAGGCAACTCGGGCACGAAGTTGGCGAGCCGACGTGTCCGAGAACGCTGTAGTTTAGGTGTAGAATGGTTTTGTCTCACGGGGTTAGTGAGGTTGCCATTTGGAAGTGGTGAAGGAGATGCAAGCTTTTTGGATGAACTAAGGGATTTTTGCAAGCAAGAAAGAGCAATTTTCTACTCCCAAATTTTTGGACAGCCCACTCCAAGAATGGCGGGCCAAGCATTTGTCAAGGGGAGAGAGAGAGAATAGTCAAGGGGAGAAACAATAATGCAAGCAAGAGAAAAGCAATCATGATTAGGAATCATCATCACAACAAAATCTCACTCCAAAACCCATCACTCTCATCACAAAAGTCAAGCAATGATGAATAAAGAAGTCAAATGATGGTTGAACCATCATGAAGCTATCATCACAAAAAGTCTTCTCCATAATAAAATGCACAATTGCAAATAACCCCCTCCACACCAATTTTCAGCCAAAGAAAGATACAAAGGAAAATGGCCGAAACGGAAAGCAAACTGGCAACTTCAAAAAACTGATCCCGTAATAAATTACAGGAAAACCCCGCGACTGTATATACATACCCGCATTTGTATTCCGACCGAATACAAATGCAATGAGACAAAATCTACACTGTACAATACTAGGATCCGGCTTAAACCAAAGCCCGCTAGTATTATCCGTCCGATCATGATCCGTGCAATACCGCACGTATATGATCGAACCCTGCCATATCTCCATACGGCCTCTACAACGTTTCGCCCGAAACTTGAGAAACTGTCTGTGGGGGACTCTAAAGACTCGTCAATACTTTGGCTGTGGAGTTAACCACTAGCACGTCAGAGGTATTGGCCATACGTAACGGGCTACCAGGTATTGACCAAAAGGGACGTCGATGAGCGAACTCATCCTGACACCCTACTGAGCCTGTCAGTGACAATATCCGTACAGTCCGATCCGTTCGTCTATGAGCATCGCATGGCGGGCCTAGGGGGTTGGTAAAAGTCAGACCCTCAAAAGCGGTACAAGTCGTGTCGGAGTGTAGCCCAGAACACCCTGAGATACTACTGGAATACCTACCAGTAAATCTCCTGCCTTGGCCAAGGACTTCGTGTAATGGCTCTCCTAGACACAGCGCGACCTCACCCCCAATACCGGGAGAGACGAACCTCTGCAGATCCGCTCACTGCCTCCATGTGGCTCGGGACTGTACCCAACTAAAACCTGTTTGCACGACTCCTTTGAGCCATGGTAGGGTAGTAATCAAAGTGCAGTGGGAACTCACACGAGACAAATGACGATCTCAGGTCGATGAACTAACCTGTACACATGTCACCAAGGACTGCTATCTGACGTCAGGTATAAGACCAACTAGCAGGTTCCCGGCGAGTCCTGTCCGGTGTACTCATAACCCAATGAGCACCTGTATATATCTTAAGTGAACCAACTGACACCAGTGGCTTGTGGGACCGGCCACCGCCCCTCGTCGGGGTCTCGACTGTATACACTAGTCTACTCTGGAGTATCGATGCCCTGTTTCGAAACTCCCACGACTAGGGACCTTTTAAGGATGTGCTTATAGACCCCAGCTCCCGCGTATATGATCGCCATCATACTGCTGGTAGTCAAGCAAGAATCCTGAGGGCTCTATCAATGCGCAATAGTGGCCTGTAAGGTCACCTAAAACAGTACACGGTGATAAAGATAAACCAGATAGCATACTATCATCTTGAGTAAGACTGTCCTACCGGCATAGGTCCTCCCTCAATCATTGCAATCACGTGCCTGTGATCCAATAATTGACTCTGAGGGCACTATCTCCAACAGATGGGCTATAGGCCTTCCTCTTCAAAGTCGGAGCCTCGGAACGAAAAGGGCAAAGGGAAAGCAACTTTCGTCGCCAATGCTCAACAACAGCCGAGTGGCCCGAGACCAGTTGTTCGCCAAAACAACAAGCGGCAATCCCTCGATGAGAAGTTGAGACGTCCTTACTCGTTTTCCCAGGATAAAATAAGGAGACTGTTCGAAATAGCAGTGCGCAACGGGCTGATCACTCTACCGGAGCCGAGACACCCACTACAACCGAACGATATCAACGATCCCAATTACTGCCCTTACCACCGAGTATTTGGGCCATCCGATCGAAGACTGCTACATCTTCAAAAATTGGGTTGAAGACCAGTATCAATAGGGTAAGTTCGCGCTGTCCGAAAACTGGAAGGTAAATCCGCCACAAGAGCACACCCCTAAAAGGGTGGACACGCCAGGGGCATCGTTCTCTTTTATAGAAGAAGCTCCATGGGAGGTCGCTCTTTCAGCAAAAACGAAAAGAATGCTGAAGGATCTTCAAGCATGCCCTGCAATCAGGTGGAAAAGCCTGCTAGAGCCTGAGATCATTGAGAGAATGCTAAAACCGCGCCCGATGCCGAGAATTGGTAGCGATGGTCAAAACGCTCAGGCCCTGCCGTCAATGTCTTCAAAGAAGAAGAAGACCAAGAAGCCCGTGAAGCTTGATGACAAGCGCACGGACTTGCAAAAGCATATTGACGCGCTGGAGGAATACAACCAAAAGGCGCGATCCCCGGTCACACTCCAAGAATTTCTCAACTATATCCTGGAGGACGGAGATGATGACAATGTTGGGGAAGAAGACTCGTCAGATGAACCAGAGAACTATGTGGCGAGCTGCCACATGATCTCTCACTCATCAATAAATGGTGAAGAAGCTCCTGATACAGAGAAACTAGGGGCAGATCCAGAACCGGAATCAAAATCCCTGGAGCCGTCAGACGAGATGACCGACATGCTACTGAACGAAGCCCGTCAGAAGAGCAAAGTTGATCGAGAACGCCAAATGGCCCTATTCGAAGGGGCCAGGCGTCGGCGTCAAGTTGGAGAAGCCGTGATATGGATGGGTCACAAAACACTCCAACCATATCAAATCACACCCTAAATGGGTGTATTCCACATCAGCGTTATGTATCCCATCATGTGACAAATGCACGTGCATATAGGGTAAACAACGGACCGAAACGGTCCTAAACTAACGATGGACCGCAATGTCCTAAAACTTGCAACGGACCGAAACGTCTCTAAACTAACGATGGACCGTAATGTCCTAAAACTTGCAAAGGACCGAAACGTCCCTAAACTAACGATGGACCGCAATATCCTAAAACTTGCAACTGACCGAGATATCTATAAACTACTACAGACCGCAACATCTCAAAGCTGACGCAAAAAAAAAAAAAAGAAAAAAGAAAAAAAAGGGTACGTCCATAAGCGAGATGGGCATGAAAGGGCTCCGTGAGTAAAAACAGCAGGACTACCGGCGAGTTTGTGAAAACCCAAAAGGGCGCAATCTCGTTAAAAGACACTTACAAGGTCCTCACGATCTTGAAAAGAGAAAATACCTGCGTGAGATCCTTACGACTCACAAGGGAGCAATACACTTAGGAATCCCCACGATTCCTAAGGAGAAAACACACTTACGAGATCCTCACGACTCGTAAGGAGAATTCCCCTTTGAGACCCTCACGGCTCATAGAATTCAAAAGCCTTAACTTACAGGGATCTGAACCTGTTCTTAAGCCATCACATTTCCCAGATTGCCCTACAAACGGTTCAATATTGACCCTTGAATACAATCCACGGGTACGAATAAACATTTCCCTAACAAAGTCCCCACCAGCGACTAGGGATATGCTCACACGGTGAACGACCCTTGTAAGTCCTCTCGACTTATAAGGAGAAAACACTCTTGTAAGATCCTTACGACTTATAAGAGAACATATACTTAAGAATCATCACGATTTTTAAGGAGAAAACGCACTTACGAGATCCTCACGACTCGCAGGGAGAAACACCATTATGAGACCCTTACGGCTCATAAAGTCAAAAAGCCTTAGTCAATAGGATCCTAACCCTGTTTGCTAAGCCACCTTTGTTCGACATTGACAGAGGCAAATGATGATTCGCTCCTGGCAATGTCCCAGTTGTAGCGATGCTGATGCCTGAATCGGTATCCAATTCCAAATCCTTTCACGGCAAATGATGATTCGCTCCTGACAATATTCCAGTCGTAGTGATGCTGATGCTGAGATTGGCATCGGATTCCAAGCTCCATACTCGCAGCAAAAAGTCAGCGAGCTATAAATGCAAATGAAATAGCCGAAATGATGGGGCAACTTGCAACAAAATCAGCAAGTAAAATATATGCATACAAAAATAGCTGAAATGATTGGGCAACTCGCAATAAAAAGCAGCGAGTAAAAAAAAAAAATAGCCGAAATGATTGGGCAATCACGACTTTCGCGATATAGAAAGCTGAAATGATAGAGTATCGCGGAAAGAAATAAAAAAAATGAAAGAATGAAACATTTTGCCTTACAGGCGAGTCCATACCGACCCCTGCATACAATCCATGGGCATAAACGAAAAGGGGACCACATTTCCCCACCAGACCTTGTCAAAGGGAGAGTCAGATCTCAACAGTAATATCTGCATCCCAGAAGATCAATAACGGCGTTCCTTCTTATACCAGCAGGGCACGGAAGCGACACAATGAAACGGAGCCATGTCAAAGTCCCTAGTTCCAAATCTTAACGGCAATATCTACAGCCTAAAAATGAGCAATGGTGATCCTCCTCATTCCAACAGGATTTAGACACAACATCACCAACGGAGCCACGACAAAATCCCTAGTTTCAAGTCTCTACGGTCCACAGACAATCTAGAGTCAACCAATGACCTCCCTGCTGGATCAACGCTCCATCTCGGAAACAAGTCAACCAACCCCAGGGAAATCAGTGTCCTTGGCAACATACTTCGATTCAGGGAAATCAGCGTCCTTGACGAGAGCATCTCAATTCGCGTCGACCCGCAAGGAAATTAGTGTCTTTGCAGGAATACCTCGATTCGTCTCAACTCCGAGGAAATCGGTGTCCTTAGCAAATACCTCGATTCAGGGAAATCAGTGTCCTTGACGAGAGCATCTCAATTCGCGTCGACCCGCAAGGAAATTAGTGTCTTTGCAGGAATACCTCGATTCGTCTCAACTCCGAGGAAATCAGTGTCCTTGGCAAATAGCTCGATTCGTCTCAACTCCGAGGAAATCAGTGTCCTTGGCAAATACCTCGATTCAGGGAAATCAGCGTCCTTGACGAGAGCATCTCGATTCGCGTCGACCCGCAAGGAAATCTGTGTCTTTGCAGGAATGCCTCGATTCGTCTCAACTCCGGGGAAATTAGTGTCCATGGCAAAATACCTCGATTCAGGGAAATCAGCGTACTTGATGAGAGCATCTCGATTCGCGTCGACCCGCAGAGAAATCAGTGTCTTTGCAGGAATATCTCGATTCGTCTTAACTCCGAGGAAATCAGTGTCCTTGGCAAAATACCTCGATTCAGGGAAATCAGCGTCCTTGACGAGAGCATCTCGATTCGCGTCGACCCGTAGAGAAATCAGTGTCTTTGCAGGAATACCTCGATTCATCTCAACTCCGAGGAAATTAGTGTCCTTGGAAAATACCTCGATTCAGGAAAATCAGCGTCCTTGGCGAGAGCATCTCGATTCGTGTCGACCCGCAGAGAAATCAATGTCTTTGCAGAAAAATCTCGATTCGTCTCAACTCCGAGGAAATCAGTGTCCTTGGCAAAATATCTCGATTCAGGAAAAACAGCGTCCTTGATGAGAACATCTCGATTCGTGCCGACCCACAGAGAAATCAGTATCTCTGCAGGAATATACAACGTCAGCAAAACGGAGCCACGGCAAAACCCCTAGCTCCAAATCTCGACGGTTCACAGATAACCTAGAGACCACCTCGACGTTCGTCTCGATGCAGCAGACGCGATGTCGCCCCAGCGTTCTTTCCCAAGCAGGATGCAGACGCGACACAAAACAACGGAGCCATAGCAAAGTCCCTAGTTCTAGGTCCTGATGGTTCACCAACAACCCAGAGACCACCTCGACGTTCGTCTCGATACAATAGACGCGATGTCACCCCAGCGTTCTTCCCCCGGCAGGATTCAAACGCGACATAAAACAACGGAGCCACGACAAAGTCCCTAGTTCTAGGTCCCGACGGTTCACCAACAACCCAGAGACCACCTCGACGTTCGTCTCGATATAGTAGACGCGATGTCATCCCAGCGTTCTTCCTCCAACAAGATGCAGATGCGACACCAACAACGGAGCCATGGAAAAGTCCTAGTTCCAAGTCTCGACGGTTCACCAAGAACCTGGAGACAACCACGACATTCGTATCGATACAGCAGACGCAATGCCAGCAAACGAAGCGAAGGCAATATTCCCAGCTTCAGGGTCTTGACGGTAACTCATATAAAACCTGAAAGAGTATCGGAGATCATCCCCACACCAGCGCGGAGTGGTTATGACTCATTGGGGCTCCCCAAACTGAGCCTAACCTCAAGTAAAAAGCGGTATGGCAAAATTCTTAACGCTTGCTCTTCTGACGGTCAAATCACCTAGGAAGGTTGCTTGAAGACGTCTTGTCCAGCCCCCGAAGGGATCAGAGACACGACGGTCGCAAGGCTGCTCGAACAGCAAAATTGCCTATCAAGGAATACATCAGCCTACGCGACAGTACGACGGACAAAACCCTAGTACCACAGACCCTAACGGACCTTTGTCGTAAAGAGCAGAGGTTAACTGTGATGTTAGGACATTCTTGCGAGAACTTCTCGATTCGTCTCGACTCATGATGAAATTAGTGTCCTTGAGAGAACTTCTCGATTTGTCTCGACTCGTAGGGAAAAGGCTTAGGCAACGGGGATAAGGACCTGTTTCCTAAGCACTGGGGCCCTGCAAGTCAGTCTAAGATGGGCGCTTGCATATTATTCACGGGCCACACTCTCCGAAGCCGAATATCGACAAGGAGAGAAACAACCACTTACGAGTCCTCTCGACTTGCAAGCGGGAAAATTCTCTTATGAGATCCTTACGACTCTCAAGAGAAAACACACTTAAGAATCCTCACAATTCCTAAGGTGAAAATACACCTACGAGATCCTCTCGACTCGTAGGGAAAAAAATCTTTATGAGACCCTTACGGCTCATAAAGTTGGAAAGCCTTAGGAGGCAGATCTGAACCTGACTCCTAAGCCATCGCTGTCCTACAAGGAGATCAAAATAGATTATCCACAAAATACATTTACTAAAAGGGACACACCACCATAAAGCAAAATATGTCTTTTATTCATGAATCAAAATGAATACAAAGTACAATTTATGAAAGAATCAAAAAATACTCTCATTTAGGAGTATGTACAAAAGAAGAATAAAAAGAAACATATATGATTTTTCAAGCCGACGGACGATTTAATAGATTTGTCAGTTCATCTTTTTTCCGCTGGGCCTCGGCTTCATAATTTGTTGTCGCTATGAGATGGGCCTTCGCTTGAGACTGTTGGGCCTGGTACGAGGCAAGCCGACTTTCAAGCTCCTGTTCGGTAACTTTGTGGGCTTCAACCATTTCGTGGGTAAAATTGACGGTTTTATTAATAGCTACCACCTCCCTGATAACTTCTTGAAGCACCCGCCAGAGTTCATACGCACGAGTGGTCTTGGCCGTAAGTTCAGCTTGAAGTTCCCCCAGCACATTTGAAGCCAGCTTCTTCTCTGAAAATTTTAGGTTGAGCCTCTTCTCACATGACAGCATATTTGCGGCGCGCCGTTCAATCAGCCCCCACAAGCTCGCCTTTGCAGCCACAACCTCTGAAGGAAGCCGCGAGCACTCAAGACTATGTAAGCAAGCCTCCACCCGACGACAAAACTCAACCCAGACATGCACCAATGTTTCACCATGGTAAGCAGCAAGAAAGGGGAGAGAAATGTTGGCTTCGGCAGCAAATTCTTCGGCTGTGAGCGAGCTACCAGCACGAAGGTTTTCGATCAGAGCTGACAAAGAGTGAAGGCTTAGTTTTGCCATTCGTTCAGAGGCACATAGAGTGATCAGTCGAAAATACTGCATTTCTAACACAGCAATTTCCCTACCTTTTTGCAGTCAAGTAGAGGTATCCGGTATTCATATCACACATATTTGCAAAACACATATAAAATACGGGATTACTTGTACTGTGTACTAAAACCAGCATTTTTAGGGAAATTGTGTGTTCTTCATGGCATCACATTATCCTTGTATTGCGCAACTCTTGTCTTGGAGTCTATGCAGGAAATTCCGGAAGCAGAGCCCAAAATTGGGAAAAGATCTGATAAAAGATGCGCCAACTCAAAGGCTAAAGATCTGGTAGTAATTCAGAAGGCCAAATAAAATTCAACACATCAGAATAAGGCCCATATGATATCCCAAGCCCACAGAAGAAAATACAAGCAGCAAGGCCACCAAAGGGCCGCGGATCCGCGGCCCAAGCCCCATTGGCGCGGCGGATCCGTGGCCAATTAAAGAGATCAATGCATCAAATTTTGTCACATGCCTAATTATAACGGCCAAAGCTTCCAGAAGACCCCAGAAGCTCCACGTGGCACATCTAGAAGGCTCGGCTCAACAAACTCTTGGAGGGAAATTCAAAATTTAAAGCTTAACTAACTTTTTGGAGGGAAATTTAAATTATTTGATAACTAACTTGTGGGGGGAATTCAAATTTCAATTCTAGATCTAAGATTTGAAAAGTCTATAAAAAGGAGCCTAGATCTAGAGGGGAAATTGTTCAAGAATTATCACCATCTTCTACCCACAAGTTTAGTGACAAAAGCTTGTGCCAAATTCAAATTCCCATCTCCAATTCAAAATCAAGATCAAGATCCCGAGATTAATTTGAGCAAGAGAGCCTTCAACCTTTAGCAAGCGACGCCGGATTTCCAACGGAGCAAGAGATCCACGCCGATCCGCGACTCAAGGAGCCGAGCGAAGCCGAAATCGACGATCTAGTTCCTTCCTTTTGTAAATTCAAGAGAGTTGTAACGAAATTTGTCGATAAATAAAGGTGAATTTTCTATATCTTGCTTATCTTTTAATTCAAGCATAATGATTAGAATTCAATTTGTGATTGTGTTTGTGATCATGATGTTTGAGTAATCTCCGCTCGTGTAGGAGTTGTGACGATCTTTAGATGATGATGAGTTAGATATTTTTACGATTCTTAAATCCTATAATGTTTGGAAATTCTAGTGAATCTAATGATTAATGACCTAGTTTCGAGATGATGCTTCCTAGATTGTGTTCACTCGAAACTAGTGAACAACTATTAAACATTTGATTAACTAGAAGCTAGAATTTGAATGCGATCCATCGAAAGGACAAAGGATGAGTTGCGAGATCCCTAATTTCCTCGCAAGATCCTTAACCCTCAATGAGTTTGCATCGATCTAGTATCAATTCATTAATGGATAAGAATTAGTAATCTTTAGATCTCATCACATCTATAGATCCGATCTACTCCTACGAGCCATACTTCTAGTCTTGATTGTTGGTTGGAAATTATCTCTCATCCCTATTCTTGCTCTTTAATGTTTCTTTTAGATCTAGATTTTTCTTATTTTTTGATCTACAATTACAAATCATGAATTGTTTTCTTTTCTTTGCCCTAAATTTTCAACTCATCTAATTCAAGAATTGAACGGAACTCACTTTCCCTGTGGACGATCCGCACTCACTCACAATCTACATTCGACACCGTAGTTGATTGCGGTCAAATAATTTTTGGTTGTGATTTCTTTACCATTTCATTCTACACAATCGGAAAATCTTCCAATCAAAATCACTCACAAAACTCAACCCAGACATGCACCAATGTTTCACCATGGTAAGCAGCAAGAAAGGGGAGAGAAATGTTGGCTTCGGCAGCAAATTCTTCGGCTGTGAGCGAGCTACCAGCACGAAGGTTTTCGATCAGAGCTGACAAAGAGTGAAGGCTTAGTTTTGCCATTCGTTCAGAGGCACATAGAGCATAGGGCCGGGTGGCATAACGATGCGAGATTCCAGCGTGGTAAGAACTGGCAAAGCTGTTAAGATTTATAAACAATCAGCGAGATTTGCAAGTAAAGAGCAGATGGAACAACGTCGAAACTTTACTTACCCACAATCATGCAAGAAGGGTCTAAAAGATCCCAAGGCCCGTCAAGAATCTTAACTTCGTCGTCAGCTTTCAGAACTACAGAAGACATCAGCATCGTCATATGAAATAATAATAATGTCGTAAGAAGGGAAAATAACACTAATCTTGCCCGGAAGAGAGGACAATGCGTTGCGGGGATATTGCCTGCGGAGCGGCCATCTCGAGCAAACGCTGGAAAGACTTTATGGGAGATAGGTCCGCGATGGACACCGCCAATCCTCGTAACTCTGAAAAGACGGAAGGATTCAGGTAATGAAGAGATCATTAAAATAAAATATAGAAAGATACCTTCAATACTCCTCCCGCTTTGAACAGGAGGGATAGTCCCTTCAGCAGCTTCCTCCGTACCCTCAGGCACATCCTCGGAGACACTTGCTAGTGTGACGGCTATCAGTCGTGGGGCAACGGCCACCACTTCAGGGACGACAATTTCAATTATTTGTTCTGCCATCTTCAGGCCATCGCCAGAAAGGTCCATTAAATCCACAGCCGGAAGGGACACCTCTTCAGGGTGAACGAGCACAAGGGAAACAGAAGCCGCCGATGGAAGCTCTGCAGCAGGAATAGCAACTGTAGCGTCCCCCTCCACACCTACTGGTGTCTCATCGGGGATATTTACAGAGTTCACAGTCAAGCCCAGATTCTCTGCCGTCGCCGAAGTCCCTGCAAGGTTTTACGGAGATAAGAAGACATGGAAAGCAAAACAAATTACTCGCCGAGGGAAAAATACAAAAGAAATGCATACCGATTTGCCAAGATGCCTCGAGTATGGCTTTTTCAAGCCGACGTTCCTTCCTCAGAAGGTATGCTCGCCGGGGTTCTAATGTAGATTCATGACCGCCGGTCCATAACGACAATGCATCTTCAGAAGCGGCAGAGATAGGCTGTTTGAGGGCTATCTCGCCTCCTCGCTCCAGAGGGCCTATAAACACCCGCCGTACTGATGGAGGATCTTCATAGAATATTACGGCAGGGTAGGAACTCTTCGAGACGCGCACGTTCTCGGTCTCATCTTGGGAACGCCTTATAGCCTCAGCTAGTTGTGCGGCTTCCTCGGCAGACAAGTCTGGAAAAAGAAGACCATCATCCGGCTCTTGCATAGAGATTGGTTCGTCTTGAATGATGGGCTCGGATTCCATTAAAAGGTCAAGTAGACCAGTGACAGTCTTCTTCCTCCGCTTCGACCCAGAGCTGGCACTGGAAGACGATCGCTTCCTTCCCTTCGGCGCTTTGGTGCAACGTTGACCCACTTCACCTTCGATATCCTCTCTTGGCGGTGCTACCGATGATGACACTGCCATTGCTGATACCACAGCCGATGAAACTGCTACTGGCAACTTATCAAAAGCCCTCGCTTGAGCTTTAGTGCGCATCGGCATGCCAACTGTGGGAGAAGTCAGTCCCACATTCACCGCCTCAGGAATAAGTAAAGCGCCAACACCCCTCAAGAGAGGGCGAGCCATTGCCCGCGGTCGCGGCGGGACTCCCATAGCCTGGAGTGGGGCAGGAGCTCTAAGCCCAAAAAGTATCCTCCTATCCTCAGCAATGATGGGACTAACTCGGTGGCGGTACCAACCCGTGAAAGCCTCTACACACCTCGGAATATAGTCGGCCTCGGGGATCATGAAATGAGAACCGATGTTCAGCCGCATGAAATGATGGATGGCGTCGCGAACAGTTTCGAGAGAAGAGTTAGGTTCCACCATGAATGCCTCAAAGGGAACACCCTGGTCATAACCTAATTGCCGGGCGAAGCGGTGTGGATTATACCGCATAAAAAGAACCGCATCATTTCGGCGGAACACCAAATAACTCGGCCTGATCGAGTACAAGTTCATGGCCTCCTTGGGCTTCAAGGATGGTGTTCCCTCTTTCGATAAATCAAACAGCTGCTGAACAGGTCCCGAAGGAGCAGAGAGGACTCGATCATTAAAAACCATCCCTCTTTCGTGGGCATAAGGATTAAGCAGCACACGAAGAGCCCCTAACTGAGTCGGATCGGGAGCAGAAGCATCCACCAACCTTATGAGCCGTGGGAAAGTATAAGCATCATAAAAGCCGGGTCTCTAGTGCGCAACAAATGCCCCTAGCATGTGCATCTCAACCCATGACGTAAAATAATGAAGAGAGAAACTCACCACATCCACGCCTGGGGTTGAGGTATTGGCTGCAGTGCTTAGCCTATGGTACAGATGCGATAGCCCTGCAATGCCCACGGCTAACCGCGTCCCTTCGGCAATGCGATGAGCAGGGTAAATGACCGAGGCTCTCATAAATCGACGATGCGTTGGAATGACAAACCAACTAAGCCAAACGCTGATAAAGCCAATGAAGAAAGTTTCTTCATCCATGCCAGTAGCTGCAATCGACTCAAAAGGTACAACAGACAAGATTGGAATATAGAACTGTGGCAAATCTTCTTCTCTAGCCGGTAGCTTATTTAAACCAAACCCGAAGGGGTCATTGATATTCGCGAACTTCGGAGTCTCCTTTAATAAGACGTCTCCACGAAGGAAGCAGGCGGTAAAGCTTTTAAAGTGACGCCCTGTCCCTCTGACTCTATGAACAACTTCTCAAAAATACACAGAGTTTTGATTAGACTCGGGTACTTGTGGCGGACAGCATTTTCAGTCGACAAGCCATCAAGCGTAGCGGGCACAGTCTCGAAGGCATATTCGTCAGAAGGAAATAATTCTTCGTAAGGCGCTCCCCTGAGCGGCAAACCCGAGATCTCGCGAAACTCTTCCAAAAATATCGAAACTTCGCGGTCCCCTAACAAGAAAGTGTTGGTGGGAAGATTCCATTGATTAAGGAAAGCTTTAACCCACCATATATGAGGAGACTGATAATGGAAGAGAGATGCGTGCACCGCCTAGTAAAGCCCGACCTTCTGCATTCGCACACGATGGACGGACAGGATATAACGAGCCCAAAGAAGATAGCTCGTGGGATGGCGAGGGGTAAGCCCTGTCTTATAGATTTGTCCTCAGGGCTGGGCTTCACCTTGACAGATACGACACCCCAAGATGTCTATGGCCGGTACAGGATGGTGTGGTATCCCAGCTGTTGATGGCTCGAGCCGGCCTGTAGGAGTCCAATCCACCACCTCTAAAGCAAAAGCAGTCTGCGGACGGTCCATCGGCAAGAACGGGTGGAGAGGTTCTATTGGCACCTCGCAAAGAAAGCTTCGGCGAACGCGGATGATATGACCGTACCAGGTTCCCCACAAAAGCAGATTGGTGCGATCCGGGTCATGGGCTCTAATCATCGCCATCACCTCTTCGTTAGACGGTGACTGAGGAAAGGCAGCCTCTGAGCGGGTAAAAGGGAAGTATGGAAGAGAAGCCATTGTTCCTGAAACAAAGGAAGAGGAAACTGTTAATGAAACCCACACGTGTATATATATTTATAAATATATATATATATATATAAAGACAATGGAAGAAGACGACAAGCCGCTTATTTCATGGGACCATTGGTTGCAAAATACAGGGGCGCCACAAAATCAAGATGGTGGCTCACTAATGAGGAGGCAGGATAATCATTACGAGAACAATGGAAGATTCTCAATAAATGAATAAGTGAATTTCAAACACCTCTACACATTCCCCAAGGAAAAAACTCATCACTAACTCTGGGAGAACTCCAAGAAATATCTCTCCTAAAATTTTGCCAAGAACAACTAAAGATGAAAATCTCAAGAAGTGTTTTTTTGAGAACTAAGTTTTCTGAAGGAATTAAATTCCTTTTCAACAGAGAAATTAAATTCTAAGAAAATCTTCAGAGCTTGACTCTTTGAAACGGAATTAAATTCCGAAAGAAATTGTGAGCTATCATCAAACCCCCTTGGATCAGAGAAAATGCCAAACATCAGGGGCTTACTACCTAAGAATTGTGCGTTCTTAAAGTTCAGAAAGCATGGGTTTTTATTAAAGAGAAAAACCCTTGGTGTGGATTTAAAATCCAAAGAAAATTTCTACAAATAGTTCCTTGGCCGTTCAAGATCCTTACCTGAAAAAGGATTCCTTTGTGTTGACAGAGTTAAACTCTGGATTTTGTTTTAATGAACAGAGATTGAGCTCTGAGGAAGAAAATTAAATTCTCAAAGAAATTGAACAAGGAAGAAGATATAGGAATGGAGGCGCTGTTGAAGAGATCTCTGCATTTATAGGACGTGATGGGAAAAGGTTCATCTTTCCCGTTCCCTAGCAGAATACAACGGCCACGAAGGTTACAGCGTTGCACTCACGTGCAAACACGTGAGAACAACGCTGTAGGGGCATTTGTTCCCTCATGGGAACTGAATAAAATACGAATAAAGTAGCGAGGAAAACCCCAAATGGGGCATCACGTTCTCACACGTGATGGGGCCTCACATGCCAACACGTGACCTTTTATGGGCAGATCCTATCTGTGTCTGGATTGCCTAAATTGAAAAAGTCACGTGCCCACACGTGATGGGCTCCTGAACCCACTGAATTAATAGAATTAAATTCTAATGGGAACTAAATAAAATACAAATAAAACAGCAAGGAAAACCCCAAATGGGGCATCACGTGCCCACACGTGACCAGGGGTCACGTGCTAACACGTGATTGTTCCCCTCCGAATGGCGGCCGACGACGCGAGGACGTCTTGCCTGAGATTCAGGGCAGATGCTATATGGTTTTATCCGTCTACCTCTCCGAAGATGCCAAGTTGATTTATGGCACCGTGTATCGGAGGTTTAGACGGATGCGGCCGATGTAGCAGACTTCGTCAGATTCCCCCGCACTTGAGGGGTTTTTGATTGTGGGGACGCTCTTCCCTGCAGGTGCAAGCCCCTGCAGTTAATTACGCTACCGCATCGCGGTAACAACTTTCTCCTTCTCCAGAATTTCACTTCGTGTCGCGGGTGCTTGTTTTGTTTGTGGTTGCCCGTGGATTGTATACGGAGACTGAGTAATGCCGTTGCCCGTAGGACGTGGATTAGTCCAAATCCGTATTTACTTAGATTTGGGTTTGGTGTTTTTAGTTTAAGGATACGTTAGCCGCATTGAGGCTAAGATCAACTTAAACGTTCGTTAAGGATACGTTAGTCTGATTTGAGACTAAGATCAACTTAACGGGATCGTCTAGATCCATTTCCAGTTTAAGGACGTAGTGGTCTATTTAATATATGGCCGTCGGGACCCGTCACCTCTCTGACGACGTTGAAGGATTACAACGATAGGTGTCAGAGGAGTTCAGAGATGTACCCTTGAACCAAAGTTGATTTAGAGTTTTATAGTCCATTTGAATGTTTAAGGATACGTTAGCCGTGTTTGGGGCTAAGATCAACTTAAACGGGACTGTTTAGATCCGGCAAAAGAGCATTTGGAGGCTCTATCGCTCCAGTTTAGGGACGTGGTGGTCCATGTTCCAGTTTAGGGACGTAGTGGTCCGTGTTCCAGTTTAGGGACGTAGTGGTCCGTGTTCCAGTTTAGGAACGTAGTAGTCCGTATTCCAGTTTAGGGACGTGGTAGTCTATTATTAGTTTAAGGACGTTTCGGTCCATTGCCAGTTTAAGGACTGTCACGCCCCGCTTCCCAAAATACGGAATACGAGGGGTAGACAAGGCCAGCCATGCTCCTACGGTCAAGGAAAAGTCCTGCCGTAGTCACACTTCGGCTTCTAGTTTATCATGGTAAACAGTAAATGATGCGCAGGTAATGAGAAATGCAGTAACTGAAAGAAACAATGTAAAGACTGACCTGAAGTGGTACAAACGAAAGAAACTCGGAAAGGCAAGTCAAGAAGTCTGTGATGCACTGATCCAGGCTAAATCTTCTCCTCACACTGAGCATGCATACTCAGGTCGTCAGAGCGACACAATAGCAATAATATATATATGAAATCAAGTGACAGTTCTAACAGTGGTAATGAATATGAATAACAGTAAATCAATGACAGCATGAATATGAATGTGCAGTAATCAATGCAGCGGAACAGTAAAGCAGTATAACGATATGTCACGTATGCCAACGCAGTATATAAAGAATATAAATGCCAGTATCCCTATCAGTCTCTAAGTCTCACTGTACAGGTCACTAAGCCTATCGTCAGTCCAAGTGTGAGAGTCAACCACTCGCGAGTGTCCTCCACCCAAGGGTAGAACCCAAAGGCAAGGGACCACGGGCCCAACATGTAACGAGAATATCACGGTGTATATATCACATACCCTGTAAAACTCCATATAACTGTAAGCCCGCGGGGGCGCCCCGGCCGTCGATCCGACGCCGGAAACGCGGAAAACAAAAACTTTGCGAACTTTGCAAAACGGCACCGCCGCGGACTTTTTACCCGGATCGGGCCATTAACCTAGCTAGCTAGCAAAAAGAAAAGAGTAGAGAAGCTATACCAAGCGATCCGTGTCCTTCGGTCTTCGTCTCCGCTCCGATCTCCCGCAGAATCTCCGTCACCTCCTCGCTCGTCGGAAAGGGCACCACGTAGCCGGAATCTTTTACGGGCTCCCGCCTCTTGACCGAGGCAACTCGGGCGCGAAGTTGGCTAGCCGACGCGTCCAAGGCTTGCTATAGAATAGTGTAGAAAGCATGTCTCTTGGGGTTCATGAAGTTGCCTTGATGGAGGGATTTGAGGAGGAGAATCAATGAAGGAGAGAAGCTTGGGATTTTTGCAAGCATAAAAGCATGAAAATGAGATGAAGAATTTCCACCACTAGAAAAATGATCCTCTCATCTCCCTTGCCAAAGTGGCCGGCCTCCCCTCTCCATAGAATTAGATTGGAGAGAGAAAAATGCAAGAAAGAAAGAATATATCAACAAATGGAAAAATGGTCAAACTCATTTCACTAATCAAACCATCAAGTGAAAAGCCATCAAATGGATAAGAAAGGAATATCATCATGAAGCAAGCCTCATCAAAAGCAACATAAGCAAGAAAACCCTCCACAAAAGAGTTATTTGCAAATTGCAAATAACCCCCTCCAACAAGAAAGTCCGGCCGAGAAGGAAAAAGAGAAAACCGGCCGGAACGGAATGCAAACTGGCAACTTCAGAAAACTGTTCCCGTAATAAATTACAGAAAAACCCCGCTACTGCAAATACATGCCCGCATTTGTATTCCCACTGAACACAAATGCAAAGAGACAAAACTATACTATCAAATACTAGAATCCGGCTTAAGCCAAAGCCGGCTAGTAAAAACTGTCCGATCACGATCCGTGCAATACCGCACGTATCTGATCGAACCCTGCCATATCTCCATACGGCCTCTACAGCGTTTCGCCTGAAACTTGAGTAACTGTCTGTGTGGTGGACTCTAAAGACTCGTCAATACTGTGGCTGTGGATTTAACCACTAGCACGTCAGAGGTATAAGCCAATACGTGACGGGCCACCAGGTATCGACCAAAAGGGACGTCGATGAGCGAACTCATCCTGACACCCTACTGAGCCTGTCAGTGACAATATCCGTACAGTCCGGTCCGTTCGTCTATGAGCATCGCATGGCGGGCCTAGGGGGTTGGTAAAAGTCAGACCCCCAAAAGCGGTACAAGTCGTGTCGGAGTGTAGCCCAGAACACCCTGAGATACTACTGGAATACCTACCAGTAAATCTCCTGCCTTGGCCAAGGACTTTTCATGTTCTGGCTCTCCTAGACACAGCACGACCTCACCCCCAATACCGGGAGAGACGAACCCCTGCAGATCCGCTCACTGCCTCCATGTGGCTCGGGACTGTACCCAACTAAAACCTGTTTGCACGACTCCTTTGAGCCGTGGTAGGGTAGTAATCAAAGTACAGTGGGAACTCACACGAGACAAATGACGATCCCAGGTCGATGAACTAACCTGTACACATGTCACCTGGGAACTGCTATCTGACGTCTGGTATATCCCAACTAGCAGGTTCCCGGCGAGTCCTGTCCGGTGTACTCATAACCCAATGAGCACCTGTATACATCTTAGGTGAACCAACTGACACCAGTGGCTTGTGAGACCGGCCACCGCCCCTCGTCGGGGTCTCGACTGTATACACTAGTCTACTCTGGAGAAACGATGCCCTGTCTCGAATCTCCCACGACTAGGGACCTTTTAAGAATGTGCTTGTAGACCCCCAGCTCCCACTTATATGATCGCCCTCATACTGCTGGTGGTCAAGCAAGAATCCTAGGGGCTTTATCAACGTGTAATAGCGACTCGTAAGGTCACCTAAAGCAGTACACGATGATAAAGATAAACCAGATAGCATACTATCATCTCGAGTAAGACTGTCCTACCGGGATAGGTCCTCCCCTCAATCATTGCAATCACGTGCCTGTGATCCAATAATTGACTCTGAGGGCACTATCTCCAACAATCTCCCACTTGCACTCGAGGCTAGTTATTGCGATGTCGCATACTCACAGCCCGTGTGATACCGAACACCCAACTCCTCTACTAGTCAGTCTCACAAAGCCCGTTTGCGAAACTATTGCGTTCGAGGAATAGCCTCAGTGAGTGGATCCGCTTTGATGTTTCTTTCTATGTCTCTCTATATCTCATGTTCGTAGAGAAAACTATCTCCCGAAATGAGCAATACCTGTCTTAGAATGTCTGGATGTCTGATGGGACCTAGCTCATAAATGAACTCCAAATCCAAACTTCTTAGACTGTATCGACAACTGAACTTAATCAGTGTCCTGCGCCATGCCTTCCCTCTGTATCCACTTGGACTATCTGTCCAAAATACTGCCCCTCGTCAGAGGAAAAACCATAACTCTGACAGCTACTCTGCCATCCAGGTCACCTTGAAAGCCTGGACTGATAACCGTCTCCTAAAGGAGGCTGCCGTTATCAATTCCTTAGAACATCAACTTATGTTCTAAAACTGCTTCCGATTGTTTCTCCAGGATTGGATCAATATCAACTTATTGCACCTACTGCAAGAACAACATCTGGTGTGGTACTTGACATCTCATGATTGACTCAATTGCCTAAGCAAGTGATCTGTCAATCATGCGTATCCCTCTCCCCTTTAGTCTGTAAGACACCTTTAGAGAGGGTGACTCCATTACCTGCAGGTACACTACCGTGCGAGGAGTCGTCCATTCTAAATACTCATAGAATGCGGTCAAAGTACCCAGATTGGGAAACCACCCAAATCTAGATCTAAAACCATAGATCTAGTAACCAGAATGTCTGATATTATATCTAAGTCCTATGTGGAGAAACCACTGTGTGACGACCAAAGTATAACCGATCGTAGTATAGGAATATCACTTCCTACTCTGTGTATGTCATCAAATACCAGGACATCACACCCTACTACCTTCTTAACAGATCCATCCCCTATTCTGATGAAGTCAAACCTATGACTTCACATCAGAAATAGATGATCTATCTCCGCTACATCTGCTCTAGTCTATAAATAAACATAAGCCTAATGTCCACCAATGCTTCCGCTGCTCCCACTGACTATGACAACCCTCTGGCAGAGTCATATACACGTACAGTTCTAAAGCAAGTTTAGAACGACGCTATACTCATCCTCCCGCCGGGTCTCGCAGCCTGGAACAACAGCAATGGCAAGTGTGGGTAAACAAGAACCTCCCTGCCACCGTCCTTGAGCATACCGAAGTACCTCTCGAGTGCCTGAGGTTACCCACCGTATCTGCGGAGTGGCCAATGGAATGTCAAACCAGATTGAATCTTTAGGATCTTATGAAATCTTCAGTAATCGTTTGTGGTTCTGGAATCACTTCCAGTTCTACCATACTCCCACTCCTGTTTTTCTGAAAAAATCCATTTTTGATAAAACTGTGGCGAGTCAAGAACAATATCACTATTGATCTTCCAGATGGTAGAAAGTCAACCCTCGTCATAGCCCGGGTCAACCCACAAACAGCCACTACTGAAATGTGCCTTGAGTTGTCCAGTGTCTGGTTTTAAGCATAAGCCGGACAACTCCCCGTATCTTAACAATGTCAAGATATGAACTGTTCTAAATCCAAGAACCAGAGGCACTGATTTAATTGAACCAGATTCAAATCATGCAGCTGTCTCCAGTGCATGTCAAGTAAATGGAAGAGAGGCCGATCAGCGTTACTCAACTTAGGAGTACTTCCAATTATGAGTAACCTGAAAGAGAAGTTAGTTCTCTTAATCATTACTATCAACTGAATACCATTCACAAATATCTACTCTTTGATCACCTTGAAGAATCCCGATACTTGCAATGCTTGGTTCTCTACTTTACTCTTATACCTATAACTCCTCAAAACTTAGACCCTGTGTTTCTACGAAACACATGTCTAAGAACTAGAGAAGTTAAAAGTAAACAGAATATAGTACGAGGACCTACCCCTCTGTCCTAATAGACACTGGACAATATACAATACTCTGTATAAGTCCCCTGAGTCTAGTGACTCATTCACTGTGTGTCGTAGGTTGAAAACTGTACTTTTGGTTAAGAAGAATTACACCGTTGTTCAATGCTCCTTACCTAACTATCCACTAATATAGGTAAATGTCATAGACATAATTTCAAAAAGTATATCTCACTCTATAAAAATAGACGTACAGATATATCAATTTGAAATTGGTGCACAACAACGGATATTCAAAACCAAATATTTGCCTACCGGCAAACAACCCAGGTGGCTTCCTCAAATATCACCAATTCCAACGAATCCCGATATAATGAGGAGGGTCACCTAATTCCCAATAACTCACTCCCACTCATCATCTGTAAAAACATACAGATGTGAGAATCCTACCTGGTAAATACATACCCTGGAGCAAGTGCCTAATTGGGAAATCAGTTTTCATTTAACAGTACACAGTGAAACTGAAACATTGAAATGTTTCGATGGGGTATACTGGTATTCCTAGTAATGCCTCTTCCATTATCCAGATTCACAACAATAACTGTATAATTCTTTGTCACCTCTCCAAATCCCTTTACATGTCTTTAGTCATTACCTTCTGTACACCCCTTTAGGCCAAATGGTTTTCTTCCTTCCCTACCGTTCGGCACCAGCCTATGGTTTGGAAGAAGACTATCCAAAAAGCATAATGGGTGTACTGTCCTAATCCGAGGAGCACTCGCAATGCGAGAGAAGGTGAGGATAAAAGACAACCGAATGTACTTAATTCATAGGTGATTTAGGATTGACAAAGAAGTATATGGTTAGGTCGTGAATAGCAGTCGCAATTTACTTTGCCCTCTTACTAATCCCTTGCTTTGTCTGAACTTAATACCTTCTGTACACCGTTTAGGCTAATTGGCTTTCTTCATTCCCTACCGTTCGGCACCAGCCTAAGGTTTGGAAGAAGACTATCCAATTTGCGTAATAGGTGTACTATCTCCTAAACCAAGGAGTACTCGCAACCTGAGAGAAGGAAAAAGGTAAAGACAACTGAATAGTCCTATTCGTTTTCTCCAGAACCTGAAACCATCCTCGAAGTCCTTCGAGTTCGTATATAACCATACGATGGTTTTGTCCAATGGAAGTGGACGTTCGTAGTAATACAGGGTGTCCCGGAGAAAAGAGTAAAAGTAGGAGTGGCAAAGAGGTCTGCAACTCTGACAATCCAAAAGCCAGTGTTAAGAAGGTTCGGTCAACTTGGTCACTCAGTCATAGTCTAGGGTCGGGTCAATGGTCGCTGCCAGAGAGAGAGAGAAAAGAAACACTCAGCGTGCACTCTAACCTAGATCAGAATGGTTACCAATTTATCTAATCTGGAAACCTCCCACTGTAACGTCAAATTCTTCCCCAAACCTGAAAGAAGAATTAGCCGGGATAACCCGAGGAGTAAACCAACTCATCAGTGGGAATCGGGATCCAACTCTCATCGCATGATAACGTGACGGAATCCGCTCACGTTATCACACTCCAGAAGGTATGCGCATATCTGGCAAGTTTCAGTACTTTTGAAACTCCCGATGTGATTTCTGCCCCATGCTCTTATGACCTTGACGAAGGCCAACAAATCATAAGTCACATGTCAAGTTCTACCTGTCATTCTCCAGGTTGATTTGAACCCACCCGCACAAGCCCTTGACGAAGGTCAACAAGGCTATACGACTGTCCCAAACCAACGCATCTATCTATGCTGCAGAAAGGCAACAAGCAGCTACCATACACTATGCCTTGACGAAGGCCAACAAACATAGCATGAATACTACGTGCTACCCGTCTGAAACGACGGAGGGCTACGAATGGTTTCTGGCGAAAACCTTTAACGTAATGAACTTGATATCGTTGAAGGAACTGATAGCTTTATAAAAATATAGTGACGACAACCTTTGCTAAAGAGGTCACTCCCGGTGAAGGGATCTCGGCTCTTTCCCCGTAGAATGAGGTGCAGGATATTCCAACTGAATACCACGATGCAAAGCAAAAGCAATCGGCTATAGTGAAGTTAATGCCCTGACGCAAACTTTTGTCCAAGGGGTCACTCCCGGTGAAGGGATCTCGGCCCTTGCCTCGTCGACTGAGGAGCAGGATATTCGAAATGAATACCACTGTGCAAAACAAAAGAGAACGCCCTTGCAATAACAGCTTTTTGAAAAAAGTGTTCCAACAACATCAGAATAGGTTTGTTTATCTTGCATTGATCCGAATCAATGCAGTCCCATCAATTGATCACACCACAAAGAACGAAAATATACTGATGTACGTATATGCCATCCGCATTCGCCACTGGGTCCCGTCATCACTCGTTAGGTTAGCTAACTAACGACAGAGCGGGGACTGGACTAGCGTGGATGAAAAACATATACAACATCTATAAATATATATATACCAATATATAATTTTCGCTCAAGGCGTGATAAACAATGCAGCACAGAAATGTATAGCAACACAGATCAATACAGATATCTGGGATCCCCGGGTTTCACAGAGCCGCTACTGAAACCCGACGTTCCCCTGGTCGTGTGGATAGCCTGTGCAATGAAATCCTAGACCCCTACGGGCGCGGCAAGTTACCCGCCAAAACCTGAAGCGAGGCAGCCCCTTTCAGCAACGTGAATGGACCACCCAGCACTTCACGGAATCCGGTAACTTGGGCACCCCTCCTGGGTCAACCCTATACCCCCTACGAGTGCGGCGAATAGCCCGCCAATTCTAGAGTGAAGCCCCCTCCGTCTCAATGCCATGAGATGCGGGCTTGTTGCCCTCTAGAATCTGGCTATCCGTGCACCCCTCCGCGGGGTAATCCTAGTACAGAAAGTAAAATATACATACAACGGGTACATCGACCGCAACCAGGTCGTGCCCCAAAATAATAATACAAACAGGCAGTGACGGCAGTCCACATGTCGGACGCTCGCCCCGCAATATCAAATGTACATAATACAACCACAACTGTACTAGCATTGCATTCAGGCTATCCTCCACGACCGATCCGCAACAACACAGTACAATCACAGAACATCAACGTGAAAGTCACGTTCGCAAATCCGTCTAACCGGGCTATAGCAGTTAGACCGGATTTACCGATCGAGTGACATTCACGGTCGCAGATATAATGTAAAAACTGTGAACTGGCATGTTTAAAATATCCGACCGAACAAATTTATCAAAGTGGGCCCCAAATACTACTGTAGCACTTACAGAAAAACTGGGCCCAAATAAAATATCCCAAAAGCCCTATTTCCAACTGATAAGCTTACTGGGAAAATATGGTGCCACAATTCCCTATTTCCGCCGCGCAAGCGCGGCCAAACCAGGGGTTTGGCCGCGCTTCCGCGGTCGAAGTATGGAATGAGTGGATCGTATTTTCCCAGATTTCTTATAATTTGTTGTACATGTCTCTGCAATCACCAGAAAAATTTTAGGAGCTCAAAAAATTTTAACAGAGAACACATGTACACAAAAATACGGTTTTTGGGGATTTTGTTCGATCGGGTTCTAAACGCGCTAGAGCAAGCTAGGGTAAGTTAATGGCGTGGCTCTGATACCATTGTAAGCCCGCGGGGGCGCCCCGGCCGTCGATCCGACGCCGGAAACGCGGAAAACAAAAACTTTGCGAACTTTGCAAAACGGCACCGCCGCGGACTTTTTACCCGGATCGGGCCATTAACCTAGCTAGCTAGCAAAAAGAAAAGAGTAGAGAAGCTATACCAAGCGATCCGTGTCCTTCGGTCTTCGTCTCCGCTCCGATCTCCCGCAGAATCTCCGTCACCTCCTCGCTCGTCGGAAAGGGCACCACGTAGCCGGAATCTTTTACGGGCTCCCGCCTCTTGACCGAGGCAACTCAGGCGCGAAGTTGGCTAGCCGACGCGTCCAAGGCTTGCTATAGAATAGTGTAGAAAGCATGTCTCTTGGGGTTCATGAAGTTGCCTTGATGGAGGGATTTGAGGAGGAGAATCAATGAAGGAGAGAAGCTTGGGATTTTTGCAAGCATAAAAGCATGAAAATGAGATGAAGAATTTCCACCACTAGAAAAATGATCCTCTCATCTCCCTTGCCAAAGTGGCCGGCCCCCCCTCTCCATAGAATTAGATTGGAGAGAGAAAAATGCAAGAAAGAAAGAATATATCAACAAATGGAAAAATGGTCAAACTCATTTCACTAATCAAACCATCAAGTGAAAAGCCATCAAATGGATAAGAAAGGAATATCATCATGAAGCAAGCCTCATCAAAAGCAACATAAGCAAGAAAACCCTCCACAAAAGAGTTATTTGCAAATTGCAAATAACCCCCTCCAACAAGAAAGTCCGGCCGAGAAGGAAAAAGAGAAAACCGGCCGGAACGGAATGCAAACTGGCAACTTCAGAAAACTGTTCCCGTAATAAATTACAGGAAAACCCCGCTACTGCAAATACATGCCCGCATTTGTATTCCCACTGAACACAAATGCAAAGAGACAAAACTATACTATCAAATACTAGAATCCGGCTTAAGCCAAAGCCGGCTAGTAAAAACTGTCCGATCACGATCCGTGCAATACCGCACGTATCTGATCGAACCCTGCCATATCTCCATACGGCCTCTACAGCGTTTCGCCCGAAACTTGAGTAACTGTCTGTGTGGTGGACTCTAAAGACTCGTCAATACTGTGGCTGTGGATTTAACCACTAGCACGTCAGAGGTATAAGCCAATACGTGACGGGCCACCAGGTATCGACCAAAAGGGACGTTGATGAGCGAACTCATCCTGACACCCTACTGAGCCTGTCAGTGACAATATCCGTACAGTCCGGTCCGTTCGTCTATGAGCATCGCATGGCGGGCCTAGGGGGTTGGTAAAAGTCAGACCCCCAAAAGCGGTACAAGTCGTGTCGGAGTGTAGCCCAGAACACCCTGAGATACTACTGGAATACCTACCAGTAAATCTCCTGCCTTGGCCAAGGACTTTTCATGTTCTGGCTCTCCTAGACACAGCACGACCTCACCCCCAATACCGGGAGAGACGAACCCCTGCAGATCCGCTCACTGCCTCCATGTGGCTCGGGACTGTACCCAACTAAAACCTGTTTGCACGACTCCTTTGAGCCGTGGTAGGGTAGTAATCAAAGTACAGTGGGAACTCACACGAGACAAATGACGATCCCAGGTCGATGAACTAACCTGTACACATGTCACCTGGGAACTGCTATCTGACGTCTGGTATATCCCAACTAGCAGGTTCCCGGCGAGTCCTGTCCGGTGTACTCATAACCCAATGAGCACCTGTATACATCTTAGGTGAACCAACTGACACCAGTGGCTTGTGAGACCGGCCACCGCCCCTCGTCGGGGTCTCGACTGTATACACTAGTCTACTCTGGAGAAACGATGCCCTGTCTCGAATCTCCCACGACTAGGGACCTTTTAAGAATGTGCTTGTAGACCCCCAGCTCCCACTTATATGATCGCCCTCATACTGCTGGTGGTCAAGCAAGAATCCTAGGGGCTTTATCAACGTGTAATAGCGACTCGTAAGGTCACCTAAAGCAGTACACGATGATAAAGATAAACCAGATAGCATACTATCATCTCGAGTAAGACTGTCCTACCGGGATAGGTCCTCCCCTCAATCATTGCAATCACGTGCCTGTGATCCAATAATTGACTCTGAGGGCACTATCTCCAACAATAACTCCCTAAATATATAAGCCGGCATGGGACTCCCGAGATTCTGTTGAACTCACACTTAAACTACCCCACACCCCATGGTCTACATCAAACGCTAACCATCAACCTAAATACTAATCGATCCGTGACAAGTCTGCGCGAGAACTGGAGGCAGGACCTCCATCAAGCACGTCCCGACTAATACCTAAGATAAACAGCAGTGTCTGGTGTCTTATCTGTGACACCCGTGCAACGCTTCCATAAATGTCCCATTCCACTTATAGTCACACGTGCACGCATCTCACAGACGTCGACAATGCAATGAAATAATAGGATCGCTGATTGTGTACCAGTACGTATCACTTTCACTTAACCAGGGATACACGAACACTGACGTACTTGCCACAATCACCACTAAAATCTAACGCTGGGTAAATGCACGATGTCACTAGGTTATCACTACAATGATATGGGTATGATGTGATGCATGAACGGTATAAGAAGCACAATTAATGTGTCATAAAAACAACAGTCTATCACTTGCACGATTTATCATGAAACGTACGTATATAATTTAGCGAAACAATAAACAGGTAGTAATTATTTTGTTCAGTTATCTATCCTTAGAATTTTGTTTCAAGCCAATCGGGTTCCAGAATCATTAATTATAACCATTTCATTTTAAGCGCTCGCGGCTGGAAATCCAATTTCAGAATCAGAAGTCTGTTTCGCAACGCATTTTAATCCCAGTTGGGATCAGATTTTAGCGACACTACAGTTGGATGAATTCTAGGGTTTTCAGTAAGGTTTTCAACGTAACATATGGATCTTCAATCGCATCTGCACGTCAGGAGATATACACTGTTTAACACTACTATGTCGGTTCTGATTCTGCTGGGACTGTTATGTGTCCCGATCTATTAAATTACAGATTAAATATCGAAACAGAGTGAAATCAATTGTGTTGTCTATCTAACAGATTCACCTACATTAAACAGCAGAGTTCCGCAACCTACGAGTCATGGAACTATTGTGGTACCCAATACGGAACAGAATCCAACGATTGGAGTCGCTCTGGACTGCAGTCCAGAGTCGCACTCCGATCAGAAAATCATCACAGTTTAAAATACAGAAATGTCTGGAAACTGGTATAGGGTTATGGTTCGTCGAGTTGGCTTCGATTTGAGCCCTCGAACGCACCATTCTACTATGTATATGATTTATGGTGAATTTAACGGATTTCAGGTGCAACAGAATTACAGCTTTACGGTTAAACTTAGGGGCAGTTGTTTTGGTCATAAACGATCAAATTTTCCAGCGAAATTTACACAGTAGGTCCACGGCAATACGGGCCAAGCAATGATATCCAATTCCGTCAAATGTGATAATAATTTTCTAAGAGGACAAGCATCGAACAGTTTTGTTGTAATTTTAGCATAAGGCAAAACATGGAATATATATACGATTTTGATTTGTAAACTAATAATAAATAGCATGTAGTGAGTAAAAACTTGCCTGGAGGTATCTTGGCGATGCTCGGCAATGATAACGGCACGAACGCGCGATGAATGGCGCGTGTGAGGTTCGCGGCCGCGGCTCTTGGATTCGATGATTCGGAGTGAGCTCGGTCAGTTCTGGGCAGCGAATAACGGCGCTGGATGGCCGGAGCAGGAGAAGGGCTACGGACGTGGGCGAGAGGTGCTCGGGGAGAGGGTCGGGGTTCCGGTGATGCAGGACGGCGAGGGTGCAGTGAGGTTGGTGAGAGAGCTCGGTGCAGGGGAGCTTGGATGCTTGGGGCTCGGCTTGGCTAGGGGAGCTCGGCAAGATGGCAGTAAGGATGACTTCGTGGTGGGCTCGTCGGCGTTGAGAACTGGTCGATGATGGTCGGCCGCTGAAAGGAGTTGGGTGGTGAAGGTGAGCAGTGAGGGGTGGCGGCGGATAAGGTGTCGTCGTTGGGGGAAAGCTCGGTGTGCTTGGAAGGAGAAGGCGATGGCGGTGGCTCCGGTGGGTCGCGGTGGTTGTGGTGGTGCTTGGTGAAGTTGGGTAGTCGAGGGAGTCGGAGCTCGAGCGAGGGTGTGCAGGGGGTATAGAGAGAAGAGAGTCGTCGGGAGCGGGGAAAGGGGAGAGAGGGAGACGGGAGAGTGAGGGATATGGAGACGTGGTCGCGGGTCGTGGGGAGTAACGGCAGCGCGAGCAAGGGCGCGGGGAGCGGCGAGGAACGCGGTCGCGAGCGGGATTGAGGGAAAAGAGCCGTTGGAGGTTTAAATGGAAGATGAACAGTGATGGAGTCGGGTCGGGTGAGTGAGGACGCGGGCTTGGAGGGGAACGCGGGAGCGGGCCGGTGGGAATGGGCCTGAGGAAATTTTAAATAAAGAATTGAAGAGGAGGAGGGCCGGGCCGAGTTATTAGTTAAAGGATTTTAATAAAACTAAGTGGGCTGGGCCTGCGAAATTTATTTTGTTTAAAAGAAACCACAAAAATAAAAGATGATGGGGGCTGGGCTTGGTTGGCTAATTGGAGAAGGCTGAGAACAGGAAAGGAAATTAATCAGGAAAAATGGGAATGGGCCAAGAAACATAGGACAAGAAAATTAAAGTTTGGTTGCTGGGAAAAACTTGGGCTGAGAAAATTTGAGGAAAAAATAAGATACGGGCTGCTGGGAATAAATAAGGTTAGGGCTTTATACTAAAAAAAATAAGGAAAAGGCTGAGGAAATTTGAATGAATTAATTAGATAAATAGGTGGGCTTAGGATAAAGAAAATATAAGGTATAAAAGAATATGGTTTGGGTTCATCACAAGAAAGGATTATGAATATTGGAAGGGGGCCGGCTGCTAGGCTCACAAAATAAAAAGAATTTCCATTTCTAAAAGATTTGGGCTCGGCCAGAATTAAGATTTTAATATGAAAAATGGAATAGGCTGGGAAAATAAAATAGGGGGTGGAGAACTAAAATAGATTGAAAAGTTTAAAATAATGAATAGTTATAAATAAAATTTTATAGGTGAAAAAGAAAATACGGGTATAAACGTACAAAAAGAACTGGGTATTACAAGGACATAGTGGTCCATCATTAGTTTAAGGACGTTTCGGTCCAATATTAGTTTAAGGACGTTTCGGTCCACGAGTTTAAGGACCCCGCAGTCCATATTCCTGTATGGTCGTTGGGACCCGTCACCTCTCTGACGTCGTTGAAGAATTACAACGATAGGTGTCAGAGGAGTTCGGAGATGTACCCTTGAACCGGATGTAAATTGATTTAAGAGAGCAGCTGTGCTCAGTCAATTTAGTTTGAGGACTTACGGCCATGATTGGGCTAAGTCTAATTTCAACATTTTTTGTCTTTGGCCTGTGCTAAGGCTTTACCCCCTTTTAGTAATGCACTGCATTATTTTGGTTTTGGTTGGGCTCTGCCCTTTAATAATGCAAAACATCTATTTTTTTTGTTTGGGCTTTACCCCCTTTTTTTTAAAAATGCATAGCATTTTTTTATTAGGCCTGTTAGGCCTTTTAATTGGGCTCTGTCCCTTTTCTTTAATAATGCAGAGCATTAAATACTCTGACAGTGCCCCACGTGGCTTGTCAGGCGCTTTGCGCCAAGTAATGAGCGCAAACTCATATGGTGGTGACACGTGTCACGCTCTGGTGAGCGCAAGCGCAACAGCGCAGTGCACTGTGTCAGTGCGCTGCGCTGCTGCGCTACTGATACGTGACGCTTCCTGGTGGCTTGCGCCTAAACAGGAGCGCAATAGCGCAGTTCTTACAAGTGCAGAGCACTGTTTTATCTTCTGATCGATTTTAAATCAAAGAAAAACAAGTTTTTCTTGTTTTCAAGGAACCAATGGTTCATAAGTAAGTGCAAAGCACTATTATTAGTTAGTTTTCTTTCTTATTGAAGATCATTGATCTTGTTCTTAGATCAATGATTTGTTTTTTTTTAAGAGAATTTTCTCTTTTTCTGAAGGTTTTTACCTTTTTGTTCTTGAGGAGTTCTTCAGAGTTCTCAACATTTTTCTCTCAGAAAAATGTTGATGCCTTTGAATTGAGGTCTAGGGGTCTTTTTATAGCGTCCATAAATTAGTTAAATTTGTTAGAGAGATCTTTCTCTGAGTGATTTGGGGAATTTCCCCCACCGTTGGATCTTTGATCCAAGGGCTTCTGTTTTACAGAAGAAAATCTTCTTGTTTTAACAAGAACAGAAAGATTTCTTTAAAATTTTAATTCTGTTTGGCGCAAATGGCTCAGTGCGTGACACGTGTCACAAGCCCAGGAACCCTACAAAAAAAGTCTCCTCATCCATGCCCGGGACGGCAATTTCTGAAAAAGAGACGACGGTAGCACCGGGGAGGTAAAAGTCTTTGTGGTCATCCTCCGATGTGGGTCGGCGATCCAAACCGAATCCAAAAGGGTCGTCGAGCCGGGCGAACTTCTCGCTCCGCTCCGATAAGAACTCCTGTCGAATGAAGCGGGCAATAAAATCTGCGAAACTGACACCCCGGATGCCCGATTCCAGATAGAGTCATTCATAGATCTCCAGCACCTTAACCAAGCCCGGGTACTGGTGCTGAATAGCGTTCTCCGGCGTCAGGTCAAACACCAGCGGCTTGGTGGCAAAGACGTATTCATCGGGAGGAAGCAGCTCCTCATAAGGCTCTCCCCTCATCGGCAGACCTGAGATTTCAGCAAACTCCTCCAAGGAGATAAAGACTTCCCGGTCCGTCATCAGGAAGGTGTGGGTGGGGATATTCCATTGCTCGATAAAAGCCTTAACCCACCACGTTGGAGGAGAAGGATACTCAAAGAGCGAGACGTAAATGGCCGAGTACAAACCAATCCTCATTAGATGAGTCCTCTTCGCTGATAAGATGTACCGGGCCCATTGCAAATATCCGGCAGGCGGTCGTGGGATCAATCCAATGTTATAAGCCTGTCCCCAAGGGCGCGCTTCACCCTGTCAAATTCGCCTAGGTTTAGTTGCGAGCAAGGCTTGTGACACGTGTCAGTGCAGTCGCTTTTGCGCAACTAAACCTTTGCTTCTTTAATTTTGTTTTCTAACAGAGCCTTGCTCTGATTGGACGCGCTGTTTTGGGCGCTGCGCTGACGTATCAGCTTCTGACACGTGGCGCATTGCGCGCAGCGCACGGAACCTGAAGCGTTGCTTCCAAATTTGAATTTTGAAATTCAAACAGAGCTTTGCTCTGATTGGGGGAAACAAATGCCCCCCCACCGTTGCGCTCACGTGGCGCACACGTGAGTGCAGTGGTGGCAAGATCTTGACCGTTGGATCCAAGGGGTCAGGTGAAAGGGTGCAGGCGCCTATAAATAGGACCCTTGGTCCTTGATAATTTTTTTACCATTTTCAAGAACTTGAATTTCAGAGCCTTGCTCTTGTTTAAGGTTTTTAGAGCCTTGCTCTCATTTTTTTCCAAGAACTCCAGAGTTCAGATTTTTAGAACAACTTAGGTAAAATTTAAATTAAATTAAATTAAATTACATTTGATTAACAGAGCCTTGCTCTTATAGATCTTTGATCTAAAGAAAACCCCTTTGGGGTTTTATTAACCGAGCCTTGCTCTCAGAAATCTACAGATATACAGAGATCTTGTTCATGGGTTTTAACCCATGATCAGAGCTTTGCTCATGGATCAAATGTAGATCTTTTCTGATCTGAAAGTGGAGAACTCCTAAAAGTTTTTTATGGATCTTTAAGATCCTAATTTTTTTTATCCTCAGGCATTGAAATTTCTCTTTGATGGATTTTTCCATTATTATTATAGAGCTAGGCTCTTTTTAAGGAAATTTTACTCCCTTAAGACCAGAGTTTGACAAATGTCATTCTTGTGACAGAGCTTTGCTCTAAAAGAGGAGATTTTCTCCTCGTCTCTAGGGATTTCCCATCAATGAGAATATTCTCTTGGGGATCTGTTCATTAATTGACAGTCTCACCCAATGATGGGCTGTCTTGTTAAATGATGCACTATCATCCAGATTTTGTGGGTCCCCATTTGGTCTCCCTACCCATTGCATTGCGGTGTGGTGTAAAAAATTTTAAAATGTTGAGCGTTGGAATTAAAACACCGATGGCTAATTTTTGTCTCTTTGCAGGAAACATGTATGCCAATTTGTCTTTTCCGTTTGTTCGCTCGGAGGGAGGGTTTCCCCAGGCACCGGTGGACCGCGTGGTGCTCGCTCTCATCAAGGATCATGACCCCGAGCACAAGAATCTTCACTTGTGGGGTAGGTGGTACAATGAGATCATCCAAGGTCGTCGAAGTTTCGGTTTCGCCACGCCGTCTGAGCCAACATCTTCACTCCCCTACGCAGATGAACCCCCGGTGAAGTATGCCATGGAGGTCAAAAATTGGAATTCGGATGACCTCCTCCAGCCTGCGATTGGTGCTATCCCCGTGCAGCCGCCGCCAGCAATAGATATTTTAGGGAGGCGAATTTGTCAGGGTGAAGCGCGCCCTTGGGGACAGGCTTATAACATTGGATTGATCCCACGACGGCCTGCCGGATATTTGCAATGGGCCCGGTACATCTTATCAGCGAAGAGGACTCATCTAATGAGGATTGGTTTGTACTCGGCCATTTACGTCTCGCTCTTTGAGTATCCTTCTCCTCCAACGTGGTGGGTTAAGGCTTTTATCGAGAAATGGAATATCCCCACCCACACCTTCCTGATGACGGACCGGGAAGTCTCTATCTCCTTGGAGGAGTTTGCTGAAATCTCAGGTCTGCCGATGAGGGGAGAGCCTTACGAGGAGCTGCTTCCTCCCGATGAATACGTCTTTGCCACCAAGCCGCTGGTGTTTGACCTGACGCCGGAGAACGCTATTCAGCACCAGTACCCGGGCTTGGTTAAGGTGCTGGAGATCTATGAAGGACTCTATCTGGAATCGGGCATCCGGGGTGTCAGTTTCGCAGATTTTATTGCCCGCTTCATTCGACCGGAGTTCTTATCGGAGCGGAGCGAGAAGTTCGCCCGGCTCGACGACCCTTTTGGATTCGGTTTGGATCGCCGACCCACATCGGAGGATGACCACAAAGACTTTTACCTCCCCGGTGCTACCGTCGTCTCTTTTTCAGAAATTGCCATCCCGGGCATGGATGAGGAGACTTTTTTTGTAGGGTTCCTGGGCTTGTGGCTGTGCAGCTTTGCGCTCCCTATGCACCCGCGCCACATGCGACCATCTATTTTCTACCCAGCGCATCGGATGGTGGCTGGTTTGCAGTTGTCAGTAGGAATCGCCGGGCTGGCTTACCTTTATAATGGACTTAGCGTAGCGGCGGACGCTAGTGAGCCTGGGGTGCAACCCGCCAACTTCCCGATGCACTACTTTACCTCTTGGATAGAAATGCACGTGCACGGGGTGTTCGGCGCCCATAGGATTCCTCCCTTTTTTGAGAAATGCATGCTCCCAAGGGTCATACGGTTAGTCGGGGCTTCGATCGTAGTTGCATCTCCGCGGAAGGCTAGGGGGCTGCTCCTTCGACCACACCTGGTCGGGGCGAAGGTTTCCTTCTTGGATAAGGTCATAACAATAGGCTCAGAAACCACCAAGTCGGTAGTGTCGCTACGCGATGATTTTAAAGACGGGGCTTCCATACTGAAGGCTCGGGAAATCCTCCATCTCTACTCCATTCGGCCGGGCTACCTGGTGTTCAGGCAGAATGAGACAGCACTCTTCATGAGGTATAATCCGCACCGGTTCGCTCAGCAATCGAGCTACAACCAAGGGATCCCGATGGAAGCTTTCTTGGAAAAGCCCGTGGTTAGCGGAGAGGGGATAAAGAACGCAATGCATCACTTTATGCGGCTTAACACGGGTTCTTATTTCTTTATTAGCGAGCCGAGATGCGTCCCTAAAGTCCTCAACGCGTACGTGGCCTGGTATGCGCATGCAATAGGCCCGTTATTCTGATGGAGAAGCGTATGCTGGTTGACCGCAAGGGTGCACCTCCCGGCGGCGATCGCAAGGCTCCCTTGAGGTCGAGGACCCCGGTCATTCCTCCATTGAAAGGTGCCGGAGTTGGACCTCCGCACGTGTTGAGCCCTCCGCACGGATTGCCGCCTCACGATGCTGTAGATGCGCCACCAGCCCCCCGTGCTCCAGTGGAGGCGGTAACTGTGGTATCGCCGTAGTCCGGTGCAGGCGCAGATATCGGGACCCGCCGCACCAAGGTGTCTGCCAAGCGTAAATCAGTCCCGAGTGCATCCAGAGTTGGCGGGCAAAAGAAGAAGAAGTCGCTCCTTTCCCTTAACGCGATTCTTGGTTTAGAGCATGAGGCCCCTCTTACCGAAGGAATAAGTGAATATGGAAGGAATAAGGGCTTCGCGGTAGACCCCGCAGACACCAACCTGGTGGTCGCCATTGCGGCTTCTGAGCGATCAGCGAGGCTTGAAGCGTGGTTGAGTATACTCGCTGAGTCAGGTAATTATTAGCTGCTTTCTTCATCATTTCATCGCATTTTTTCTTTATCATTATTCTTGGCTAATACCTTTCCCCATTTTCAACAGGTGTCTCTACCGAAGAAGCTATTGCTGCCTCTTTGAAAACCTTCCAAGAGGAGGAGAAGAAACGCGCTTTAGCGGGCGCCGGTATGTCTCACCCCCTTTTTTTTAAAAACAAATTTCATTATCTTTTTCGATAGTCAACTTAACTTTCTTCCTTTGTTTCTTTGTAGGGGTTATATCAGTCGATGAGGGGATCCTCCCTGAACCTGTTACTGGAGTTCCGGTCTCGTCGGGACTGCTGCAAGAGCCTCGACTTGACAAGTCGACGAGGGATGCCTTGAAGAATTTGGAGGCATCCCTGTATACAGACGAGGACGCCTCAATGAAAGAGGCTCTGGTAAGGTCCGTTTCAACGGCCCGGGAGGAAAGGAAGCGGCTGAGGCATGAGGCGAAGACGCGCCGGGCTGCTTTGGCTATGGGAGCGGGCCCAAGCACCGTCCCTCGGGCAGATACTCCTTCCGAAGAGGCCCCTGTCGCCCTATCCACTGCTCGCAGACAAGTGGCGCGCGCAGCTCGAAGCGCAAATGATAAGCCCACTTCAGGTAACATTTCTTTCAGAATTCTTATTATGAAACTTATAATGCCAACGGTTCTTATATATTTTATCTCGTAGGGCCAAGTCCGACCGAGGGGGAGGCGGAGACCGTTGAACCTAAGGAAACAGGGGAGGCGGCACCTGCCGAACCTGAGTCGACGGTGGGCAACGTCGCTGAGGCTTCGGAGCCTGAGATGGCGGTTGAGGGGTCTGCAGCCGAGAAGGTCATTGATACCGAACCTGAAGTGGCGGCAAATAAAATGATCGTTATGACTGAGCCCCGGGTAGTGGCGGACGAGGTGCTTGAGGCCGGCGACCTTGTGGTGACGGCGGATGAGCCGATGGAGATCGCGGAGCCCGAGGAGGTAGCGGGTGAGATGGGCCCGACTCTTGGGGAAGAGTCAGCTGCTCCCTCTCAAGAGTCCGGCAATGCTCCAATCATTGCCCTCCCTATGTACGATCTTCCGCCGTCTCCAGGTCTTGCGAGCACGACAACGGTCCCTATCGAGTCGGGTGATGAGGCCATGGGCGGCGGCCTCATGTCGATGGAGGAAGGAGTCACCTCCGTTTCAGCCCGCAGCTCATCAGGTAAATCCCAAGTTGCTTTCTTTCTTTACCTTACAATCCTTTCTGACAAGTTCACCCTTTTTCGTAACGCAGGTGCAGCCAGCGCTGATGCCCCACTGCTCGAGGGAGTACCTTCAACTACTGCCTTGGCGGTGGTCACCTCTCAGCCCTATCTCATACCGTCAAAGATGTTGGAAGGTATGAGTTTGCAATTTATTGATCTTATCCTTCAGACGTATAATTTATGTACTAAAGTCGTATTGTTGTGTCTTTTCAGGAGTGCTCTTTGACCATCTTTATCAAGTGTTGCTTCCACGCTTCTCCTTCCCATCCGAACTTGCCTCTTCCTCTGGTGGCGTTGGTGAGTATGATTTCCATTGATATCCTTCTTTTTCATTGATGGAATTACTTCTAACCCCCTTTTTTCTCATCTCGACTGCAGTACTACAGATTGAAGGAGGGGATAAAAGATCGGCTGCGCCACCGGTCCTTCCAGCTTTGCCACCTGTCTCAGCTGGTACGGCGACTATCACGTCGATAACTCCCTCTTTTTTATTATTATTTTTTACTGTTATCTGATCACATCCTGTTTCTTTTCAGCTGTTGTTCCGGTCTCGGCGCCCTTCGAGCCTCGCATTTCAATGCCGGCGGGTCCTTATCTGAGACGTCCATCTTCGAAAGGCACCGCGAATAGTCTGCGCATGTTGAGTGACTACGTTGAGGAACTCGACGTTGAAACTCCTACATCTGCCGCAGACTTCGCTACAGCGGTTAACCCGATGCTGGTGATACTCGTGAACTTTCATGACGAGGGTATCATCGCATCTTGGGTTAACCATTGCAGGGAGATCGAGGCCCGCCTGCATCAGTTGGAGTCGCTACGTCCCGCTCCTGAGACCTTGGCCGCCAGTAATCAAAGAGCAGTGTGGATTGAGCAGAGCGCTTCTTACTTCCGCCATCTCGAACAAGAAGTCATTTCAAGGCGTAAGGAGCGCGGTGAGACTTCGAGCAAGTCTGCCTGACTGCATGCTCGGGTGGAGGCCAATGCTGCACGGCTGAAGGTTGTCTTTGAGGGCCTTCTGCAATGTCTTTCTGAAGGGTTATCATTGAGGCAACAGCTTGACGTTGTCGAGCGAGATGCACCCAGCTAGGAAGCAGCCCAGAAGGCGGCGGAGGAGCAACTTTCATCCTTCTTGCAGCAGCGAGACCAGGTGGAAGCGGAGGTGGCCGCGGCAGCCACTCAGGAGGAGGCACTGAAGGAATTGCGAGAGCAGCTTGTGGATTTACTAAAGACACTTCCTCCTCAGTAGCTATCCCTCTTTGTATCGTTTGTACTTGTAGATAAAAGAATGTGTATATATATTTTTTTATTCTTTGACATAATGTATCATGTATCCAATCAAGTTTATGAATAAAAGATACACATTTTTTTTTGTAATGTCTTGTGCTATTTCTTTGCTTTTTCTTTCTTTTATCATCAGCATGCCGCCTTAGTAAACATGGCCAACATATAATAGAGCACGCATCTTGACTTTCTTAAAAAATAGCGATGGCTTAGACCGCAGGTTCAGATCTGCTGCCTAAGACTTTTCAACTCTATGAGCCGTGAGGGTCTCGTAGAGATTTTTCTCCCTACGGATTGAGAGGTTCTCGTAGGTGGGTTTTTCTCCTTAGGAATCGTGAGGAATCCTAAGTATGGTTTTCTCTTATAAGTCGTAAGGATCCTATAAGAGAATTTTTCCCTCTTACGAGTCGAGAGGGCCCGTAAGCGGTTGTTTCCCTCCTCGTTGAGATTCGACTTTGGAGAGTGAGACCCGTAAATAGTATGCAAGAGATCTTTTTGGATCGACTTGCAGGGTCCCATTGTTCAGGAAGCAAGTTTTTTAGTCCCTGCTGCCTGAGGCTTCATCTTGCAAGTTGAGACGAATCGGGAATTTTCCCGCGGAGACACTGGTTTCTCTGCGAGCCGACGCGAATCGGGAGGCTCTCGTCAAGGAGTGTTTGTATCCGTGAGTTGAGGAATTTGCTAGGGATTATTTGTTTCCCTAGCGCCAAGGATTATTTGTTTCCTTGGGTTTGAAACGAGTCGAGAATTTCCCACGGAGGCACTAATTGCTCTGCGAGTCGACGCGGATCAGGAGGCTCTCATCAAGGAGTGTTTGTCTCCCTGAGTTGAGAGATTTGCTAGGGATTATTTGTTTCCCTAGCGCCAAGGATTATTTGTTTCCTTGGGGTTTGAAACGAGTCGAGAATTTCCCACGGAGGCACTGGTTGCTCTGCGAGTCGACGCGAATCAGGAGGCTCTCATCAAGGAGTGTTTGTATCCGTGAATTGAGGTGTTTGCTAGGGATTATTTATTTCCCTAGCGCCAAGGATTATTTGTTTCCTTGGGTTTGAAACGAGTCGAGAATTTCCCACGGAGGCACTGGTTGCTCTGCGAGTCGACGCGGATCAGGAGGCTCTCGTCAAGGAGTGTTTGTATCCGTGAGTCGAGGAATTTGCTAGGGATTATTTGTTTTCCTAGCGCCAAGGATTATTTGTTTCCTTGGGGTTGAAACGAGTCAAGAATTTCCCACGGAGGCACCGGTTGCTCTGCGAGTCGACGCAAATCAGGAGGCTCTCGTCAAGGAGTGTTTGTATCCGTGAGTCGAGGAATTTGCTAGGGATTATTTGTTTCCCTAGCGCCAAGGATTATTTATTTCCTTGGGGTTGAAACGAGTCGAGAATTTCCCACGGAGGCACTGGTTGCTCTGCGAGTCGACGCGAATCAGGAGGCTCTCGTCAAGGAGTGTTTGTATCCGTGAGTCGAGGGATTTTGCTAAGGATTATTTGTTTCCCTAGCGTTGGGATGAACCGTCGGAATTTGGCTTCGTTTTCTGACGGATCCTGTTGGGAAAGTATGGTTCCCTCTTCGTTTACGCCCTTGGATTGTATACAGGGATCGATGTGATCTTAACTGTAGGGCCAAAGTTTTATCATTTCTTTTTTTTTATTTCCGTGATGCTCTATCATTTCAGCTTTTATATCGCGAAGGTCGCGATTGCCCAATCATTTCGGCTATTTTTCGCGGTGCCCAATCATTTCGGCTGTTTATTTTATTTTTACTCGCTGCTTTTTATTGCGAGTTGCCCAATCATTTCGGCTATATTTTTTTAATTTTTACTCACTGCTTTTTATTGCGAGTTGCCCAATCATTTCGGCTATTTTGCACGCATACATTTTTACTCGCTGCTTTTTATTGCAAGTTGCCCTATCATTTCGGCTATTTCGTATGCATGTGCGGTCTACTGGCTTTCCGCCGTAAACCTGGAATTAGACACCGATTTCGGCATCAGCACCGCTACAACTGGGATATTACCAGGAGCGAATCATCATCTGCCTCTGTCAATGTCAAACAAAGGTGGCTTAGCGATCAGGGTTAAGGTCCTGTCGACTAAGGCTTTCGACTTCGTTAGCCGTAAGGGTTTCACAAAGGTATTTCTCGCTACAAGTCGTGAGGATCGTATAGGTGTATTTTCTCCTTAGGAATCATGAGGATTCCTAAGTGTTTGTTTCTCTGTAAGTCGTAAGGATCCTACAAGAGGATTTTCTCCTTGTAAGTCGAGAGGACTTATAAGGGTTGTTCACTATGCGAACATATTCCCAATCACAGATGAAACTTGGTTAGCGAAATGTTTATTCGCGCCCGTGGATTGTATACAAGGGTCGGTATTGAGCCACCTGTAGGGCAATATTGGAAATTGTGGGGATTGCTTAAGCACAGGTTTAGGTCTCTGTAACTTAAGACTTTCAAATCTTATAAGCCGTGAGGGTCTCATAAGAGAGTTCTCCTTACGAGTCGTGAGGATCTCGTAAGTATATTTTCTCCTTAGGAATCGTAGGAATCCCTAAGTGTGTTGCTTCCTTGTGAGTCGTAAGGATCTCACGTAGGTGGTTTCTCCTTACAAGGTCGAGAGGACCCTGTAAGTGTCCTTTTAACGAGGTTGCGTCCTTTCGGGTTTTCATAAACACTCGCCGGTAGTTCTGCTGTTTTTACTCACGGAGCCCTTTCAGGTTTTCATCCATGCCCATTTTGCTTATGGACTTACCGTTTTTTTATTCCTTTTATTTTCTTCTCCTTTTTTTTTACGAGGTCGCGCCCTTTCGGCTTTTCACGAACACTCGCCGGTAGCCCTGCTGTTTTTACTCATGGAGCCCTTTCGGGTTTTCATCCGTGTCCTCTTTACTTATGGACATACCGTTTTTTATTATTATTATTTTTTTAAATTTTTTTTTATATTTTTTTTATCTCGTCAGCCTAAGGATGCTGCGGTAGTAGTTTAAGGACGTTTCGGTCCGCTATTAGTTTAAGGACGTTTCGGTCCGTCATGGAGAAGACCGGCTATTGCTTATAAAGCTTGAGCTTAGGAAGATAGCGAGCGGACATAGTCGTCGTTATCTACCATTGACCTAGGCTGTGGCTCATTAAGCGTAGTATCTCTTTAGGAAGCGACCGTTTATTGGCCTGAAAGGCCTTTCACCGTGCATGTCCATGAGTAGATAGGCCCCACCCTGGTAGACCTTATCTATGATGTACGGGCCTTCATAGTTTGGCTCAAACTTTCCCCGCTTGGCGCAATTAGGGATCATAGGCCTTTTGACCAGTAGCACGAGCTCGCCTTGGCGGAATGTCCTCGGTCGGGTCAATCTTTCATATGAGCGCGTCATCTTTGCTTTATAAGCTTCCAGATTATGTTGTGCTATGAGCCGGGTTTCATCAAAGGCGTCAAGCTCCTCAAGCCGAAGGAGAGCATTTTCTTCGTCCGTCAGCTCGTAGTGGACTGCCACTCGTAGAGAGGGTAACTCTATCTCGAGGGGGAGTACTGCTTCCGTCCTAAATACCAACACGTACGGCGTTGTGTTCGTGGCCGTCTTGAACGTAGTTTGATACGCCCAAAGAGCCGCTTGCAGTCTCTCGTGCCAGTCTTTCTTATTTGGGGACACCGTTTTCTTTATGATTTTCGTCAAGGTCTTGTTGAAGGCCTCGGCGAGACCGTTGGCTCGCGGATTATAAATCGAGGAATACCTCCAGTCTATATTATGCTGTTGCGCAAAGCGGCTAATCTTGTGACTTCTGTAGGCTGGCCCGTTATCGGAGATGATCCGTCACGGAGTTCCAAATCGATATATGACATGCGTCTTGAAGAAATGGAGGATATTCTCCGTCTTCACTTCCCTCATTGGTACTGCTTCTGCCCATTTGGAGAAGTAGTCGGTTGTCGCAAGGATGAAACGATGTCCCCTAGACGATGCTGGTTCGATAGGGCCGACTATGTCAGTTCCTCACATTTCGAACGGCCAGCTAGCCACCGTTGGATGTAATGGATTTGGATGTTGGTGGATGAAGTCCCCATGGATTTGGCATGAGTGACATTGCTTTGCATATTCGAGGCAATCTTGAATCATCGTGGGCCAGTAGTAGCCCATCCGTTTGATCTTTAACTTCATCTTTGGGCCCGCTTGGTGAGAACCGCGGAGTCCGTCATGAACTTCCTGGACGACCCTTTTCGCTTCGTCAGATCCTAAGCATCTCAGCCACAGAGAATCAAACGACCTCTTGTACAGAGTATCGTTGACGAAGGCGAAAGACAGAGCTCGTTTCATGAGCTGATGTCTTGTGGACGCTTCTTCAGGCAATCGATGGGACTTAAAGTAATCTACGAAGACTTCCCTCCAATCCTCAGCCTTTTCCCGGTCTTCTATTTGCAAGGTCGTCTGTTCAGTCACTCCCTTCTCTTCGGATGATTCCGGAGATATTTCTGCCGGGGCCAGCACTCGACGGCTTTGTACCACGATTCTAACGTCATCGAGGTTCTCGTCAGCCAGTTCTTTAGCAAGTTTGGCCAACGCATCTGCTTTGTTGTTTTCCGCGCGCGGTATGCTTTCCAAAGTATAGGAGGGAATTTGGGTCAACAATTGTTGCATCTTTTCACCGTACTTCACCAGCTCTGGCTTGCACGTTTGGTAGTCGCCGTTTACTTGACTAACGACCAGTTGAGAATCTCCGTATATGAGAAGGTTTTCAATTCCCATGTCGATGGCGATCTCAAAGCCTGCTGTCAGAGCTTCGTATTCGGCTTCGTTATTCGTCCTCGGCTCTGTTAAGGAGAAGGCGAAGCGCATAATCTCTCCTTGTGGAGTCACGAAGATGAGGCCTACCCCTGACTTGATTATAGGGCTACTTTGTTTGTGCTTTTTCATGGAAGATGCTCCGTCAAAATAAAGCTCCCATCGGGTATCACTACCGTCGATCGCATCAAACGCATGTTCGTCTGGAAGATCACAATTCAAAGGAGAATCGGCGGGTATCGGATGCTCAGTGAGGAAGTCGGCGATGGCCTGGCCTTTGACTGCCTTGAGGGGTTGATATGTTATCGAGAATTCCATCAAGAGCAGGGCCCATTTAGCGAGTCGTCCCGTTAATATGGCCTTCGACATCAAATATTTAAGAGGGTCGACCTTCGAAATGAGACGGACTTCATGCGCCAGTGCATAGTGCCTGAGCTTTGTTATCGCGAAGATCAACGCCAGGCAATGTTTTTCAATGGGAGAGTAGTTGCTTTCTGCCCCCAGAAGAACTCGACTCAGGTAATAGAGAGCTATTTCTTTCCCCTGATCATTCTCTTGCGCCCATAATGCGCCTAAGGAACCTTCGAGGGCGGTTGTATAAAGAATGAGAGGTTTTTCCTTAACCGGAGCAGCCAACACTGGCGGGTTCTGCAGGTACTGTTTAATTTCGTCCAGCGTGCCCTGGCATTTTTGATCCCAGACGAATGGAGTTCCCTTCTTCATCAGGTGACTGTAAGGGCGGCACTTGCCAGAGAGGTTGGCTATAAATCGCCGAATATATACGAGCTTTCCTTGGAGAGACCGCAATTGTTTGAGAGTTCTCGGCGGAGGCATTTCCATGATCGCCTTGATCTTAGACGGATCTATTTCGATGCCTCGGTGTCGGACGATGAATCCCAGGAATTTACCAGAAGAAACTCCGAATGCACACTTGAGAGGGTTCATCTTCAAGTTGTATTGTCGAAGGCGCTGAAATACGGTCTTCAGATGCTCGAGATGTTCCTCGTATGATTTGCTTTTAACCACGAGATCGTCGATATAACATTCGACGATTTCGTGTATGAGGTCATCGAAAATCTTCCTCATGGCTCTCTGGTAAGTGGCACCGGCGTTCTTTAATCCAAAGGGCATCATTTTATAACAGAATATTCCCAAATGAGTCCGAAAATCGGTGTGCTTCTGGTCTTCGGGGTGCATCTTTATCTGATTATACCCTGATGAGCCGTCCATGAAGGAGAAAACCTCATGAGTGGACGTATTATCTATCATCAGTTCGGTGACTGGCACTGGGAAATCGTCCTTCGGGCAGGTTTTATTGAGATCCCGGAAGTCTACGCATATACGCACTGTCCCATTTTTCTTCATCACCGGGACAATGTTGGCGATCCATTCCGGATATTGAACCTCCTGTATAAAGCCAGAGTCAATTAGCTTTTTGACCTCGGCATTGATGCTCATCTCAAGCTCGAGCCGCATTCTCTTCGGCGCCTGTTTGACTGGCTTGACGTCCGGAGATATCGCCAATTTGTGCACGGCAACTTCTGGATCTAGTCCCGGCATTTCGGAATAGTTCCATGCGAAGCAATCTCTATGCTGTACAAGAACGTCTTTTAACGCAGCCACCCTTTCTTCAGATAGCAGCTCGCTGACAAATGTCGGTCGCGGGTCGTCAGCTATCCCCAACTCGATTTTCTTGAGGTTATCTGCGGTGGTATGTATTCCAACCTCCAATTCTTTCGGAGCTGGCGGAAATTCTGAGATCATCTCCTCATTGCTGTTTTCGAAGCACCAGGGAAGGCTGTCCATGTTCTCGGGCTCTTCTTTTGATATTGTTATCATGTGACAAGTGCGAATCCACTTCCAATCCCAATGTGGAGGGTTCTGTTTTTGTAGCTTTGGGTTCGTGCTTCTGCGGCGGTGCTACCCTCCAGTTGTCAGACAGAGCGAACTTGCCAAGCTGATACTGATCTTCGACCCAATTCTTGAAGGTGAAGCAGTCCTCGAGAGGGTGCCCTATCACTCGGTGATAAGGGCAATAGTCCGGGTGAGAGACTTCGCCTGCTTGTTCCGGGTATTTAGACTCCGGCAGTGTAAGCATCTGATGTTTTAAAGCGAGGTCGAGTATTTTCTTCGTCTTGTCTTGAGGAAAAGAGTACGCTCGACCCATTTTCTTCATGAGGGATAGATCAATAACGCTCGACTCCCATTTGCGTGGCTTCTTAGCCTCGCTTTGTTGCTGTTAAGCGCCGTTTTGGCCTTTCGACTTGCTTCTGCCTCTACGTCGAGCGTTTTTTATAATAGGTTGACAGGGGGTGGCATTTTCGTCTTTCATGGCCTGTTGAAGGAGGCGTTGCGTTTTGGTTTTCTCGTAGATTGACATTTCACGATTGTGATCATCCCGGACTTTTTGACCAGCTTCCCTTATAAGCCTGTCCATTTGTTCTTCGAACGACGGACTGGGCACTTTTGCATCAGGAACTTTTACTGGTTCAGGATTAGCGTCCTCCCGTTGAGTATCCGCTTCTTCATCGAAGTCATACATGACATAGCAGCTGTTTAGTAGCTCTCATTTCTTTGACCGGATATATCCAAGTCCTTTTGTTTCCATTCTCCCATTAGGCAGTTTGCGTTGAGTCTCGGGAATGTTCCAGACTTTATTATAGAACTTGGCTTTTCGAACGGTCTGCTTGAAGGATATCCCCTGGCGTTTCAGCAGCTTTTTTAAACCTTCCGTATAATATCTGGGAAGACGGATAGGCTGAAACCTTTCAAGGGTAGGGTCCGCCCCGTGCCAGACTTCTTTCTCCACTTTGTTTTCTTCAGAGCGGTAGAATAGAATTGCTTTTTCGCTTTCTCGTTTGGGAGGGATATAGAATGTTCGCAGCTCTTCTATACTGTAGATATTAAGTGCATCCAGTTCTTTATGATGTTTAGGCGGCACCATGGCGACTTGTAGACTTTGCTCTTCGTCAGCGGACGTTTGTATTGAAGGTCGAGCAGAGAATACAGCATGGACTTCATCTTCCGAGTCGCTACCAAAGATCAATGCAGGAGTCGATGGTCCCGGCTTGGTGTATTAGGGCGGACCCGAATAAACTCTCTCCTCTTCCTCCTCGGTATCACTGCCGAAGACAGGGATGGTAGCGTTAGTTTTATTCTCCGGCTTGTGACACCTTTCCGTGTCTTCGAAACTCGGTAAGAAGTATTTGGCATCTTCATATTTGCGAACTTCGTTTACGGAAAACGGATTCAATTCCCCCGTCACGGTATACTCGATACCATCCCTAAAATATTTCATACACTGATGCTGTGTAGAAGGGATGATGTTATACTCGTGTAACCATGGTCGGCCGAGCAGAGCGTTGTAACACGTCTTGGCGTCTATGACGTGGAATTTAATGTCCGTGACGAGCAGCCCGAAGCGTAGCGTTAGTATCACAGATCCAAGAGTCTTTGATGATTGGGAGTCGAACCCGGAGATGGTGATCTTGTCCCGAGCAAGGTGTTGAACGCTCATGCAGATTTCCTTTAACACCCGCACATTGAGTAGGTTAACAGACGACCCGTTATCGATCAGGATTTTGCCTATCTTTATATCATGGCAGTATCCCGAGACGTAGAGAGGGCGATTGTGTTCGCACGTCCCAAGTAGAAGGTCTTCATCGCCAAAAGTGACATCTGCCGTGTGCACGTCCTCCAATTCATCCTTCATTTTTTCTTCGGCCAGGAAAGCTTGGAACTGCTCTGGATCCTGTAGTGCCTTGATTAACGAATCTCTCGCATCCTTTGATAGTAAAAGGGCGTCAAGAATGCTGAGCTGTGAGGGCAGCTTCCTCAGATGTGCTAAGACGTTGTAATCTACCTTATTTCTCTTCGGCGGGTCTTTGGCAGTTAGCTCCTCCATGACTTGGTCGTCTAGGGCGATATCCTCAGAGACATTTTCTTTCCCTTTATCTTTTCTGTTTTGAGGGTCCGAGATTCTTTTCAGGTAGCGTCCGATTCCGCAGCCGAATATTTTCGCAAACCTTCGGCTCTTCTTCTTTTCCCGAAGTGGACTCTTTAAAGAGAGGGGCAAGTTCCAGCTCTTCATCAGAATCGCTCCCGAATGTAGGCACTTGTGACCCGCCGGTGTTAACCATGCAACAATCGCCACTAGTTCTTTTTTTAAGCCCTTCGGTCGTATTTCTTCGCTCCCGACGAGTTTTGCGCTTTTCCCGCTTGAAGCGTTGTCTATGAGCAACGTATCCTTACCACCATTTATCGAAAACTTTGCACTCTTGAGTGGGGTGCGAAACCTTCCGATGATATAAGCAATAGGAGGGGTGCATTTCTATTTCACCAGTAATTTTTCCTTCGGAGGATGGTAGCTTCATGCCCATTGATATGGCCTTAGCAAACCTTTTCCTCATCTTGAATTGGCTTTTGTCGATGTTGGAGGCATTTTGCTCCAGCGGGATCGTCTCAGCTCTTTCATCAAGTCGCTGGCGTTTGGCCCTTTCAAATATGACCGCCTCGCTTTCCCGATCAGCTTTACTTTTTAAGAGAGCTTCATTGAGGAATGCGTCAATTACTTCATCCGATGGCCCCAGAATCTTTGGTTCAGGGTCTGCCCCCGGCGTTTCAGTACAAGAGGTCTCCTCATCGTCCATGAACGAGTGGGAAATCACATGACAGCTCGCCACGCATTCTTCAGAATCATCAGATGAACTTTCTTCCTCATCTTCCTCTTGAAAGACGTGATTGAGGAACTCTTGGAATGTAATGGGAGTCCGTGCCTTCTGGTTGTATTCCTCCAGCGCGTCAATTTGTTTTTGCAAGTCTGAGCGCTTGTGCCAGGCTTCACAGGCTTCTTTGACTTCTTTTTCTTCTTCTTTGAAGATTTCAACGGCTGGTTATAAATGCTTGAGCCACCTCTATCGGTCTTTTGAGTTGGACAAGGCTTCAACATCCCTTCGATGATCTGCGGCTCCAACGGGTTCTTCCACTTGATCGCTGGGCATGTTTGAAGATCGTTTAGCATCCTCTTTGTCTTGGCTGATAATACAACCTCCCAAGGAGCTTCTTCAACGACGGAGCATGTTGCCCCTAGCGTATTCGTCCCCTTAGATGTGTGGGGCTGCAGGGGATTCACCTTCCATTTGTCAGATAACGTGAATTTGCCCTGTCGGTACTGGTTTTCAAGCCAATTTTTGAAGACGTAGCAATCCTCGATCGGATGGCCCAGTACTCGATGATAAGGACAGTAGTTGGACTCATTGACATCACTTGGTTGCGACGGACGTTTTGGATCTGACAGGTTTATGAGTCGGTTGCGTAACCCCAGCTCGAATAACCTCCTCGTTTTGTCTCGGGTAAAGGAGTAAGAACGTCCCATCCTCTCCTCAAGTGCTACGTACGGACGCACATTATTTTGACGAACAACTGGCTTCGAGTCGCTCGGTTGTTGTTGAGCATTAGCGACAACGATCGCTTTTCCCTTCCCTTTGTCATTTCGGGAGTCCGGCTTTGGAAGAGGGGGTTTATGGCCCATCTGATCCATTTGCGCTAGCTTGTCAATCAAGGCCTGAAAGGTAGTTGGCTTGAAAAACATCATAAAATGCAAGATGGTTGCTTGCAGATCAAGGGTTCCCATAAACATACCCACTGCGGGAGCTTCTTCAATGCGCTGCTCGCACTTTGACCATAAGTTTCGCCATCGTATAGCATATTGGACCCATGTCTCGCCTGGCTTTACCCTGGCGTTAATCAGTGCCGTCATCGGGGTACGTTCACTGGCGCTTGCAAAACGTTGAGTAAACAACAGCTCCATCTCCGCGAAGGTCTTGATAGAGTCATTCGGGAGCTCAGAGTACCACTCGAACGCCGTATCTGATAAACTTCCAACAAACTGACGAAGCAAAAGCTTGTCATCACCGCCGGTGTTGCCGCAGAGTGCCCTGAACTGGGCAACATGCTGATGAGGATTGCCCGTCCCCTTGTAGACATAGAACTTAGGAATTGTGTAACCCGGCGGGTACTTGATTTGGTCGTACCAACTTGGATATGGCCGCCCCGTTTTTACGACCTGGCCGGCTGCTTCAGTCGCATGATGAACCCGTATTTGCTGGGCTATGTACTCGTCCAAATCAGCTTTAGAGATTGTATCCTCTTTAGCCGTTGACAGAGCTGGCGGAGGATTTGATGTCTCTCCCCTATCGTCTCCAAGGACGATCGGGGGCTCTTCAGCCGGAGGATCTTGTTGTATCATCATCCCTATCATGTCTTGGAAGAGGAGGCCCATACGCTGTATGTTGGCTGCTTGTTCAGCAGCTTCTTTGTCCTTCTTCTCCAATATACGACGAAGGAATTCGGCGTCGGTTTCTTCCTCATGGCGTTCATCCTAGGACGTTTCAGGGTTTTCTTTTGGCTCTGTAAGTGCGGCCATAGCGTTCATCATCTCTTGGAGCTTCTGCTGCTGCTCCTGCGCCTTGGTCACTGATCGCGTAAGCGGTCGATGACCCGTAGATATGCGACTGTCCTCTTTACCAGATGCCACATAGACGGTATGAACTACAATGCCCCCTGACTTAGGGCGTTTGGGTTCACCACTTTCGATATTCGTCATCGGCGTTGGCACTTTCTCCGGCCTTCTTCTTTTATGGGCTGTAGAAGTTGAGGGAGCCGTTGCTTTGGGCACCCAAGCGGTCGTCATCTTTCGTTGCTTGACCAGGGGATTTTCTTCCTGCCGACCTTTCGACTTCTTGTGCCGGCGAGAGAAGTTAGGATCAATGACAGATTCTCGGACTCGTCGCCATGTCTTGTAGATCCTGGAGGACAGCGATTGAGGAGGCTGCTCCAACTTTTCTGTTTCCACGGCAGTCTCTACCGGTGGAGGAGATCTCTTGAGCACTGCAGTTGGTGAGTTCCTGCGTACCCTATTCAGTAGCTCAAAACTGTTCTCAGTTGGAACAGCAGCATTAACTTCCACCGTTGGTGCTGGTGGAGTTATCCCGGAAGGGGAGTTGCCCCCAGTCTTCCTTACCCGGCGCCAGTGGCGTCGTCGGGCACGACGAGTCGTCGGTATTGGTTCAGAAACAGAAACAGCTTCTTCTTGCCCCCTGTTCGGGTGTGGGGCGGTTGATGGTGTCAGCCTATCGAAGACTGATGTCTTTTGAGCAGCAAGAGTAGGAGTGGGAGTTGGGACGGTCAATCTTGTAAAGACCGATTTCTTAGCAGGAGAAGCCGCTTTGACAACTTCAAGAGCAGGTTTGGGTACTCCTTTTGGAATAACCTTTTCTGAGACTGCACGCTTCATTGCGGGTCCGCGAGAGTTTTGGCCCAATCTGGAGAAGACCGAGGCACTGGTGTTGGGCGACCCGTTGAGAGGGGCTGCAGTAACTGAAAGTCGATCGAAGACCGACTTCTTAGGAGCTTCTTGTACGGGCACGGGGGTGCTAAAGCTTGTTGGCGGAAGCATGGTTCCGAAAAACAACCCCGTGGTGGCTTGAGTAATCTGCTCCACGGGCATGGTGAACAGAGAGACCGCTTAGGGCCCGTAAGTTATGCCCCCAGTTGAGGTCGGACGCGAGCTGCAGCTGCAGTTGGAGCACTTCGAACAAGTTGAGGCCATCGATGCTTGATTTCTCTTCTGCACTAAGCAAGAGACCAAATCTTAGTAACTTGAAAATCCGAAGGCAATCATTTAACAAACCGCGATTGGTTCGCGAAAACGACATACGAAGTGTGGAGTGGAAAGAGGAAAAGGTCCCACCGGGCGTGCCAGAATCTGTTCCCCTCCGAATGGTGGCCGACGACGCGAGGACGTCTTGCCTGAGATTCGGGGCAGATGCTATATGGTTTTATCCGTCTACCTCTCCGAAAATGCCAAGTTGATTTATGGCACCGTGTATCGGAGGTTTAGACGGATGCGGCCGACATAGCAGACTTCGTCAGATTCCCCCTCGCTTGAGGGGTTTTTGATTGTGGGGACGCTCTTCCCTGCAGGCGCAAGCCCCTGCAGTTAATTACGCTACCGCATCGCGGTAACAACTTTCTCCTTCTCCAGAATTTCACTTCGTGTCGCGGGTGTTTGTTTTGTTTGTGGTTGCCCGTGGATTGTATACGGAGACTGAGTAATGCCGTCGCCCGTAGGACGTGGATTAGTCCAAATCCGTATTTACTTAGATTTGGGTTTGGTGTTTTTAGTTTAAGGATACGTTAGCCGCATTGAGGCTAAGATCAACTTAAACGTTCGTTAAGGATACGTTAGTCTGATTTGAGACTAAGATCAACTTAACGGGATCGTCTAGATCCATTTCCAGTTTAAGGACGTAGTGGTCTATTTAATATATGGCCGTCGGGACCCGTCACCTCTCTGACGGCATTGAAGGATTACAACGATAGGTGTCAGAGGAGTTCAGAGATGTACCCTTGAACCAAAGTTGATTTGGAGTTTTATAGTCCATTTGAATGTTTAAGGATACGTTAGCCGTGTTTGGGGCTAAGATCAACTTAAACGGGACCGTTTAGATCCGACAAAAGAGCATTTGGAGGTTCTATTGCTCCAGTTTAGGGACATGGTGGTCCATGTTCCAGTTTAGGGACGTAGTGGTCCGTGTTCCAGTTTAGGGACGTGGTGGTCTGTATTCCAGTTTAGAGACGTGGTGGTCTATTATTAGTTTAAGGACGTTTCGGTCCATTGCCAGTTTAAGGACGTAGTGGTTCACCATTAGTTTAAGGACGTTTCGGTCCAATATTAGTTTAAGGACGTTTCGGTCCATGAGTTTAAGGACCCCGCAGTCCATATTCATGTGTGGTCGTTGGGACCCGTCACCTCTCTGACGTCGTTGAAAATTTACAACGATAGGTGTCAGAGGAGTTCGGAGATGTACCCTCGAACCGGATGTAAATTGATTTAAGAGAGCAGCTGTGCTCAGTCAATTTAGTTTGAGGACTTACGGCCATGATTGGGCTAAGTCCAATTTCAACATTTTTTTTCTTTGGCCTGTGCTAGGGCTTTACCCCCTTTTAGTAATGCACTGCATTATTCTTGTTTTGGTTGGGCTCTGCCCTTTAATAATGCAGAGCATCTATTTTTTTGTATGGGCTTTGCCCCCTTTTTTTCTAAAATGCATAGCATTTTTTTATTAGGCCTGTTAGGCCTTTTAATTGGGCTCTGTCCCTTTTCTTTAATAATGCAGAGCATTAAATACTCTGACAGTGCCCCATGTGGCTTGTCAGGCGCTTTACGCCAAGTAATGAGCGCAAACTCATATGGTGGTGACACGTGTCACGCTCTGGTGAGCGCAAGCGCAACAGCGCAGTGCACTGTGTCAGTGTGCTGCGCTGCTGCGCTACTGACACGTGGCGCTTCCTGGTGGCTTGCGCCAAAACAGGAGCGCAATAGCGCAGTTCTTGCAAGTGCAGAGCACTGTTTTATATTTTGATCGATTTTAAATTAAAGAAAAACAAGTTTTTCTTGTTTTCAAGGAACCAATGGTTCATAAGTAAGTGCAAAGCACTATTATTAGTTGGTTTTCTTTCTTATTGAAGATCATTGATCTTGTTCTTAGATCAATGATCTGTTTTTTTTTAAGAGAATTTTCTCTTTTTCTGAAGGTTTTTACCTTTTTGTTCTTGAGGAGTTCTTCAGAGTTCTCTTTTTTTCTCTCAGAAAAATGTTGATGCCTTTGAATTGAGGTCTAGGGGACTTTTTATAGTGCCCATAAATTAGTTAAATTTGTTAGAGAGATCTTTCTCTAAGTGATTTGGGGAATTTCCCCCACCGTTGGATCTTTGATCCAAGGGTTTCTGTTTTACAGAAAAAATCTTCTTGTTTTAACAAGAACAAAAAGATTTCTTTAAAATTTTAATTCTGTTTGGCGCAAATGCCCCAGCGCGTGACACGTGTCGCGCAGCGCAACTGGCGCTGCGCTAGCGCATCTGCGCTAGCGCATCTGCGCCGACACGTGTTGCGCAGCGCAGCGCAACTAAGCTGACACGTGTCGCGCAGCGCACAGCGCAGCGCAACTGCGCTTGCGCAAAAGCGACTGCGCTGACACGTGTCGCGCAGCGCAGCGCTTGCGCAACTAAACCTTTGCTTCTTTAATTTTGTTTTTTAACAGAGCCTTGCTCTGATTGGACGCGCTGTCTTGGACGCTGCGCTGACGTATCAATTTCTGACACGTGGCGCATTGCGCGCAGCGCATTGCGCGCAGCGCACGGAACCTGAAGCGTTGCTTCCAAATTTGAATTTTGAAATTCAAACAGAGGTTTGCTCTGATTGGGGGAAACAGTGATGGGTTCCTAAGCTCTCCGAAATAATAGAATTAAATTCTAATTAAATGCTTGATCAGTAGGGTCATGTGCCAACGGTCATGTGCCAACACATGATGGGTTCCTAAGCTCTCCGAAATAATAGAATTAAATTCTAATTAAATACTTGATCAGTAGGGTCACGTGCCAACACGTGATATGCTCTTAAATCATCTGAGCTGAAAGAAGGAAAACCCCAAATGGGGCATAACGTGCACACACGTGACCAGGGGTCACGTGCCGACACGTGATGGGTTCCTGATCTCTCTGAACTAATAGAATTAAATTCTAATTAAAGGGAATCAAAAACCCTAATGGAAAAATATTTCCCTAGATCTTTCCAAATAAAAAAGATTGCGCTTTGTAAAGTGGAGTATTGTTGGATTAAAAATCCAATGGTGATTAAAAATCACCAGTTTATAGAAAGATTCTACATAAGGAAATATTTTCCTAAAATCTGCCAGGACCAACCAATAAAATATCTTTTGGATTAAAAATCTAATGGTGAATAAAATTCACCGAGTGATCTAAAAAATCATGTTGGTTACAAAATCAATCAAAATCTCTCAAGGAGAGATTGGCTTAACAAACTGATTCTTTTCTTTCTCCTATAAATAGGAGCCAAGAAGAAAAGAAAAAAAAAAGATACAACAACAGAGAGAAAAAGAAGAGAATTTAATTCTCCAAAGAGAAAAGAAGATCTCTTCAGAAAAGAAAGAAACTCTAGGTAAGAGAGGGAAATAGATCATTCTATAAGCTCCCACAAGAACAAAAGAGAATTTAATTCTCAAACTAAAAGTTTAACTCTTCTGAATAAGAACTTAGTTCTTCTTTTGGTTGAAGATCTGGAGAAGCAGATCTCCCCATAAGTTGAGAATTTAATTCTCATCGGGGGGACTTTGCCATGCAGATCTAAAACTTAAGGGAGGACCTAAGTTCAGAGAATTTTATTCTCCCACAAAATACATAGGAATTTAATTCCTCCAACAAAGATAGGGCTTAACCCTTAATATAAGAACTTAGTTCTTCTTCATGGTAATAGAGCTGCAGAAGCAGATCTCCCCACAAGTTGAGAATTTAATTCTCATCGGGGAGATTCTGCCATGCAGATCCAAAACTTAGAGGGAGAATTAAATTCTTCAATAAGGGATTTATCTCTCCATGCACGTAAAAGATCAAGTACCTAACATGATCATATGGCAACACGTGACCCTCCCCCTCAATGATCAAAAGAGAACGAATAAGATCAGGTCACGTGTTTCCACGTGACCCTTGAACAGACTCCTCAAAATAAGAAGAGCAGAACAAACTGTGGGCGCCTCACGTGTTGGCACGTGACCCCTTGACAAACCCTTTTGGAGGGAAATCTGAGGAATTGATACCCAATGCATGGGCACCATCACGTGTCCGTACGTGATAATTATGGAAATCAAGTGTTTAACAATTATATGCATATTCTGAGAATAAAATAAGGGAAGTCTGGCCTAATACTCAAGCGCCTCACGTGACCCTACGTGAGCGTTTCTTTTTTTAGTGTTTAACACTATTTTGTGCGCTTCATCCCTAGTGTTTAACACTATTCCAAGCACATCACGTGGGAGCACGTGATAGCCGATTATACTCTAGTGTTTAACACTATATTCGAGCCAATCTTAGTCTAAATTAGCTAAGTCTTCCAGAGGCAGGATCCCCTCCTGACTGAACCTCAAATACACTCTTGTCTTCCAAAATTGATAATCTCATATGACATTCAAAGCAAAACCCAGAGCCTTTCAACCAAAATTGGTTCGAGGGTACATCTCTTCACACCTCTGATACATGTCGTTGTAATTCTTCAACGTCTTCAGAGAGGTGGTGGGTCCCAATGACCAATAACTATCTGGTGCATTTCCAAACCCATGTTTGTATCTGAACTTGGACCACGATGTCCCTAAACTAAACAATAGAGCCCTAATGCTCTTTTGTTGGATCTAAATGATCCTGTTACGTAGATCTTAGTCTAAAAATTAGACTAACGTATCCTTAACAAATATTTAAGTTGATCTTAATCTCAAAACGAGATTAACGATCCTTAAATCAATTCAACTACAGATCCCCCAACCAATATTGTTTCAATGGTACATCTCTTCACTCCTCTGATATTTGTCGTTGTAATCCTTCAACGTCTTCAGAGAGGTGACATATCCCGACAACCAGACATTCCACGGACCGTAGGGTCCTTAAACTCATAGACTATGATGTCTTTAAACTTTACAGATTATGATGTCTTTAAACTCCATGGACTATAATGTCCTTAAACTCCACGGACTATGATGTCCTTAAACTTTTGGAGCGCAAAGTCCCTAAACTAAAACAATAGAGCCCAAATGCTCTTTTGTCGGATCTAAATGATCCTGTTAAGTAGATCTTAGTCTAAAATTAGACTAACGTATTCTTAACAAATCGTTAAGTTGATCTTAGTCTAAAATTAGACTAACGTATCCTTATAAAATGGTTAAGTAGATTTTAGTCTAAAATTAGACTAACGTGTCCTTAACAAACGTTTAAATTGATCTCAGTCTCAAATGAGACTAACGTATCCTTAAACTCAACCCAAATCCAAATCTAAGAAAATACGGATTTGGACTAATCCACGCCCTACGGGCGACAACATAAATTAGTCTCTGTATACAATCCACGGGCAACCAAAAATAAAACAAAACATACACGACACGAAGTGACCATCTGGAGAAGGAGAAAGTGGTTACCGCGATGCGGTAGCGTAATTAACTGCAGGGGCTTGGGCCTGCAGCGAAGAGCGTCCCCACAATAAAAAAAACCCCTCAAACGAGGGGGAATCTGACGAAGTATGCTACAACGGCCACATCCATCTAAACCTTCGATATACGGTGCCATAAATCAACTTGGCATCTTCGGAGAGGTGGACGTATAAATCCAAATAGTATCTGCCCCTAAATTCAGGCCAGACGTCCCCACGTCCCGGTCGCGTCTTTCGGCGGGGAACAACATTCTTTTTATACAATACATGGAAAACTAAATACAACTGAATGAAAGCAATGCCTAAACAGTGGCATAACAGAAATGAAAAGTACTGAAATAAAAATGTGTACAATGAAGCTAGAGCTCTGGATCGTAGGCAAGCTAGTCCAAGTCCTTACTAGTAGGCTCGATCTCCTGAGTGTCCAGATCACCTGACAACATTCCAAAGAAGAAAGAGAAGGAATGTCGTCAGCGAACAATCGCTCGGTAAGTCCTAAAGGAAGGGAGAAATAGAATAGACAGAGAGAGGAAATAGTTTTTAAAGTTGTATTATATGAGTATTTGGTGTTAACGCTATTATTTGTAGCTTAGTACAGAAGAATGCCAGTGTATACGAGAGGAGTCTCTATATACCAAAGACTAGAGGCACGTGTAGTACAAGGAACCGTTTATGCCACGGTACAACAGCAACGGAAATATAGGTTAGGTGTCTTAAATCTTACAGTCCCGTGCCATTTCTAACACCTTCCGTACCAATCTACCCCTTAAACCCCGTGAAGTATTGATTGTATTATTTGCGTTGTATTGTAAATTGTATTGTCTTGTATATATGGATGACTTGTCAAAACCATGATATCAGTAAATAGATGTAACAGGAGAATCATGTAAATGGAAGTATATCCATGGTACAGTTTGGTCAATACAAATTGAATATATTGAATATATGTATTCATGTTGAAATGTAATATTGTAGATTGTACTTGAATCATATTCAAGTCAGATTATTATAATGAGACTCAGTCTGAGTCAGAACAATTAGAAAAGAAATTGAAGTCCTGATTGTTTTGATTTTATCGGTAACCGCTGCACACGGGCGGCAGGATTTGTGTCTTTTTCAAAGACGGTTACCGTATTGATAACACCGTTGTTAGATTTTCTACCTTAGATAGGCAAGCACCCATATCTCCGGCTTCCTGAGGCTCAAGAGACTGGTCCCGCTTAAACCTATATTTACTAGGGTCCTTAGGGTAATTTATAGAACTTGAGGGGGTTTTAGGTAAAAATAATTTGTATACTTTTCAAAATACACCTCAAGTATTTATTTATCGTCTTTAGAGTTTTCATAGTTGTAGATTTTATATTTGTGACATTTCTAGTGAATAAACATATTTTTCAAAATACATGGTATTTAATTGTAATATTGAACTTGTATGGAATTCATGGTATTTTAATGTAAAGTGATTCTTGTGATTTAGAAATGTTGGAATATTTATATCATATCAAAAATAAGTATTTTGATAATACATACATACATACATATATATATATATAGTTTTAATTTATTATTTTCTAGAAATCTCATTTTCTTAAGATATTCGTATTTTAAATCTTCAAGACTGAATGTTCCTTGCGGATGTCTGAATCTCGCACTGCTAAGCCCGAGGATGTGCGATAATCCGCACCATCCCGAACGGGTTCCCCAAAATGGGTTGTAGCGGCACTTTACAAAGATTTGTAAAATACGTAAACTTATAGAAACAGTTTTAATAGTTAGTGGTATTTATATGTGAAGTTTCGTTTTCTTGTATTCTATATTCCCGAAAGGTATTGTGCTATGTTACATATGAGTGTATGAGGAGGTAGGTCATTATCTCGTGATCTACTTAAAGGTATAGCAAGATTGTGATGTTTTAAATGTCGAAATTAAACTACATGGTATTATAGTGAAAAAGTATGATAGAAATTGAAATAGAAATCCTTTTGATATGGAACTTGTTCAATATGACTTGTTAATGTTTAATAGTCAACATGTAAAGCTTTAGTATGATTGTATTTAAGAAAAAGTGAGATTTTTAGGAAGAACCGAATCGGACATCGGATTAACTCCGATTCCGTCGGGTTTTAGAAATACATGTTTTTAAAAAAGAATACAGAAGAGAGAGGTGGGACTTACGGGTTTGTAGGTTAGGGATGAGGAAGAGGAAACGGTAGTAGGCGCCGGTGCATCGTTTCGTCGCCAGGAGCTCCTAGGGTCGTCGTCGGAAGATCGCCGAAATTTTGCCCTTTGGGGGGGATTGTCTAGAGGTAGTATTTATAGGGTAAAGCTAGTGTTAGGGTTAGCTGAAGGGGTGTATTGAAAATTATATTAATTTGTAATAAAAATAGGGTTTAATGCGATTTTAAAGAGCTCTGAAACCGATCCAAGGAAATTAAGTGTGCAGAAGTGATGGGGAGGTGAAGAGGCAAAACTTTCATGTTGGTGACTCGGAGGTCCGGCCGAGTCTGGCCGGCGGCGGCGGGCCGAGTCGGCTGAGTCACCGGCCGATCCGGACCGAGTCAGGCCCGGGTAGGTCGCCGTCGGTCCGTCGTCGCTTGGTCTTCCCCCTAGTCCAGTTTGTTTTACATGTGTAGTGGGTTTTTACGAGTTATGCACGTGTAGACCCTTGAACTTTTAAAAATTAAAAATAAAACAATATTAAAAATAATATGGGGGATGTGATTTGAACTCTGGTGCTTTGATTCAGCAGTGTAAGGTCTTACCAGTGAGCTACAAGCTCCTTCTTGCTATTAAAAAGCAAAACAATTACTTATAGTAATCACAATAAATGCAAATACCGCAAGTATATATTAACTTTTAAACAAATTTTTGTACACTAAAATTGGAGTTGTTACACTGGATGAAAACGAGACCCGGATATGAACAGTAAACCGTCCATATCGGGAAAAAGAGGGATTTGGCCGGCCAAAGTAAGAGGGAATGGGTTCGTTTTCATTGTGTGTCACATACATGTCTAGACTAAGTCTCTGCACTTGTTTTAAAACTTTTTAGAGACCAAAAAATTTTCGAAACAGAGAGTGGGTTTTGAAATCGGAATTTTTCGGTTTTGAAACTAATACATCGTCTACTACTAGTTTCTAATGTTTGGGTGTCTCTGATGCCATGTTGGAGTTCCTAGCGTCCTGACTGTTGACCGCGGCCGTTGCGAAACAAAAGAATTTTGGGTTTAAAAAACTTGGCGTTAGAAACAACTACCTAGAATCGAAACTAAACATGAAACTAGCAAACTACAAAGAGGTTATCTAATGTGATAGAAGCATTATACCAAAAGATCCGTGTCCTTCGGTCTTCTACCCTCTTCCTTAGCTCCTTAAGGTCTACTTGATCGAGTTTGACCGCCGATCTTCCTCCGTCGAAGATGATCCACCCGAGAGATCTGGTTCATGGCTCTAAGTCCACACTAAAAATCTAGTGGAGAAATTAGGGACTTTGGGTTCCTAATCTAGAGTGTCTAGGGATGCAGTGAGTTGTTCTAAGTGTACATCTATCTCTCATCCACCCTTGATTTTGAACACATGAGATGGTGGGGTGGAAGATCAAGAAGAAGGTGGAGAAGCTCAACCAAGGCTAGTGAGGTGAGATGAGGCAAATGGTGAGAATGATTTTCATCTAACCAACCAAGTGTTCATCCAAGTGTGAGAATAATATGAAGCCTTGTTTTGTACAAAACATTTTCCAAATAAAAATAAAGCAGCCATACTTGAATAGTTTGCACAAATAAATTTACAATTCATTTGTCAACACTATTCAAGCATGGTTCTCACCATTCTCACCTCACTACCTTTACACCTCATTTCCATTTAAATTTATAAATAGATAAACCAAAATGAGGTGTCCACCTTCTAGAATGTTTTTCGTATAAATACGAAATATACTCAACTGTATATAAATACCCGTATTCGTATCAAAATACGAATACCCAAAGAGATAGAATAACACAAAGAACATAATACTAGAATATACATATCAAAATACATATACGTAAATTATTAAATCAATACATGATTTAATAATCCGGCTTAATCTTAAACCAGCTAGTATTATCGACCGTCCGATCGAAAGTCCGGGTAACCAGTACAATCATTCGATCGGAATCCTGCACGTATCAAAATACGGCTATTACATCATTTCGCCTGAACCAGAGAAACCTTTTATGTGGGACTCTAAAGACTCGATATTACGCCGGCAGTGAGTTACTAGATAAATCCATAACCACAAGCCATCAGCGGCACTAGCTATACGTAACGGCTTTCCAGGTACCTGTCGAAAAGGAAGGCCGACGTGCAAACTCATCCAGATCCCTACTGAGCCTATCTGTGACAATCTCCGTACAGTCCGGTCTCTTCGTCTAAGAGTATCGCATATCGGGTCTAGGGGGTGGGTAAATTCAGACCCCTAATAACGCGATATTTCATGTCGGTATGAAGCCAATCACCCACTGAGAAACTACCGATCTAAACCAGTCATTCTCGTCTACCTTGACCAAGGATTTCTGGTGATGGCCACCCATGCACAGCGTGACATCAACCCTCAATATCGGGAGAGACGAATCCCCGGCAATCCGCTCACTGCCTCCATGTGGTTCGGGACTGCACCCAACTAAAACCTGTTTACATGACTCCTTTAAGCCATGGTAAGGTAGTAATCAAAGCACAGTGGGAACTCACGCTAGACAAATTACGATCTCAGGTCGAAGGACTAACATGTATTCATGTCACCTGAGAACTGCTATCGGACAATAGGTATAATACCATCTAGCATATTCCCGGCGAGTCTGTCCAGTGTACTCACCCACAGTGAGCACCTGTATACGGTCTTAGGTGCGAAAGACTAATGGTTGTGGGACCAACCATCGCCCCTCGTCGGGGTCTAGAAACGTATACACCAGTCTACTCCGGAATATCGATGTTCAGTCTCGATACTCCTACGACTAAAGACATTTAAGGATGTGCTTATGGACTACCCAGCCCCCACATGTATGATCGCCATCATAATGCTGGTAGTCAAGCAAGAATTTCATGGGCTCTATCAACATGTAATAGTGATCCATAATACCACATAATGCATGTACATGATGATAAAGACAAACCAGATAGCATACTATCATTTTGAGTAAAACTGTTCTATCTGTATAGGTCCTCCCTCAATCATCACAATCGCGTGCCTGCAATTACAATAATTGACTTGAGAGCACTATATCCAACAAAAAGAAAGAGAAAGAGAAGACGAATGCGAAGGGTGAGAGATTCACCAGAAGAGTAGTTATTGTGTTTGTATGAAGAGACGAAAGCAATGGCGAAGGGTGAGGGATTCACCAGAAGAGTAGTCTTTATGTTTGTATGAAGAGACGAAGGCAAAGACAAAAGGTAGTCATCTATAGATGAAGATGGAAAGATTTACCAAGAGTTTTTTTTTTTTTTTTGTATGAGCGTTGAGATGTGAGCGAGATGAGAAAGAATATAAAATATACCAGTATTCTTGATCATTAATAAAGAGATTCTTATATTTGCCCCGTGGATATATGCCGTTGGTCGAACCATGTTAAATGTTGGTGTTGCGTGTTCTTATTTTTGCTCTTTTTCCTCCTATGCCTAGTGAAAACCCTAACAAACTGGTATCAGAGCTGGTGGTGGAGATTAAAAAATTGCATGGAAGAAGTTCGGGTCAAGATAGAGTTTTGTTGAAGAGAAGAGAAGAGATTGAGGATATTTTCTTGAATACAAACCAATGTGGAGATTTGTTAGAGTTGGTTTGTATTCAAGAGTCGATAATGAAAAGCGAAGCAGTTCGTTGCAGAGTTGATGGAGTCTGAGTCTTTTTAGGATTTTGGTTTTGGTGAAGATTCGTTCTGAAGATTGATTAGGAGAATCCGTTGGAGATTTATTTGAAGAGTTATTGGAAGATTTATAAGGGATCTTTCAGGAGCTTAATTAGGAAAGTTTGTTTGGAGAATTATTTGAAAATTTGTTCGAAATTATTTTGGAGATTTGATAAGATCCTAATTGGAGCAGGAGTTCTATTATTTTATGCTATAAATAGAGAAGGGTCTCATCAGAGAAAGGTGGTCAAACATGAGAAAGAGAGAGAAGACGAAGGCAAAGAATGGGGAATTCACCAGAAAAGTAGCTTTTGTGATTGTATGAAGAGACGGAAGCAAAAGCGAAGGGTGGGAGATTCACTTGAAGAGTAGTCTTTATGTTTGTATGAAGAGACGAAAGCAAAGGCGAAGGGTGCTCATCTATAGATAAAGGTGGTGAGATTTACCAAGAGTAGTTTTTTGTGTTTGTATAGGTGTTGAGATATGAGCGAGGTGAGAGAATATAAAATGTACTGGTATTCTTGATCATTAATAAATAGATTCTCATATTTACCACGTGGATGTATGCCGTTTGTCAAACCACGTTAAATATTGGTGTTGCGTGTTCCTATTTTTGCTTGTCTTTCTTCCATGCCTAGCGAAAATCCTAACAACACTCTTCTATTAACTTTCATCTTTGCCGGAATTACTCCTCTTGCTCTCTTCCTTACCATCCTCAGTGTTTTGACATGTATCATGCATGCGCATAAAGAAATCGAAAATTTAAATAACGTAGAATTCCTATTTGTTATTTTTTGGTAGAAATGAGTTATCCAACGGCCATATGTAATATGTAATACACGGACGTTTCAGATTAAAGGAAAAATTAAATAATCCTATTATTTCAAGGTTTAAACCTTTTTTCTTAAAATCTTAAGGCCCGTATATCAAATCATGGACGGCGCATAAACAATTTGTACTTAAAATATCAAATTGCAATTCAAAAGTAAGATCAAATTCCCAATTAAGAGTTTGTTCTTTAATAAGATTATCGTAAGCTCGAAAGTACTCATTTGAAATACGATAATTAAGTATAGAAAAATGCAGTTATATGATGATGGAGCTCCTTCTCGGGCCTCCATCAGATGTTGTCTTCCGCTGATCTCGAGGTGCACTTGACTGATTATCCTTCGTTGCGTGTGGGTTTCAATGAGTTTTGAGAGGAGAAGGTGGGGTGAGGAGGCTGTCGCCGAGTACCTGCAAAGAAGTCCCGGGGTGGTTTGGTACCACCGAGGACCCTCCGACGCTCAAGTTAATGATGAGATCCGAGCAGAGTAACGGCGTAAGTGTAAAGAATGGCTTACTTGACCCTTCTGTGATGGGGGTTTATATAGCGGTGGTGGCACGCAGCAGCAGGCGCGAGAATCTCGCCGGCAGTTACGCTCCCGACGTCACGCCCGCGCAGGGAGCGGATCGCCCATTAATGGGGATCGTGATGGCGTGGAACGTGGGACGTTGTTGGCGTAGAATCTGTGCATGGCGAGATTCGCGGAGCGGCGGTTACGCCTGTGAGTGGTGGAGTTGGTCGGAGGGCCGAGGAAGACGGCCTCGGCTGGGGGCTCGGGGACGAGCGAAGAGGCCGAGGAGTCTTGGTCCTGTGGCAGCTCGGGGCGAGCTGAAAGGCCGAGGAGGTTAATTTGCAGGGAGCCCCGAGGAGGGCCAGTTTGCGCTTGCAGGTCGGACACATGGTGGTCTGGTCGGCCCCTGTGGGCCCTTTCTTCTGAGTCTTGGGACACGTCATCTGCCACGTGTCCTGATCTTGGAGGTCGCCAATATCGAGTGTCATCACATGACATCCAAAAACATGATCGCAAATCGTTTTAATCCAGGTTGCCTTGGAAATATTGGAAATGCAGAGCCACAACTAAAAACATGACAGGACATTTGTATTAATTTGACGCAAATGGTTTCTTAAGACATGACGACCAAGCGACTTTGATGATTGGTACGGACCAACTGCGATAAAACATCGAAAGCGCCCTCCCGTCGTAACAGATAATGGAAACAAATACTAGCCAATGCCACCAAGCTAAAGAGAGCCGATGTCAGCTCTATTTTCTTAAGATGCTGCAATATAAATCTTTATCAAACCGTTCAATCAAATTTTGCTTACATATTAAATATACCTAATATCTGCCACAAGGCTCCCTAAGATTCTCTGGTAATTGTCTTTCCTTTTCTTTCAAACTTATTTATTTTTAAGTTCAGATGTATGCTAGCACTATCAATGACTCAGCGATTTGAATTCAAAGCTCTCTTCTTTCTTGACCTTTTATATGGACGACGAAGTTCATATCGTTGGATATTCCTAATTCTTATAGAATGGGTCAACTATTTAATCTATTAAGAATTCAGCATTGAATCCTTATGGCAATATCCCTTTATTATCTGGGCCTAATTTTGTAAATTTATTATTTTATTTTATTTTTCGAAAATAACAACTAAATGTGAGGATACCATAATAAAATGTTACTACAATAAAAAGAGTAGATTTATAATTCAATTTACATTTCTATTTTTTTATTACGATGGTTGTATATTCTTACTCATTCGTGAAGAACCACATTCTTATAGACTCTATCGAAATCGATTTGCGTTCACCGCTCTGTGCATACATGTAAACTATAATTTACAATTAACAACAAAGTATTTTACTATTGAGTTGATATAGTGAAAATTTTCTTTTATTCAATTTCGCTATAGAAATGGTATCGAACTATCTTACCATCTTTCCAAGTGACCAATTGGCCCTAGCTCAATTAGTATAATTTTCTTTTTAAAGTGAGAGATGGTAAGTTCGATTCTTGAAAGGCCACATAAAAAAAAACAATTTTCACGCTGCAATATGACAAAAAGAAATCGAATAAAAAAAGTTTGAAAGTGCAACGCAACATGTGTAAAGAGTAATACTTTTCCTATCGATGTGGTGAAATCCATATAGACCATACGCATTCCCATTAGATACAAGATGGGGTATAGGGTACAAATACCTAGGAAGTGGATACCATGGTCTATCTTGTATCCAATAAGATTCTGTATAGCCATGGATTCCACAATCTCGATAGAAAAAGTATCACTCATGTGTAAATAAGAATAAAATGGGGAGCTCCAAGCAATTATTCCGAATATTATATTCCTCCGCATCCCTCGCATTTCTTCAGATCTCGTCTCCTTCGACCCTTTTGGGTCCAAAAGTCCAAAAGCTCTCTCTCTTTACTCTCTCTAGAATCCACGTATCCAATGGGGTGGGAGCAACGGCGAACCCTAATCCTGGTGAACCTCGCCGGAATCATGGAGCGCGCCGACGAGGCGCTGCTGCCGGCGGTGTACAGCGAGGTCGGCGCCGCCCTGGGCGCCACCCCCACTGGCTTGGGCACGCTCACCCTCTTTCGATCCATGGTGCAGTCCGCTTGCTACCCCTTGGCTGCTTTCGTCGCCACCAGATACAACCGCTGCTATGTGATCGCCGTCGGCGCTTTCCTTTGGGCCGCCGCCACGTTCCTCGTTGCCATCTCCTCCTCTTTTCTACAGGTGATTCTGCAGTGAATTTTTTGTTCAAGTTGTTATTTTTGGAGTTGATTGCGGTAAATAGGTAATGGGTCTTTGATTTAGTGTCATGAGAAGTGAAATTCGAAATTAAAAGTTGTTAGCAATGGAGATGCTTGTTTGTGAATAGGTTCTTGGAGTTGGGCCTTGTTTTGTTGCAACCTTTACATTGCTTTTTGCAGTTTTTTCGGGCCAAAGGCGAGGGCATAATGCCCAAATTTTATAATAAGAAAGATGAATCTTATGGAAATATCATGGAATAAGGTTTGATCCTATTCATGGGGATTCCGTAAATATCCCATTCAAAAATAGAAAGTTCGAAACAATTGGGACTTTTTCGGAGATTGGATGCAGTTACTAATTCATGATCTGGCATGTACAGAATGAAAACTTCATTCTCGATTCTACGAGAATTTTTATGAAAGCGTTTCATTTGCTTCGTTTCCATGGAAGTTTCATTTTCCCAGAATGTATCCTAATTTAATAAGGGTAAATTGTTGAAAAGCTCCCGGCCCATGAAAAACCAGTGAAAAAGTCCCTGGCATTTTCTAAATAGGGAGAAAAGCCTACTGTTTAAAAACTTGGTTTAAACACCCTTGGCTCAAGCTCTGGGTATTATATTTTGGTGCAGGGACGAAAATAAACCCCATTCAAAATTTTCACTCTCTCTCTTACCGTCACTCAAACTTTCGTTGTTGCTTGAGCTCCTCAGAGAACCCACGTCTCTCTTCGTCGTCGCTGTCGTCTCCTTCGTCGCAACCTTGCCTCCCAAAGTCGACACCAAAACTCCCCGTCCCAAATCGTCTATCGTCGTCGAAAGAAGGGGCTTCTCGCCGAGAGCAGGCAGTGATGGGCCCCATGCCGCCGCCACTGACGGAAATGCGGACGTCGCTGAAGTGGTCGAGGCTCTGGGTTGAAGATGGAGGCGAGGTAGTCGAAAAGGTAGCGGAGGGTGTCGATGTCGGCGGGGGCGAGACGTCATGAGGGGAAAGGAGGCCGATGCCGCCGCCATTTGAGGTAATTATAGAGCTGTAGTTTGTTTTCATTGTTGGTTCATGGAATGGATTAAAGAGGAAAGATTGGATTTTTATTTTGTGAGTTTTTTTTCTTTTGGGAAGGGAGGAGGGAGCAGAAAGGGTAAGATACTTTTTGTAGAGCAATCATTTTGGAGTAAAAAACACAGTTTTGTGTTGTGGAGTTGTTGGATTGGTTGCTTTTTGTTTCTATCATCTTGATTTGAATATTTGTTTCTGTTGTAATGCACTCATTTTAGAAGGCACATGCAACCGCTTACAAGTTACATGCTACCGCTTAGAAGTTACATGCAACTGTTTAGAAGTTAGAGGCAAGTAGTTAGATATTACAGGCAAGTACTTACAAGTCGCAGGCAACTGTCCTTAGTTCAATGGACGATGTATTCATCTATTTGCAGTTGGCCAATGTTCGCCGATATTATTGCTTGATTTGAGTGATGATGACAAATTTCTTAGATGTTACTAGTTTGTCTACTGAATGTAAAAAAATATTGACGTATTTATTTTAATATCGTCGATATTGGCCGATATTGTGATACAAATGATATTTTTGTTGATATCATTTGTTTTATATAACCGATGTTGGCCGATACTGTGATATGAAAGATATTTTTGTTGATATTATCAGTTTTATATAACCGATGTTGGAGGTACGGGAGGCCTGGGTACCCGAGGAGTTGAGCTCTAAATTTTTTCTTAGAAATTACATGTAACTAATTAAAAGTTATAAGCAAGTGCATAGAAGCCATATGTAACTAATTAGAAGTTACAGACAACTGCTTATAAGTTACATGCAACTTTTCAGAAGTTACAGGTAAGTGCTTACAAGTTACATGCATGTGTATAGAAGTTATATGCAACTAATTAGAAGTTACATGCAACTTTTAATAAGTTCTATATAATACACAAAACATATGGATGCTAAAGATTTGTAATCATCCATTTGCTCAAACAGAGCCAAAGAACTCAGAAACTTGTAAGCACTTCTTCTTCTATATAACCCTTTATTTATTTGGAAGGTTATAAATATAATTTTTTGCCACTGTAATAAATCTCATCTTGGATTTACCTTCGCTACGATTTGTCATGAATGTTTTAATTTGAAGAGCATTGAGAATGATATCAGTGATGACCGGACGCTTGGGAATTTTTTGTGCGGTTTAGAAAAATGTTTAGGTAAAAAGAATAAGTGAAGAATGGAAGGTGCTTGTTTGATGTGCATTTTGCTATTGTTTTTATCTGTCTACTTCTCCCAATGAAAAAACAAGGGTAAATTGTTGAAAAAATCCCGCCCTAAGTAAAAATTGTCAGCTGCTTACAAGTTACCGGCAACTGGTTAGAAGGTAAAGACAACTGCTTACAAGTTACAAGTTGCCTTCGAGATGGTCAAGAACGAACCTTTCCTATTGGATCCACTCACAAAACGCAGTAATGTCAAGTTTGGGCCATCCTCAATGAGCAAGAGAGTAAACGAAGATTTAGTTTGTTGGGATAGTAAAATTTGGATTCATATTTAAGGATCAAGGTCAAGATTTTTTTTATTTTTATTTTTATGGAATGATGGGTGTAGACTTAAAAACACCATTTTGCCTGTCATCAATGATGAGTATTGAATTCATGAGCCTAGAGCTCTGAGTTGCAGGCATTGCTCTATGAACATTCTTGTATCCATTCACTTCCAAAGACTTGAGAAAATCCTCACATTTGAGACCAGATTCAGCTAGTTTTGAGGCCATCATTAGTATCCATTCCTCTAATGAAGCAAAATTCAGACTCCTCACGCTTATAACTATAAGACTTTATAACACAGTTTGAGTGGCTCGAAATTGGTTTAGTGTACATATTTGATGCAATTGAATTATCATCAATGTTACATATGAAACGAAGTCTCCTCCATTGGAAGTGAACATATCAAAAGTGGTAATTGCAGTTATCACCCTCCCCAAAGTCATCAGTGTCAACATTATTCACCATCAAGGTCAATATTGGCAGCTTGCAACCTCCTCAAAAACAAGTCCCTATTTCCTCTGCTCACATGTTTCTAATTTCAAGTCTCAATCTCTTTCGACTCCCAATTTCTTATGTTCACAGGCAACTGGTTAGAAGTTACTGACAACTGGTTAGAAGTTACATGCAACTGTTTACAAATTACATGCAACTGCTTACAAATTACATGCAACCATGTTGTCACCTCCGAGATGGATGTTCACGGCTAAAAACTTTAAGCTTTGCCTCTGGCGCTGGCACAAGAAGCGCCAGAACCCCTATTGGCGCTGCCCCACATGCAAAGCACACGGCGTCAATGCAACCCCGGGCGCACGAAGCGCCAATGATCGGTCTGGCGCTGCACTACGTGCACACGTGGCGCAAGCGCCAAACCTATGAATCACATGCTTCAGTATAAAAGTTTTATCTGGGAAAATATTTCCCCATCTTTCTTAAAGTAGAAAGATTTTTCTTGTTAACAAGAGATAATTTTAATATTTTTCTAAAACAAAAAAGATATTAACTCTGTTAACAGAAAGCCTTTGGATCAATGATCCAACGGTGCTTAAGCATCCGGGTTGATCTTAAGATCAATTAGAGAGATCTCAAAAGAGAGATCTTCTCTACTTGCCCATCAATTTCATCCCCTATATAAAGAACCCTTGAGATTAATCTCCAAATAGTGAATCCCCCATAAGGTGAAGATAATAGAAACTTAAGCATTTGCTAAGGTCTTCATCTTCCTAAAAAAATTCAAAGCTCAACTAAGATTTAAAACCCTAGGTAAATAAAGAAGAAGAAAAACCTCTCATTTGCCTATCTTCTAAAAAAAAAGAAGGTTAACTTTCATGAGAACTTAAGTTCTTCCTTCGAATCTTAAGATCCTTAAGTCAAATCTTTTCTTATAGAGCGATTTTCGATCTTAAGATTTAGGGTTTGGGGAAAAACTTAAAAAACCCTACACCAAAACCACGCAAATACATCCAAAGCCTAAAGATTAACATAAAAAAAAGTTGAAGTTTAAACTTCAGAGAACTCAAGTTCATATCTTGAACAAAAACGAGATTTAAGATCACAAAACTTTGTGATTTTGATGTTGTTAATGGCAAAGAGTCCATTAATAGAAGCTCAAGTTTCAGGAAACTTGAGTTCCTAAAAACATAGAGATTAATCTCTGCAAAACCCTAAGTGTTGCGCCTCACGTATCGTACGCGTGGCGCCAGCGCCAGAAAAAGGATGCGCAATGTGGGCATGCGCCACGTGACATCCACGTGACCATACGCTAAAATCATCCAGCTCTTACCCTTGGTGTCTCAACATTGAAAGAAAAAATTCAGAAGAATCCAGTTCTCGACATGCTGACAACCGCCACTGTAGGCCCTTCCGAGAAGCCTGCCAAGTATGAAGGTTTAGTCTTCAAGAGGCTGAACACAAACTCCGTGGGCCCGGCAAAGAAACCTATGGTCTTAAAAAAGCCGGTTTTCAAAAGGTTGACTTTCGCTGCTCTCAGCCGTCCCGGCTTCCCCAAAGAATTCAGTCACTAAGTAGCCGACACATGCTATTTCTGATACGTCAAAAGGTGCTTCACCTCCAAAGCCATCTGTCTTCCACAGACTGGCATCTCCTACTCTGCCGAAGCAGTCAGTCTTCAAGCAACTGGCGCCTGCCGAAGGTCAAGAGGAATGCAGGGGCAATTCCATGCAGCTCGCAAAACTTAAGAGGCTCCTGTCTCAAGAGGCGCTCGACGTGCTACTATTGTTGACTAAGACAAAGCCGAGGGGCAGCTCCCCATCTAGGCTGACTCCACCAGCTCCAATGCCGACTGTTCATGCTGCTGTTCCAACTGAGAACAACTTTGAGCCGTTAAAGAGCGTGAAGTATAACTCACCCACAACTATTCTGAAGAAGTCCCCACCGCTTGCAGAGATACCAAACGAGCCAAAGCTAGCACGCTCACCCAAGCGACTTTCCTCGACGATTCATAAAATCTGGAAGGAAGTTCAAGGTTCTGTCATCGATAACAGTTATCCTCACCAACCAAAGAAGACGAAGAGTCACCTGAGGGCGGACAATTCCTCTTCCAAATCTGAGATTGTTTCTCACAAAAGACAAAGGCCGGAAAAATTCAAGCGCCGAAGGAAAACCTCAAGCGGCGAAATTCCAAGCGGCTTAAGCACGGGAGCATGATAGTCCACATCATGTACATGATGAATTCTTCAGGCGAAAGCAATGCTCCCGTCAGTCATATGCCCCATACTCTGTCTCCGACGAAAGCGTAGCAGCAACAGGAAAAGCTGCAAGAAATGTTTGTTCAAGCAGCTGACCTTGCTAGTCCTCACTAAAAGCAAACCCGAAGAGAGAATCAGAAGAACCGACATGGCAAGAGTCTGATGTGGACTTTTTGAAGCGTGCCATCGGTAAGAAAGATGAAGAAGCGGCATAAATGGCCGCTAAAATGAGTAAGATGTCCCTCCTGATCCAAAACATGGTTGGGATGATGGTTCAATCTGAACTGCCAGCAGATGAACCACCGATAGTCCTTGATAACGATAAAAGAGATAATTCAAGCCCTCCACAAGCCCTTTCGGCGGCAAAAGAGATGATCTCAAAAGCAAAGCTGGATAAATCTATCACCCAGCAGATCAAAGCACATCAGGCCAGCGAAGCGGCAAATAAGCTGGTCAAGACTGGCCGTCCATATCCATCGTTGTACAACCAAATGCAGTACCTTTCGGGATATGTGATCTCGAAGTTCAACATCTACAAGGGAACTGGGAATCTCCATCAGCATGTCGCACAATTTAAAGCAATGTGCGGTAATACAGGAGGTGAAGACAAGTTGCTCCACCAATTTGTCAGCAGTCTGACCAACACCGCTTTTGAATGGTATTCGGAACTCCCAAATGACTCCGTTAAGACCTTCGCGGATATGAAATTGCTCTTCACGCAGAGATTCGCTAGTGCAAGCGAACGCACTACGATCGCTGCGTTAATAAATGAAAGGGTAAGATTGAGCGAGACGCTGGTGCAGTACGCCATCCGATGGAGGAATCTTTGGTCCAAGTGTGACCAACGCATCGCTGAAGCTCCGGCCATAGGGATGTTCATAGGTACTCTTGATACACAGTCAAAAGTGTACATATTCCTAGCTTTTCACAAGCCTACCATCTTTCAAGAGCTCATCAATAAGCTATCCCAACTGGAGCAGATTGGTCAAAACCCTTCTTCGGGCGGAGACTCATGAAACAACAATAGCAAAGGCAAGGCGGCGTTTGTCGCTAACGCTCAACAACAATCTAGCGGCCCTAAAGCAACCGATCGCCAAAATAATAACCGCACGGGTCCCATTCCAGAAGAAAGATTAGGACGCAAATACTCATTTCCGTATGGCAAGACGAAGAAATTGTTCGATCTTGCCATAAAGAACCGTATGCTGTCACTGCCTGAACTGCGGCGACCAGCACAAGCCAATGCGATCAACAATTCGAACTACCGTCCTTACCATTGGGTGATAAGCCACTTGATTGAAAATTGCTATGTATTCAAGAATTGGGTCGAAGATCAATACAGATAGGGCAAGTTCATGTTGTCAAATAGGTGGAAGGTGGATCCGCCGCAGAGACACGTTCCCAGGAAGGCAGATACGGCAAGGACATCTTGCTCGTTGGTAGCAGAAGCTTCATAGGAGATGACCTTTCATCAAAAACAAAGAGGATGCCGAAATACCTGTAAACGTATCCAGCAATCAGGTGGAAAAGCCCACTTGAATCCCAAATTATCGAAGGGATGTTAAAGTCATGTCCCGTGCCAAAGACTGATGATAAGGGAGAAAGCTCCCAAGTCAATCCGTCCAAGAAAAAAAGAAGATCAAGAAACCCATGCAGCCTGCCGAATATGTGGACAGCCGTACGGATTTGCAGAAGTACATCGATGTGCTGGAAGAGTATAACCAGAAGGCGCGAACGCCCATAACACTTGAAAAATTTCTCCAACATCTCTTTGAAAGTAGTGATATTGAAGAAGATCCAGTAGAAGAAATAGAAGAATGTGTGGAAAGTTGCCACATTGTCTCTTATTCCTTCGTCTATGATGAAGATGCTCTATCAGCGTCAGAAAGCGACAGTGATAAGCAGGGTGCAGAACCAGCACCAAATGTTCCAAATTTGCCACAAGAAAGACCTGATTGATAGGCTAATGAGAGAAGCCTTTCAAGCGAGCAAAGACAACCAAAGACGTGAAATGACCTTATATGAAAAGGCCAAGCAAAATGCGTGTAAGCTAACAGGCTGCAGAAGGGACGAGTTATTCTCCTCGACCGAAACAAGATCTACCTCCCAAGAAGAATAAGGTCACAACTGAGAAGCGATTTGCTAAGGCCCTGTATATGGGAATGAAGCTACCATCTCTCATGATATTCACTACAGGAGTGCCGTATTTCGACGGTGGAGAAACACTCGAGATACTGCCTATATCACCGGAGGATTTCTCATCCCATCGATGAGTGCCATGCATTTAATAAATGGTGGCGATGCTACGTTTCCTATCAAAGAAAATTGAAGAGAGAAACGAAAGGCTAAGGCTCGCCTGCTCAAGAATGATAACCTAGGAGCAAGCAACAAAACATGGTCAACAGTGGAAAGCTGTCACATAACCAACGGCCAGCCTTCAGAAGAAGGAAGCTCCAAAATTCCCATTTTCGGAAGTGATTCTGAAGATGAAATCCTCTTCAATCCTTTCTTCACAAATGCCGACTCAAGCGACGAAAACCTGTGATAATATCCAATTGCAAAAAAACATCCTGCCTGAGAAAATCCTCAGACCTACAAATAAAGTTTCGAAGAAACATGACGAAGGAAAAGAAAAAGTACTTGAAGAGATCGAGCGTGGTTAATGAAGAAGTGGCCAAAGATCTCACTGCCAAGGGCCTGTCTAAGAAAATTAAGGTGGATTATAATGTCCTCGCGCATCTGAAAAAGTTGCCTTCGCACTTGAGCAAATACGATGCTCTGCTCATGTCAAAGGAACTCCGGGAATCTCTCATCAAAGTTTTGAAAGAGCCTGACCAGTTCCAAGCGTTCTTCGCTGAAGAGAGAATGAAGTATGAGCTTGTCGAAGTCCATACCGCTGACATAACATATAGCAAAGATCTTCTCTTGGGGACGTGTGAGCATAACTGACCGCTTTACTTGACTGACTATTGCGAAGATAAAAGGATGAATAAGATTCTCATCGACAATGGATCTTCGGCCAACCTACTCAATGCGAGGGTACTGAAGGAACTGTGCATGGAAATTCAATACCTGGCTAGGGAGAAGATCAAAATCTCGGGATTCGACTCACAATCCTCTTGAACACTTGGTTCTGTGATATTGAAGCTTCGTTTCGGACAACTGGTTACGTACGTCAAGTTCCACGTGATCGATGCTAAGACGTGATAAAGTTTTGCTCGGTAGACTATGGTTGCACGAGTATAATATCATTTCTACACAACATCAGTGTATGAAGTATTTCAAGGATGGTAAAGAGCACGTCATCACAGGAGAGCTCAACCCCTTTTCGGTCAATGAAGTACGAAAATACAAAGTGCCACATGCTTCCTGCCAGATTTCAAGGATACCGAGAAGTGTGGCAAACCGAAAAGCATGCAAAAGCAGATGGCTACTATACCAATCTTTGGAAACGATACGGAAGAAGAGAATGAAATAGTATTCTCTGGCCAACCTAAGTCAAAGAATGATAAACAAAAATCGACACCAATTGTCCCTATCTTTGGGAGCGATTCAAAGAAGGAGGTTGAAGCGATATTCTCCACCCATCCTCTGGTGAAAACCCTTGATGAAGCTGATCGGACTTTGCATGTCACGATGGTTCCGTCTCGGCACTATAAAGAGCTCGATACCTTCAGCACCAACAATGTGGAGGGGAGTTGACGACCTTCTCTGTACCTCCCAAGTCTAGAGGCGAAAAAACAATTCTCTTCTATAAATCGGAAGAGACCAAAGTGGAAAAAGAAATCTGGCATGGACTCGACCTAAACCTCGTTTTGAAACCCTGCATGCAAATAACAATAAATCAACCAAAAGTAAGATATTTTTTTATTTTTGATTTGCGGCGCAAAGAATCCTGCATGCAGTTTATTGGAAAGAGGGGGTTAGAGAAGAAAGGAAACTTTCCTACAAATGGGGAGATGGAAACGCTGTGGATTAGCCTCGTTTCTGTTGCACTCCAGATACTTCATTGAAATTGGAACAAAGTTCTTGAATGTAGAAATAATCTGGAACAAACACGATTTTGAAACCCTTAAAAATTTCGGCTGAAATCGCTATATGGGAAATTTCGGTCAAAAGTTTTTTGAATTGGGTCTTGCTGAAAGTCGCTTCCTCCTCGGCACGATCCAACCTCTCTAGATGTTCGTCTCGTTTCCTGAAATAAAAAATAAAATCTGCAGAATCAAATCTAATAAAACTAAACTAAACTAAATTAACTTAAATTAAAACTAATTAAAATACTACGCCTTCCCGGCAACGGTGCCAAAAACTTATTCGTGATAAATTTTAATATCGCAAACGCACGGTTGTTATAATACGAGTTTACGGATCGATCCACAGAGATGTAAATTTTAATTAGTTTTAAAGACAAGGAAAACATTTGATTTTGAACTATAATTAAAAGCAAATAATTAAAAAGATGCAAGTAATTAAAAAGCAAAGAAAGATAAGTAGTTTGAATAATAAAAGCGAAATCCTAGGGTTTTGAATTGTTTAAACTACTATGATTGATTTTTTATGATTCTTCTTCTCATCTAGATCTATGTTTTAATTAATACCTATTAATTATATAAAAGTATAGATTAAATTAATTTAGCAATGAATTATGAAACAATTATGTAAAGATAAATCATACTATTAATCTATCAATCACATAAAAGCATTTAGATATTTAATTAAAACAATTAATTCTATTTAATTAATTGTATCTACGAAACAACCTTTTGATTAATATTTATAGGTGGCCGATCTACAACTATCATATTTTCGGCGTACTTAGATTACCCTAATTAAATAGATTGAATTCTCTTTTGATAAAAGATCTATCTTACCTTTTCTAATTAGATTTCTAGGTGTCAATCTTTCATTAACCTAACCAGTTTATTAGTGTTATCATTTTTGACTTAAACCTATTCAAGTTGTCAATTTTCATTATAGATCTAGTTTTTTAGATGAAAATCATAAAGACAAACTTAGATAAAAGAGAACTCATAATAAAATATGAGAAGAAGACAAATAATTTATCCAATCATAAAAGAAGACAATTCAAAACCCTAAGAAGGGAATTAGCTACTCATATTTAGAAAAGGCAAATTAGAATAAATAAATTTCATTAAATAAAATAGAAGTACTTATAATTGATTGTTCTATCAAAAGAAAACCTTAGGTTATTCGCCAAGAGAGAGAGATGAAACCCTAATGAATTATACTTTGTATTTATAGGATTTCTGGATAATTGGAACAAACTTCCTAAAATATACAGATAATCTCAAATTTCCATAAAAATATTGACTCCAGATCCTTCAAAATTTTGGTTGAATATTCTATTCTACCAATTTTGGTCGAAATTTTGTTGAGTTTGGGCCTTAAAATTTTGTGTGAAGATTTGTCTCGTCAAGATCTTTCCAACGGAATGTGCCAAATTGAAATCGGAGTTACGGTTTTCAAGATATGATCGTTTTAATTGCTCTGATATCGGGCCTTTATGATGAATTGGGCTTGAATCTTTTATGCTATTCTGAATCCATTTAAATATATTTTGTGTAATTTGATATCTTTTATGCTTCTGCTCCATATAGACTTGTTTTGCATGTAAAACACATGTATAAGTCACTTTTCTTCTCTTTTTGCACTTTAGTCCATGTCACATACAAATATAATAAAATACCCACGTGCAGTATTAAATGTGATATAATAAAGATAAATATGGTTACAAACCATGCATTAAAATACACCAATCAATAGGCATGGAGGAGGCGACATTATTTGAGGAGGATGCCCTTTACAACTAGAAGGCAGCGGCCATAGAGGCTACGGTGCGGGTGCAGGAGGCGTGGTGGTGACGCGGTTTGTGGTGCTGGTGCGTGGTGCCTGGTGCGGGTGCTGAGGTGTGGAGCGGGTGCGTGGTGGTGCATGGTGTTGGTGCAGAGGAAAGGGGAGAGACGAGGATGCTTTTAGGGCAGAGGAGGTGGCGCGGGTGCGGGGACGTGGTGTGGCTACATTGGAGGGTTAGGGGAGAGGGGAGGAGGCTAGGAGGCGGTTGGGACAGAGGCGGCAGCTAGGGCTAGGTCTAGAGGATTAGGGTTAGGATTTGGGAAAGAGAATTAGGATTAGGGTTTTGGGAAATTAGGGGTTTCTTTCAATCCTTTTAACGCACTGAAACCATGAAAAGAATCAAGAAAAAATATTTTATTGGCTTGATTAAACATGAGTTCATATATATATATATATATATATATATATATATATATATATATATAGGGTCATAAACCACCTCTCCTATTATAGCCGATGTGGGACTAAAGCTAATTACTAATTATATTCATAACACTAAGTATAATACACAATCTATTTTAGGCTTGGAACATCCGTATTTTGTAAGTATTGGGGTTTTCACAATTTTGAAAATACGTGGGTTTAAAAATAAGTTATCTTTCCAAAATGGGCATGAAATTTTTTCCCTAATAAAAAAGATACAAAATAAAAAAATAAAAATAAATGAATAAGATCAAGGCCATCATAAAATAATAGTTCAAGATCGAACTTTTAAGAAAGTAGGTAGTGCATTCCAATTGCAAGCAATTGATCCACCACCAAGATCCGTGACATAAAAAAACTTAGCTATTCTTATGAAAGTATTGGAAATAACCTCATGAAGAATAATCTCTTTAGTCCTGCAATGGGACCAAAAGATTCGGTTGTTTCGCTCTTTCCATATGTTCCAAACAACGTTCGCAAGCACCATACGTAGAATCGCTCCAAGCGGTGTTTTACTTAAGCTCTTAATTTGAATAATATCCATTAAGCCAAGAAGAGGTAGAATATGAAAATCCATAATGAGCTAGTGACACACGAATCACCCAATTAGAGAATTGACACTGAAAAAATAAATAGTTGTGGTTTTCAGGCTCAAGATTGTAAAAAATGCATTTCCATCACTGATGCCTCGCGCTTGAAGCAAATTAAGAGGTTTTAGTTTCCTAAAAGCGGCTTGCCATAGACAAAAAGAGTTTTTTGGGTTGGTTTTTGAAACCAAACAAATTTATTCTAAGGATAAACCAAAGAATAATAACGATGATTTCGCCGATTTTGTAGTAAAAATGCCCGAAGTAGAAGGTTTCCATATTAAGGTATCAACTATATATCTATCAATATTAACCGATCGAATCAAATTCCATGCCTTAAGTATATATGATGAAGTAAAATGAGGTAACGATCACTCACCATTCCGAATAAAAACCGAAACCTTGGCATTAAGCGGGATCCCAATATCATAAGCTAACTGCTTTGCAAAAACATCCAAAAGCAATTTTTGCTCGATCCAAGGGTCAAGAAAAGTCAAGTTGCCATTATGGATCCGATACTTGGCTTTTTCTTTAAACAAATCTCTTGTATGAAGAATACTTCTCATAATCGGAGAATTTCAAGATGACAAGGTCGTCCAAAAATTTCTAAATAAACTCCGTCTTGAATCTAGATAGTGCAATAAATACCGAATGAGTCCAAATAGTCTGAAGACCTTGTCTATGATAAAGTCTCCAACAAAGCTTAAGTCGAGATGTAATATTACAATTATGAGGATTAAAAATACCCAAACCACCTTCTTCTGGCCTGCAAATATCTCTCCACTTGATGGTAAAAAAGCTTCGAATTGCCTCAAAATATCTACGACAAATAGCTTCAACTTTCTTTAGAACTCTTTCTGAAAGATTGAAAGTTTGCGACTTAAAATTTGATAAGCAAGGAGAGTCGATCGAAGAAGCTCAAAATGGTCCGCAATATAAAGAATCTGAATTTCCATCCACTAAGTCTTGACATCAATTTATTAATTAAAGGTTGACACATTGTAGCATTTAGCTCTTGAACGAGAGCGGAAAACCAAGATAGTTAAAAGGAAGCCTCCTTTCTTCCATACGAAGAACATTGAGAATCAACAATTTGAAGTTCGTCTCAACAGTAGTTGAAAAGTAAATATGGCTTTTGTTCCTATTTGCTTGGAGATCGGAGATATTTTGAAATGTGTTGAGTATATCATTTAAAGCCATCGCCGATTCCGTATCATTTTTTCCAAAAGCAAGAATATCATCGACATAAAGAACATGAGAAATACTAAGAGAACTATCAATAATGCCCATTTTTTTTGGAATTCACATTTTCTTGCAAAAGTTGAGAAAACGAAACCATCACCAACATGAATAAATAAGGTGAAAGAGGATCCTTTTACCAGAGACCCGAAGTCGAACCAAAATAACCATGACGAGAGCCGCTCAAGTTAACCGAAAATATCTTATATATGTATGCGCGGATCCATTTGAGCCATATTGAAGTAAAGCCCTTTTGATCCATAATATGCGAAAGAAAATCTCTATTAACGGATTCAAATGCTTTGTGTAAATCAATTTTTACACAAAACCCTTTCTTGCATTCCATCGGTGAAAATTATGAATAAAAAATGAAGCAAGAACAATATTATCTTCAATACTTCGACCTTGGATGAAAGCACTTTAGGTGGTGGGAATGAGATGTGGCATAATAGACTTGAGTCTAGATGCAAGAATTTTAGCAATAAATCTATAAATGCAATTACAAAGTGAGATTGGCCCAAATTCGGAAAATGAAGTCGGGTTCTTTACTTTTGGAACAAGAGAAATCAATGTGAGTTAGCACATTTAGGTAGTTTGGAGGTATTAAAAAAGAAAAGAATAGCTTTAGTTACCAAATCTTCAACTATAGCCCATGCCTTTTGAAAGAAAACATTTTGAATCCATCAGAACCGGGGGTTTTCGTAGAATTGGCATTAAAAGTCACGACTTTTATCTCTTTCGGTGTAATAGGCTTGAAAATGTCACGAATTTGAGCTTATTCAAGTTTTGGCCTGTTATCAAGGAAAGAAAACAAGTATCGATGAGGTGAGTTAAGGAGGCCTTGATAGAAGCGCACCACTTCGGAAGCAAGGATAGTAGGATCGGAAGTGAATGAGCCATTGTCAAGTTGAATTAATTTAATATGATTGTTACACCGTCTTTTGTACATAGCTACATAGAAAAATTTATTGTTTCCATCATCAAATGAATCCAATTTACTCTAGATTTTTGTTTTAGAATAGACTTCGCAAGTTGAAAAAGATCATTAATCTTGGTTGACACTTCTTTTTCCATATAGCAAAGATTGACGTCGCTAGGATTGGAAGCAAGATTGGTTTGAATGTTGAATAAATTATCTCTTGCATTATCGATTTTCAAGCGAATATCTCCAATACATTGTTAGCTCCAACTTTTCAATGCAAATTTAACATCTTTGAGCTTTTTGTAAAGAATAGAAATCGGATCACCGGTGTAATAACCTTTCCACTTATTTCCAACAATATGGAAAAACTCGGGCTGATCGGCCCAAATGTTTAGGAATTTAAAAGATTTTGGTGTAGAAGGAACGAAGCCATTAGTGACATGAATTCTGAAATTCTCGATTCTGAGAAATCAGCAACGACATTCAAATAAGCTTCAATCCAAAATATTGAAAAGTGCACGATCAAGTTTTTTCATAATATGATTGACGGGATTGCGATTGTTCTAAGTCAAAGCGAAACCCATTGATGCCATGTCATCAACTTGACAAGAGAAGAGACAATTATTGAAGCTTTCCATATTGGAAGAGTTTGCTTGATTTCCGTCTATCTTTTCGTTAGCAATTCGAACAATATTGAAGTTTCCGATAAGTAGCCAAGTCTTGTCAATCGAAAGTGAAATAAGCACTAAATCATTCCATAATCGAGCTCGATCCAATCCCTCATTTTCTTTATAGATGATTGATAAAAAAATCATGAAAACCATCTCGAACATTAAGATGAAGAAGTTGATCCGTTGAAAAAAGAAGGTTAATAGAATACCTCTCTTTATCAAACTTAATCCAAATTCTTTCTTCACAAGTTCAAAATTATTAAAGGAACCTTCATTTTGAAGAAAAAGTATTTCGGTAGATTGACCGAAACTACTTGAACTTTAGTCTTAGCAAGGCATAGAATGCGGACAAAATTTTCTTGGACAATGCAACGACTTTCTTTTACCTTTTGGGTTATTCCAACACATCACACTTCATTCGATAACAAATTTTCATTTCTTGCATTGGCTTTTGCGATGTTATTTGCGATGATATCATTCTTTAAGTGTGGGGCATTTTCAACTTAATTTCATCACATTCAACATCGTTATACGGTTCTACAAGAGGTGTAAAACGGTTGGACAAACGCGGTCGACTTTACCTATGAATTCGTTCATTGGATTGCTTTCTATTCACAATCCTCCATGTCCCATCATGATGTAAGAGAAGAGGCGGTAGTGTTTGAGAAGAGGCGGCAGTGTTTGAAAAAGGCGGAATGATGTTTCCTGGGGTTTTGGAGTTGGTCGTGGTAGAAGCTTTTGTGTTTTTGATGGTTTGATGTTTGATGATGGGTTTTGAGCTGGAGGGATTGGTGGTAGAGATGGTGAATTTGGCATTGGAGGAAGGAATTGAATATGAGATGGTATGGTTTGGTGGAGAAGTAGAAAATGGGCATGTGGCTTCGGAGTTCGCGAAAGTCTTATAACTAAGACATTGAGGTGGTTTCCAATCATAGACAATAGATTGCATTGAATCACATCCTTTGCATCGGAGATAAATTTCTTTTGGTAAGGATTTATCCGGTTTGACTTCCACACAAAGACGAGCAAATTCCAACAATGTTCCGTTGGACGTTAATTCGTCCATAAAGAGTTGAGTTCCAATAAAACCACCAAGTTTAGCTAGATCACGTCAGTAAACCATTCCGGTGGAGGATTGGGTAATTTCTGGTAGTGAAATTTTCTTTGGAGATTTTCATTCTCGGGTCCCATACCTTAAGAATAAGTGGATGACCTTCTATGAACCAAGATGCCAAATCCCTAACGAGAATCATATCTTCTCGATTTGAAAACTTAAAGAAGAAAAAACCACCCTCCAATGCGAATACTTGTGTTGACACTTGTATCACATGATCCTCGGTTTTGATTATTTAGAACAAAACTTTATTTAAAGAATTTATATATTATTGATGATGTTTCAAAGTGTTTATTCTTGAGTATAGCAAGCATAATATATCAATCAAACAAGATTGCCTACAATACGATACGCACTCAAAATGGTGATATGACATGAAGATTTGAAGCAAGCAAGAACGCGATGCAAGCTTAGTCAAGATACAATGACGTCTCAAAGTAACATCTTGAGGAAATGAAGATCAAAGAAGAACCAAGATCAAGAAAGGAGATATAAGTGTTATACATATGTTTAGTGTTGAGCTTATAAGGTTAGAAACCACATTCCAACATATTTTCTATGCTCCAGACGTCGCCCCTCTTATTGAGAGACGTCTAACCTATCCGTTGGAATTCAAAACTGCCAAGGTTCAAAACAGATATTCACCATGTCAGAAAAGCAAATGTTTGTACCAGACGCCTGCATCACAATTTTTTCACAGATGTCTGGCACAGACGTCTATAGAACAAAGTTCCAAGATATCAAATACTGAAAATATTTCAGAGACGAGCCACCAGACGTCTGCCGAAACGTCTTTTACAGACGTCTGGGGAAGGAATTTTTCAGTCTACAGACATCTGTACGGGCAGTTTTTGGCAGTTATTTCTAATTTGAATTTTGAATCGAATGGATATTTACGCCGTTTTCGTTTCTAACCGTCTCCAATAGTCATAAACTGTTTTATGGCAGCTATTGGCAGTTAGAATAGCTTCTCATTCGATCCCTATATAAATTCATGAGATCATACACATTCTAATAGACATTCATTGCCAATATATTAAGAAATATTCTTGTTCTTCTCGTGTTTCACTTGCCTAAATTCTTTCCATTTCCTTCGGAGCCAAAACCTGATATAATCTCTCAAATCAATCCTTGTGCCACATTGTTCATAATTTATTGAGATCATAAGATTGAGAGTGAGTAATTTGTTGTTTATAAAACGATTGCCAATCCCTGAAGAAGGTTCAATATTCTTCAACCCAATAGAAAGAGTGTCTCTTAACCCACGAGAGGGGACGCCTTTCATTACTTGAATTGTGTGGATTCGGAGTGGAAAAAGAGATCTTTTTAGAGAATCGAGAAAAGTGCGGCTTTCTTAAAGAATCAAGGATTAGAGGGGAAGAAAACTTGTTTTCTAGAGAATCGCAAGTTCAATAGTTTGATCCTTGTGAAGAAGGATTTGTGTTCTTGACATCTCTGATGAAGAGAGATTTGTGTTCTTCATATCTATAGTGCAGAAATCCTGAGAAGTTGTCTCAAGTGGGGACTAGTCACCGAAGAGTGGTGAACACTAGTCAATAAATCTCTCGTGTTTGCATTGCTTTGACTCTATTTGCTTTTCTACGATTGTTTTGATTACCGCACTAAGTTTTATTATTTAAACTTGTTTAAATTATTTCCACAGAAACTTGATAATCAATTAAAATATAGTAATTAAGTTTTAAATTTGTCATACGACACATAGTTACCTTATTCACTCCCCTCTAAGATATTTTCAACTTGCACGCTACCACAACATCACCATTGTTTTTTAAGAGAATCAACAAGATGGAGGTAATAAGACATTTTTCCGAGACAATATCCAACAAGAGATGGACCCCATTTTTCTTTTGCTAATTTCCATACTCATCGGTGAGTTCAATGAGCCCATCTTCACTCGGTGGAATAAAGCTTAGAGATTGTTTTCCATTAACGCTAGAGGATGTCAATGCTTTCCAATTTTTTTGGAGAGGTGATGGTTGTGGAATTGATGGAACATATTGGCATGAATGGGAATTCGATGCAATATGTAAAGTCGAAAGTGGCATGCTACTAGAAGGTAACTTAACAATGGATGATGACATATCATTTGAAGGTAGAAAGGTTGACATAAAGTCGGTATCATGTTCCTTACAATTTTCATCGGAGATCATAATGGAGGTATTCACTATATTGCAAGTGGTTGAATCCTCACCGCATTCGGTGAAAGATTCGGAGGAAGTTGAGACAGATTTTGAAGTATAAGATGCATCATCAATTTTTAAAGCATTATCTTTCTTATCGGCCGTCGAGTTATCATTTTTTGGATGTTGGTTTTCAACATATTGGTTTTACATGTCGAGTTCAACAAGATTATAGAAGCCCCACAAGACATGGAATAGAGGGAATAAAGTAGACCAAGTGGTGAAGGGAAATGTAGAGAGTATATAAGAGAAAATTAAACCTTTATTACAATATTTTTATATTACAAGTGTTGGGGTCAAAAATTACATCCCAAGGTCACGGTCAATAAGTCAAAGTCAAGGCCCGAAAGATGGGCGTGGGCCAAAGCCCGAATCCAAGTCAAGTGGGCCCAAGCCCGAACCCAAGTCCGAGCAAGCGAGGCCCAAGCCTGGGTCAAGTGGGCCCATGCCCAGGTCGAGCCCGAACATGAAGAGGCTGGCCTCTCCTATGTCAAGAAGAAAATTATGTAATAAATAAATTTGATGTAATTTTCATGCATAAATATAAAATAAATGGGTAAAAAGCTAAATATTTGTAAAGCCCATGGCTCATGTGCAAAAACAAATAAGCACATGTGGCATGAAATGGGTAAAATGCCATTATGTAAGGCCCAAGAGGCTATGTGTAAACTTGTAAGCCTATATAAGGAAACATGATAATGAAATGAAAAATAATTTATTCTCTTCAAAAAATATTAGGGTTTTGTGCCTTCTCTTTCCTTAAGGTTTTAAGCCTTCTCTTTTTTGAATTAAATCAAGAGTTTTAACTCTTCCATTCTCAAAAAGAAATAGTTTTCACCATAAAATCCTCAAAGGGGAGCTTGGATCTCCTATCAAATCTTTAAAAGGGAGATTTTTAAACTCACCGTTCCTTTTCTCTAAGGTACAACAAAAAGAGAGGAGGAAGAAGAAACCCATCTCAAAAAAAATCCATTTTAGGGAAGTCTAAAGCTCGAAAAGGACGAAAAGAGACCTATTTTCACCATCCAAGATCTAAGTCCTTTAGGAGTTTAACTCCAAATCAATCTTTGAAGTTCAACTCCAAGATCTAAATTCTCAAAAGAGTTTAACTCCAAATCCAGACCTTTTGGGAGTTTAACTCCAAATCCAAGCCTTTTGGGAGTTAACTCCAAATCCACATCCAATTTATTCCCTAGGAGTTTAACTCCAAACCCTCTCGGGAGTTTAACTCCCAGCCTAGGGTTAAGCCCTTTCTTCCGCTGGTGTTTCCAGCGGCCACATGCCGCGCACATGACCCGCTGGTGCCCACACGCAGGACGTGTGACCCGCTAGAGCCCACGTGTCGGTCGCGTGACCCGCTGGAGCCCATGCGCCGTGCACGTGACCGACGGCGTCCAGTGTCCACGCGCCATCTCACGCGTCCTTAGGACGTTACTCACCTCTCTTTTTCCCACACGCTCCACACTCAAAATACATCTCCCGTTAGAAAAAATTTCTAACGGGACGCTGCCCCGCACCCCGCAAGAGACTGCTAATTCTTTTGACCCCCAACTCACTATCCGAGTAGCGGGACTCCGTAAACTCTGCGAGACCCCTGATACATCTACGACCCCTTCAAAACACAACACGTGCACTCTGCACATTGAGTTTGCATGATCAATTTTACTCGTCAACCGGAGGTTCCCTCGCAACAAAAGCGAGGGACGGTTAACGACAGCTTAGTCCGCGACTACTGGAGATTCGGATTCCCACAATCAATAAATCCCGGCTTACCCAAGGCACGATCCTGGCTCAGGATGAACGCTAGTGGCTGGGGAATCTGTAACGCGTCTGACAAGTGACGCGTATTCTTATCTCAATTGGATGACGAAAAACACTCTACAACAAGAACATTCTTATTTCTCTCAAACCTCACTTACTTTCCAACACTCACTACTGCTCACTACACACTCTTACTCTCTACTACTCACTATCACACTTCACTCTTTACAGTCACACAAGCTTATTTGCTTTGTGTTTTTGGATGATAAGAATGAGAATGGTTGACCCCTTTTTATAGACTTTCTAACTAGTTCACTTGGTGGGAACATTCTAGAGAAAGAATACTCTAGAAAAAGTAAAGACTAAAATAAAAATATCTAGATATTTTCCAAGGTGTTTTCTAGAGAAAGAAATCTCTAAAATACTTTATAAGAAAATATCCAGCCTCAAATAATTCTAGAAAAGTAGTTGACTTTTAATAAGTGGTTGAGGAATTTTGACAAACACCTAGCATGCATGGTAAAAGAAAGGGGAGAAAGGAAGAAAGAAGATAACACAAAATCAGAATGAGAGTAAGAAATGAGGCTGGATATGATGTCATGTGAGAATAGTTGAAGAAGAAAAGAGGAGAGAAACCGAGTTGAGGAGATGAAGTACGGGGAAGGAAGAAGGAAAGAAAGACATTGGAGAGAAATGAGAAATGTTAGTAAGAAAGAATGTTGATGATGATGATGGGCCACTCCATCTCTTACTCCATGATGATGATGAGATGTGAAAAGAAGAAAGAGATGGGAAGGGGGTGGAGGAGCTTGGGAGGGTGGGATGGGAGTTGAGCTTGGGTGGAGGAGAGCAGGTCTTCGAAATCTAAGAAGTGGGGACTTTTTGCAGTTAATTTGGTTGGATGGAGCTCCCTGGTGATGGGAGTAGACTAGGATGTCACTAGTTTAAGGGTATATTTCACTAAACTGCCCTGGATTTCAGTGTTATCTGGAAAACTGCCCTTAATTCGCTTTATTATTTGGAATTACCCTGAACTTAAGTCCTTAACGGTGTTAATTCCAATTGTAATTTATGGATTATACCCTTTCAAAGTAAAAATATAATAAAGACAACGAAACCTCTAGAAATTCAGGAAAAGACCTGTCAGATTATATGATTTGGATGAAATAAATGGAAAAATCCGTTTGAAATCGTGGAATAATTCAAGTTTTTAGGGGTATTTAAGTCAAAAAAAGGTGCATGTTTTCTACATAATTGTTTTTTTTAATGTAGAATTTACGGCCGAGTGTTTTCTGAAAGAAAATACTGAAAAGCAAGTTAAGGGTAGCTTTGTAAAAAAAAACACTAAAATTTCAGGGTAGTTTAGTGAAATTTACCTTGAGTTTAACAAACAATACTCGAGCATAGGAGACTCACATTTGAGTTTTGATAAAGTGAGATTTTAGCGTTAATGGATTCTAATTTTGCATTAGTTTATTTAGATGACTCTGAAAGTTGCAGCTTGGAAGACAAGACATTAGAGATTAATTAACTGAATTGTTGGAGTGATGTCCTTATTAATAGTAAATATTTGACTATGAAAGATGGCTCTCATCTAACAAGTCTCATGGTCTAGGATACACCTTCATTTTATGTCACACTTGCATTACAAAGGTTCAAGAAACTACCACCAAATGTACCAGTAAACCATAAAAATATATCACACACACACACACACACACACACACCAACAGAGAGAGAGAGAGAGATTCATTGATTAATACTGGTTAATATAATGGTCAGTGGTATTAAGAATATTAATTACCTTATAAAATCGTTTTATGGTCGCAAAACTCGATTACATCTGCATATATTTTGGTTCTGCAATACACTTAAAATCAGAGCACTATAAAGGGAAGCCTTTCTTGTTCCTAGATTCTAGTTTAGTTTTTGTGGCATTGTTTGAATGAATTTTCAACAACTAGAATATTAATTTCTTGATCAAAGACGCAAAACCATTGAGATATATTATCATAATCCCATTATGGGAAATTGGTGTTTAAATTAACTTCTATGTTCCTGAGTACTACTTGGCAAATTCAATACTCGTAGTAGTAATCAATGTTAGTTTGCTTTGCCTACCTGGCTTCGATATAGCATTGGGAAGGTCCTCCAATGCATATGTTGAGTATTTAACCAAATCAGAGGTCCCCATTAGGAGTCAAAGACCATGATATGTGTGTCAGATTTCATATGATGATTGGATGAACCTAATAGTGTACAAAATTTCACCAAATTACTTCTTGGTTAACTTAATTCAATCTGTTTTGATACATATGATATGAATCTTTCTAATAGTAGACATTTAGTATTCATAATATGTTTCCTTCTCTAGCTAGTTCTTTGAACTGCTAGTGTTTCTCTCTACGATACCGTCATTCTAACTATAAACATTTGATCCGTTATCATTTCAAAATAATCCAGAAGTTTGCTTCACTAATCATGTAATATTATTTGATAATTCTGGGATTGTCTTCCTATTGTGGTTTAGCCATCAACATAAAATTTGCCATGTTATGTTGATTTCATTTAAAATTTAGGCGTCTATTCTTCTCGTTGAAAAGCTTTTGTTATTGCTAGAATTATACAAATGCATGGAAGATTCATATAATTAGAACCTATGCTATATTGCTATTCTGGTTTATAAAGCAAATTAATGTAAACACAACTCAAACAGAAAAAGAAAATGACAATGGCAATGGCTTTCACGTAACTTCTGAAGTAGTATAACAATGAGGCAAACTTGCATTTTCTTTGAAGGGCCTTGAATGTCAGATTGTTAATTATTTATCTTTTTGCAGGTAGCAATTTCGAGAGCGTTTAATGGGGTCGGGTTAGCCCTTGTAACCCCAGCCATCCAATCCCTTGTTGCCGACTCCACCGATGACTACAATCGAGGCACCGCATTTGGGTGGCTCCAACTAACCTCCAACTTCGGAGCCCTCATTGGTGGCTTCTTCGCTCTTCTACTAGCCTCAACCTCATTCATGGGGATCGATGGTTGGAGAGTCGCTTTCCATTTAGTTGGCATAATAAGTGTACTTGTGGGAATTTTGGTTTTCTACTTTGCGGTTGATCCTCATTTTTCCAAAAATTCATGCACAAGCAATATTGACATGTCACCAAAATCTTTCGCCACCCAAGCAAGAGAGTTGGTCAAGGAAGCCAAGTTCGTGATCAAAATCCCATCTTTTCAAATTATCGTGGCTCAGGGTGTGAGTGGTTCTTTTCCATGGTCGGCATTATCTTTTGCTCCAATGTGGCTTGAGCTTATTGGGTTTTCACATAAAGGGACAGGATATCTTATGGGCATGTTTGTAGTTGCAAATTCACTTGGAGCGCTATTTGGAGGGAAAATGGGGGATCATTTATCAAAGCGGTTTCCAAATTCAGGAAGGATTGTTTTGTCGCAGATCAGCTCTGGTGCAGCTATTCCTCTTGGGGCTGTGTTGTTATTGGGGTTACCGGATGATCCTTCTACAGGTGTTGCCCATGGTTTGGCCTTGTTTATTATTGGATTGATCATTTCCTGGAATGGTCCAGCCACAAACAAGTATGTCTCTTTGTCTTCTAATTATCTAATATATATTTGAGCATTTTTTTTTTGCAACTTGATTATAGTTCATAAGAAATAGCATATAAGACATACGATCATGTTAAAGAAGTAAAAAACTTTATATCGCTATGAGCAAGCATGCGTTTTTTCTAATATATTGAAGTAATTTTTGCAGCTTTTTAATAGAAATAAGTAGATAGCATATAATCCACAGCTTTTGCTTTTTGCAGATGAAAAAATCAAATCGATATCGACAATTTTCTTTAGCTTCTTTTGAACATTATTTACTAAATTGAAACCATGAGCGTGGGTGGGATTTTTTTACTATTATGATGAAAATATAAACCATGCTTCATTGACCAGAGCAACACATTATTATGGAATACCTAGCAACATATATAATGTTTGTGAAAAGAAAATTGTAAAATGAGCTTCTAGCTTCGCTTAGAAAAAGTAAAAATAAAAACTGGAGTTCTTGTATGGTCTGAACTTGAGTCAAGTTTGACAAAGCATTGCAATCGTTCATCATAAAAATTAGGGCCATTCTCACCAAGGTTTTAAGAGATTAGTACTTAACTATTATTAACATATTAAGTTCAACTGAAGTTTTATACTTATAATGTGTACATTTTTTTGTGCCAATATCAATGCCATTCATGCAGCTACTCGTCCCTAAAGCCTAGAATCAGTAGTGAAAATAAAGTAACATCAAATCTCACATCGATTGTTAAATTTTCACCGAATTAAGATTCTCAGAGACAAGATTAGGTATCGAGTCTGTTGTTTCCATTATAGATAACAGCCCGAAAAACTACTTGCACATTTTTTAAATTTGTGTGTTTCCCTTATTGCGGATTAATGGATCAATGAAATTCTCAACCACTGGCCATTTTCAAGCATGCACATTGATGATAATAAATAAGACTCCTGCAAGTTGAAATTGCAACTTTATGTTTTTATGATTTTTTGATTTCTCTTTTGTATTTTTGGCTACTGTATACTGGTTTTTCGAACACACTTTGCTCATTATAGCACTTAAAGTCCTATATTTGCAGAAATAGTCCCTGAGAGATCAAGAACAAGCATCTATGCCCTCGATAGATCATTCGAATCAATCCTATCATCATTTGCGCCACCAGTCGTCGGAATTTTATCCGAGCACGTGTACGGCTACAAACCCGTGTCTTCTGGCTCGAGCGAGGGCGCTCGAATCGAGACAGACCGAGAAAATGCTGCTTCTCTTTCCAAAGCTCTGTACACTGCAATAGCGATTCCAATGGCACTATGTTGCTTTATTTATTCGTTCCTTTATTGCACATACCCTCGAGACAGAGATAGAGTGAGAATGGAGTCGTTAATCGAATCCGAAATGATGAACATAGATTCAGAAAGTCCTCAAGATTTTGAGATCGAGGACGAAGATGAGAAGGTGTTGCTTTCTCATCAAGTGGCTGATTCAGATGAGAGAGGTGACACCGTTTAATTAAGGAAACTGTGAAGAAAAACTGAGCAGGAAAGTTTTTTTTTTTGCCCTTTTCCTCAATGATTGTATACTTGTTTCATGTTTACCAAAAAGGTTCTTCTTAAAGATGTGTTATCTTCACAGACAATATACATGTACTTATTCTTAAACCATTTTGTGGGTTATTTACTTGTGCAAACTATTACGTGAATTATGAGAGATACTCAAGCCTCTTCATTAAATCACTTCATATTCGACCACGAGCATAGGTAGAGGAGTGTGCAGGGATTGATTCCCATGCATGAGGGGAAGCGCTCACAATTTAACGCATTTGGCGCAAATCCGTGAGACCTTTGGGTGCGTGTGTGATGTGTATGGGGTAGGCTTACGGGCAAGTTCCAAAAAAATGTAAAAATAAAATATCACTTCATATTTTGTCTCTTTGCAGCTTTGTGGATAAATTTGAGTACTTTTACCCTTTTACCTACATAGCTCTATTGTAGCAACAACCATGATGATTATAAGTGAATTCTTATGCTATTATCGCTTAAACAAATCCAATTTGGATTAGGTTTCATGAAGCACATAACTCTCAATTGTTGACCATCCTCTTATAAAAGTTCCCTCACAAAAATCTTCTACTTTTCTCTTTGGCCTATGTTTGGTTTGAAATAGAAAAGAAAAGGAAATAATCAACTTGAACTAATGAGTGAATCTCTGGTATCTTCTCAAATTTAACAGAACATATATATTCCTGTCATAGTTCCAAAACAAAAGGTATTTTTCTGCCATTCAGTTTTCTGTAGCAGGTTTTTGCTAAGGGAGCATGGTGGAGGCCCCAAGACACCACACATGCTCTCATCAAATTTTCCATGTGTGCGGAGGTCCATATGCTTTCCATTTTTCCATTACCTCTCCTCTTGCTTTTAAAGCTTTGTCTATTCTGCTTCTCTGGACTACTTTGACAGCACAAATGCTCATATATCTATTTAGTTAATTTGATTTTTTTCTTCCAATTTTTTTTTTTAAACTATTTTTTTTTCATGATCGGTCTTGCCACCGATGCTTCATTTAGTCCTATAGGCACAGAACCGTAATGCCCGATACAGTGGAGAAACGACCATACTTAAGCTGTACAACACAAAACACAAAAGTTCAACGGAGACTAGCATACAAATTCTAGGTTTGAATTTGGATTTTAACTTGCTTTAAAATCTGCGATGCCCAAAAAGGAAAAAGGAAAAGGAAAAAGGGGGATTTTTGAAAAATAATATAAGCACGAAAGTTATGGTTCTATTAGCTCAATAATTAAGGGTAAATTTTGTAAAGCACCCTCCAACTATTAAGGTTTTTAAGATAGAATCATTGAACTTTAAAAATTCCATAAACCCCCACTTGAAGTGTATTTTTGAAAAAATATTTCCCCCTTAATTGTCATATTCAGTTCATCTCGGGCTGTTCAATCCATGTGCAAGGTTATTTTGGGGTTATTTAATCCACTCATGCCTTAAATGAATTTTAAAAATTAACATTTTCACATAATATTGCTAGTTCAAAAAGTGTTTATGGCATTTTTAAAGCCCAATGGTTTTATTTAAAACATCTTAAAAGTTGGACGTTGCTTTATAAAATTACCTTATAATATTAATAAGTCCAAGGCATGGAAGGATGTTTAGATTGCTTTTTGGGATTATAAAGTTGCAGCTCATCTAACATCAGATTACAGAGTTTTGGATTGTGAATCACAAATAGGTACAAGCATCTAATCCGACATGAAATTGACACAACATGTCTGATTCGATAAAATACAGGGTAAATTGTCACAAAGCCCCGGGTCAATTTCCCTGCTGTAAAAAAAAACCTGTGTGTTTTGCTCTTGTTAAAAAATCCCAAGGCCCAATTAACAACACACACACACCCCTCCCAAATGCTTTTGACAACTTATAATTTCATATATCCCAATAATGCCCATGTCAATGTGCTTTGACAGCCTATACATGACAGTCACCGTACAAACGACTTGCTTGTAATATCTAAATACTTCCATGTAATATCAGAGGCTTGCTTGTAATATGAGAGACTTGCATGTAATATCTAAATACTTCCTTGTAATATCAGAGACTTACCTGTAATATCATAGACTTGCATGTAATATCAAGAGAATTGCCTGTAATACCTATTCTGTTTCATTTTTCCCTCCAAGTATGTTTTTTCCCCATCAAATATTCTTCTTTCCCATCAAAAGCCTATTGAATATCTTTTTTACTTTCATGTAACATCTAAGCCGTTGCATGTAATATTTAAGCATCCGCATGTAATATCTAAGTATTGCATGCAATATCTAAAAAGTTGTATGAATCTAAACAGTTGCATGCAATATTTACGTCTTCTCCTCCGAAACCATCTTAGAGCGGCGGAGGAAGAGAAGGAAGGAGGAAGAGAGAAACGATCGAGGAGCTTAGGAAGGAAAGGATGAACGTCGAAGTAATGATGAAGGAGGAAAGAAGGAGGATGAGCGGAGGGAAGAGGAGCGGTGGAGCAATGGGCGATGAATGGAGGAGGGAGGGTGATCGGCGGAGCAACGATTGATGGGCGAAGAGAAAAGGTGTGGCGGATGAAGAAGAAGAAGAATGAGAGATTTGGAGGGAGATCAATAGTGGGAGCGAAGGGTATTCTTGGAAGTGCATTTAAAAGATAATACATGACCTAAATGATATACAGCCCAGGGGTTTTTTCACGAAGATTTTGAAGGGTAGACCATTCCCAACCATTTTGAAAATTCAAGGAGTTTTTAGACAACTTCTGAATGGACCAGGGACTTTTTGACAATTTGCCCTTAAAAATTTGGTTTATATACGAGCGCATATCATGCTTAGGCTAATACTATTTTTATGAAATATTTGATTTCAATCTCCACAAATGCAATGCCCCTGAGGGATTCGGAGAATCTTTATGAAACTACCCATTAAAACTGCAAAATGTTGTAGTGGAATCATCTAAACTCTAAAATAAATGTTTTTCCCTCGTTTTTTTGAAGTTAGAAAAACTTTGGTTGGATTAGAATTTACAAACTCTGGTCATACCAATTTTGGAATTTAAGCGAACATAGTTCTTTGAACTTCATAACAAAAACCAAATATGACCAAGGATTTTGGGGTTAACTTTATCAATTCTAGTCATCTAAATTTAATCCATTCGCAAACATGCCCTTAAACTTCAAAGAGGAGGCAACACCTTTGCAAAATAGATTTCTATTTTAAAAAAGGGGTCTAGGTCCCTGGTCGGCTGGCCCAAAAAAATAGAACTTGGGATAAGTGTTTTTATTTTTCAATATTTCTATACCATCTATGTAACCTTTGGCAGATAACTACTATATTTATATGATATTTACTACGTCTTACAATTCAACCACTACACTTGATAGCTGACTACCATATTTACTAATTAAACACAATATTTATCAGATAACTACCGCGATCGCTATATAACTACTACATATAAATAGCGGCAGTTTAAAAAGACGCAGGGCATTACTTATCAGGTAAATACAGTAGTTATCATGTAACGTAATAGTTATCTGACAAACACAACAGTTATCCGCCAAAAAGTTACAAGACGGTATTAACATATTGAAAAAAACAAAACAGTACTTAAAAACACCATTTTTGTGGCCACGGGGGTTTTCCTGAGTTTTTTTTGGTCAAGGACCCAGATCTAATTTTCCCTAAAAACAAACACTGGTTTCCCGAGAACTCCATACCCAAACTGACAGCACCTCGAGCTGCTAACCCGTTTGCTTACATTTTTGTTTCGGATCTTAAACCCGCTAACCCAACAACAAAAACCCTTCGCTGATTCTCTTTCCCGACCTATTCGTTTCTACCTCCTCACTCTCCGCCGACGAGGCTCCGAAGATACTCCAACACTGTAAATTTCTTTTTCACTCATTTATTATTTTCAAAATTTGTCCTTCATTTTCTTGATTTATTTCATTCTGTTCACGCTTCCTTCATCCTCTGACGATTGCGACAATAGCTTTCTTCAAAAATTTGTTATTTTTTGTTTGGGTTTTTTCTTTTTGGATTTCACAGTTTAAATAAAACTTACTGTGGGTTAAAAAAGAACAAGAATGAGGCCGATAAAGTGAATGATAGAATCTCCTCGCTTTTATATTGCTCCCCTTTTTTGCGCTAGATCTGGAAAGATATTAAGCTAAATTTATTGCATTTGTAGCCCTAGGCACTAGACTTGGGGTTCAATCTATCAAAAATACCCATTTTCTCAATTAATTTCAACAAGCGGCGACAGCTTCGGTTTCCCCTGGGTCTCTCACTAGCTCTACTCTTCTCATTTTCTCATACTTTTATTCATTTTCCATTCTTCCATCATAAAGTTTATTTTCTATTTTTGGGTTAAAGGCTTGATGTTGTGGTTATGGGTTCATTTTCCATTGTGAAGTCTTTTCTTTTTGAAGAAAAATTGAAACTTTGTGATGGGTTTTGCTTTTTTGAAGTTAATTGGACTAAATTGGGTTCTTCTTTAATTTCCGATTTTATATTTGGATTTGGGAATGGATTAATGGATCTTGTGACTTTTTTAATTTGTATCGGTCATGCTTAGGGCTTAAAGTTGAGAGAGTTTTGAAAATTTGTGTCACATAAATCTTGTAAGACTACATAGTGTGGATTATGTTTTAATTTCTTGATTCATTAGATTTCCGTTGGTTTTATAGCATTTAGAAGATTGGCATTATCTTGTTTATTAAAATTTGTTTTGTGCTAGCATTTATTCTCTTACTTTACAGTGCAGCGTGCGTATAGATCCATAGCCAAGCGCAGTTGGGAGGAGATATAGTTTTCAGTAAATTTCCCCACAGTTGGCATTTACTAGACACTAGTTTTATTTGTGTTAACAGAATAAGTTACCTAGGAGCTTGAATGGTTTTTGTTGGAGTTTTCCTCCATTGATGTTACAAGGTTGGCTTTGATTCTTGTCAGTTACCGAGGGTTGAGCACATCAAATATCAAGTTGCTAAATTAAAGATTTCCCTGTGATTACTAAAATCACTTTGAAGTTCTAATATGACATTTGTATCATCTTCAAGAGTGTTACAACTGTCATCTAGTGTGATCATCGGTTTATCATAGTTGTTGAATGACTAACAGTTAAAAAGGATGGAGTTTCTGTTTGAAAAAGGGAAAAGGGTCTTTTGTGGGTGGGTGGGTGGGGTGTTCACCAGGGTGAGTTAATTCTGAAGATAGGCTTGGTTTGACTATATGAAATATTAAGATACAGTCCTAACATGTCTTTCTCTGATTAGGTTATCTCTATATAGTTGAATAAGGTGTGTGAGACTATCATCAAATGCTGCGTTTTAGACCTGGATCACCTCACTTGGTAAAGAGTGCCTGTGATATTCGGTTTTGTTGAATTAAATTACAAGAGACGGTTTATATTTTTTGTGCTCATATTAGGAAATCCATATATTGATATCTTTCGCATATTTCTACATCTAAAATACGCGCGCTAAAACTTTCATGGAATGAATGTCAAGGTTCCTTCAGTCGCATGAAGCTTTAGGTGTTCAATGTAAATTACTCGATGTTAGTTAAGGGCAACAAACAGAAAATGTGCTGATAGCTTGGGCCTGATTCTTTATAATCACAAGGAATTGCTGCCTCAATGTAGTAGGCTAGCAATAGGTTCAGTATGGATTACGCAAGTGCTATTTGATATACACTATAATGCAGGGTAGGGCTTTGCTTCATGAATTGCTTGTTATGTGCACAATGCTCTTTACTTTCAAATGTAACCACATTCGCCAATTGAAAGGTAGGATTTAGGCTTTAATTTGCATTTGACAATGTTTTAAAGCTAAATGGTAGGGTCCATGAAGAGCTTAGTTTGTGGCCCTAGATGCAGTCTAGTTACCACTAATCAACACCATCAGTACAAGCTGTAGCTTTCTTAGATGGTTATCACCACCAAGGTTCGAGAACTCGGTTTCGGTCTCTCATAATTTTATTAGTTTCGCTGGGTTTCGGCTAGTTTCGCTAATCTCGGTTTGGGTTTCGGTTTCGACGTTAATACAATATACATAAGTGTAGATATATTAAAAACTTAATTTTATGCTTCTATATTACAAGACAGATCATAGTATTTAATCCATGCAAAATGTATTGAAAGGTGAACTTAGAAAAGTTTTAATATAGGGTTTGGGTTCACTTTTTTGCGGTTTTCTAACAACCAAGGCCTACAATGATCACAATGACAGTAAAAATGGTATAAAAAAATAAGTTTTTAAAGGTTTTGGCCGAAACGATATTGTATTGTTGGTTTCGTATCGGTCTCCACCGAAACCGATACGAAACTACCACATATCGGAGGTTTCGGCCGAAACCTCGAACCTTGATCAGCACTACTTGTCGAGATACCTATGTTATCCATTGTTGTTGAGAAACACCTTAATAAAAACACCGGCATTTAAATCAAATGACTATATTATCATCATCTAAGCCTCTATAAAATGGGCCGGCAATCAAGCATAACTTAATATTGAAACAGATCCATTGAAGTTTATCCTTTTTATCGTTGTTCGCATATTCTTATTTACTTATGTAACCGCAGAAAACTGATGTTCTTCAAATTTGCAGAACTCAAGTACCCGATAATACAGTTCTTGTCTCTTGAGCAACCAAACTAATGAACTGAGACAAGTACTCATCATTTTGACTAATGGATAAAACCCAACCAGATTGCCCTTACCCAGGATGTTTCTTTTGTGTAATGAAGGAGGGGAATCCAACTAAACGAAGGGCAAGCATATTCAAGTTCTTTAGAGAGCTTCCTTCTCAAGATGATGATGGTCAAGTTCTCCCTATCAGTGGCCTCTGGAACACTGCCATGGCACACCCAAATGATCCAGAATTCATCAAATTAGGAATTTTCGAGTGCATGTCTTCTTTAATATGGAAAGGCTTAAAGAACAGGCGCTGGCTTTCAAATGATCAGAACATATACATCCCTTATTATGCTGCTCATATAATTGGGTCTTACACCATGAATTTGGAGGAGTTTGCTGAAAGTGCTGTGCATGCTGGAGTAGTTCCTCCCTTGGTTGAACTCCTAAGAGGTAGGCTCACTTGGGTAGAGCAAAGAGTAGCTGTAAGGGCTTTAGGACATTTGGCGACATATCCAAGCACGTTCACTGCAGTGGCAAGTCATGGGGAAGTACTTGAGCTTTCGATTCAGTTGGCTTTAAGTTCGTTAGAGATTGTTTATTCTCATTTCTACCAGTTCGTGGATAGGAGACTTAGCTATCACTGTGATCTTCTTACTCGAGGCATGGGCGGTGTTGAGATGGAGTCTAGGAAAGCAGAAGAGTGGGCCAGTCAATTACAATGCTGGTCGCTTCAGCTAATTAATTGCTTTGCTTTTAAGCCTGAGTTTCTCCCGGATATTTGCAAGCCGGAGTTTTTAGTAAAATTACCAGGCATGTGGGGTGGGCTTGTGAATGAAAATTCACCTGCAGGTATTGGCTTACTTCGAACAATATGCCAACATAAGCTTGGTAGGGGACCTGTTTCTAGCTTCCCTGGTGTTATTGAAGCTTTGTGTAATATTGCAAGATCTTCGGATGACTGGCAGTGTATGGCTATTGACTGTCTTCTTTGGTTACTCCAGGATCAGAGTACCTGCCATAAGGTAATTCTTTTAACGAACGTATTTTTGTTTTTCACAATAAAGTATCACAATAGCATATAGGCCATTCAAGCATCATTTTAACTTGCTGTTCTTCAAAATAGCAATGATATCAGAAGTTGCAGTTAATTGGAACTAGAAATATTCATGTCATTGGTATATATCTGACATGGTTGCAGCATTTTTCCAGTGCATCCATGCTTCACATGTACAAAATTCTTCGTTTGGACTTGAGGTGCTTATTAAAATCTTTTCATAAAAACTTTGGTACTTGTTAGAGCTCTTTTTGATCTTTTCCTATCACTAAAATGCTGGCACAAGCTTCAAGTTCATAAAATTTCTATCTTTCATAGCATCGTCTTAATATGTTGAACAACTCAGTTATTTTATTTTTTAAAAATTTTCTTTTGGGGAAGTTACTAGTATTACTAGCAAATTAGTCATAGGGGACACCAAGAATACTTTTCACTTCACTTGAAATGAATTTGGTGGATTTAGATGCTTAAGCACTGAACTAATCTGTTACAATATCCACCATATTCATCTTTCTTGCATTGGATGAGTGGGAACCTCTAAAGGGTTTGATATGATGTTTCTACGTTGTTTCTATGTTCATCAGATTGCGGTGTTTTCCAACTTAGTTGATCCCACATAAATATATAGAGAATTTGGCGACGGATCCTCCCAATTGTAATCAAGAGCTGTATGTGTATGCATTCACATAAGTGTTTATTTTGTTGCTTTGCCATCCATTAGCTGTCAAAAACATTTTTTTATTGTGTTCATCAGTTTTATACACAGCATTTATCAATAAAATGGAATTTTAGATTTCCTGGTCCATAAACACAAACCCGTCCTTACATTTTATGTATAAAGTATAAACGTATGTCACATACATTTGTGTATGTTTGTTATACAATTACTTGTATACATGTGGGTGAAGACAGCAGCATCAACAAGAACAGAGCCTTTTCTCTGTTGGCCATTCCATCAATTGATATTTTTCATATTTTTACTTCCCGCCTCAGTTGAGGTTCCTTTTATCAAACCTTTATTAATATCAAAATACAATCCTGTTCCTCCTGGCCATCACATCCATATCTACATTCCACTTGCACAGACCAGCGGAAACAGTTACGCCCTAGGTAGCACGGACCCGGATACGATATGTGTCGGCTTCGCGTATTCGCAATTTTCCAAAAATCAAGGAAATGATTACATTAAGTTTTTGTAGCTAAAATTTATTTACATAATAAAATTATCATCATGCTAAGTCTAAATTAAGAATACAAATAATTTGATAGAGTTGACACATACAGTTTTCGTGTCTTAGCCATTAATGCATATTTGTTACATCTAGAGTACAATATAAATTTTTAGGATGTCTAAAAGATAGTTCCACAAGTATACGCAGTGAATCCTGATAGAGTCTGATATGTATACGTCTCCTCAATGACGAATCCGTGCTACATAGATTACGCCTTATCTTATTATTAGCAATAGCCTGAATTAGCTATGGATAAACCTGCGTATTCCCCCCTTGAATTCCATTTATCTAGATCAACTCACTTGTTACACACACATTATCAATTCAATCTAATATTGCCAATATTGCCTAAATAATTATTTTACCTCAAGCTATTTTCACATTGTGATTTGTTTATCGCTGAACGCACACACAAATGCTTGTCCTTGTGTTTATATAAACATATTATAGTATCACCAGGGACTACTAGTAAATCCCGGTATGCTCTTTGAGGCATTCAGTAGCTATTTACATCTTTGCCTCTCTCTGCAGATACCTGAACTTTGTATGATACTGCAATTTCTTTCAGTTCTGCTTAAGATAGTAAACAAAGTCTGGGTATTAGCTTTCTGATATATGTTTCATTTATAAATTGTATAATGGTGGTTTTTTTTGGCACTCCTTTATGGAAAAAAAAATCCACTTTCCTACAAGGGCGTCTGACTTGTTGCTTTCTAGGTGGCAGATAAAGCAGTGCCAGCTCTCATAGACTTGGCCGAAATATCAGCTCTTGGTGATCATAAAAGGCTGGGGGACACAATTGCTAGCGTCCTTCAAGAATGTGTCCAATCACAAGAAATCAAACACAACTCTATTAGTAGCCAAACAAAGGAACAAATTGTGGAACTTTTAAGTTCAAAACAAAGATTCAAATGGGAAAAGAACATGCCAAAGGAGGATCTCCATATAAAACAGGCAGCTGCTCTGGTAGTCAAGCTTGAAGGCAATTCTTTATTCTCATCTGGAAATATAGCAGGCGCCGCTTCAAAATACTCCGAAGCATTAGCTTTGTGTCCAATGAGATCCAAAAAGGAGAGAGTAGTTTTATACAGCAATCGAGCTCAGTGTCATCTTTTGCTCCAGCAGCCATTGGCTGCCATTAGCGATGCTACACGAGCTTTATCTCTTCATAACCCTCCTAATTGCCATGCCAAAAGCCTGTGGAGAAGAGCACAAGCATACGATATGCTTGGTTTAGCAAAAGAGAGTTTGTTAGATGCCATTCTATTTATAAATGAATGTTCACAGTCAAATGATCCGGACCTTACGATGAAGCAAAACAAAGTTCCCGATTATGCTGAAAAGTTAGTGAAGAAACAGATGCGAGCTGCTTGGCTATTTAGAGAAGCGGCTGTGAAACATGGTGGTGTTCGATGTGAGGGTGATATTGGTAATGGCCAAGACGGTGATGACTCTGAGTGGGAAACAGCTAGTGAGAGTGATATTGGAAATGATGGAAGAGGAGCTGATGACAATGACGACGATGATGAGGATGACGAGGACGATGATGACCATGAATGGAAAAATGACAGTGGCCACAAAGAGAAGTATAACAAGGCTTCAACTAAAGGTAACTGGGAGTTAATATTTTTTTAACATATATTTATAAGTTTTCTATGGTAAAAAATATCCATGCAAGTACATCAAATCCCGAATGAGTAACATTTTATTTGTTATTCATATGTGTTTCCTATATTGTAGAAGTACTTTCTTGCTTTGTTTATTTATTACCAATTTTCATTGAACGTTTCTACTATCCTTTTGGTGACCTTGATGTTGAAAGGATTTAATATTAACTTTGTTCAAGAGGTTTCTTTTCTTCTCGATTGAGAAAGCTAATATCTGAACACTTCAATATGTGTGCTTGATCTAGGGAATAGGGTTCCTCTTGAAGACATTCAATCAATGAATATAAGGTTCTTCCTTTTACTCTTTTGCTCCTCAAACATCATCTCTCTACAGGATTTCAAAATCTTCATAAATCTTTTCCTAAATTTTGGCTGCCTAGTGAAATAAAAAACCCAGTAGTTGTCTCCATATAATTTACAAATATCTTTTTGTCGACCCTTGCACTAACAGGATAATGCTTCATGTCGAAAGAAGACATGGAGTTGCAACCTATACTCCCCCTATATTCCCCATCAAACAATGTCAAATTCCTCTCTCTCTCTCTCTCTCACGCACGCACGCTATTTATTTGGATTTCTTGTGTTATATGCTTTTTCCAGAAAGGAGATGTCAGTAACTTTTAACTCCAATTTATTGTTCTGACAACCGAACAGAGTGTGCATGTACTGTTCTTCTCCCTGGTTGCAGTAATTAGAATTCCACCCTTTTGATTCTTCAAGGGTGATGTGCCGACTTTTTAGTGCAACCCCTCTTGATGTCGACTTTGAACCCCTAACCAATTTTGCTGTCACTTTAAGGTGTTTTGTAGTCCCTATCATTTGGGTGGGGGGGGGGGGAAGGGAAGAAAAAGAAGACCAGTTTCAAATATGACTGACTAAACCATTCAGCCAATAATATCTACTTGAATTAGCACCTCTGCCTGACGAAGCCAAAAAAAATTAGCACCTCTGCCTCTATCACGGTTTCAATCCGAAACGGCCGATACAACCGAAACGGCTGATTCTGATCCCAAAAGTGACGCTTGATACCGATACCGAGATTTTAAGCCTTGATTTGAACTTGAGATGAATATGGCTTCTATATTAAATTTTGCTTTCTTCCATTCATCTTTGACCTTTTGCTTTGGCATTGTAAATTTTTAAGTTTCTTCTACTGCATAAATCATCTTGGAGACTTGTTGGATGACTCTGATTGCATGAGAATGTTTCTATGACATTGATTTGGCAGTTCCTACAATGTTTTGTCGATTGAGGCTACAAGTATTGGTTAACAAAGTTTTCAAGCATGGGTGTCATGATTTTATGAATGAAACCTTCATATGTGTAGGAGATATTGTTGCTCTATGAATCTTACATATTAAGCTGTAACTTCATTGAAGTTACGACTGAATGTTGCTCTTGGTTTCATGAACATCAGCAATATTCATATGATGCCCATGTGTCACAAACTCACAATGCATAATAGCTAGAGCTAATTGTTGAAAAAAGTATACATTGGTTATATTTTGCTTCCCTCTTGTTTACTTGTTTCTCTCTACAATTGTGTTTTGAATTTTGAAGCAGATAAGAACTATATATACAACGTGATGCATGCAGAGGATGGTGCATGATTTGTTGGCGGAGTTGCAGCAATGAGGTCGCAGTTACTTTGCATCCATTCTCTGCAAGGTATTAATTAGATTTTTAGTCTAAATGTGTTGCTTGTTTAATGTTTCTTTAAGCCAATGCTCTGTGAATAAATTTTGCTGCATCCATTCATACTAGAATCAAATTTAAATCTTTTGCTGTGTATCAACGCGATTAGTTCTAAGTTAGAAATTTAATCATGAAAAGAGCAAAGGGGGTTGATTCTCATGAATAGTTCATACATGATTCATATGGATTATAAGAATGCAATTACACTTTTGAATAACTGCTCAGTGAATGCCAATGTCCTGGAAACTTTCTTTTCTGAGTCTTAGCTTTTCAATTAACTTACAATTCTAATGTTTATGGCTGTGTTATATTTTTAAGCTTGATCGTTTTATAGTGCATATATGTGAAGCAGGGATTCTTGAAATCCCCTCATGTATCGTTTTGGATTCGCGAATCGGAGCGGGTTCTCTCCGATTTGTCACATTTGTGTATTGGAGTCATGAAGTCCAATTTTTCGTAAATAAATAAATAAATAAATAAGCCGGATACTTCATGATTTAACCCTATTCGGATATCAGGTTTGATCATTTAAATTGGGTTTTAGATATGGTTTAGATTGATGATTTTAATTAAACCTCACTCGAAAAATTTAGGGGTTCTCTTTCCACAAAAATTAAGGTCTTCCTTGAGGTATTGAGGTACTATGGCTGACCACAGATCCATTTACACACGCATGTGTGTGTGTGTGTGTGTGTGTGTGTAGGGGAAGCCCAATTTTCGTAATTAAATAAATAAAAAAATAACCTGGGTACTTCATGATTTTACCCTATTCGGATATTATGTTTGATCATTTAAATTGGGTTTTAGGTATGGTATAGATTGATGATTTTAATTAAATCTCACTCGAAAAATTTAGGGTTCTCTTTCCACAAAAATTAAGGTTTTCCTTGAGGTATCGAGGTACTATGGATGACCATAGATCCATTTACACACACGCTCGCGCGTGTTGTATACCTATGTATGCATATATATAGGGGAATGCTCCATTGCAAACCGGTCCGCAAAATTAAAAAACAGGAACTTTTGATCCACAACTTAGCACCGTTCAAGTTGGCCTTCATACCTCCAATGCTATGTGTATGAAAAATCAAAAGATTTGAAGACTTCTTACCCATGCATCTGATGAGTACAAAAATGTTCGCAGATATGACTTGCTAAATTTGTGATTGTGCTGTAGATTTCTATAGACTTAAGGTAAACTTTTGATTAGCTATCTGTTGATAAGTTGGTGTTCCTCTGCTCGTGATTTGAAATATTCTTAAACCAAAATTTTCAATCGAATTAATTGGTGAAAATGGGAGCAAATATAAGCTAATGGAAGAAGGGAGCAGATAAGAGGCATATGAACTCATACTGAAGTTAGGGAAACCCTAGACCTAAATTTTACATGTCTTCTCTTCTCCCAAGATGATAGCAGCACACCCTTCCTCAAATGTGATCCTCCTCCTCGACAATGGTCATCCGCCTTAATTGCTGGCTATTGATAATCCTCTTCCTCTCATCTCAAATCTACAATTACCACCTTGGATTTCTTGCACTTGTTTATGTTCATTGTATTACTGCTTTTTTTAATTAACTTTGAATGAGTCCAAGTGTCCTCTGTTGAATCATATATATATATTTTAGATCGATGCTCTAGACCTGTGGTGGTATTAATTTGTGTGTTGTTTAGTTTAGTTTAGGTTTTTTTAAATTGTTGTGAAATTCATGGTTTTTCCCTTGATTATTTATACTCTAACCACAGTAAAGCTGTGAAGCGAAAAATGAAGTGAACCAAGCCTGTTAAATACAGTTAGCTTGAAGGTCGGTTTTGTATTCATTTTGGGGTGTTTTTGGCTCCAGCCATTTTGGCAATCCCACCACTTATTTGCTTAAACTTGCTTTTGTATGGCGAGTAGCAGTGTAATATTATTGTTGGTTCACCAGTCATCAGTAAGCTTCTTTAGGTAAAGTGATTTAACACTAAAATATAATTGTCAGGCCAACCCTAATGACCTTAACCTTTTTGGGCTCAATTGGCACCGTAACTAGCAATAGAGATCAGGTGTTGAGATTCCGAGTTCAATTCATGCTATATAAATTTTTTCTTCGGTTGTCTTCCTTGTGAGTTCTTTTCCAGTGTGAGCGGCTGTTGCTTTCGTTTTAATAATTCAATTGTTGGTCCATTTCTCATCAACTCAGGCTTTTTGGATAAAGTGATTGTCAACCCGATTTCATTTTTTCTTAGTATGATCTCTAACCATTTACCCAAATCCAAGGATCTTCAATCATCAACTCTTTTTATCATCCTATGTGAGCAATTTTTCTTAGGTCTGATCTCTAACCATTTACCCAAATCCAAGGATCTTCACTCATCAACCTTGAAATTCTATGTTCAACTCTATTTACCGTAAATCTAATGCGAGCAAGGTTCAAAAAATAATAAATTACCAGCTTAATATGTAAAATGTCCATTCCGATGCACCAAAACTCCGAAGTTATGATGAGGGTCCCGGGAATATATTTTATATCCTAATAGCCTCCCTAGGTCGAAGGCCCTTTGGGCCGAAACCTGGGCTTTTGCGTAGCAGTATTTTTGATTTAAATAAAACTGCATTTATTACGCACACGATGTGAATTGAATCTGGGTTGCTCTGATACCATATAAAATGTCTCTACCACTGCATCAAAACTCCGAAGTTATAATAAGTGAATATATTTTATATTCTAACATAATAAATATCAATTATTGTGTTGCAATGCGTTATGTAAAAGTAAGACTGGGAATAACTTGACAGTAAGTCTGGAGAAAAAAGGATTGCTTGTTATTAGCATTTGCTCTCAAATGAAATGGGATATATAGAACGATACAGGCATACAACCATCGTATGTGCTTTTAAATTTTCTTCCTTTTTTTTTCCCCTTTTCCTTTTCCTATTTTCTTCCTTTCCCTTTTCCTTTTGTTCATTGCAGCAGAATTTCTCATATGCTGCCACAGTAATGAATATTTACCTTAAAGTATATATATCTTTTCTTTGAAGTATCAAGTACTTGTATTTTGGGGGCAATGATCATTATACAGAAACATATTACATATATAATTGACCCATTTCATTTAGCTTTTAAAATTGTTGATTCACTTTTACCTTTTTCTATTCTTTGTTTGAAATTTGGTACAGGTGAATTGTAAGTGAGGCATATTGAAGATCGGTAGGTTCTTGTTGTGTAATTAATTAAATCGACTTGAGGTATGGTATTTTCCTCAATTTGGGTCTTACCCAGTTCCAAGGCTAAGCTCGGCCGATGAATCCAATTAACTCTGCTTGAAACATGCTTTTATTTAGCTGTGTTTTCTCATTTGGCAACTCAATTGTTTGTTGCTAGAAAAGCGAGTTTTAAAAAGAACAGAATACATTGGCGTGCATATGAGTTCGCTAAACATTGTAATCTCTCGTTCATATTACTTCTGGGCTACTTTGTATTGAATGCCTTTCAAGTTTTTTTTTTTGGTTCTTGAGAGTTGTATTCTTCAGCCTTTGGTGCTTTTGGTGAAATCAAACCATAATTTGATTCAGTTTTTTTTTTTATATAATTTTTTTTTGAATCCATAAATCTAACTGCGCTTTGTTTGCTCCATGGTAATTTAAGTTGAAACCCAGGGTTCACGACAGGTATTTTCAAGCTGTTATGTACTCTGGTTCATGCTACCTCTGGTCTTCTTCGCTGCTAAGTTTGTAATCATATGCCTGCTTTTATATATTTTTTACATGTATATTTCTTGGCATCTTATATCTGAAACTGCTGCCCAAATCTAAAATTAGCACATTCCGATTTTATCTTTTCTGATTTTTCATGTCTTGAATGATTAGTGGCCATTTTTACTCTGCGGGTGCTTTGTTGTGGGAAAATAAATATTTCCTACTGTTTAGCAAGCTACCTCTGAGTAGAAATTGTAGGAAGTGAACTGCAACCTTTTTAAAACAAGCATCAATAACTATTCATCTGTAGAACAAAAGTGAAAATTCTATATGAAAGTTGGAAAGATTCAAAAATCAACTTGGAGCTGTATTTTTGCATTAAATATGCAGGTCATAATTGTAGCACTTTTCTTCGCAGAACACAAAACACCCATCTTTACTATTATATAGCTGGAAGTCTTTAGATGACGTGGTTAATCAACAAAATAGAAAAAATTGATAAAATTTCAATAGCCGAGAATTGAAGAGGTCCATCTTATCCATCACAATAGACAAAAGTAAGAAAATGAAAAGTCATCATCAACTTTCTCTGTCTCTTATTCATTACATATTTTCTCATTCTCCAAAGCCTAAAACTACATGTCTTATAAATTTATATATAAACTCTTGTATCTTTGTTATTTTGTATTTAACTCAAAAGTTTCTCAATTCTAATATTATCAGTAATAGCACTCAATTTAAATTTAGAAAAACCATAAACCTTTGAAATTTTCATGTAAGGTACAAAATAAATTTCGAGTCTAACAAGAACACTACACCTCTATGGTCTCACCTATGGTCTCAGTGATTATTAGTACATAAATTGAATGGGCTTCTTGTTGACTTGGGCCTAAACCAAGCAATTCAAGCACCATTTCAAAACTTAATTGGGATTGGTTTCCTCCATCTTGACCTATATGCTCTAGTAATACTTAGGGGACAGAAATTTATGAGATTCAGAAAATCTCATTCTAGAATTATCTCAAGTTTTTATTAATAAAAGTAAACCGATTACGACGCTTTGCTCGTACAACTCGCTTCACTCCTTTATCGTTCACTTCGTTCACTTGCCTTCATTAATCGGTAGTTGGAATTCCCGTTATGGGAATTCTATCGTTCCACTCGGGTGCCTCGTTTAGTCAAAAGGCCCGTTGGGTTTGCAACCTTCAGATATATGAGTAAACATTTCGGTAATCTCACAAATTTCGGCTTTCCAATAGATAAAACTAAATAGATCTAGACGGTCTTTTGGATTTCCAAAACATACCATATTTTTTACTTATTGACGGGTGCATGAATTGCTTAGTTTAAGCTCGGATTTATAGGATACTCAAACCATAGCAGTCTTATCTTATTATACTAGTAGAATACAAATTGCATATTGCATCCATATGAAGTTTATCCTTACATGCATGTCGATAATTATCCAAGGTATGGCTTGTACATAGTTTATTAGCCTCAATTACGTGTGTGGGACTAGCATCCCAACATGGGCCAATGGTTCAGAGTTGCTTGTTCCAAAACTTTATATCAAGTATAAAGGGTAAATTGTCAAAAATCGCCTGGCCGCTCGGTAGTTGTCTAAAAACGCCTGGTATTTTCAAATTGTTGGGAATGACCTACCTTTCAAAATCTTTGTGATCCCTTGGGCAGTTTCTGTTCCCTCCAACTACTTAGATACTACAAGCATCGACTTAAATATTACAGTCAACCTTTCGAATATTACATGCAGGGTTTTAATTAGGCCCAGGTTTTTTTTTTAACAAGAGCAAAAGCCCTAGGGGTGTTTGCACAAATTTGAAGCATGCCGAGGGCTTTTTGACAATTTACCCAAGTATAAATAAGTGTGTGTTTTGCTACAGAGAAGTGTTGTAAAAAAAATCTCTGCTTATCTGCTAATTAATTCAGCAGCCCATGTTGAAGTGGGAAAAATTAGCCATCCCCCACCCACTCACAAATGGAAGAACCCAGACTAGATCCTAATCACCCCTTAGGCTATTTCAAAACCCCGCCAATGGGCTACCCAATGTCATTACCTTAATATGAAAGAGATTGAATATTTGCAATTGCAGCCAAGATCAAAACAAGATTTGAAGAGAACTTGTCGGCCGGGTATTAGACAAGGTGATACCATACTACGAGGATAAATGTTAAAATCTATGCATCCATAAAATTAAAAATAGCATTCACAGTATGGTCAAAGAATAAAAAAAAATAAAATATACCGTGTTTGTTCTTATTGGAAGTTAGACTCATTTCTCAAAAAAGAGGATGCGGAATATACAGCGGGACATACTTGTTCTATAAACATTAATTAATTACATTATAATGAAAAGAGGTAAAGAGGCATGTATCAATGAACCTTGTGTCGTCATGTTGTCTGTCCATATCGGAAATTTCTACTCTGCTAGTGTATACTTAGTTTACTTTTTGTTTTATATATATATATATATATATATATATATATATATATATATATTTAAAGTACATTCTTCCACTTGAAGCTCATGACCATATCATCATATTTGGATGGTACCAAAGACTTAAACTCAATAAGTTAGTTAAATTTAGAATTTGACTCTTCAACCTCTCAGCGGATCTCGTTTCATGGGATCTTGCAATAATCTTCAAGGATTATATCCTCACATCCATTGCCATTTTGCCACATCTACCAACCATGAGGCCCATGACTAGATTTTGCATGAAAGTTGCCCAAAATAACAAAATAAGTAAATCCACTTCCGCTCAATTTGCTTATTGTGGGTCAAATGCTTTTGGCCACTAAAGAACTTTTCCAAGTTTTTCACCTTCACCGCCTTGGTCCAATTAAACTTGAATACGAAACCTTTTTAGAAAAGAAAATAAACCCGTAATTTTTGTTACTTTAGACTGTTAGAATGCTAAAAACAAGACGATCTCAGCTCATGTATGGTGTTATGGATTTGTATTTATATATCTATTCAGCGTCGGTCTTACAAGTGAGATGGTGGGTGTTTCTTTCAACACGTTCAAATGAAATTGAATTGCTAAATTTAAACTAGTTAATACCCCAATAAGATCATTTGGAGAAGAGAATTTAAATTCAAACAATTAATCAAGAGCTGTAGCCTCCATAAAGGAAACCCCCCTATAAAGTATAGTGATGGCTCCTATATATGACCAAAACTTCGAGTGTATGTGGCCTTTGGAGATTGCTAGGGGCTCATTTAGTTGGTTATATGTCAACTCTAAAAGACCCACTAAAACACAATTCCCTCAAAAAAGTATATCATATCTTAATTCATTTGAGTGCACATTCTTTCCATTTGGCTCTATCCCTGCAATGACCAACACATTCCAAGTCCTATATATAGCTCTCTTCAACAAACCCCAATTCAAGTACTAATCTCAAATTAACAATTCTCTTAAGCTTCTTAATTAAATTTATCCTAATGGCTCAACTTCAATTTGAGCTAACCATCATTAAGCTAACCAACCTTCAGCTTGACCATCTCCCCCTTGGCAACATGTTCATAAGATACTGTGTCTATGCCGGAAGTGGAAGAAAGATTGGGATCGATACTCGTGAAATTCTGTGCACAAACAATCCACATTTTGATGAGACATCAACTTTGGAGTGTGAGACAACAAAGTTTGGCTCTGATACCATGATGACAACTATATGTTCACGTAACGTGGTGTTTGAGCTAAGATGGAGAAGTGCCTGTAAATCCGTATTTGGAAGGAAAGCTACGTCAAAGCTCTTGGGGAGAGCTGAGGTTGCATGGACCGACACAGTGGAGAAACAGATCGTGTTCGTTATGAACAAGCCAGTATTCGAAGGCGAAAAGAAGCCAACACTTTTTGTGAGGATGAGGGTTAGGGTTTTGCAAGCGAAAGAGAAGAGAGGAGAGTGTGATTGTGAAAGTTGTGGGTGGGTTGGAAGTGAGGAGGATATGTTTGTAGCCTAAAATGCAGCTGCAATATATGCTTGAGAGAGAGATGGCGTCGAAAAAGTACCCCTTTCTCATTTTTTCCGACGATCGGCACACATCATCTTCATCGTTATCATCTAAGATGTGGGCACACCAAATTTCATGCGATTCTACAATCTTTTCACCGTTGATTTAGTGGGTTCAAAATTAACGGTTTACCGACAACAGAACTTTTTACATTGCTAAATCAACGGTGAAAAGGTTGTAGAATCGCATGAAATTTGGTGTACGGACATCTTAGATGATAACGATGAAGATGGTGGGTGCCGATCGCCGGAAAAAATAAAATAGGACGTACATTTTCGACGCCATATATATATATATATATGGAGAGGAGAGGCCATAGGAGGGAATTTCATCCTATGGCGTCGAAAAAACACCTTCTCCCTCATTTTTTTCGACGATTGGCACCCACCATCTTCATCGTTATTATCTATGATGTGGGTACACCAAATTTCATGTGATTGTACAACTTTTTCACCGTTGATTTAGTGGGTTCAAAATTAACGGTTTACTGACAATAGAACTTTTTACATTGCTAAATCAACGGTGAAAAAGTTATAGAATCGCATGATATTTGGTGTACCCACATCTTAGATGATAACAATGAAGATGGTGGGTACCGATCGTCGAGAAAAGTGAGAGAGGGGATATTTTTTCGACGCTATAGGAGGAAAATCCCTCCTATAGCATCTTTCCTCCATTATTCTCTCTCTATATATACTCTCTCTCTATATATATATATACTGAGAGAGACCAAAAGTGAAAAGAAAAGATGAATTCTCTCTCCTTATGAGTAATTTTATTTTTTTTCACTCATGAGTTTCTCCTCATGTCTTTTGTCTTCTTTTCTCAATAAAAATTCCAGAAATAAGAAAGAATACCCGGTGGCAAATGGGCCGGGCAGCCCGTGGGCCGGGCTGGCCGGGCTCAGCTAGGACAGTCCGGCCATAAGCCCAGGCCCGGGCCGATCAACATAATTCAAAAAAAATTTTAAACTTTGGATTGGGAAGGAGGAAGGAGGGGATTTTGAATTGGGGTGGAGGGAGGGGGGGGCGGGGGTGTTTGGGTTCCCCAATATAAGGAGTTTATGGTGTGGGAATTTTTTGGGTGGGGTGTTTTTTCAAAAAAATTTAGGAGGGTTGGTTTATCAAGATGCTTTTTTTTATATTGATGGGCGGAATCATTTGGTGTGAGGGAAATTTTTAAATTTTTAACTGTGGGAAGAAGGATAACTAGGGTAAGGGGTTTTGATTTTGTTAGAGTTAAGTGGATTTTAATTTATACCATTCGCATAAATATAGATTAACATATAGGAAATAACTTAATATTCATAGTACAAATATAACATGATACCGATACAAACATAGAAATACAAACATAATATAACAACAAACAAATAAAGAACATACAAACATAAAATACTAAAGATACCCTACGACAAACTGATAGAAAGAACGGATTTCTAGAGATTTGGAAGATACTTCCAGTGTTCCGTTGTCTTCGTTTCCCGTTCCTTGACGAAAATCCCCTTGGCCCGGTCGAATAACTGGGTATGAACGCCGTTTAGCGATAAATATAGAACGTTAATTAGGAGGAGGATGAACATAGAAGGATCATCCACGTTGGTTCCATGTCCGATGGGGTCAAAATGATACCGAGTGTCATCATTTCCGTTTGGTGGTGGTCCTTGATCGAGGGGATCGGTAGAAGCGGGATTTTCTTCAGGGATTTCTTCTGCCGGAAGTGCATGAAAGGTATACTACTCAAAAGGTTCTTCCGACAGACTCGAAGGAGAATGAAGCAGAGTGAACGGCAGAATCCGTGATGAATTCGGTGTTAGTTGTACATGAAAAATGAGCTCTTTCTTGACATCAAGTTTTTGTTATGAAGGTGACCCTTTCTAGACAATTGGGGTGCTCTTTATTGACATGGTTCTTTTTGACATGGTTAATGTAAGTATAAGCTTTGGAAGAAAATGTGAAAGGTTAATTTGAAAGAAGAAATTCACTTGAATTTATAAAGATAAAGGAGAGTGAATACTGTGTGATGTGTTGTGATTTAGAGCAGTTTGATTGATTTGTTTATGGATATGTTATGGAATTTTTAGAAATATTTTATAATGCAATTAAAACTTTATCTGGTCTTTACTACCCAACTACATGTTTATTAGTAGAAAAATTGTTTTATGTTAGTAAAATTATTAATGAACATTTATTTTATACTGCAACTACATGTTTATCAGTAGAAAAAAAGCCAAAAAAAACCAAGTGTTTTTTTTACAAAAATCCAAGTTTTTTTTTATAAAAACAATATTTAAATTGCGTTTGGTCCGGTCGGCCAGACCAAAGCTGGACCTAAGGCCGGGTTTGGGGCACCCAGGCAGGACTGAAGTCCAGCCCGAAGCCCGGCCCGTTGACTGGCAAAGCCCGACGGGCTTCGGGCCGGCCCGTTCGCCATATCGATACCCATTTATCATGAGTTTGTTTCTCCACTAATTAGGTTTTGTTGGATAGTATCTATCCCATGGAAAAAAAAGTTAAAATCCTATTTTTCCGCCGGATTAGTCCAATCCTCCAAAAAAATATTGTTTGGATGAATTTTTTTTATCTTTGAGGAAAAAATCCTCTACTCGATAAAAAAAAAATTAAGTCAGTGGAAAAAAAATTTCCAACTTTTTCGCTCATTGTCTTGTGTTGCGCCCTCCCCTCCCCCCTCTTCTCTTCTCTCAAAATCTCTCAGGTCTTTTTACCCAACAAAACCCCTAAGCATTTCCTTCCGCATCTCTCTCTCTCTCTCTCTCTCTCTCTAAGGTCTCTAAAGATTTGAAATTTTGATCGAGCTCTTAAGCAAAGCTTCATGGCTTACATCTCTCCTCACAAGCGCCATTCAAGCTCCTCTCCAAAGCAAACCATGACCCTTTCCTCGACAATCCCCCGATTCAATCAAACCCTAACGCTAGGAGGGTTGAACTCCAACAATTGAAGGTGTAGAGATCGCGAACCCTTCATAAGTCAAGGCACCAAGATCGTCTACGCAGTCAATTCGATCTCGCGATGGTTCGCCGCTGGGGCCGCCGGCGATGATCCGATCCCTGCTTCGACTAAATTGATAGTTTCTTCAACTTTGAGCTGATGTGTGCTTGTGTTTCTAGCATAATTTTAGTGCTTCTTTAGGTTTTAAATTTGCAAGTTTGTGATTTGAGTTGATATTCATGAGATCTTTGAGATTTTTGGCTTCCATTGATTGGATTTAGGTGAGTGATGAATTGGAAAGTTGTTTGTTTCTACATGGTTTGTTTGGATCTGAGAGCGTAATTTAAAAAAAAATTGATATAATAGATTGTTTATTTATAATCCAATTTTATTGTGAAAGTAATTGGATTTTAGTAGTTCTTTTGGGAACTGTTATTTTTTGAACAAAATTGTGCCAAGAATGTTGATATTTTGATGTCAAAGAATTTTGATCTTCTGCATTTTATACATTTTGCTGCTGGAAATACGGGTTTTAAGTTGCTCATGGAGCAATTAAAAAAAAAAGAATCAAACAATTTATTTGGACATTTTAAAGGAAAAATAAAAAATGAATAACACTAGTAAAAACTATACGTATTATCATATAAATATATAGTCCCTAATAAATTATTAGAGACCGTATATATTATACAGTCTCTAATGAACGGCCGTCAATATATTGGCGACCATTCACATAATATTAGCGACCATTCGAAACTGTCGCTAATATGTCCATCAAATAAGAGCCACGGTGGTTCCTTCTTCCTCCTCATTCCCTTAAAAATTTTCCGGAGAGATAATTATTTTCCTCTTTTTTCTCATATTTTTCAGAAATATTATGAAATCTAACCCCCAAATTTATTTTTTTAGGTGTTATTGTTGTAGTTGGTTGTGTAGAAACTTACAATTGCTCTTATTCTTTTCAAATCCGGACCAAGATTGGTGTTTTCTCCTAATTTTTTCAATTAGATTATTAAATTTGGAAATTAGGTGATTATAATATGTGATTTGTGTTGGTTTTGATATATTAAATATGATTAATGATGAATTGAATCGGTTGCAGAATGATGGGTTTGAAATTAGGGTTTGAATTTATTTTGATTTTGGGGGTTGATTGGTTTTATCATTAAAATATAATTGAAGAAAATTGTTTTAGATGGGTTTTAGAATTAAAAATAGATGAAAAATTGAAATATAAATTTAGTAATTTAGGTTTAGAGTTGAATATAGGTATAATCGATGAATTTACTTGTTAAATTAATTTACGGTAAGATGGATTATAAGATTATATTAGATGAATTTAAGGTAAAATGTATTATGCTTAATTGAAGGGGTACGCGCACGCATGCATGTTTGTGAGTATGTGTAAATATGTGTCCACGCGAACGTATGTGAGAGAGTGTGTGTGTGAGCGAGTGAATGTAGGAGTGTTTGAGTGCGCGCGCGTATGCGTGAGAGTGTGAGTGTATGTGCGTGTGCGTGTGCGCCCGCATATGAAATATTTCAAAAATACATTCATCTTAAGTTCTATCTTGTATTTTGTAAATTTAATGATTCGATATCCTTTATTTTGTAAATTTAAAAATTTGATATCTTGTTGCTTATGATTTATTGCTTAGATTTTTTAATTGTAGCATAATTTATAAACCAAATCAAAATAAAAATAAAATCCTTTAATAACAAATAAACTATGGTAGATGCATAAATCAAAACTAAAGTCAAATTGATTAAGAAAAATTAACACCAATTAACCTATAATATCAATTACATTAATTAAGAAATCTTAATTATGAGTAGATAATAATGAACCGAGACCCTGATTAAAAAACGATTAAATAGAAATTTAAGGGATACCCTAAAATTTTGATTAGAAACGTAACTAGGGTTTTATATTTTCATTTAATTAGTAAGTTTAAGATCGAAATGTCTTAAACTTCTTTAGGATCGACCTATAGTTTCCCGTCTGACAATTGATGTATGTCAAATCTTTTTCCCGTCGAATTGATAGGATCATATTATATGTTTGTGAGAGTTGAGCGTCATGTTCAATTTTTTCAAACATATGTATAGTATTCGATGAGGGGATTTGACATACAATAATTGTCGGATTTGTCCGGTTTGGACATGTTACGAATGCAAAAAGACTCACATCTCACATCCTCATGTATTTTCGTCCATTTCGAGAAGTTTTGACGACGCTTTCCACTTGTTCCCCGTGTACAGATTTATGTACGAACACGGGGAATAAGGGGAAAGTGCTACCGAAATTTTCTCGAAATGGACGAAAAATAGAAGAATGTGAGATGCGGGTGTTGCATTCGTCATGAGAATTAAGACCTTTATCCCTGACAGCCGTGAAACTAATTGTTCGTCCCGGCCTTTTGCCCTAAGTACTTACAACAATCTTAAATGACTTTAGATACTTTGATGCGTCCACATCAAGAAATCTAATTTAAGACTTGAAAATTTATTTAATGATGAGCTTGTAATAAACTCATAAGATATTTTAAACTTATATTATTGTCTGTGTTATAATAGATGATAATTCTTACGGATAAATCATTTATGCACATGGGGAAAAATGATAGGTATAGTTTGAGAGACACCCGATTTAAAGATAGACTTAAAACCTTTTTAGATTACGCAGAGATGAACCCAAAGCGTAATCGAGACGAGCTCTTGTTTTGTCCTTATAAGAATAGAGCTCGTTTTCGACGTGAAGTGATAGAAAAACATGTGTTTGTAGAGGATTTTGAACCGAACTATATACAGTGGAATTACCATGGCGAGAGAATACGTGATGAGGAAACGAGGATGGATAATGTGACCGCAACTTCGCAAGCTGAATTGCCGACATGTGACAGGATAGATGACACGCATAAGATGTTGGAAAATTTATTTGCTGGAGAGGAAATGAATGATGTTGAATCATCTGAAGACACCAGTGAATTAGAAGAATTACAGAAACTTTTGTAGAAAAATGAACAAGATCCGTATGAAGGCTGTATGGAATTTAGTAGGCTGTCGTTTATAATAAGGCTTCTCCATCTGAAGATGATCAACGGGATGGCTAACGAGCACTTTAACGTGCTTCTTGATCTCCTACGCAAGGTAATTTTTGAAGGAAAGGAAAGCATACCAGAGAATCATTACCTGGAAAAAAAGATTGTTAAGACACTTGGTTTCTCGTATGAGAAGATCGATGCATATCCCAATGACTGTGCTGTATCGTAGGGATTACGCATCTCTCGATGAGTGTCCTACTTGTAACTTGTCTAGATGGAAAAATATTAAGAGAAATTCAAACATAGAAATATCCGATGTCAGCAAAAAGTGCAAGAAAACATCTACCAAAGTCCTTCATTATTTCCCCATGGTTAAAAGGTTGCAAAATTTATATATTTCAAAGGACATGGCGAATAGCATGCGATGGCATTTCGATCGTCGGATCAAAGACGGGAAGTTGAGGCATCCGGCTGATGCAGAAGTATGGAAGCAATTAGACAGTGCTGATCATTTTGGGGATGAGCCGAGGAATGTACGTTTAGATTTGGCAACCGACGGTTTCATGCCTTATGAACTTATGAGCTCTAGTTGGTCCACGTGGACGGTATTGCTTATGTCTTACAATCTGCCTCCCTGAATGTGTATGAAGTAACTGTATAAAAGAGCTGATGGAACTCTGGGAATATGTCCACGTGGACGGATTCTTTCCTTATTAATTCCTGGAAAATATTCACCTGGCCAGAACATCGACGTCTATATGGAATCTTTAATTGAAGAGCTGATGGAACTCTGGGAATATGAAGTAGAGACATATGATGCGTACGCCGAGAAGAAGTTTAGAATGCGAGCGGTTGTAATTTGGACAATCAACGATTTTCCAGCATACGACCTGTTATCTGGATGGTTTACCTACATGAAACATGCATGTCCATCATGTGGTCTTGATTACAGTGCCCTCCAGTTTAAGACACGTGGTAAGTTTTGCTAATGGTTTCATCGTAGGTGGTTATCGGTGAATCATCCGTACAGAAAGATAGCAAATAAGTTTGATAGAACATTGGAAAAGAGTGAAGCACCAAAACAATTGTCAGGGATAGAAATTTTTGAGCAGATTTTATTGTGTCAATTACAACAAGGTTCTAATCATTTTAACTCAGATGGTTCCTTCAATAAAAAAAACGGAAGCGATCCGAAAATAACGAATTGTTGAGTGTGTGGAAAAAATATATTATGAAATCTTTCTTACTAAAAACATCTGTTGATTTGACACAATATTGATGTTTTGCATGTAGAGAAGAATGCGTTTGATAATATTGCTGTCACATTGTTACAGGACGATTCTAAGTTTAAGGATAAGTTGAGTGCTCGCGAGTTCTAGGAGGAGCTTGGAATCCGACAAAAATGCATCCGGTACTTCGTGATGATGGCGTCTATGAATTACCAGGTTCGAGCCACACAATGTCGAAATTATCTATGAAAAGATTTTGTGAGGTACTAAAGAGCATCAAAATCCCAGATGGATACTCTTCTAACATAGCAAAGAATGTGCAGATCGAGCCACCAAAACTCTTGAATCTTAAAACTCATGATTGCCATATCCTTCTGCATCAATTGCTTTCAGTGGCTCTTCGACATAATTTGCCATCCAATATCATCAAAGTTTTGATAGAGTATTGCGACTTTTTCAATAAACTTTGTTCTAAAGTGATAGATATGGCCAAATTCGAGAAGTTGCAAAAAATTATTGTTGAAATTCTCTGTAAGTTGGAGATGATATTTCCACAATGTTTCTTTACCATCATGGTTTATTTTTCTGTGTATTTAGCTACAGAGGCAGTGATTGTTGGACCCGTCTCATATAGGTGGATGTATCCAATAGAAAGGTAATATATTTTTTCAATCAATTGTGTTATTTGATTCATTATAATATTCTTATTTGTCTAAAGTATACATTAACGTTTTAGATAATTGGGATTCTTGAAACGGTAAGTGCGCAATCGAGCTCGACCGGAAGGGTCAATAGCCGAGAGTTATTACGCCAACGAATACCCCAACTTCACTTCTCATTATGTAACACCCGAGCCCAATACTACTATTTCTGTTACTGGTGGAGTGTTCGACATTGCTCATTTCATTTATCTTGCTTGTTTGGTTCTTATTGCAAAATTTTAACCGGCTAAGTCAGTTTTGCATATAACAAATTTTAACACCTAAAGTAAAATTAAAAATATCTATATTGGCCTACACGTCACCCCTAGCCGCGTGGTAACGTTCGTGCGTCGAGTTCTCATCCCGTTCGATAAAACGGGCGAGTTTGGACGACTACGCGCGCGTACAGGTGTCCGACTTGGGGGCATGATTTTTAATCATAAAACATCTCATTTTAAAATTTGGAACCCGCTTAAAATTCTATTATTTAAATTTCAAATTTTTGGGCGCAACCCGGGCGCGATTTGGAAATGTTTCATTTAGCGCCAAAATCCCAATTTAATTAAATATTCTAAAACTATAATATATATTCGAAATCTTAATCCGTTACGTATACAATCATTTAAATATTTAATAAATCTTTTTAAAATTTTTCCTTTTTCGCCCCGGCCAATCACGAGGGGTTTAAACCCCCGTGGGCCCCGCCTCATCCCTCTCTCTACCTCTCTATCTCTCCTCTCTCTTTCCCTGTCTCTATCTCTCTCTTCCTCACATCTCTCTCTCTCTCTAATCTGATCTCTCTCTCTCTCTCTAACTCTCTCTCTCTCTCTCTCTCTCTCTCTCCCCCTATATATATCGCAGCCTCGTCTCCACCATTCTCACGAGAAACCATCACGAGAAACCCCACCGGAACCCTAGCCCAGTCACCGTGCCGTCGCCGCCGCAGCCTAACGCCGACGCCACCATCATCCTCGTCTCAACCTCACCTCCTTCCTCCTCTCCCACGTCCCCGTGGACCCTATGCCTAGCCGCAGCCACCTGCACCCGTCGCTGCTCGCCGTCGCCGCTGCAACTTGTCGCCGACGACGCCAGCATCTCTCCCTTCGCCCCTCTTCCCGACCTCGACACCTTCCTCCTCCTCCCGAGTGCCCGGCGCCGCAACAGAACCCAACAGCAACCTTAGCACCTTCTCCGGTTGGCCGGAAACGCCGCCGTCGACCCTCGTTGTCGTCACCTGCGCCACCACCGACCACCTCCTCTTCACCTGCAACCCAAACCCGGCCATTCCTCTCCCTCCTCACCGTTTCTCCTTCCCCAGCACCCGCAGCCGAGTCTGCCGCCGCAGCCTCCTCGCCGGCACCCCATCGCCGTCGACCCCGTCGCTGTTGCAACCCTTGCTATCCCAGTAAGCTTCTCTTTACCTCTCCCCTTCCTTTTTCCCCTCGCTGGTTGATCTTTGTCCGTACGTAGTTTTGCTAACTTTTGTCGCTATTTTGACATCTCGCCGGAATCCGGCCATGCCGACGACTTGACCCGACATTCCAGCAAGGTACTCCGGTCCGCGTGGTCCTACTATTCATTGTTTGGATTCGATCCGTGACCCGTGCGGCCGTCGCGTGTTTTTCCGCCGACGTTACGTCCGTTTTTCCCGGTTCGCGAACCGTTGAGGCAAGTATCACTTGCTACATGCTATACTATATAATTAAATGTGTTTTTGACTCATTAAACTTGCAAACTTAACTAGGTATAGCTATTTTATCATTTGGACGCAATATGACTTATATCATGATACAGTTAACCTAAAACCACATTTTGCCACTTTAACCTTAATAACGAAGTTACCCGTTAATCACATTTTACCGTCTAGAGGACGATAGCCGTACACATGTAGCTCTATTACATTCTGATATTGATATTGCACCACCTTGTGATTTATTGCACCGCAAGGGTGCTCAAACCTGTTAATATGATAATACGACTGCACTATATTAATGCACCATTGTGATTAAATGAACTGCTTATTGTTGTTTACTTTATTACTTATTTCCTGCTGTTATTCCTTGTTCGATTATATACCTGTTGTGAGCACACCCTCGATTGTGTTACATCTTGACCTAACCTTCCTACACATGACACGTATACATACCGATGCACCGGACATGGTACCCTTTACTATCGACTTGACCTGATGTACCATGACCTGACCTGTTACCTGATCTCATGCCTAATGCCAACAAACCTGACATGGAGTCCTCATGGACCATTCCTGTTGTCTATCCAGACAAACCTGACCTGTTACCTGATCCTGTGTTGGCATTAGTCCTTGACTACTGAATACCTGACCTGACACATATAACCTGGGGGTATGGGGAAATCAAACGGGTAATCTAAAGTGTAACTTAAAAGGGTATTACTTGATCCGTGGTCCCGGGGGGTAACGGGACAGAGCCATTCGTGACTCTTACATTCCTGATCCGTGGTCCCGGGGGGCAACGGGACAGAACCATTATTGGTTCCCATCTTCCTGATCCGTGGTCCCGGGGGGTAACGGGACATATCCTTTGAGTTACATGGAGGATTACTCGAATTGATTTCAAAGACTTTAGAATAGAAAACCCGATAGAACAGTTTAGTTACCCACTGCACACTACCCTGCACTGCTTGTTTCATACTATTGCTTTATTCATGTTATTTCTGCATTGCTTATTACCATGTTCATATTATATTGCTGGTTGACATGACGCGCTGACGTCTGGGTTTTGCATGGCCCAGATTCTTTACCGCTGTCGCTGACCGAGCAGGAGTACTTCAGCCAGCAGGCTGATTTGTGAGTTCTGTAGTGATTAGTTTATTTCTTGCATTTTATTTCCAGATGTGAGCCCGCATTATGGGACGTACTTTTCTATTATTGTATTGGATCATTTGCTTCCGCACTTATTTATCATTGACTCTTGTTATTCTGGATTTGGACATGTGTTAGATAGTTTTTTATCTTGTTCTTGATATCTCTACAGCCGTAATGTGACTGTGGATGGATACTTCCTACCCACAGGTAGCATGGTTGGCTATGTCACGTGCCCAATCTTGCGTACTCTGGGAAGCGGGGCGTGACATGGTTCTTTTGGTATCAGAGCCTAGGATAGTCGGGTTGATTCTTTTGTAGTTGGGTATTGTACCCAATACACGAATCAGAATACCCGCGCTTAGAAAACATGTCCTGCCACCTTGACCGTTTTACCATTCTTGAATCACATTCTTCCGGATTATATCGACGTGCAAACTTACTTTGCATGTCAACTCGAAAACCTGATTTCTTGTTATCCCTAGGACTTAGGCGACTTGGGTGGAGTTAAGTAATTGTGGCTATGATACCGCGGCATAGTTACAATACGGTACTCTATTTAAGTATCTTGGAGTTCTATCCTTGATTTATATATTGAATCTATCATCATGCTAATGTTGGGTGTTTTGATTTCAGGAATATGGCAGATAAGAATTTCAAGACGTATCAGAGGCGCGTGGATGAAGCCGCCATGTTGGGAGTGATACGTGGAATGTTGGAAAATCAGAAGAGGCATACTGAGCTGATCCAGCAGCAAGCAGATTCATTTCAGGAGGGTTTGCAGGCCATTCGGCAGTCTGTAAACAACGCTGGAGCGAAACCAGTTGACCGGGTAGGGACCGTGGCAGATTTCAGACGTTTGGGTCCTACTACTTTCACTGGTCTGGAGGAGCCGTTGCCAGCCGAGCAGTGGCTAGTTGACACGGAGAATTTGCTGATTGCGGCGCAGATCCCAGAGGACAAAAGAGTTGATGTGGTGCGCATTCAGCTAGTGGATTACGCCCGAGAGTGGTGGCTTGTGGAGGAGACCCGCTTGCCCAAGCCAATCAGTTGGGCGGTTTTCTCTAAGAGTTTCCTGGAGAAATTCTTCCCGCGGACTGCACGGGAGGAAATGGAAGAGAAATTTATTGGGCTGAGGCAAAATGGAGCACCCGTGGACGTACATGCAGCGGAGTGGACGAGACTCAGCCGTTTCGCTGGACCTTTAGTCGCCAACGAGGAAGACAGGGCGCGAAGGTTCATGCGCAGTTTGGATGTGGACATCCAGAGGCAGATTGTCTCCCTGGGTTTGACCACTTTCTCGCAGGTTCTTACGGCAGCCCGGGAGCAACAGAGTTTATCGGGAATGAAAGGGAACCTACAGCAGACAGCAGTTGCGGCCAGGAAGCCCGCATTTGTACCTAACCGAGAACATGGGCGCAGAGGTATTCCAGTGGATCGACGTGGGGTAGCACCAATGAAGAAGCCTGTGGTCGTTGATCGAAGAAAAGGCATGATTTGTGACTACTGCCGTTTGCCCGGGCATGTGCAGAAGGATTGCCGAAGGAAGCTGGGACTTTGTTTGGTTTGTGGAGCGGCTGATCACGCAGTTGGTGCTTGTCCGTCGAAGCTTCGCACGAGAGATGATAAACAGAAGCCTCCGCAGAGACCGTTCCAAGGGCAGAAACGGCTGACTCAGGGACCTAATCAGGCTCGAGCTTTCACCTTGACAGCTGAGGAAGCTAAGGCATCAGGAGAAGTGGTTTCAGGTACTTTACTCGTTCATGGTTTTCCCGCATTGGCATTATTTGATTCCGGAGCATCCCACTGTTTTATGTCATCCAAATTTATAACTACGCACTCGATTACCTGCACGACCCTGTCTAGTTTTTGGGACATACACACTGGGAATGGGAAAATCATAGCTAGTAGGGAATGTAGAGATTGTACAGTTGTTGTGTGCGGACGGGAGCTCTTTGCAGATTTCTTGGTAATAGATACAGGCAGCTATGAAGTTGTTTTGGGAATGGATTTTCTTGGCACGTTCCACGCCCACATTGACTGTAGGGCAAGAAAGGTAATCTTCCAGATTCCCGGACATCCTGAGTTTACCTTCATTGGGGGAAGCAGTTCTGTCGGGCCAGTCGAGTTTAGGGCTAGGCCGACAAACAGTGTTCTTGCAGCTTTGGAAGTTGATAGTAATGAAGAGCCGACAGTTGTTCACGACTTTATGGACGTATTTGAAGATATATCGGGCTTACCGCCGAAGTGAGACGTGGAGTTCGCGATTGACCTTATTCCTGGTGCAGCGCCAGTATCTAAAGCTTATTATCCAATGGCACCAGTGGAATTGGAAGAAGTTAAGAAGCAAGTTGGTGAATTGCTCGAGAAGGGTTGGATTCGAAGCAGCAACTCACCTTGGGGAGCTCCAGTTCTTTTAGTAAAGAAGAAGGATGGCACGAGGAGGATGTGCATTGACTATAGAGAATTAAACCGGGTGACTATTAAGAACAAGTACCCGATCCCTCGCATTGGAGAACTTTTTGAGCAGCTTAGTGGCGCGAGGGTATTCTCGAAACTGGATTTGCGATCCGGATATCATCAGGTCCGAGTGAAAGCAGAAGATATTTGCAAGACGGCGTTTCGAACTCGGTATGGACATTTCGAGTATCTAGTGATGCCCTTCGGAGTAACGAATGCGCCGGCAATATTCATGGATTTGATGAACCGAATCTTTTCACCATTCTTGGACCAGTTTATTGTGGTATTCATTGACGATATTCTGGTTTACTCGAAGAGTTCGGAAGAGCATGCTGAGCATTTGAAGATCGCACTGCAGACATTGAGACAGGAGAAATTGTATGCGAAGATGAGTAAGTGCGAATTTTGGCTGGAAGAAGTGAAGTTTCTGGGGCATGTTGTGTCGGGCGATGGAATCGCCGTCGATCCCGAAAAGATTGCAGCAGTTCGAGATTGGCCTATTCCAAGAAATGTGGCTGAGGTAAGAAGTTTCCTTGGTTTGGCCGGATACTACAGGAGATTTGTGGAGAACTTCGCTCGTTTGGCAGAACCGTTGACCAAGCTTACGCGCAAGGAAGTACCTTTTGTTTGGACGGATAATTGTGCATTGGCTTTCGAGACGTTGAAGCAGAAGTTGATAACCGCCCCTATCCTGACCGTACCAGACAATTCCGGAGGACTGGTGATTCACAGCGACGCATCTGGAAAAGGATTGGGATGTGTTTTGATGCAGAATGGGAAGGTCGTAGCTTACGCATCAAGACAACTGAAGACCCATGAGAAGAATTATCCGACTCATGACTTGGAGCTTGCGGCTGTGATCTTCGCCTTGAAAATTTGGAGACACTACCTTTTGGGTGAGAGAGTCGAAGTTTTTACAGATCACAAGAGTTTGAAGTATGTGTTCACTCAGAAAGAGTTGAACATGAGGCAACGCAGATGGTTGGAGCTGATGGCCGACTACGACCTTGATCTTAAGTACCATCCGGGAAAAGTTAACGTCGTGCCGGATGCGCTTAGTCGGTTACCAGCGATTCAGGTATTGACTACACAGAGGGAGATCATTGCGGATTTTCGAAGATTTGACTTGGAGGTTGTGCTACCACATTCTACGGGACAGTTAATGCAGTTGCAAGTACAGTCGTCCTTAGTTGAGAAGATTAAAGCGGCACAATCGCAGGATCCTAGACTGCAAAAGTTTCGAGAGCAGGTTGAAGCCGGACTTCGAACAGATTTACTGGTCTACGAGGATGGTTCGTTGAGGTATGGTAGCCGTGTGTGTGTGCCAAAGGGGGATGTGCGTGAAGAGCTTATGAAGGAGGCACACAGTTCAGCTTACTCTGTACATCCAGGAGGTACAAAGATGTACCGAGATATTCGACAGCATTTCTGGTGGGAAGGTATGAAACGGGAGATCGCTCGCTTCGTGGCTAAGTGCTTGGTATGTCAGCAAGTCAAGGCTGAACACCAAAGGGTTGCTGGTTTGTTGCAACCACTTCCGATTCCTCAGTGGAAGTGGGAACATATAACCATGGATTTCGTGACGGCTTTACCGCGGAGTCCAAAGGGCAACAATGCAGTATGGGTGATTGTCGATCGGTTGACCAAGGCAGCTCACTTTATTCCTTTTCGGGTTGGTCAATCAACGGAGACTTTGGCAGAACGGTACATGCAGGAGATTGTAAGATTGCATGGCGTACCGGTGAGCATCGTGTCCGATCGGGACACTCGGTTCTTGTCACACTTCTGGAGGAGTTTACAGGAAAGTTTGGGGACTCAATTGAAGTTTAGCACAGCTTATCATCCTCAAACTGATGGTCAGTCGGAGAGAACGATCCAAACTCTTGAAGATATGTTGAGAGCATGCATGTTGGACTTCAAGGGTTCTTGGGAGGATCACCTACACTTGGTGGAGTTTTCTTACAACAATAGTTTCCAAGCGACTATTCAGATGGCTCCGTTTGAAGCTTTATATGGGCGTAAGTGCCGTTCACCTGTTTGTTGGGATGACGTTGGTGAACGAAGATTATTGGGACCAGATTTGGTAGTACAGACAGTCGAGAAGGTGAATACAATCAGGAAGCATATGAAGGCAGCTCAAGACAGACAGAAAAGTTGGGCTGACACGTCAAGAAGACCTCTAGAGTTCGCCGTGGGTGATTTGGTATTCTTGAAGATATCACCGACTAGAGGAGTGATTCATTTTGGGAGTCGGGGAAAGCTTAGTCCTCGATTCGTTGGACCCTTCGAGATATTGGAGCGTGTTGGAGAGGTAGCGTACCGTTTGGCGTTACCACAGTCCTTGGCAGGTGTGCACGATGTGTTTCATGTATCTCAACTATGAAGGTACGTTCGAGATGAAACCCACGTCTTGGATCATTCGGAGTTAACTGTACGGGAGGACCTAACTTTTGAGGAGCGACCGGTTGAAATCAAGGATCGAAGGGAAAAGGTTCTTAAGAACAAGGTTATCCCCCTTGTGCTAGTTTCTTGGGGTAATCGATCGCATGGAGAATCCACTTGGGAGCGAGAAGACGAGATCCGGCAGAAGTTTCCTCACCTTTTCCTGTAGTTTTCTATCTTGTATTCTTGGAATTTCGAGGACGAAATTCTTTTTGTAGTTGGGTATGATGTAACACCCGAGCCCAATACTACTATTTCTGTTACTGGTGGAGTGTTCGACATTGCTCATTTCATTTATCTTGCTTGTTTGGTTCTTATTGCAAAATTTTAACCGGCTAAGTCAGTTTTGCATATAACAAATTTTAACACCTAAAGTAAAATTAAAAATATCTATATTGGCCTACACGTCACCCCTAGCCGCGTGGTAACGTCCGTGCGTCGAGTTCTCATCCCGTTCGATGAAACGGGCGAGTTTGGACGACTACGCGCGCGTACAGGTGTCCGACTTGGGGGCATACTTTTTAATCATAAAACATCTCATTTTAAAATTTGGAACCCGCTTAAAATTCTATTATTTAAATTTCAAATTTTTGGGCGCAACCCGGGCGCGATTTGGAAATGTTTCATTTAGCGCCAAAATCCCAATTTAATTAAATATTCTAAAACTATAATATATATTCGAAATCTTAATCCGTTACGTATATAATCATTTAAATATTTAATAAATCTTTTTAAAATTTTTCCTTTTTCGCCCTGGTCAATCACGAGGGGTTTAAACCCCCGTGGGCCCCGCCTCCATCCCTCTCTCTACCTCTCTATCTCTCCTCTCTCTTTCCCTGTCTCTATCTCTCTCTTCCTCACATCTCTCTCTCTCTCTAATCTGATCTCTCTCTCTCTCTAACTCTCTCTCTCTCTCTCTCTCTCCCCCTATATATATCGCAGCCTCGTCTCCACCATTCTCACGAGAAACCATCACGAGAAACCCCACCGGAACCCTAGCCCAGCCACCGTGCCGTCGCCGCCGCAGCCCAACGCCGACGCCACCATCGTCCTCGTCTCAACCTCACCTCCTTCCTCCTCTCCCACGTCCCCGTGCACCCTATGCCTAGCCGCAGCCACCTGCACCCGTCGCTGCTCGCCGTCGCCGCCGCAACTCGTCGCCGACGACGCCAGCATCTCCCCCTTCGCCCCTCTTCCCGACCTCGACACCTTCCTCCTCCTCCCGAGTGCCCGGCGCCGCAACAGAACCCAACAGCAACCTTAGCACCTTCTCCGGTTGGCCGGAAACGCCGCCGTCGACCCTCGTCGTCGTCACCTGCGCCACCACCGACCACCTCCTCTTCACCTGCAACCCAAACCCGGCCATTCCCCTCCCTCCTCACCGTTTCTCCTTCCCCAGCACCCGCAGCTGAGTCTGCCGCCGCAGCCTCCTCGCCGGCGCCCCATCGCCGTCGACCCCGTCGCTGTTGCAACCCTTGCTATCCCAGTAAGCTTCTCTTTACCTCTCCCCTTCCTTTTTCCCCTCGCTGGTTGATCTTTGTCCGTAAGTAGTTTTGCTAACTTTTGTCACTGTTTTGACATCTCGCCGGAATCCGGCCGTGCCGACGACTTGACCCGACATTCCAGCAAGGTACTCCGGTCCGCGTGGTCCCACTATTCGTTGTTTGGATTCGATCCGTGACCCGTGCGGCCGTCGCGTGTTTTTCCGCCGACGTTACGTCCGTTTTTCCCGGTTCGCGAACCGTCGAGGCAAGTATCACTTGCTACATGCTATACTATATAATTAAATGTGTTTTTGACTCATTAAACTTGCAAACTTAACTAGGTATAGCTATTTTATCATTTGGACGCAATATGACTTATATCATGATACAGTTAACCTAAAACCACATTTTGCCACTTTAACCTTAATAACGAAGTTACCCGTTAATCACATTTTACCGTCTAGAGGACGATAGCCGTACACATGTAGCTCTTTTACATTCTGATATTGATATTGCACCACCTTGTGATTTATTGCACCGCAAGGGTGCTCAAACCTGTTAATATGATAATACGACTGCACTATATTAATGCACCATTGTGATTAAATGAACTGCTTATTGTTGTTTACTTTATTACTTATTTCCTGCTGTTATTTCTTGTTCGATTATATACCTGTTGTGAGCACACCCTCGATTGTGTTACATCTTGACCTAACCTTGCTACACATGACACGTATACATACCGATGCACCGGACATGGTACCCTTTACTATCGACTTGACCTGATGTACCATGACCTGACCTGTTACCTGATCGCATGCCTAATGCCAACAAACCTGACATGGAGTCCTCATGGACCATTCCTGTTGTCTATCCAGACAAACCTGACCTGTTACCTGATCCTGTGTCGGCATTAGTCCTTGACTACTGAATACCTGACCTGACACATATAACCTGGGGGTATGGGGAAATCAAATGGGTAATCTAAAGTGTAACTTAAAAGGGTATTACTTGATCCGTGATCCCGGGGGGTAACGGGACAGAGCCATTCTTGACTCTTACATTCCTGATCCGTGGTCCCGGGGGGCAACGGGACAGAACCATTATTGGTTCCCATCTTCCTGATCCGTGGTCCCGGAGGGTAACGGGACATATCCTTTGAGTTACATGGAGGATTACTCGAATTGACTTCAAAGACTTTAGAATAGAAAACCCGATAGAACAGTTTAGTTACCCACTGCACACTACCCTGCACTGCTTGTTTCATACTATTGCTTTATTCATGTTATTTCTGCATTGCTTATTACCATGTTCATATTATATTGCTGGTTGACATGACGCGCTGACGTCTGGGTTTTGCATGGCCCAGATTCTTTACCGCTGTCGCTGACCGAGCAGGAGTACTTCAGCCAGCAGGCTGATTTGTGAGTTCTGTAGTGATTAGTTTATTTCTTGCATTTTATTTCCAGATGTGAGCCCGCATTATGGGACGTACTTTTCTATTATTGTATTGGATCATTTGCTTTCGCACTTATTTATCATTGACTCATGTTTTTTATCTTGTTCTTGATATCTCTACAGCCGTAATGTGACTGTGGATGGATACTTCCTACCCACAGGTAGCATGGTTGGCTATGTCACGTGCCCAATCTTGCGTACTCTGGGAAGCGGGGCGTGACACATTACTTGCGTAGAATTGGAACAAAATTAAACCATTCTTCTCGAATTAACGATGACCAGCTATCTCAAGGGGAGGATCGATCCTACCGGAGGGAGTGGCTCGATCAAGCGCATTCATATATCTTTAATAATCTTGAAATTACTTCCGATCACAGAAGGTATATAAATTAAAATTTTTAATTGCATCAATATTTTGAGTGCCTACATCTATATATGCCTAAATAATTAATACTGTTATTCTTTTAGCCGACATATTGATGAACTTACGAATGCGATTTCCGGAAAGAGTGCTAATTGGAAGATTAATTAAGAACATAAGGAACACTTTCCACGGTGGTTCCGTAAACACGTATATATGTCTTGTACATTTCACGTTTCACATCCATATATCACATATAGTTTATACATTTACGTGTAAATGCGTTGTAGATTGAAAATGACATAGCAAAAGAGATGCAATTTCCGGATGTAATCGTGCGACTATCTAAAGGTCCCAGTGAAAAAGTGAATTGATACGGTTCATATTGTATCAATAACCTAAAATTTCTTACAACTGAGAAAATGACTATCTAAAATAATGAGATTTATTGTCCATTTGAACAAATGTGCTTCTCAAGTTTCCGTGATCAAAGACCGTAGGGGGAAAAAAAGAATATTACGGTCATCTGGAGGATATAATAGAACTATTTTACGGGAATAATAAGCAGGAGAGATTTGTTATGTTCAAACTTCATTGGTGCGCTTATATCTAGATCGATGAGTACGACTTTCAGCTTATCAATCTCAATAAAGAAATTTATCGAGATAATAAGTTCATGTTAACCTTACAAGCTGAGCAGTGCCTCTATGTCAAAGATCCTAATCGTGAAGAAACTTGGATTGCATTGTTGGCAGCTCCTAAATTCTTGTTCGATAGTTCTACCGACGAGATTGACTTTGATGAAACATATCCGGTTAACATATGAAAAACTTTGCAGCTGTAAACAATTGTAATCAATTGATATATGTTATAAACTTTGCAATTGTAAAAGCTTATAATCACTTGCTTGTAAATGATATATGAAAAATGTAGCAGTTCTAATCACTTGTAATGTATTGATTTGTTAGCTTAATGATTTATGCATATTATATATTTTTTATCGTCATTACTCTTGCATGAAACAGATGGGATGAAAAGGCATATTCGGAAAATTTGCCAAAGCATTTTCTTCAAAGAAAAAAGATCGAGATACTGAATTCTCGACACAGCCTGATACTGAGAGTAGAGGTATATATTACAAGTTGTAAATAATTATCGACCGTATTATTTTATTTAAATAACTATTGCATTGATTATAATAAATTAAAATGTGTAGATATATCTGATCAGGAGGATGCAGATCTATCAGTGCAGCATGATCCGTATGCATATCTTGATGAGCAGTGCATTTTTTTTGGACCCTCAATGCGTCTTGGAACCTGGGGCATTCTCGGATCCCGTCACCGATGAGTGGATTCATACATTGCCTCTTTCTCGCGATTTACAAAATGAAAAATCGTATCGTGATAAGGACAATGCGAAGGCAATGGTGCGGTAGGCTGCTGCTTGACCACAAATCGATATGATGATAGAGACAACAGACACGAGTATTGATGAGGCACGGGCTGCGAGAGATAATCTGGACCGGTTTTAACACCACGGAAGAGGTGTTACAAAAGAAATTATAAATACGATATGCGTGGAAAAAGGGCAATTCTTTAATGGGTATGTGGGAAGCCCGTAGGTCCGGATATGTGGGCCACACATTTCCACGGTTATATCGGTATTCTCGTCCGCAACACCGACTTTTGGAATGTGAGCTTCGCATTTGCAGATAACCCCTGGGAAGCATACGTATGGACTTAGCGCTCACTCTCGGTAATGCATAACTCAATTATATTTCAATATTACATGCATACATGTTATATGCTATAAATTTATTAAATAATATATTTATTAATCTGTATTACAGAAACGTTTCGTCTTAAAAGATGATACAGACAGACAATAGACGCATGTCCGGTATGAGATGTCACAAATATTCAAGAGATGACATCAAAGATTGAAGGAAAAAATTCAAACATTCGAAGAAATTTACGGATAATTGGGAACGTTTTGCCACTCTTCCCTCCATCATCCCTAAAAATCAGTTTGCATTTCTCCTATTGCATTGGGATATACCTGAAGCAAAGGTAATTAAAAATATACTTAAATAATTTAAATACCGAATTTAGATTAAATTACATTTAGAGATATTGTTTTCTGAATAAGCAAGAAGTATTAGAAAAGAATAAGCAGAACTGAGAGAAAGCCACAGATGACTATTATGGTAGATCAGTTCCCGCTGATCTGTATATATCTGTATAGGGCTATGTTGGCTAGCTTATCTTTAATTACATAAATGTTTGATTTTTCAATTTCATCATTACATATCTGCACATATAAATAAATCAAATATCTGTTACAGGAGAAGGCTGGGAAAAAACCGAGCCTCTTTGAGACTTAGGAGGCATTGTACATGAGAGAGGGCATGTCAGAAGAAAGGATTGATATAGCCACTCAACATGCGGGAAGTTTGCATTTTTCAATTCTTTTAAGTAAATTAATTACACTTGTTAATTTTGTAAAAAAATTAATTATTATTTTATTTATCGAAAGAGAATTTCAAGCAGGAAGAAAGGAGCTATCAAGAGTTAATTCCCGAATATCCGGCCGACGATCCTCTTCCTACGGAGGCCGAGATATCTATTATAGAGCAGCTTTTCTCTCAGTCGAAAGGACACGGTCGTATTTCCCTTTACTGTGGTCCCGTTAGTCTTTTGCGGTCCGGTTCCAGAAGAAGCATTTCAAGTTCGTCGACCGCCCGCTCCAACCAATAGTCGGCTGAGGCACAATAGATCAATGAGCTAGAGGAGCAGCTCAGGAGGAGGGATGATGCAGTTAAGAAGAGGGCGGAGATGAAGCGGCTTGGAGAGCTTAAATGGAGGCACCGTCGGAACAATTCTCGCACTAATACGTTCCACCTCCGCAATCGTGGTCAGCACATGGACCATTCCCGCCACAGCCAGCATATTACCCTCCTCCGACGCAGCGACTTTATTACCCCCCATCATAGGGAACCCCGTACTATCTTTATCCACCGCCTCCACAATCATAAGGAGGGTACTATCCTTGGCCTCCGCCACAAGATCCTTATTATCCTAACCCTCCGTCATAGGAACCGTATAACTCTGATCAACCAACTCTACAGGGAAGGTTATTAGGTAACTTTTTTTCGCAGGAGGACTTCGATAATGTGAATTAATACTATTCAAGGGGAGTTTTTCGTGGCGATGGTAGCGATGGGAGTCAGTTAGGTACATATAGTTGTTGTTTATAGAAATTTGAGCATACAATTAAACTATGTTGAGTTTTGATATTTAAATTTCATGTTGTGTATTCGTAAGGTACTTATAAGTTAACGGTGAAAAAATTATGTTTTGACGATGGAAGTGGCGGAAGTTAGTGGGGCAAGCATATATATGTGTTAGTATGGCTAACTTTGTTTCGAAAATTATAATTTGAGTCCATATATTGATATATTTATTTGTTTCGATTCACAGGGTTGAGTGAGTTGCAATTGCGAGTGATTTGAAGATTTTTTCGTATTGTTGGACATATATATAACGTATGTATTGTGTTGTTTGTATTCAAAACAATTTAGGTTATGTATGCTTGTTTATTAAAAAATTTAGTTCATATATGTTTGATTGAGTTGTTGATATTGATGGATATGTCGTAGATAATGTTTATATGTTGGTTTGTATGCGTATGTGTTCGTATTTGTTGTTGATCTTGTTGGATATATTGTGGATTGTGCATATATATTGATTTGTATGTGAAACGCTATTGTGGCGTAATATATTGTGATATTGTGTATTATTGTATTGAATATTGCATTTTTCTGTATCTTTTTTTAGGAAAAATAGTTTTTAGCGGCCGTATAAGCTACAGGAACGGTCACTAATATCTCATCAGCGACCGTTCGCTGATATTAGGAAACAGGTAAATTCGTTGAGAGGTCCACGCGTCTGCTTATTAGCGACCGGTGTAGAGGTCACTGATACATCTATTAGCGACCGTTTTTATTAGAGACCGTTCATTAACGGTCGCTAATATATGTATCAGCGACCATGTTTTAGCGACTGTTCAAAATATAAACGATTGCTATTATATATTAGGAACCGTTCATTATTTTTTGGAGACCATTTCATACGGTCTCTAATAGTGACTGTATGTAGTAGTGTAACCTTATCCTAAACTATCCAAATGCCCATTCAAGTTGAAAAGCCCTTATATTTTCACCTAAAAGGAATGCAAGTGCATTCCGGTATATTCTAATACCAAATTAAATCCAATGAATTTTAATTCTAGCTATCCAAACATGGAATGAATATTATTTTGCGGGACACACTTCTCTTAACATATCCTTTCAACTATATAAGCACCCCTGTGCATCCTTTCACTGATCATATTCCTCTCTCCATCTGCATGCACATCTTCTCAACTGTTCCTCACCTTATATTAATCAAGAATTAAGAAAGAAAAGGAAATGGCCAGAGCGAATAATCCTTCAGAAAGGGTTTCTCCATAATGTCCGTGAACGGTCGCTCCTGGAGTGTGAAGCGTTCAAGCCGGCGGGGGGAATAGTTTGGTTCAATTCGTATTTGCTGGTGCTAACATTCTCTATACGCTCGCCATTAATGATGGAATGGACCTCCAAGTTCTTGTGGCCTATCGATATCTTTTTGCCACCACGTTTTTAGGCCCTTCACCTTTCTTCGTAGAAAGGTATGATTTTTTTTATATAAAAATATTTATTAATATTATTTTCTTTTCTTCCAAAGTTGCAACATCGGATTCTGAGTGTTCAAATGTCGTAATTGATTTTCTGATAAAGGCTAATTCAAATGTCCGTATGGTGACTGATGCTTTTATTTTTTGGTTGTCATGTTAAATAGTTTGAACATTTGTAGCCTTCCAGATCTATATGTTAATGCATGAAAATAAGCTTATTAGTTATTGTTGGATTTAGATGTGAATTAAACAATATATAAACGAAATTATAAGTTTTGATATTAAAGAGAATGCGAGAGAGAGAGAGTAGGGACCCGCCAGTGCTGGTTCGCGTTTTTAAATTCATGAACATGAATAACAGCCGTTGGATCTACCATTTGCTTTCAACGGTTCCGATTAAAACAAATTAATAAATCCATTAAAAAACAAAGCAAATATTTTCATACCTAATTTTTTAGATTAATGCGTATCTCTATTTTTTTATTTGGGTAATATGGATCATGAAATATTTTGGATAATATTGTTTTAGAATTATGGGTATTGAATTTGTTGGATATTTTAACATTTTATATTTGGGTTCATTAAAAATATTTTGGGTAATATTAATTCGAATCATAAAGATTGAAACCATATAATAATGGATCCTAAAAATAAGGTAAGGAAATATTTACTTTATTATTTAATGGATTTATTAGTTTGTTTTAATCGGAGTCGTTGAAAGCAAAGAGTAGATTCAATGGCTGTCATTCAGATTTGTGAATTTGAAAACACGAACCTGTCCTAAAGGACACACACACACACACACACACACATATATATATGATTTTTCCATTAATACATGTAAATGATATGTTTTAATAATTGATAAAAATAAGGACTGATTTTATAAAAAGACTCATTTTATAAATAACTAGGAAAAGAGATCTCATGAAAATTTATTCATCAAAATAGACCCCATTTTGCCACATAAGCAATTAGGATAAACATTTACCCACATAGCCATCTTATGTGGCAATAAAAAGGTCTATTTCTCTAAATTAATGTCAATGAGGTCCCTTTTTAAAATTATTATTAAAAAAAGTTTTTTGAAAAATAAATCCTCTTAAATATTAAAATAAAAATTGAAAATTAATACGCCCTGAATAAATCATGGAAATTTTATCAATTCCTCGATGCTATTTTTCATTCACTAATTTTGCATCATATAAATACATCATTTATCAAGAAAAAACATGCATATACAATATCATGGAAACTTTATTATGGAAACATTGACCAAGTAATTTAAATGTAATTTTTATTATATTTATATTTGAATTTAATTTAATTTGTTATTGTTTTCAATTTTCAGTAAATAGTTTTGATATTTTTTAGCAGAACAAAATTTTAACGCCATAATTAAATTTTTTGAGCTGCGAAGAAAATTAGGTTAACAAAGTTTCGTAATTAACATTATATATTGAAATTATGTTTTAATTGTAATTTCTATATGATAATAGCAATTAATTAATGAAAAATGTAACTCAATATTCTAATTAGCACTAACCAATTATAAATTAAAATATAAGAATCAATTACAATATCTAATTCAGATTATTTAACTACAAAGGATATAGTTTTTTAATATTCTTTTAGAAAAATTATTAATTATTACCAATTAGAAATCAGAGCTGATATTCACGATGTATGATTTACATTTAAAAAGTTAAAAGACGAAACGTCATGATCAATCAATAGCAGAATTTTAAAATTAAATTCTAAATGTTGTTCATAGATTAATGTTTCCTAAATGATGTTTTTATTTAATATGATGAACTCTTAAATTTTCTAAATTATTAATCTTTAAAATTTATTTGACAAGAAATAAATAGTAAAGAAGAATTGATTAAGTTTCCAAAGTTATATAGGAAGATTTGTTTTCAAAAAATATTTTAATATTTAAGAGAATTTATTTTCCAAAAAATTTATTTTAATAAATAATTTTTAAGATGTACCTCATTGAAATTTATTTAGAAAAATAGACCTAGTTATTGCCACAACTATATGTCATGTAAGAAAATATTTATCATAATTGCTTATGTGGCAGAAAGAGGTGTATTTTGATAAATAAATTTTTATGAAGTCTATTTATCCAATTATTTATTGAAATGAGACTTTTTGTAAAAATTATCCTAAAAATAATAATTATTATTATAATTGTAATAGCAGTAATTATAATAGTAGTAGTAGTTGTATTATTAATAATAATTGATTATAACATTTTAATAATGAACATACCCATGCAACGCACAGGCCTTAAAAACCTAGTTAATTTTGTATGACTTAGTTTCGATACCGTATCTGTGTTATTCATAACTTCTCTGTGTATGATATCAGAGCCATGATTGGCTAAATTTTCTTTTCTTTCTGCAGTGATGGATATTTAGTTTTAAACTTATGATATTTCTCTAAGCAATGTAGACTTAGATTTTTGTTTGTTGTTTATTCTTGAAACTTTGAGATTAGATGTAACCGATTATGATTCCTGCAACATCCTTCGGGGAGAACATTAGTAAGATTGAAAGGTGTAGCCCTTCACAAGGAAAGCCTTTTTTCTGAAAACCAAGAAGTTATAAGTATAAATACTTACTCTTAAATTATTTCTTTTAGTCATTACTCATGGAACGACATCAAAGTCGCGTAGGGAGTTCCATGTTAGCCAGGGATTGGCGTCTATATAATAACCTTTACTTTTAGGGCCATGGTGGTTAGGACCTTAAAAAGGATTCTGTAGACTATGGAGAGAGTCTTAGATCCTTTCATGAAATTGTATCCATTTGTCTTTAATTTTTTGTACAGCCTTTGTATGATCAGCTGTCTGAGGAGAAGGATTCTTCTTGAGCTTGTTATATAAAATAGCTGAAAAAGGCTAGATTTTTATAGTAACCTGCCACGTAATTTAAAGCACCTAAAACCCTTTGCAGTTGCTTTGTGTCCAGAATATTATTTAGGAACTTAGCTGTCCAAGGAGAAGAATTCTTCTTGAACCCGTTATATAAAATAGCTGCATCAATGGCTAGATTTTTATAATAATCTGCTACGTAATTCAAAGCACCTAAAAACTTTTGCAGTTGCTTTGTGTCCAGAATATTATTTAGGAAGTTAGAAGCAAATTTAATACTTCTGTCAATTAGTATAATAGTACCAATCTTAGCAGGGATTGGCGTCTAAATTTAAAGACAAATGAATATAATTTCATGAAGGGATCTGAGACTATCTCCATAGTCTACAGAATCCATTTTAAGGTCCTAACCACCATGGCCCCAAAAGTAAAGGCTACAATATAGACGTCAATCTCTGGCTAAGATGGAACTCCCTATGCGACTTTGGTGTCGTTCTATGAGTAAAAACTAAAAGAAATAATTTAAGAGTAAATATTTATACCTGTAATTTCTTGGTTTTCAGAAAAAAGGATTTCCCTATGAAGGGCTACATCTTTCAATCCCGCTAATGTCCTCCTCGAATGGTGTTGCAGTCATAATCGGTTATATCTAATCTCGAAGTTTCAAGAATAAATAACAAACGAAGATCCAAGTCTACATTGCTTAGAGAAACATCATAGGTTTAAAACTAAATATCCATCACTTCAGAAAGAAAAGAAAACTTAGCCAATCATGACTCTGATACCATATACAGAGAAGTTATGAATAACACAGATGGTAAAGAGACCTTACTTGATACTTACTTGTGGTTCAGCTCCTTATAGTAGACAAACTAAGCTTTTATTTATTTATATATCAAATAATATTACAAACTTAGAAATATTAAAGAGTTGGAGAGAGTAAGAAAGAAAGAGACTGAGCTCTGAGATGATTATAATGGGATATGGCCTTCTCTTTTATAGAAGGAGGGGAGGAGTCTCGAAGAGTGTGGAAGGCTGAGGTGTCTCTTATCTCCTCGTAATGGAAGGGTGAGGTGTCTTTTATCTACCGATCTCTTTATTAAAGATATTACCTTTATTAAAGGTATTTAGCTGGTATGCAACTTGTCCTTTTTCCATTGATATATGAACAGTACTTCCACTTAAGTGTGTGGGTCCCACCAAATCCGTATGCTGGTATGGTGCAGTCGATCTGTCTGGTGAAGCATTTTTATTATAATTTTTAATATAGCCTTTCAGGCCTTATAACCATGGGATTTTTATTTTATTATCCCCTTTTCTTTATTTTGGCCCAATGGTGAGCCCATTAAATCTTCTCATAACTGATCTGCTGATCTCAGGTCTTCCTATGAATTTTGGGCTTGGCCCGTTAGAAAGTCACAGTCTTTCATTTTCACTGATCGAGTGGATTTTATAGAAGTAATGGAGACAGTGTCAGAGCTGTCAAATGTTTGCTCGAATTGTTTTATCATATGTTCGAGACATTTCTTCATCAGTTTTTCTTCAGAGATGTTAGGATATTTTCTCTGGAATGAAGTTTGTAACTTATGTAAAGGAATTTCTGTGGCCAGTTCCACATTGATCCTTTTATCAATGATTTTGTTATTATTAATAATAACCGCTTTAATTTCAACGATCTTTTGTTCTTCTTTTATTTCTGTCCACCATTTTATCAGGAATTTTCTTAATAGAATTGAGATATCACCCTCATTAAATTCTGCTGTCAAAGTCCACCTCAAAAAGTAGGGGATTTCATTTTATATAAAATAATATAATGTACTTTCACCTTTTTTAATTAAGGTGTCTTCTATATTATGAAATCTTGGATGAGATTGCATCCATGATATGAACGGATTAAAAACTTGTTCAGGTAGAATTCTTTATTCTGCTCCTACCTTTAGCCACCATTGTATAAACCAATTTGGAATACCTGACTTTATAATTTCAGGTTTTATCATAAGAAATCAAGAATGCTTTTTCCCCGAGTTTTCATAGTTTAAATTTTTTTTCGAATGCTTGGATATAATCCTAGTAGTTGCATTCATGGCGTATGTCGCCAATTTTGAAAGTTCTGGCTCTGTTGGGATGTAGAGCCCATTCATGCGGTTAATAAACCTTTTTAATAATAGCTTTGGAGAAGTTTATGATATCTCCTCATGTCCTATTTGGGTAATAATGTTTAATTTCCATCGAGTTGGAAACTATTAGTAAGGCTCCATAGATCTATCGGGGTTTTCCCGCTTGAAAAGCATATGAGCTAGTCTCTCTATATTTTTCTTTTAGAGACCAAGGATCATGTATTTGGGGAATATTATTTCCTTCCAAACAAATAATTGTTTTGGAGGTGTTTTTCTGAAAGTAATCATATTCAGGTTCTCCTTCAACAGCCTTTTTGAATAACTAAATTTGTCCAGAAATATTTCCTGAATTGGATGATTCTTCTAAGCTAATATTGCTTTCTTGAATGTTTTGAGTATTATGAATACTTCTTTTTGCCGTCTTATTAGGCATTCTCCATTCTGACCGGGCGTATGACGCCTCAGATTTGATTTCAAATCTTACTGCTTTTGGCTCTTGCATTTTCAACCAATTTGAATAAGGGGAGTTGGAGGAATTATTATTCCTTCCCCGTCTCGGCCCCTGCCTGGGCCTTGAGCTCTCGATGGACTCTGCATGAGAGTCCTGCAAGAATTCCCTGGTCAAGAAATTAGGAAAACAATTTTTAGTATCTTTAATATACTCAATATCAAAATAAAAAACCGCTAATTCAGCTTGCCATCTGGCAAAAATTTGCTTTCATATTAAATTTTTAATATCTTTCTGTATAACAGTTTCAGCAGTGCTACAATCAATTTTGATCAGGAATTTTTGATTCTGAAGATTATCTTGAAATTTATAAATATATTTAATGATAGAAAGAATTTCTTTCTTAATAGTTGAATAATTCAATCGAGCTGAATTCAATTTTTCAGAGGTAAATCTAATAAGCATTTCCTTATTATTACTAGGATCTACTTGCTTAAGGATACCTCCATATCCAATATTAGAGATATCTATCTACACAATTTTTTGCCAAGTAGGATTAGCAATATGAAGACAAGGTAGGTTTTTAATCATTTGCTTAATTTTTTGTACAGCTTTTGTATGATCAGCTGTCCAAAGAAAATGATTCTTCTTGAGCCTGTTATATAAAATAGCTGCATCAATGGCTAAATTTTTATAATAATTTGCCAAGTAATTCAAAGCACCTAAAAACCTTTGTAGTTGCTTTGTGTCCAGAATATTATCTGGGAACTTAGAAGCAAATTCAATACTTTTGTCAATTGGTATAATAACACCATTGTCAATGTTATTGTTTACCGCCGAAAGACAGAGACCGAGACGTTGGGACGTCTGGCCTGAATTTTGGGGGCAGGTGCTATTTGGACTTCTCCATCCATCCCTTCGAAGATACTAAGTTGATTTATGGCACCATATATCGGAGGTTTGGACATATGCGACCGTTGTAGCAGAATACATCAGATTCCCCCGCATTGCGATAATCACTTTCTCCTGCTCTAGCAGTTCACTTCGTATCATGTTATTTTTGTTTTATTTTGGGTTGCCCCTGAATTGTATATGGAGATCATTTTATGTCGTCGCCCGTAGGGCGCGAATTAGTCCAAATCCGTTTATTTTAGATTTGGGTTTGGTTTATTTAAAAACCGTTAACTTGGTTTGAGATTAAGATCGACTTAAACACTTGAGCATTTGGGCCCAATTATTTTAGTTTAAGGACATTACGGTCCATTATCGCCATATTTGAGGCGAATGTTAGTTTAGAGACATTTCGGTCTAACATTCCTGTTTTGGGGACGAATATTAGTTTAAGGACATTTCGGTCCAACATTCCCATTTTGGGGACGAATGTTAGTTTAAGAACATTTCGGTTCAATATTAATTTAGGGACATCTTGGTCCGTCATTCATCTTACGCGCACGTGTATTTGTTACATGGCAGTGTGGATGATGGTGACATAGAATGCGCCCAATTTGGGACGCGACCCGATTTGCGGTATGCACATTAATTTGGAAGTGCATCAAGATATGACAAAAATAGTTGTTGGTTGTCGGGACCCGCCACTTCTCTGAAGACATTGAGGAATTACAACGACATATATCAAAGGTGTGGAAAGATGTACCCTTAAACCAAATCCTGTATTTGAGGGAAAAAGGGGTTGTGGTGGACCTAAGAATTGTTAGTTATATTTGAGACTAAGATTACTTTAGGAGATATGGGATGAATATCATTTTGGATATCATCAAAGAGAGATCAGTAGTCATGTTTGAGACTAAGATCAGTTTAGGAAATCATGAGCAATATGGGCTCGGTTGATTTAAAATCAAAGATGTTTAACCTCAGGAATTTAGCCCATTTGGGCTGGGATTAGGTTTCTATACTACCCAGTAGTGTTATAAACTAATATATGCAGTGCTCATATGTTTTTCACGTGGGGGCGCTGGAATAGTGTTAAGCACTAATCTTCTCTGGCGCTCACATGTGAAACATGCAGTGCTAAGCACTTAGTCATTTTGACTGAATATAGAGTGCTAAGCACTTTGCATGGCACTCACGTGGGAAGCACGTGAGGCGCTGAGCATTGATTTCGGGTTTTGTTTGCTCACCCTTTTTTCCCCAGAAGTACTAAGTGGCTAGAGCTCTGGCGCTCATATATGAAGCACGTGAGGCATTCAGCCTCTTTTTTTTTGTTTCACATGTATTTCACATGATTGCTTTATTTTTAGGGTGTTGGGTTGCTTTATTTGGTGGCTTCCCAATCCACATAAATGAGTTTTCTTTGTTTTTGGACGCTCACGTGGGAAACACGTGAGGCATTTTGGCTCTTCTTTTGTTTGTTTTAAGCACTCATATGAGAAACACGTAAGGCATTATAATAGTGCTAAGCACTAATTTTACTCACGTGTGTTTCATATGAGATGCCAAGTTCTTATTATTTTTTTTAGAGATATTAATCTCTATTAATGACATTTTAGTAATTGATGATCATCAAGATTTCTGTTTTGAAGATCTTGGATCATCGTCATTGTTTTTATTGGAGAACTAAGTTCTTTTTTTATTTTTATAAGAACTAAGTTTTTTATGTAGGGTTAAACCCTAATTTCGGGGGAATTAAATTCCCAGAACATATGTTCTTTTTCTTTTTCTTTCTTTTTCTCTTTAATCTAGTTCTTTTCCCTAAGTTTTGAGTCTGAAGAACAGAATCTCATCAATGAGAATTAAATTCTCAATTTGTGGGGAGATTTGCTTTTGCAAATCTCAAACCAGAGAAAGAACTAAGTTCTTGTATAAAGGATTAAACCCTTATATCTATTATACTATGCAAGAGATATGCTTTTAATCTCTTATTTTTTTATTTACCTAGAGTGATTTGAAGGAGGAAGGTCTTCTTTCTTTGAGAATTAAATTCTCTGTTCTCTCAAGAGCTCACTGTATTTTGGTAGGAGCTTATAGGTTTTTTTTTTCTATATGAGACTTGAAGTCTCCGGTCCTTTATATAGTGCAAGCAAGTTTGTTAATTAATTTTGAGAAAATCTCTCATTGAGAGATTCCAATTGATTTAATTAGACTCAAAATTGATTCGGGGAATTTTAGCCACCGTTGGATCTTTGATCCAAGTGTTTCTATCTTACAGAATATGTTTTCTTATTTTAACAAGATTGAGAGAATATTCTTCCATATATAGAATAAAATTCTATTGAACGGTGATATTTTTATCACCATTGGATTTTTAATCCAAGAGTGCTCGGTTTAACAGAGCATAATCTTTCTTTGTTTAGAAAGATATGAGAAGTGTTTTCCATCTCATTGGATTTTTGATCCACCAACTTTCTGTTTAACAGAAAATATCCTTCTTAATAGAATTTAATTCTATACTTAATCACCATTGGATTTTTGATCCAACGGATCCTTGTTTAACAGAGAGGATCTTTCTCGAGTAGAATTTAATTCTACATAAGGAGGTGTCCTCACGTGTTTAACACGTGAGGCTTATTTAGCTTCTCTGATTTGACGCCCATATACCTTGCATATGGGCGCTCATGTGTTTAACACGTGAGGCCAATTTAGCCTTTAGTTGTTTGGCTGCAACGCCTATATGCTTTGCATATATGCGCTCATGTGTTTAACACATGAGGCTTATTTAGCTATTAGTTGTTTGATTGCAGCGCTTATATGCTCTGCATATAGGCACTCACGTGTTTATCACATGAGGCTCATTTAGCCTATAGTTGTTTGATTGCAACGCCTATATATTTTGCATATAGGCGCTCACGTGAGCCTATTAGTTGTTTGATTGCAGCGCCTATATGCTTTGCATATAGGTGCTCACGTGCTTAACACGTGAGGCTTATTTAACCTATTAGTTGTTTGATTGCAGCGCCTATATGCTTTGCATATAGGTGCTTACATATTTAATACGTGAGGCTTATTTAGCCTATTAGTTGTTTGATTACAGCACCTATATGCGCATATAGGCGCTCACGTGTTTAACACGTGAGGTTTGAGTTGTGGGGAATTTTCTCTCCTTTTTCTTTTTTTTTATGAGAGAACGGTTATGTCCCAAGAATTTTACAACAGTTTGGAACAGTTTCATCTTTGGGGCTGATATTACTAACCCGTTTTTTTATAAGAAGATGTTTAAAAATATTTAGATGTTTAAAATTCTGATCTATATTATCAGAATATATTAAAACTGTAGGGTTCCTAGGCACACTAATGAGGTCTCACAAGGCATCAACCATGCCAAATTCAAAAATTTCCGGTGTCGAGAAACCCTAATGCCATCGTTGACTAGAGATTAAGGGAAACATGCAACTAGTTAACATCTTAACTATGAGTGAACGGAAATACAACCTTTGTAGATCCGGTCCTCCACCTTCATAGCTCCGTGATGAAGTCCCCTCGCTGCGATCATTGGATCCCGGGCTCTAGCGTCGGCTTCATCGGAGAAATGGACGGGCTAGGTTGTCGACTTCGATGCCGAAGATGATCTACGTCGAGGCAACTCAAGATCAAGCTCCAACTTCACCAAGTCATGAAAATTGTGAAGAAAACACCCTATACTACTTGGCAAGTGGTAGAGGATGAAGAAACAGGAAGTGGGTTCACTTTAGAATTGGATATCTCACTCTTTTTCTCAAGTTACCATTGAAGCTTGCAAGCTTTTTCTTCTTCAAGAAGAAGAGGAAGAAGAAAAGAATATGATAAGAATTATCCAAATAGAAAAACAAAGTGATTATTATCATATAGCAACCATGGTCAAGTGTAGAGAATAAACTAGGGTTAGGTTGAATGGTTAGGGTTAAGCATGAAACAAAAAATGGTGGACTTATTCAAAGCTTCATGAAGCTTCAACTAGAAAAAAAATCAAGCCACCATTTCTCTTCATCTTTCCAAAATGAATAAATAAATAAATGAATAAGTAAATAAACAAAACCCTAACCATTAACATAACCATGGTTTAATCACACACACAAACCCTCATGTATCATCAAACATGATACAATCAAATGCACAAAAGTATATCACATATACAATGTGCACATCAAGTGAGAAAATCCATTTAAATGTGAACCAATACTAGTTAATGCTAAATAATATATCAAATATATAATTATACATTAAATCATTAAATCAACACTTGATTTAATGATCCGGTCATATCGCATATAACCGACTAGTATCAAGTGTATCAATGTATTGAATCAACACTTGATTCCGTAACCCGGCTATGTCACATATAACCTGCCGATGATACAAATCGCAAGAATAGAATACGGTATCACATACACGCATTATTCTCGGTCCCGCACATATCTCATATGCGCTCCTATTTCGTTTCGCTTGAGCCAGGAAACCTCTGTGTAGGACGCTAAAGACTCGTCAATACGCCGGCAGCAGGTGATGATCATATCAAACACCCACAAGCTGCAAGCGGTCTGCTAAACGTAACGGCCACCCGGGTATTGAGCGATCAGAAGATCGACGAGCAAGCCCGCTCAAACTCCTGTGAATCCAACCAGTAACACTTACCGTACAGTCCGGTCTGATCGTCTGATATGTCGCATATCTTGCCTAGGGGTGGTAAACGTCAGACCTCAATAGCTCGATAAGTCATGTCGATATGAGGTCTATAACAGTTCGAGATACTACTGGTAACACTTACCAGTAAATCTCAGCAACCCTGGCCAGGGATTTCCGGTTATAGCCAATCGAACACAGTGCAACATCAACTCCCTATACCGGGAGAGACGAATCCCCTCCTATCGCTCATTGCCTCCATGTGATTCGGGACTGTACCCAAAAGCCACCGTTTTGCACGCCCTCTTGGACGTGGTAAGGTGGAAATCAAAGCACAGTGGGAATCACACAAGACACTATGACGATCTCGGGTTTACAGACTAACCTGTACCAGTGTCACCAGAGAACTGCCATCTGACGTAAGGTATAATACCATCTGGGAGTTCTCGGCGAGTCCGTCCAGTGTACCCGTCTCCACTGAGCACCCGTATATCATCTCTGATGTCAAACACCAATGGATATGGGATCATCCATCGCCCATCTGTATGGGTCGAGAAGGTATACGCTAGTCTATTCTGGTATATCGATGCCCCGTCTCGATATACCCACGACTAGGGACCTTGAAGGATGTACTTATGGACTACCATGTCCCCACTAGTATGATCCGTATCATAGTCCAGGTAGTCAAGTACACATCCTAAGGGTTTTACCAACATGTAACAGAGAGACATACAGTATACACGTTAAGGCAAAGAGTAACCATATAGCATACTATCATGTCGAGCAAGAAAGTCCTCCCTATATATGTCCCAGCATCCACTACAATATACATCCTATGTACAGTAATGGCCTCTAGGGCATACATATAACTAACAATCTCCCACTTGCACTAGGGCCATCTGTAGCAGTGGTTGCAGTATCTCATACTCAACCATCCCATAAAAGTCTCTCTCTGGGAAAAAGCCTTTGTGAGTGGATCCGCCGTGTTGTCCTCTGAGTCTACTCTCCTAACCTCGATCACCTTGGAGATCAGCCATCTCCATGATCAGGTGATACTGCCTTAGAATATGTCTGGATCACTGATGGGACAGACGTTCCTTAGCATAAGCCACAACTCCATTGTCATACAATGGGAGGAACGAAGTTCATCTCATGAACTAATATACATCCAGACTGCCTCTTTGGTAGCATCTTAAGTAGCAATGTATCCAGCCTTTATCGTCTAGTATGCCATGGTATCTAGCTTGGAACTCTTCCAACACACCGTCCCTTTACTGAGGGTAAAGACAATGCCTGCGACTGACATTCAGCCATCCTTATCACCCTGGAACCTTTCCAGTGATTCTCCCCAGGATCAACTGATACCATCTCACTACAGCTAGTGAGGATCCTAACATCCAATTAGATCTATCTCATAGATCCAAAACCCAGGATTTAGTAGGTATCACTTTGATCCTATATGGAGAATCAGTGTGATAAGCGGAGATTGACCGAGCGTAGCATAGGAAACTCCTTCCCCATCAAGAGTATGTCATCCACGTACTCTACGAGGATCACTACCATACTCCCTACTACCTTTTTGTATATACAAGGTTCATCTACCATTTTGATGAGGTCAAACTGTTTGACTAACTCATCAAAACAGATGTTCCAACTCCGCGATGCCTGCTTCATCACATAAAACATCTTGCACACGTTTCCGCTGCTCCCACTATTTACGAAGCCCTCTGGCTGTGTACTTATAGACGTTCTCTTCTAAATCATTATTTAGAAAAGCAGTCATGGCACCCAACCGCCAGATATCGTAGTCATGGTATGTAGCCGTGGCAAGTAGGATCTGGATGGACTTAAGCATAGGCCCCAGAAAAGGTTTCATCATTAGCCACAATTGGTCTATGATGCGAACCTTTAACGAGTCTAGCTTTGAAAGTCTCAACCTTTCCATGTACACCAAGTAATCTTCTCAAGATATACTTGCTCCTGATAGGGATTTAACCCTTCAGATATAGCAACCAAAGTCTATACTTTGTTGGTGTATAAGGATTCCATCTCAGATCGATAAACATCCAGCCATTCTTATAGAGTCCCACTCCTGATGGCCAGCTCGAAACTAGTTGGGTCATCATCTCATGATGCAATCCTCGCTCCCACTATCATAGAGAAACCGAAGTATCTCTCAGGTGGGTGAGGAACCCTACTAGATCGGCGGAGAGGCTGAGGTTCGTTGGAATCTACTGAATCCTTTGGTTCTATCAAATCATCAGCTGTGGTTTGTATAGCTGGAACATTTCCAGTTCTACATAACAGACCTTACCTCGAGCTTGTCCGTATTTTGCTTTTAGACATAGGCCGGACAACCCCAAATCTTAACAAACTTAAGATATGGGTTCTTCCCTTTCCATATCTCATATGAAGTGGTAGGCAACTGATTTGATCGGAATCCTATTCAATAGGTATGCAACTTCATAAGTGCATAACTCTCTAAAGGAAATAGGAAACTCAGTAGTACTCATCATAGAGCACACCATATCATATAGGGTGCAGTTGCTCCGCCCCGATATACCATCGTGCTATGGTGTATACGGAGGAGTAATGCTGAGAGAGAATCTCATTCTCCTTTAGAATAAATCAGGAATTCCGTGCTCAAGTATTCTTTTCCTTGATCATATCAAAGGACATAATACTTATACCCGTTTTGGTTCTTTACTTCTAACTTATATTCTGTGAATATCTCAAAAGGTTCGGACTTGTGTTTCAACAGGAACATATGTCTGAATCTTGAGAGATTATCAGAGAATGTAATGAAATACAAAGAACCGGTCTTGGCATGTGTAGACAGGGGATCAACATGTATCATCCCAAGAGTTCACCAACTCTTTCTCTGTTTCCAATAAACAGAGCTGTGGTCATCTTATCTTTGTGACATGACCGGCAAGTTTCACAAGATGTAAATTCAAACTCTTTTAAACATGCATCTAAATGTAACTTCAGCCAGTAGGGTCGCATTGATATGACCTAGTCTACAATGCCTCAAGAAGAAATCGTTCATTTCTGAACTCTTCCTCTTGTGTGTGTTCTGTATACTAGGAACTGTAGTTTGATTTAGAACGTCAATGCTTTTAGATAACGTGCCTGAACCGATCAACTTTTGATATAGGAAATGTTCAAAACATTATCCAACAATACTAAATTTTATTGTTTTTTTACTAATAAAGAGATAGATATGATTTTGTATATCAGGTTCGGTATCTAATAGCATTTGTTCAGAATCAAAGTATTGATAATACAGGGTGACAGTGACCAACAGACTTGGCTGCAACACTTGCCCCGTTTTCTGTCTCATGAAACTTATCACCCGTTCTCAGTTCTCTACCTAACTGTAGCCATATGTAACAGATTACATATCTGGGATCCTGATCCGGTATCAAATACCCAGGACGTAGAGGATACAGAGAAATAGTTCTTTGTAACGAACACACCCGAAGATGATGCATCAACATGCACTTTCTTCGTTTGGGCGGCACGGGAAAACTGGTATTCCCCAATTCCTGCTCTGTCTTATAACAATTATAAGTTGGAGCAGGACCAACGTTCCCCAGCTCAGTATAACAAGCGGGTTTGGTCAATATATCCGTTTTATTATCTTGATTAAGGCGTGATATGGTCGCTACATGGAGAGAGAGAGAAGAAAACACTCAGCGTATGCTCTTGCAAGATCAGATTGGTTATATATTTTATCTAATCAGGATGGCTCCCACTGTTTTTTTTATCATATCTTCCTTCAAACCCTAAAAGGAAAGACTAGCCGGGATTAATTACACGCTACAAGTTCGCCAATCTTTTAGCCAGGCCAGTGTCGGTACTTTGAGGGAGGTCCCCCGTGCTTTCGCACGAACCTAATCACTATAAACCTCGTTTTCCCAGAAGCGTAACCCCGTTGACACCTTTCTAGACACCTACTTGATCGGCTAATTATAATGTGTAAAACTCTCCCAGGAGTAACTTTTACTCGCAGCGGGTATCGGGATCCAACTATCTCATAGAAGGTATGCAATCTCATTGCAAATTTCAACACTTGAAATTCCCGATAATATTTTGCCCCGAACGATCTATGACCTTGACAAGGTCAACAAACCATAGACCGCAAGTCAAGTTCAACCCGTCATTTCTTGATTGAATCAAACCCACCCGCATGACCCTTGACAAGGTCATCAAGGCCGCACGACTACCCTAACCCAATCTGCATCATATGCATAAGCAGATAAATACTGGTTAGCTACCGCACACTGCGCCTTGACAAGATCAACAAACGCAGCACGAATACTAAGCAGGACTTATCTGAAATGACGGAGGGCTACGATAGGTTTTTCTGAAAACCTATTGCGTAATGAACTTGATATCGTTGTAGGATCGAATGATTTTAAAATGGAGTGTTTTTTAGGCTTTTCTAGTTTTGCTAAAGGGGTCACTCCCGGTGAAGGGATCGTCGGCCCTTTCCTCATCGAATAAGGTGCTGGATATATCATATATACCGCTGTGCAAAGCAGAAACTATAGAAGCAATCAAAAGACAAATCGAGAGTTGTAGCATTTGCCAGTTATTGCTAAAGGAGTCACTCCCGGTGAAGGGATCTCGGTCCTTTCCCTATCGAATAAGGTGCAGGATGTTCTACAAGGAACACCACGATGCAAAGCAAGAACTGTAGCTACCTGTTTTATTTTGAAATTCGATTCCACAACATCTTTAGGTTTCTTTTTCTTTCATTAATCACATTAATGAAGTCCCATCATTAAGTACCTAAACATCACAGATAAATACGACGTACACTTTCCATCCGCATTCGCCTCGATGTCCCCTCGTGCACCGTTAGGTTAGGTAACTAACGGCAGAGCAGGGCAGGGCTAGCGCGGGTGTAAAACATAAGTAATATCTATATAATATATCATATATACTATATACAGTATTTATCACAGAACATATCAAATGATCACATCACAGATAACGCAGCAGAAAATATCATATGAAATATTGGATATACTAGGACGTCCGTGTTTTCAATACGAGCCAGTATAAAACACGGATTTCACGGTCGTGATGAATAGCCAAACCCACACCCCTAGACCCCTACGAGAGCAGCAAGCAACCCTACCAATTCTAGAGTTAGGAGACCCGGACTCGACTCCTAGAGTTGGTTTCCCACTGGACTCTAGAATCCGGTTACTTGTGCCCTCCTCCTTGGGTGTATCCTAGTGCGGAAAAGAAAATAATATACAAACGGTGACATCTTCCGCAACCTGGAAGTGCCCCAATAAAAGAATATTACATACAAGCTTTTACATGAATGAAAATGAAAAACACTCATCTCACATAAAAACCCCCTGGCTATTCAAGCACGACGATCCAATATAACATATCCAGCAACACATAACATCACATGTCATCAACGTAAGTAAACATGCGTATCCCAATTGTCGTTGGCATATAGCAACGAAACCGGCGATATCACATATTACACTTACGGTCACAGAAAAGAAAGTGAAAAACTACAACAGTTGGAATCCGCAACCTCCTTAGACATCGCATGCCTAATCAAATGAATTCCTTAGACATCACATGCCTAACGATTATAAACCCCGCATTTTAGTCTCATTATCGAAAACTCTTTTCAATATCAAGTCGGGCAATTCAACAAGATTCCCGAAAAACTGATCGAATGCTCGTCGCAAACTTTAGTAGACGGCCGCACCCCCGACGCCGTCGATGAAGTGCACCAAGGCGGAACACCGCTGCCGCTAGCACCCGAACGGATGCTTTCGGCGACGGGGTTCTCCTACAGTCACTTGGTCGGGGCTATGGGGTGTAGCTGTCTATTAAGTTTACCCGGCGAGTATCCGCGTATACTACGTGATTGCGACGGACTTTTGATCACATCAAAATTCTGTGGCAACCGATCAAGTGAGACTAAAGTGCTATGCTTATAACATTCATATCAGTTATCTCATAACAACTTATGAATTCCAATTGTTGTATCCCATTCCAGATAAATAGAAAATGTTAAACTTTCCGATTGAACATTCAAACACCCACGTTTTCCCGATACAGATCAACAAATGAAATAAGTTTAAAAATATTCACTTCATGCCTCAGTACCAACGGTCCAGCCGTAGAAGGGTCAAGCCAACGCCCCACATGTGGCACGCCGTACTGTCCCAAACCCGAAGGTTCAAAGGGCAGTTCAAGATGGTCACATAATCGAGTTAAGGTTTGTTGTCTTTTAGAGGGTCCATCGCGTTACTTACACTACTTCGAACATTATTAAACTACGGAAAAATCCAACACTTGAAAATTTCCCGACAGGGGAAAAAGTGGGTATTTATATCCGGTCGAACTTTTTAACATATTCAAAAATTACCCGGAAAGACATATAGACAAAATCTGATAATCCGATCGAATCTACGAACTCCCAATACAACCCAAAAAACTCAACTCTTGAGTAAACTGTAGCGTTTTGAAAATCGTTTCGGTGAAATTTCGAAAAATCGGTAAAATAAGGGGGTTTTCTGTAAAAAAGTCAAAATGCAAATATTTTATTATAAAAATTAAACATACATATTCTAGCTATGAAATTGCTAGTATTTGGTGTTTATTGAGCCACTGGTTAAATTTCAAATTTTCTGAAAAAAATTTATTTTATTATTATTTTAAGCCGTCACTAATACATTTAATTAGGGAAAATTACAAATTGGAATGAGTTGAAACAAATTTTGTGCATCATAAAACATTAAATAAAATTTTATCTTGTGGTTTTTGAAATGAAATCGTTTGCCAAAACGGTTTAGAAAATATCGAAGAAAAAGGCTTTTTTTTAGTGTAAATGGATGTTTGGGGTATTGTATTTGTCATTTTCCATCACCCACACCCATACCCACACTCACACACCCCCATTTACTTCTCCCCTTAGCTGAATTCAGCAGCCCCCACTTTTTTCCCCACTTGAATTTCAAAGAAAAGAAATGAAAGAAAAGAAAAGAAAATGGATAAAAGAGTTGACCTTTTGTTGACTTGGACTTTTCCCTCACCATACCTCACACCACACCCCCTCTCTCCTCTCCCCCACATGCATTTGGCCGGCCCTTCCAGCAGCAGCCCCTCCCCCTTTTCTCCTCTCATTCCTCTTCAAAAATGCTTAAAAATTGCCTCAAAATCCATCAAATAAATCCCAAAATCCAAATCCAACTCCTACCCATTTCTCATTAGCCATTCTAGCATGGATCTAGGGATCAAAATGGCATCTTAGGAGGCTAGATCTTGAGCTTGATCTCATCATGGGAGGTATAATCTCATGCTTTTGTTAAAATTTGTTATCTAGTTGCTTTAATCTAAGTTAACTAAGTGCTTAATTAGGTTTTGATGAGTTTAATTGCATGATTAAAGATTTCAAGTTAGGGTTTTGTTGTGGAAATTGGTTATGATAAATTGTGCATGGTTTTGTGTGTGGATTAACATCTTAAGTTTTATAGAAAGCTAATTTAGTTGTTAATTCCAAACCATTACTTATAAAATGCCCTAATTAAGTTATTTTGCTAACTAGAGTTTTGGAAAATTGTTAAATACTTTAGATTAAAATATAATTATGGTTTCATGTCATTATTAATATTATAATGAGTGGTTTAATGACTTTGGATCATGCAAAACCAAGGTTAATTGTTAAATTGTGAATTTTGCTTTAAAAAGAGTTAAAATCGGTATTTTTGCAAACTAGTTTTTTTGAACATATATGGTTTGGTGAAATTAAATTATGGAAATGATTTATATGACTTATTTAAGATATTTAATAAGTATATTGGCCGCTACATTCATTTAAACGTCGAGTTTTGTACTGAAACGGGTAATTTTTGCTTGCTAGATTTTCGGAAAAATGGCTTCTAAAGTGAATTTGGAGTTTTTGTGAATTTTAACCTATTTTATATTTAAATTAGTATTCGTGAATGTGCAAATGAGTGTACTTGGGTTTTTCTCGATGGTCGGGCGTTTGCACGCCGACGTCGAGGGTTTTTGGGTTGGTTTGTGAGAACAACCATAGGTTTTGACCTATGTGGGATTCGTGCGTCGTTTTGGTCATGAGTCGGATTTTAATGCGATATGGTGCGTTTTGATATGTAGGTACCCTATGTGGACTTCGAGACGACAAGAAAGCGCATGGCGACATCGGCACCGGCGAGTGAGGACCAGGTGAGTAGATTTATATCTACGGGGAGAAGTCGGGTGGATGGCGTATAGCACCCCCGCAGTCCGTGGTGGTGTATACGGATGCGTATACACACCAACATTTATTATATGTTATTTGGGATTAATAACGATGTTAGGATGAATATTGATGTATTGGATTACTTTAGTGTTGCGAACCCTAGGGTAGTGTTGCACTACACATACACACATACATACTTGCATACATTCCTATTTATATGTGCTCATGTGATTCTTTATAGTTATGTGTTCACATGGGTATGGGACTATGTGTTCACATACGGATTTGAGGATGATATTGGGATTGAGCTGAGTCGATGAGATTTATTTTGTGGTTGTGATATCAGTGATGTGGCAGGATTCGTACTTGAGGTACGTCCTGGGGTTATAGCGGATCTTGGGGCGGCGATACGGGTGAATAGTGTTATAAATAAAATGGTCGACATATGATCATGATATAAGATATGATATGCTAGGATATTGATATTAGGCCGTATCGGGCGATGTATACCCGTTGATGATGATATGTGCTGACGATATCGGTTTGTACGAGATTGTCGATCAGTAGTCAGATCATGAGTATATTGAGGATATTAGTATTGTACTAGACATAGGTCAGTACCCTAGACTATGATCTTGGATAAAGAGGATACCTGAGGAATAGTGTGAGGAATATGATATTGACCCGTACCCAGATTTGGGGATGCCTTACGACGGATTTACGTACGAGCTATATTTTGATAATTGATCCGCACTCTTGACTTGGGATGTCTGATTATAGATATGGTATCGGATATGATATTATTGAGGCGGGATCACCGACTAATATATATACAGGTATGTATATGGATCGACTCAGATGTTAGACGGTTTCCTTACCTGTAGTCCAGCTTGTTAGCTTAGCCCTTTTGTTTAGTTTTGTTGTTAGATTATAGTCGATTCTTACCTATTTCAAAAACTAACGAATCGTGGGTATTTTAAAAGACAGCCCAAGGGATCCTACGGATATTTCAAAAGACGTATCTTTTCATAAAAACACCGTAGCCCCTATTTTCAAAACCCCATGATTTGTGTTATTTCAAAAGGCACCATTTGTAGGACTTATATTAGATTAATGCAGATTAGTTATAGTTGCGTCTAGTTTTCATCTCCCGCTCATTTTTGTGGTCCGCTTCGCATCGCATGCTTATTTTATGTTTCATACTCCATTATTGATATCATGCTGTTAGGACACCAGCACCATTACCGATGATGCGTATGTACCATGTACACTTATTTGCCGGCTCACACACATCTCCATCGGTAATTGCCATGTCACGTACACCTTAGAAAATATTATTGCTTGACATAGCCTGTTAGCTAATAGTTAGACATGATATTAGTGTACTTGCCTTATATGTTAGTTTAGACATTGTAGTTATTACCTGCTACTTCATGCATACTGTTATTCATTGTTATGCCGCATTCATGGATTCTCATGCATATATTCACTATTTTACGTGTTATTGAGGTTTTGGATTCGGATTTCCATGAGATTTTCTGGATTTGGAGGAAAACCGCAAAAACATAAATAAACCTTTTCTCTCTTTTAAAATAAAAAGTGCGGTTTTCCCATGATGTATGAGTCGTCCACCATGAGTTTGCTGATGGATTTCGAGACCCGATTCGAGGAGACGGATGAACCGTTTCGGGTACATGGTGGACCCAGTAAGGTACCCCGGGGCAAGAAGCGCGTGATGATGACGATGTGAGCCTGGCAGGGGAGCACTACCTACCGGTGATTTTACCCGACGCGTCGGATATCCGGAGGATACCGTCGTGGTCTTGAGATGGATGGTAGGGGCCGGTCTGTACCGACGGCGCCCTAGATATTGTGATTGAGACATTGAGATTTCGAGATATTGGGGTACAGAGACTGTGATACAGATATATTGAGATATTGGGATTACGTTTTGTGCCGATGCTAGGCACTGTTTTATGCTGATTTCATTATGATATCTCATTTTAAAAATACAAAGGAAATCTCACTAAATTATGAAAACAGTTCTTCATTTACATGTATTCTGTTTTCATGGATTCATACCTCATTCATATGATATATTGCTACCTGAGGCACTGACACGGGCACATGAGATTACACTCGGGTTAGATGTTTACCCTAGTCTTGTTATAGGTTGCATGTTATATATATAATTGAGGATATATTATGATCATTGACTTAGGTTGCGTTATTTATGCGATTTCTCTTTGTAGATGTTTTTCTATTCACGAGTTAGCAACTCACCCCCGTTGTGCCCCAGTTTCTTGCAGGTTTGCCGTACAGGTTTCATTACGGCTTGCGGGCATAGTTTCCTTCGGGTGATTTGCTAGTAGGTGGGTTTACTTGTATCGTACCCCCCATTATATATCTTGTATATTATTATTCTGTTGTATCTAGAAGTTCTATCAACCAAACATGTATTTATTTTGAGTTAGAGACCAGTGATGTTTTTCTTTCGACCTTAGAGTCGCGCGTTATATTTCTGTAGATTTCTTGTGCTTTTGAGTTTCCTTTTGAGTTTAGATCCTCGCTGTTGGCGTTGTATATTATTTTGCTTGTGTGGTTATGACCGTCGATTGATGAAGAGCTAGCTCCCGCTTGGGGATGCCTTTTTATTGATTTCTTATACTATTTATGTTGTATCCCGTTTGGGGGCCAGTTTTTACAAAGGAGACTCTGCCGAAATTTTCAGTAAATTTTTGATGTTCTTAAAAATCGCATAATTCGGCTTATGCTATTAAAACTACTTGTTTTAAATTAGTTTTCCTTCACTCTACTACTTTTCTTGGTTTGGATTTCTGGGTTTTCGGCTTACTTAGTTACGTACGCCTCGAGACATTCGTAGTTTAAGTGCCGGTCATGTTCCGTACTTTCGGGACGTGACATAAACATTAAAAATTCCCAGAAAACTCAGCACCTGAAGAGACAAATTACTGTGCAAAAATGGAAGCGTAATCACATAATTTGGCCGCGGAACCGCCGCAGAAGCCATGATTCTGCCGCGGTTCCGCCGCGCTTTAAGAGTATCATTTGGTCATTTTTGCACCGTAATTCTTTGAATTTCCTGCTGAATTTTTTAAGCATTTTTAATCTGGAAAAAACCCAGTTTTGAAAAAATGTACAGAGAGCATTTTTGAGTTAGGGTTTCAGTTTGATCGGACTTCTAACTCCGTCTGTGCATCGCCTAAGGCTCTAGCTAGGCTCTGATACCACTGTAGGGTTCCTAGGCACACTAATGAGGTCTCACAAGGCATCAACCATGCCAAATTCAAAAATTTCCGGTGCCGAGAAACCCTAATGCCATCGCTGACTAGAGATTAAGGGAAACATGCAACTAGTTAACATCTTAACTATGAGTGAACGGAAATACAACCTTTGTAGATCCGGTCCTCCACCTCCATAGCTCCGTGATGAATTCCTCTCGCTGCGATCAGCGGATCCCGGGCTCTAGCGTCGGTTTCATCGGAGAAATGGGCGGGCTAGGTCGTCGACTTCGATGCCGAAGATGATCTACGTCGAGGCAACTCAAGATCAAGCTCCAACTTCACCAAGTCACGAAACTTGTGAAGAAAACACCCTATATTACTTGGAAAGTGGTAGAGGATGAAGAAATAGGAAGTGGGTTCACTTTAGAATTGGATTTCTCATTCTTTTTCTCAAGTTACCATTGAAGCTTGCAAGCTTTTTCTTCTTCAAGAAGAAGAGAAAGAAGAAAAGAATATGATAAGAATTATCCAAATAGAAAAACAAAGTGATTCTTATCATATAGCAACCATGGTCAAGTGTAGAGAATAAACTAGGGTTAGGTTGAATGGTTAGGGTTAAGCATGAAACAAAAAATGGTGGACTTATTCAAAGCTTCATGAAGCTTCAACTAGAAAACAAATCAAGCCACCATTTCTCTTCATCTTTCCAAAATGAATAAATAAATAAATGAATAAGTAAATAAATAAAACCCTAACCATTAACATAACCATGGTTTAATCACACACACAAACCCTCATGTATCATCAAACATGATACAATCAAATGCACAAAAGTATATCACATATACAATGTGCACATCAAGTAAGAAAATCCATTTAAATGTGAACCAATACTAGTTAATGCTAAATAATATATCAAATATATAATTATACATTAAATCATTAAATCAACACTTGATTTAATGATCCAGTCATATCGCATATAACCGACTAGTATCAAGTGTATCAATGTATCGAATCAACACTTGATTCGGCAACCCGACTATATCACATATAACCTGCCGATGATACAAATCGCGAGAATAGAATACGGTATCACATACACGCATTATTCTCGGTCCCGCACATATCTCATATGCGCTCCTATTTCGTTTCGCTTGAGCCAGGAAACCTCTGTGTAGGACTCTAAAGACTCGTCAATACGCCGGCAGCAGGTGATGATCATATCAAACACCCACAAGCCGCAAGCGGTCTGCTAAACGTAACGGCCACCTGGGTATTGAGCGATCAGAAGATCGACGAGCAAGCCCGCTCCACTCCTGTGAATCCAACCAGTAACAATTACCGTACAGTCCGGTCTGATCGTCTGATATGTCGCATATCTTGCCTAGGGGTGGTAAACGTCAGACCCCAATAGCTCGATAAGTCGTGTCGATATGAGGTCTATAACAGTTCGAGATACTACTGGTAACACTTACCAGTAAATCTCAGCAACCCTGGCCAGGGATTTCCGGTTATAGCCAATCGAACACAGCGCAACATCAACTCCCTATACCGGGAGAGACGAATCCCCTCCTATCGCTCATTGCCTCCATGTGTTTCGGGACTGTACCCAAAAGCCACCGTTTTGCACGCTCTCTTGGACGTAGTAAGGTGGAAATCAAAGCACAGTGGGAATCACACAAGACTCTATGACGATCTCGGGTCTACAGACTAACCTGTACCAGTGTCACCAGAGAACTGCCATCTGACGTAAGGTATAATACCATCTGGGTGTTCTCGGCGAGTCCGTCCAGTGTACCCAGTCTCCACTGAGCACCCGTATATCATCTCTGATGTCAAACACCAATGGATATGGGATCATCCATCGCCCATCTGTATGGGTCGAGAAGGTATACGCTAGTCTACTCTGGTATATCGATGCCCCGTCTCGATATACCCATGACTAGGGACCTTGAAGGATGTACTTATGGACTACCATGTCCCCACTAGTATGATCCGCATCATAGTCCAGGTAGTCAAGTACACATCCTAAGGGCTTTACCAACATATAACAGAGAGACATACAGTATACACGTTAAGGCAAAGAGTAACCAGATAGCATACTATCATGTCGAGCAAGAAAGTCCTCCCTATATATGTCCCAGCATCCACTACAATATACATCCTATGTACAGTAATGGCCTCTAGGGCATACATATAACTAACAAAAACATCATCAATAAAGGAAAGTAAAAATTTTGTATATGGATTAAATATAGAGTTCATGATAGTTTGAAACTTTGATGGCGCATTTTTTAAACCGGACGTTCCATTCAAAATGCTCAAAAGGAACGGTAAAGGCAGTTTTATACTTATCAGATTTATTATTCTGAATTTACCAATACCCAGATTTAAGATCAAATTTCGAAAAGATTTTTGCTTTGCTAATTCTATTTAGCAAGTCCCTTTTATTAGGGGGTGGATGTCTTATCCATTTAAGCACTTTATTAAGTGGCTTATAATCGATAATAAGACGAGAAACTTCTCTTTCTTGTTAAAGCAGTATTATTAACATAAAATACTGTACAACTCTATTGGGAGTAAGATTTTCTTATAAATTTCTTGTCTAAGAGATTCTTGATTTCTTTCTTACAAAGTTCAAGATATTCTTGATTCATCTGGCATGATCTTGGCTTAGTAGGAATATTTATCTTATTAAACTCTTCTATATAGGAAGAGAAACAATATGCCGTTTTCTATCCCAAAAAGAATTAGGAAGATAGCTGGATGTTTGAGTAATAAACTCATTTTCAAGCTTTTCAATCCTCCTTTTGGCTAGGATTGACTTAAGTTGCTACTTAATCTGTATAGAAGAAATTTCTTCTTTGATAAAATTTATTTGGTTTTCTTTTAGGTAAATATGTTTTACCTTATTAAGAATTTTTATAATAGGATCAGTTATAAACTGAAATATTACTCTGTTCCTGCCGAAAATTTCTGTGCAGAAGAGTCCAAGGTATCAAATGGCAGCGATACGCTTAAGGAAATGCGAACCAATATCTTCCGGCCTGTATTTTGATAAGTTCCTGAAGGAGGAACTATTAAATTCTGATGGTATTGGAAACATCTCGAAAAACCCTTCGAATTGATATATTATGGGCCTCATAATTCATCCGGGATCAAAAGTTATGAGGCATCACGTGTCCACACGTGATGAACCTTTAAGAACCCGCTGGAGGAGTTAAAAGATCAGAAAAGACCCCAATGGGGCGTCACGTGCTCACACGTGACCATGGGTCACGTGCAGACACGTGATGGGCTTTTAAGTCCTCTAAAATAATGAATAGAATTTAATTCTAAAAGTCAGAAAATACCTCAACGAGGTATCACGTGCTTACACGTGACCAATGGTCACGTGTTGACACGTGATAGTTAAAACAACAACATAAACAAGCGGCCGTTAAAGAACTCAATTGGGGGTCACGTGCTCACACGTGACCAAGGGTCACGTGTCAGCACGTGACTGGTTTCGAAAGCCTTACAGTTAATAGAATTAAAATTCTAAAATTTTCTAAATCTTTCCAAACATAAAGGGTTTATGGGGACCGTTGGATTAAAAATCCGAGGGTGATTAAAAATCACCTATTTATGGAATAATCTTGGACTTGGAAAGATTTCTCCCCTAAATCTAACCGAGATAACAAAGGGATATCTCTGGATTTAAAATCCAATGGTGAATAAAATCCACTCAACAATCTAAAGGCCCAGATGAACGATAAATATAAATCAAATCTCTCAACATACAAATCAAATCTTTCAATGAGAGATTTGCTAAACAAATTGATTCTCTTCCTTCTTCTATAAATAGGAGCCAATAAAAGAAGAGGGGGATCTACTTTTGGAGAGAAGAAACAGAGGGAGGAGAATTTAATTCTCAAGAGGAAAAAGAAAAGAGAGTAGAATTTAATTCTCTGCAAAAGAAAAACCCTAGGTAAGAAAAGAGAGGCTTCAAAAGAGAATTTAATTCTCAAAAGAGTTTAACTCTTATATAAAGAAAAGAACTTAGTTCTTTCTCTGGTTGAGGATCTGCAAAGTGCACATCTCCCTATGAAAAGAGAATTTAATTCTCATTGGGTTGAGATCCTGCCATGCGGATCTAAAACACAGAGAAGGAATTGAGTTTTGAGAATTTAATTCTCACAGAATTACAGGAATTTAATTCCTTTGAGAAAAAATTAGGGTTTTACCCTAAATAAGAATTTAATTCTTTTACATATCTGGGAATTTAATTCCTTTAAAAAGAAATCAGGGTTTTATCCTAAATAAGAATTTAATTCTTTCACAATAGGAATTTAATTCCTCCAAAATCATAATTAGGGTTTAACCCTACAGAGAATTCAATTCTTAAAAGATCTCTGTTCATGAAAAGAACTAGAGTCACGTGCCCCCACGTGACCCTTGAAAAGATCCCCTGCAAACAACTTTGAAGCATCACCTCACGTGCTCCCACGTGACTCCCAAAACGCAGAAAGAAAAAGCAAAGGAAATGAAAGCTTTGGGCGCTCTCACGTGTTATCACGTGACCCCTTAGCAAATGCTTTAATAATTGGCGCACAGATCCCCATCACGTGCCAATACGTGATGCTCTAAAATAAAAGTGTTTAACACTTATTCGCAGATTTGAGGATAAACCAAAAGGAGATCTGGCTCCACATTTAGGGCGCCCTCACGTGTCACCACGTGACCCCTAATGAGCATTCTAACAGACCAGAGCGGGGGCCTCCATCACGTGCCCACATGTGATGGCCAGAAAATTAAAAGTGTTAAACACTGATCTGCAGAATAAAATAAGGGAAATCAGGGCGCTCTCATGTGTCCGCACGTGACCCCTCCCTCCTTAGTGTTTAACACTAATTTGGAAAACTCTATTTGCAGTGTTTAACACTGATTTTCTTAGTGATTAACACTAATTGGAAAACTCTGTTCCCGGTGTTTAACACTGATTTGCTTTAGTTTTTAACACTAGTTTGAAATCTCTGCTACCAGTGTTTAACACTGATTTGCTTTTGTGTTAACACTAATTTGAAAGCCCTGTTGCTAACACTGATTATCTTTTAGTGTTTAACACTAATTTGCTAATCTTATTCCCAGTGTTCAACACTGTTGGTCTTTAGTGTTTAACACTAGCTTTAGCCCAATTGGCTAAGTTTTTAGAGGCAAAACCTCTCCTTCAATGGACCAACAGAGGGCCAATATTTCAAACGTAATTGGACTTAGCCCAAACTGGCCATAAGTCCTCAAATCATCTTGAACTGAGCACATCTGCTCTTTCGACCAACTCATTGGTTCAAGGGTACATCTCTGAACTCCTCTGATATTTGTCGTTGTAATCCTTCAACGTCTTCAGAGAGGTGACGGGTCCCGACAGCCATACATCAACACGGACTGTGGGGTCCTTAAACCCACGGACTTATGCGTCCTTAAACTAACGGACTAATGCGTCCTTAAACACACCTATATGGACTGTGGGGTCCTTAAACCCATGGACTTATGCGTCCTTAAACTACCAATGGACTTATGCGTCCTTAAACTACCATTGGATCACTATGTCCCTAAACTGGAACATGGACCACTATGTCCTTAAACTGGTATTGGACCACTATGTCCTTAAACTGGTATTGGACCACTACGTCCCTAAACTGGCATTGGACCACCATGTTCCTAAACTGGAACAATAGAGCCCAAACGCTCTTTTGTCGGATCTAAACGATCCCGTTAAGTTGATCTTAGTCTCAAATTGGACTAACGTATCCTTAACAAACGTTTAAGTTGATCTTAGCCTCAAATATGGCTAACGTGTCCTTAAATCAAACCTTCAAACAGACTTTAGTCCCAAATTGGACTATAGATCTCTCAACCAACTTTGGTTCAAGGGTACATCTCTGAACTCCTCTGATATTTGTCGTTGTAATCCTTCAACGTCGTCAGAGAGGTGATGGGTCCCGACGGCCATACATTCGATGGACCACTATGTCCCTAAACTGGAACAATCGAGCCCCCAAATGCTCTTTTGTTGGATCTAAACGATCTTGTTAAGTTGATCTTAGTCTCAAACTAACGTATCCTTAACAAACGTTTGAGTTGATCTTAGCTTCAAACATGGCTAACGTATCCTCAAACCAAAACCCCAAACCCAAATCTAAGAAAATACGGATTTGGACTAATCCACGTCCTACGGGCGACGAAATAAATAGTCTCCGTATACAATCCACGGGCAACCACAAACAAAACAAACACCCATGACACGAAGTGACCAGCTGGAGAAGGAGAAAGTTGTTACCGCGATGCGGTAGCGTAATTAACTGCAGGGGCTTGCGCCTGCAGGGAAGAGCGTCCCCACAATCAAAAACCCCTCAAGTGAGGGGGAATCTGACGAAGTCTGCTACATCGGCCGCATCCGTCTAAACTTTCGATACACGGTGCCATAAATCAACTTGGCATTTTCGGAGAGGTGGACGGATAAAACCAATTAGCATCTGCCCCGAATTTCAGGCAAGACGTCCATGTCTCGGCTGTCTTTCGGAGGGGAACAGATTCTGGCACGCCCGGTGGGACCTTTTCCTCTTTCCACTCCACACTTCGTGTGTCGTGTTCGCGAACGAATCGCGGTTTGCTAATGGTTGCCCGTGGGTTTCGAGGTACTAAGATTTGGCGTTTTGCTTGGTGTAGAAAGCAAAGGATCAATGGCGTTCACCTGCTCAAAGTGTTCCACATGCAACTGCAACCCACGTCTTGCCTCAACTGGGGGTATATCTTATGGGCCCCAAGCGGCCTCCCTTTTCAAGATGCCAGTGGAGCAGGTAACTCAGGCCACCACTGGATTATTCTTCGGGACCATGCTCCCACCGTTGAGCTTCAATGCCACAATGACGTTGCAAGAGGCCCCAAAGAAGTCGGTCTTTGATCGGCTCACCACTGCCGCGGCCCCTCTCAACGGGTCGCCCAACTTTAATACCTCAGTTTTCAACAGACTGGGCCAGGATGTCTACAAGCCCGCAATACCCGAAGCCGCCATCCCAAAGCGGATAGCTATCCTGGCTCAAGCGGACGAAATCATTGGAAAGGCTCCTCTTTCCAAGAAGTCAGTTTTTTACAAAGCTGGCCATTCCGGTTGCTGCTCCAGGCAAGGTCCTCAAAGCTGCTTCCCCTGCTCAGAGGGGGCATGAAGAAGCTTATCCAACAACGGAGGTGATCTCATCCGCACGACATGCTCGACATCGCCACTGGCGCCGAGTGAGGAAGGCTGGGGCAACTCCCCCTCTGAGATAACTCTGCCAGCTCCAACGGTGTGGATCGATGCTGCTGTTCCAACCGGGAACAGCTTTGAATTGCTGAACACGGTGCACAGAAACTCTCCTACCGCCGTACTAAAAATATCCCCTCCTCCGGTGGGAAATGTTGCGAAAGCCAAGCCAGAACAGTCCACTCAGCGGCTGTCCTCTAAAATCTACAAGGTCTGGCGCCAAGTCCAAGACTCGGTGATTGATCGAAATTTCTCCCGCCAGCAGAAGAAGTTGAAGGTCCGGCAGGAAGAAAACCGTTCTGATAAGCCACAAAAGATGACGACTACTTAGGTGCTCACGACAGCGGCCCCCTTAATGTCAACCACTCAGAAAAGAAGGAGGCCAGAGAAAGCCCCTGTGAACATGGCGAGCCGTAAACGCGCTGAGCACAAACACCCCAAGTCTGGGGGCATAGTGGTGCACACTGTTTATATGGCTTCTGGGAAGGAGGAAAGCCGTGCTTCGACAGGTCACCGACCGCTCACTCGATCCGTGACAAAAGCCCAGAAGCAACAACAGAAGCTTCAGGAAATGATGACTGCAATGGCCGCACTTACCGGGCCAAAAGAAAGCCCGGAGGCATCATCAGAGCAGGGTCATGAACAAGAAACTGACGCTGACTACCTACGCAGAGTCCTCGAAAAGAAGGACAAAGAAGCCGCAGAGCAAGCGGCTAATATAAAACAAATGGCGCTTCTCTTCCAAGATATGGTAGGGATGATGATCCAATGAGATCCTCCTACTGAAGATCCTCCGATTATCCTTGAAGATGACAAAGGAGAGACATCGAATCCTCCACTGGCTCTGTCAGTAGCCAAGGAGGAAACCATTTCCAAGACCGCACTGAATGACTATATAGCTCAGCAGATACGAGATCATCAGGTGAGTGAAGCGGCCAGCCAAGTCGTCAAAGCTGGGCGACCATACCCGGGCTGGTATGACCAAATCGGCTACCCGCCGGGATATACGATCCCTAAATTCTATGTGTACAAGGGGACATGGAATCCACATCAGCATGTCGCTCAATTCAGGGCTTTATGCAGCAACACAGGAGGCGATGGCAAACTGTTGCTTTGCCAATTCGTCGGCAGCTTAGCAGAAACGGCCTTTGAATGGTATTCAGAGCTACCTAATGACTCTGTCAAAACATTTGCGGAGATGGAGCTATTGTTTACACAAAGATTTGCCAGCGCCAGCGAGCGCACCCCGATAACAGCACTGATTAACGCCAGGTTGAAGCCAGGCGAAACGTGGGTTCAATACGCAGCACGATGGCGGAATCTATGGTCGAAATGCGAACAGCGGATCGAAGAAGAGCCGGCGGTGGGCATGTTCGTGGGCACTCTTGATTCGCAAGCGACCATCTCGCAATTCATGATGTTCTTCAAGCCAACTACTTTCCAGGCCTTGATTGACAAGTTGGCCCAAATGGATCAGATGGATCATAGATCATCTCCTTCAAAGACGGATCCTCGGAATGAAAATGGGAAAGGAAAAGCAACTTTTATCGCCAATACTCAACAACAGCCGAGCAACTTTAAACCGGTTGTCCGCCAAAGCAACGTACGTCCACGCCAATCCCTCGAGGAGAGACTGGGACGTCCTTATTCGTTTCCTCAGGATAAAACAAGGAGACTGTTCGAGCTGGCAGTGCGCAACAGACTTATCTATCTGCCGAATCCAAAACGTCCGTTGCAGCCAGGCGATGTCAACGATCTTAATTACTGCCCTTACCACCAAGCGGTAAGCCATCCAATCGAAGATTGCTTCGTCTTTAAGGGATGGATCGAAGATCAGTACCAACAAGGCAAGTTCGTGTTATCCGAAAACTGGAAGGTGAACCCGCCACAGCCTCACACTCCTAAGAAGACAAACACACTGGGGGCAACATGCTCTTTTGTTGAGGAAGCTCCATGGGAGGTGGCTCTTTCGGCCAAGACCAAAAGGATGCTAAATGATCTTCAGACGTGCCCGGCGATTAGATGGAAGAACCCGTTGGAACCTGAGATCATCAAGGGGATGCTGAAGCCGCGCCCAATTCCAAATATCGGTGGTGATAGCCAAAGCATTCACACCCAGCCGTCGAAATCTTCGAAAAAGAAGGAGAAATCCAAGAAGCCCGTGAAGCCTGGCGACAAGCGCACGGATTTGCAAAAATAGATTGACGCGCTGGAAGAGTATAACCAGAAGGCGCAGATTCCAATCACGCTCCAAGAGTTCCTCAGCCACGTCCTCGAGGACGAAAATGATGGAGAAGACTCATCAGATGAATCTGAGGACTATGTAGCAAGTTGTCATGTGATCTCTCACTCATTGATAGATGATAAAGAGGCTTCTTGCACCGAGAAACCGGGGGCGGATCCTGAACCAGAATTTCTGTGGCCGTCAGACGAGATGATCGATGCCTTCCTGAATGAGATTCGTCTAAAAAGTAAAGCCGACCGGGAGCGTGAGATGGCCATATTTGAAAAGGCCAAACGCCGGCGACTGGACAAAAGGTTCGAAACACTCCCACCAGATCAAAGTACATCCGCCGCAAATGAAAGCAGGATTAAGACAAGGAAACGATTCGCCAAAGCCATATCAATGGGGATGAGGCCGCCCTCTTTCAGAAAAAATTCTCCTAGTGGTATACATTTTGATGAAACAGACGTACACCCTAACTTCTGCTTATATCATCAGAGGATCGCACATCCTACTGAAGACTGCAACTCCTTTAAGTGTTGGTGGCAAGGATATGTCGCTCATAGACAACACGTCAATAGAATAAAGCGGGAAGCTCGTAGACAGCGAAAAAATACGACAGATGAGCATAAAAGAGTTGCCGGCAATTGTCATAGGGACGAGCCCGGGGGATCACGAGTTCTCACCTTTGGAAGCGATTCTGATGAAGAAGCCGCTCTCAACCCTCTCTTCAAGGAATTCATTTCTAAAACAAAAGAATTGGAGAGTTGCGAGAATGTTCAGCCGTACAATCTCACGCTGCCCGGAAAGAATCTCGGACCCGCAAACGATGGAGCAAACGAAATGAGAAAGGAAAAGGACAAAAACGGCCTTTGTTGCCAACACTCAACAATAGCCAAGTAACCCGAGACCGTTTTGTCGTCAAAACAACAAGCCGCGATACCTCAATGAGAAGTTGAAACGTTCTTACTCGTTTCCCAAAGATAAAACAAAGAGATTGTTCGAGCTAGCAGTGCGCAACGGGCTCATCACTCTGCCAGATCCAAAACGTCCATTGCAACCAGGTGACATTAACAATCCTAACTATTGTCCCTACTACAGAATAATGGGTCACCCACTCGAAAATTGCTACGTCTTTAAAAACTGGGTTGAAGACCAATACCAACAGGGCAAGTTCGCTCTGCTCGAAAAGTGGAAAGTAAACCCGCCGCAACAACATGCTCCGAAAAAGGTGAATATGCCGGGGGCATCATGCTCATTCATAGGGAAAGCCCCATAGACCGAAAAGTCGGTAAACTAGAGAGTCGCCTCAAATACGGCGACGGTGGACCACTATGTCCTAAAACTGGCGTCGGACCGAAACGTCCCTAAACTAACGACGGACCGCAATGTCCTAAAACTTGCAAATGACCGAAACGTCGTTAAACTACTATAAACCCGCGGCATCCTCAGGCGTATAAAAAAAAACGGTATGTCCACAAGCAAAATGGGCACGGATGAAAACCCGAAAGGGCTCCGTGAGTAAAAACAGCAGGGCTACCGGCGAGTCTTGTGAAAACCCGAAAGGGCACAGCCTCGTTAGAATAAAAAAAAGGAGAAAGAATAAAAAAAACGGTATGTCCATAAGCAAAATGGGCACAGATGAAAACCCGAAAGGACTCCGTGAGTAAAAACAGCAGGGCTACCGGCGAGTGTTTGTGAAAACCCGAAAGGGCGCAATCTCGTTAGAAGACACTTATAGGGTCCTCTCGACCTTATAAGGAGAAACCACCCGCGTGAGATCCTTACGACTCACAAAGAAGCAACACACTTAGGGATCCTCACGATTCCTAAGGAGAAAATACACTTGCGAGATCCTCACGACTCGTAAGGAGAACTTTCTTATGGGACCCTCACGGCTCATAAGATTTGAAAGTCTTAAGTTACAGAAACCTTAACCTGTTCTTAAGCAACCCCCACAACCTTCGATACGGCCCTACAAGCAGCTCATATTGACCCTTGTATACAATCCACGGGCACGAATAAATATTTCCCTAACAAAGTCCCATCCGTGACTAGGGATATGCTTGTACAGCAAACAACACTTGTAAGTCCTCTCGACTTATAAGGAGAAAACCCTTTTGTAAGATCCTTACGACTTACAAGAGAACATGCACTTAGGAATCCTCATGATTCCCAAGGAGAAAACACACCTACAAGATCCTCACGACTTGTAGGGAGAAATACCTTTGTGAGACCTTTACGGCTCATGAAGTCAAAAGCCTTAGCCGACAGGACCCTTAACCCTGTTTACTAAGCCGCCTTTGTTCAACATCGACAGAGGCAAATGATGATTCGCTCCTGGCAATATCCCAGTTGCAGCGATGCTGATGCCTAAACCGGTATCAAATTCCAAGCCCTTTCAAGGCAAATGATGATTCGCTCCTGGCAATATCCCAGTTGCAGCAATGCTGATGCCTAAACCAATATCAAATTCCAAGTCCTTTCATGGAAAATGATGATTTGCTCCTGGAAATATTCCAGTTGTAGCGATGCTGATGCCAAGATTGGTATCAGATCCCAAATCCCCTACTCGCGGAAAAAAAAATCAGCGAGCAAAAAAAATGCATACGAAATAGCCGAAATGATGGGGCAACTTGCAAACAGAATCAGCAAGTAAAAATGTATGCATACGAAATAGCCAAAATGATTGGGCAACTCGCAATAAAAAACAGCGAGTAAAAATAAAAAGAAAAATAGCCGAAATGATTGGGCACCGCGAAAAATAGCCGAAATGATTGGGCAATCGCGATTTTCGCGATATAAAAAGCTGAAATGATAGAGCATCGCGGAAAGAATAAAAAAAATGAAAGAATGAAACTTTTTGCCCTACAGGTGAAATCACATCGATCCCTGTATACAATCCAGGGGCACAGATAAAGAGGAAACCATACCTTCTCAACAGGCTCCATCAGAAAGCGAAGCCAAATCTCGACGGTTCATAGACAACCTAGAGACAATCTTGACATTTGTCGCAATATTGCAGACACAATATCAACAAACGAAGCAAAAGAAGGTCCCTAGCTTCAGGGTCTCGACGTCAATATCGACAACTTAGAGATCACCAACAACGTTTCTCCTCACTCCAACCAGATGCAGACGGGACGTCAACAACCGACCCCAGAGTCGCAACGAAACGGAACCATGGAAAAGTCCCTAGTTACAAATCTCAATGGCCACATCTGCAGCCCGAAGACCAACAACAGTGGGACTCCTCATTCCAGCATGACACAGATGTTACACGATCAAGCGGAGCGACGGCAAAATCCCAGCTCCACCTCAGCATTCGTCTCAATACAGCAGACGCGATGTCAATAATGGCGTTCCTCCGCAGTCCAGCAGGATGCAGATGCAACGTCAACAAAAGACCTCACGGTCGAAACAAAGCGGAGCGACGGCAAAATCCCAGCTCCACCTCAACATTCGTCTCGATACAGTAGATGAGATATCAACAATGGCGTTCCTTCGCAGTCCAACAGGATGCAGAAGCAACATCAATAAAAGACCTCATGGTCGAAACAAAGCGGAGTGACGGCAAATCCCAGCTCCACCTCAGCATTCGTCTCGATACAGCAGACACAGTCAAAGAAAATGAAGCGAAGGCCACATTCCTAGCTTCAACGTCTTGATGGTAACTTATATAAAACCGGAAAGACAATCGGAGATCATCTCGCACCAGCGCGGAGTGGTCACCACCTCGACGATCGTCTCAATACAGCAGATGAAATGTCACCCCAGCGTTCTTCCCCCAGCAGGATTCGGACGCGCCAAAGCAAACGAAGCGAAGGCCAAATTCCTAGCTTCATGCGTCTTAACGGCAAGTCATATAAAGCCTGAAAGACAATCGGAGATTATCTCACACCAGCATGGAGTGGTCACCACCATGACATTCGTCTCGATACAGCAGACGAGATGTCAATAACAACGTTCTTCCTCCAACAGGATTAGGACACACCAAGCAAACGAAGCGAAGGCCAAATTCCTAGCTTCAGGGTTTTAACGGTAAGTCATATAAAGCCTGAAAGACAATCGGAGATTATCTCGCACCAGTGCGGAGTGGTCACCACCTCGACGTTCGTCTCGATACAGCAGACGCAACATCACCAAAAGGAGCCACGGCAAAATCCCTAGTTCCAAACCTCGACGGTTCACCATGCAACCTAGAGACAGCAATGACATTCGTCTCGATACAGAGGACGCGATGCCAGCAAACGAAGCAAAGGCCAAATTCCTAGCTTCAGGGTCTTAACGGCAAGTCATATAAAGCCTGAAAGACTATCGGAGATCATCCCACACCAGCGCGGAGTGGTTATGACTCATCGGGGCTCTCCAAAATGAGCCTAACCTTAAGTTAAAAGCGGCATGGAAAATTCCTAACGCTTGCTCTTCCGACGGTCAAACTGCCAAGGAGGATTGCTTGAAGACGTCTTGTCCAACCCTCGAAGGGATCAGAGACACGGCAGTCGCAGGGCTACTCGAACAGCACGATTGCCTATCGAGGAATATATCAGCTCATGCGATGGTACGACGGCCAAAACCCTAAGTACCACAGACCCTAACGGACTTCTGTCGTAAAGAGCAGAGGTTAACTGTGACGTTAGGATATTCTTGCGAGATCTGCTCGATCCATTTCGACTCGTGAGGAAATTGATGTCTTTGCGAGAACTTCTCGATTCGTCTCGACTCGTGAGATAAAGCCTTAGGCAGTAGGGATTAAAAAACCTGTTTCCTAAGCACTGGGACCCTGCAAGTCAGCCCAAAACGGTCTCTTGCATACTATCCACGAGTCACACTCTCCAAAGTCGAATCTCGACAAGGAGGGAAACAACCGCTTACGGGTCCTCTCGACTCGTAAGAGGGAAAACTCTCTTATAGGATCCTTACGACATATAAGAGAAAACACACTTAGGAGTCCTCACGACCCCTAAGGAGAAAATACACCTGCGGGATCCTCTCGACTCGTAGGGAGAAAAGTCTTTATGAGACCTTCACGGCTCATAAAGTTGAAAAGTCTTAGGTGGCAGATCCTAACCCTGTCTCCTAAGCCATCACCGCCCTGCAAAGAGGTCAAGATGGACAATCTATGAGCCACACTCGCCAAAGCTACATGCCACTGAAACGGAAAAGCTACTCATGAGCATATAAACTACTTCACGCCAGAGTAAGATATGAAGAGATAGAGGGGTGCGGCTCATGGAGTTAAGGGTTTGGAACTATATCTCTTAAGAGTCGAGATCTGAGTCAATGATAAATGACGATGCTTGTGTCCGCACGTTATCTTCTCAGGTCAAGATTCTGAAAGTAATCTACCAACCCGAAACTGGTCATACGTTATACATTACTTTGCACTACTTCACCCACGTATATACTTACGTGGGCAAAGTAGTGGGGGGTATTTGTTCCCGCCGAAAATTTCTGCGCAGAAGAGTCCAAGGTATCAAATGGCAGCGATACGCTTAAGGAAATGCGAACCAATATCTTCCGGCCTGTATTTTGATAAGTTCCCGAAGGAGGAACTATTAAATTCTGATGGTATTGGAAGCATCTCGAAAAACCCTTCGATTTGATATATTATGGGCCTCAAAATTCATCCGGGATCAAAAATTATGAGGCATCACGTGTCCACACGTGATGAACCTTTAAGAACCCGCTGGAGGAGTTAAAAGATCATAAAAGACCCCAATGGGGCGTCACGTGCTCACATGTGACCATGGGTCACGTGCAGACACGTGATGGGCTTTTAAGTCCTCTAAAATAATGAATAGAATTTAATTCTAAAAGTTATAAAATACCTCAACGAGGTATCACGTGCTTACACGTGACCAATGGTCACGTGATGGCTAAAACAACAACATAAACAAGCGGCCGTTAAAGAACTCAATTGGTGGTCACGTGCTCACACGTGACCAAGGGTCACGGGTCAGCACGTGACTGGTTTCGAAAGCCTTACAGTTAATAGAATTAAAATTCTAAAATTTTCTAAATCTTTCCAAACATAAAGGGTCTATGGGGACCGTTGGATTAAAAATCCGAGGGTGATTAAAAATTACCAATTTATGGAATAATCTTGGACTTGGAAAGATTTCCCCCCTAAATCTAACCGAGATAACAAAGGGATATCTCTGGATTTAAAATCCAATGGTGAATAAAATTCACTTAACAATCTAAAGGCCCAGATGAATGATAAATATAAATCAAATCTCTCAACATACAAATCAAATCTTTCAATGAGAGATTTGCTAAACAAATTGATTCTCTTCCTTCTCCTATAAATAGGAGCCAATAAAAGAAGAGGGGGATCTACTTTTGGAGAGAAGAAACAGAGGGAGGAGAATTTAATTCTCAAGAGGAAAAAGAAAAGAGAGAAGAATTTAATTCTCTGCAAAAGAAAAACCCTAGGTAAGAAAAGAGAGGCTTCAAAAGAGAATTTAATTCTCAAAAGAGTTTAACTCTTATATAAAGAAAAGAACTTAGTTCTTTCTCTGGTTGAGGATCTGCAAAGTGCACATCTCCCCATGAAAAGAGAATTTAATTCTCATTGAGTTGAGATCCTGCCATGTGGATCTAAAACACAGAGAAGGAATTGAGTTTTGAGAATTTAATTCTGTTAGTTGTATGTATGCCCTAGAGGCCAGTATTGTACAGATGATGTATATTATATTGGATGCTTGGACATATATAGAGATGACTTTCTTGCTCGATATGATAGTATGCTATCTGGTTACTCTTTATCTTAACATGTATACTAGTCTCTTTAATCTGTCTTATAGTTACATGTTGGTAAAGCCCTTAGGATGTGTACTTGACTACCTGGACTATGATGCAGATCATACTAGTGGGGACATGGTAGTCCATAAGTACATCCTTCAAGGTCCCTAGTCGTGGGTGTATCGAGACGGGGCATCGATATACCAGTGTAGACTAGCGTATACGCTTCTCGACCCATGAGATGGGCGATGGATGATCCCATATCCATTGGTGTTTGACATCAAAGATGGTATACGGGTGCTCAGTGGAGACTGGGTACACTGGACGGACTCGCCGAGAACTCCCAGATGGTATTATACCTCACGTCAGATGGCAGTTCTCAGGTGACACTTGTGCAGGTTAGTCTGTAGACCCGAGATCGTCATAGAGTCTTGTGTGATTCCCACTGTGCTTTGATCTCCACCTTACCACGTCCATGAGGGCGTGCAAAACGGTGGTCTTTGGGTACAGTCCCGAGTCACATGGAGGCAATGAGCGATAGGAGGGGTTTCGTCTCTCCCGGTATTGGGGGTTGATGCTGCGCTGTGCTCGATTGGCCGTAACAGGGAAGTCCCTGGCCAGGGCTGATCAGAGATTTGCTGGTAAGTGTTACCAGTAGTTTCTCGACCCGTTATGAGCCTCACATCGGCACGACTTATCGGTTATTGGGGTCTGACGTTTACCACCCCTAGACTTGATATGCGACATATCAGACGAACAGACCGGACTGTACGGTAAGTGTTACTGGTTGGATTCACAGGAGTGTGAGCGGGCTGGCTCGTCGATCTTCTGATCGCTCAATACCCGGATGGCCGTTACGTTTAGCAGACCGCTTGCGGCTTGTGGGTGCTTGATGTGATCATCATCTGCTACCGGCGTATTGACGAGTTTTTAGAGTCCTACACAGAGGTTTCCTGGCTCAAGCGAAACGAAATAGGAGCGCATATGAGATATGTGCGGGACCGAGAATAATGCGTGTATGTGATACCGCATTTCATTCTCGCGATGAATGTTTCGATTGGTTGTATACGATATGACCTAGTTATCGAATCATTGATTCGATAAATCGATACATTGGATACTAGTCGGTTATGTGCGACATGACCGGATCATTAAATCAAGTGTTGATTTAATGATTTAATGTATAATTATATATTTGATATATTACTTTGCATTAACTAGTATTGGTTCACTTTATATGGATTTTCTCACTTGAATGTGAAAGTTGTATATGTGATATACTTTTATTCACATGATTGTATCATATTTGATGATGCATGCTTCTTTGGTTAAGTGTATAGAATTAAACCATGGTTAAGATGATGATTAGGGTTTTGCTTATTCATTTATTTATTTATTTGTTTATTTATTTATTTGGAAAAGATTATGATGAGAATGGTGGCTTTCTTTGTTTCTAGTTGAAGCTTCATGAAGCTTTGACTTTATAACCATTCTTGTCTTCATGCTTAACCCTAACCCTTCCAAGTAACCATGGTCAATTCTCTACACTCTACCATAGTTAGTATATGATAAGTATTCATTTTACTTTTCATTTTTAATCAAGACTTATCATATTCTAGCTTCATCTTCTTCTTCATCTTCAAAGAAAAAGCTTAAGTCCATTAATGGCAACTTGAGCTAAAGTGTGAGAAATCCAATTCTAAAGTGAACCCACCTCCTATTTCTTCACCCTCTACCTCTTGCCAAGTAGTATATGGTGTTTTCTTCATAAGTTTCACAACTTGATGGAGTTGGAGATTGAACTTGTGATGCCTCGATGTAGATCATCTTCGGCACGAAGCCGACGACCTAGTCCGCCCGTTTCTCCGATGAAGCCGACGATTGAGTCCATGATTCGAGATGGACAGTGAGAGGACGCCTACGTGGAGCTAAGGAAGTGGAGAACCGGATCTACAAAGGTTGTAGCCTCTCTCCTTTAGTTAAGATGTTAACTAGTTTCGTATTTCGCCTAAACTTCTAGTCAACGATCCGTATTAGGGTTTCTCGGCACCCGTAAAATTTCAAATTGGCATGGTTGATGCCTTGTGAGACCTCTATAGTGTGCCTAGGAACCCTACAGTGGTATCAGAGCCTAGCTAGAGCCTTAGGCGAAGTCTAGACGACGTTTGAAACCCGATCAAACCGAAACCCTATTTCCCGATATGCTCTCTGGACTTTTTCTGAAAATTTGGATTTTTGTGACTTAAAAATATGCAGAAAAATAAGCAGGAATTTCTAAGAATTACAGTGAAGTACGATCTCATGATTCCACAAATGTGCGGCAGAACCGCGGCATTAGCATGCTAATGCGGCGGTTCCGCGGCCATCTTGTCCCTTCTCCTCTTGTTTTCTGCACAGTAATTCTTATATTTGAATGCTATATTTTCTGGGTATTTTTATTATGACTCAAGAGTTGAGTGTTCTGGGGTTGTATTGGGAATCGACGATTCGATCGGATTATCAAACCTTGTCTATGTGGCTTTCCGGATATTTTAGAATATGTTAAAAAGTTCGACCGGATATAAATACTCAACTTTTCCCCTGCCGGAAAATTTCCAAGTGTTGGATTTTTCTGTGGTTTAAGGACGTTCTAAGTAGTGCAAGTAATGCGATGGTCCCTCTAGAAGACAACAAACCTTAACTCGATTATGTGACCGTCTTGAACTGCCCTTTGAACCTTCGGGTTTGGGGCAGTACGGCGTGCCACATGTGAGGCATTGGCTTGACCCTTCTACGGCTGGACCGTTGGTACTGAGGCATGAAGTGAATGTCTTTGAACCTATTTCATGTGTTGAACGGTTTCGGAAAAACTTGGGTGTTCGAATGATCGATCAGAAAGTTTAATATATTCTATTTATCCGGAATGGGATACAATAATTGGAATTCACAAACAGTTATGAGATAACTGAATGAATGTTATAAATCTAGCGGTTTAGTTTCACTTAATATTGAAAAGAGTTTTCGATAATGAGACTAAAATGCGGGGTTTATAACTGTTAGGCATGTGATGTCTAAGTATTTCATTTGATTAGGCATGCGATGTCTAAAGTGGTTGCGGATTCCAATTGTTGTAGTTTTACACTTTCTTTTCTGTGACCGTAAGTGTAATATGTGATATCGTCGGTTTCGTTGCTATATGTCAATGACAATTGGGATGCGCATATTTACTTACGTTGATGACATGTGATGTTATGTGTTGCTGGATATGTTATATTGGATCGTCGTGTTTGAATAGCCGGGGGTTTTTATGTGAGATGAGTGTTTTTCATTTTCATTCATGTAAAAACTTGTATGTAATATTCTTTTATTTGGGGCACTTCCAGGTTGCGGAAGTTGTCACCTTTTGTATATTATTTACTTTTCCGCATTAGGATAGACCCAAGGAGGGGAGCACAAGTAACCGGGTTCTAGGGTCCAGTGGGAGACCATCTCGAGGAGTCGAGTTCGGGTCTCCTAACCCTAGAATTGGTAGGGTTGCTTGCCGCTCTCGTAGGGGTCTAGGGGTGTGGGATTGGCTATTCATCACGACCGTGGAATCCGTGTTTTATACTGGCTCGTATTGAAAACACGGCGTCCTAGTATATCCAATGTTTCATATGTTTCTTCTGCTGCGATATCTGTGATGTGATCATGTGATGTTCTGTGATAGATACAGTATATAGTATATATTGATATATTATATAGAAGTTACTTATGTTTTGCACCCGCCCTAGCCCTGCCCTGCTCTGTCGTTAGTTACCTAACCTAACGGTGCACGAGGGGACATCCAGGCGAATGCGGATGGCATAAGTGTACGTCGTATTTATCTGTGATGTTTAGGTGACTTAAATGATGGGACTTCATTAATGTGATTAATGAAAGAAAAGAAACCTAAGATGTTGTAGAATCAAATTTTAAACAAAACAGGTAGCTACAGTTCTTGCTTTGCACAGCGGTATATGTGATATATCCTGCACCTTATTCGATGAGGAAAGGACCGAGATCCCTTCACCGGGAGTGACTCCTTTAGCAATAACTGGCAGATGCTACACACTCGGTTTGTTTTTGATTGCTTCTATAGTTTCTGCTTTGCACAGTGATATATATGATATATCCCGCACCTCATTCGACGAGGAAAGGGCCGACGATCCCTTCACCGGGAGTGACCCCTTTAGCAAAACTAGAAAAGCCTCAAAATCACTCCATTTCAAAACTTCATTTGATTCTACAACGATATCAAGTTCATTACGCTCATGGTTTTCTGAAAACCTGCGTAGCCCTCCGTCATTTCAGATAAGTACTACTTAGTATTCGTGTTACGGTAGTTTGGCATTCGTCAAGGCGTAGTGTACGGTAGCTAACTAGTATTTATCTGCTTATGCATATGATGCAGATTGGATTAGGGTATTCGTACGGCGTTGTTTGGCATTCGTCAAGGGTCGTGCGGGTGGGTTTAATTCAATCAAGAAATGTACGGGTTGAACTTGACTAGTGGACTATGGGTTGTTTGGCATTCGTCAAGGTCATAGAACACTAGGGGTAAAATATTATTGGGAATTTCAAGTGTTGAAATTTGCAATGAGATTGCATACCTTCTATGAGATAGTTGGATCCCGATACCCACTGCGAGTAAGAGTTACTCCTGGGAGAGTTTTACACATTACAATTAGCCGATCAAGTAGGTGTCTAGAAATGTGTCAACGAGGTTACGCCTCTGGGAAAACGAGATTTACATTAATTAGGTTCGTGCGAAAGCACGGGGGACCTCCCTCAAAGTACCGACACTGGCCTGGCTGAAAGATTGGCGAACTTGTAGTGTGTAATTAATCCCGGCTAGTCTTTCCTTTTAGGGTTTGAAGGAAGATTTGATAAAAACAGTGGGAGCCATCCTGATTAGATAAGATAATAACCAATCTGATCTTGCACGAGCATACGCTAAAGTGCTTTCTTCTCTCTCTCTCTCCAGGTAGCGACCATGTCATGCCCTAATAAAGATAATAATATGGATGTATTGACCGAACCCGCATGTTATACTGTGCAGGGGAACGTTGAACCCGTTCTATCTTATAAGTGTTATAAGAATGAACAGGAAACAGGAGAATATCTGGATTCTCACGCCGCCCAAACGGAGAACATGCATGTTGATGCATCTTCTTCGGGTGTGTTTGTCATTGAGAACTGTTTTTCAGTTCACCCTACGTCCTGGGTATTGGATACCGGATCAGGATCCCACATATGTAAACAGTTACATGGGCTACGTAAAGGTAGAGAACTGGGAATAGGTGATCATTCCGTTCAAGTAGGGAACGGTGCAAATGTTGCAGCCAAAGCAGTTGGCGAATATCACCTAGTATTACCAAGTGGTAATACAATGATTCTGAATGAGTGCTATTATATACCGAACATGATGTGCAACATCATATCAGTTTCTTTATTGAGTAAAGAAGGATATAATTTTGTAGTAAAGGATAATGTTATGAACATATTCCTAGATCAAAAGTTGATTGCATCAGGCTCGTTACATAATGGCATATTCATTCTAAATCAAAATACAGTCCTCAATATACAAAACACACACAAGAAGAAAAGTTCAGAAATGAACGAATCCTACTTGTGGCATTGTAGACTTGGTCATATCAATGCGACACGACTGGCTAAGTTACATAAGGATGGTTATTTGAATCCGTTCGAATTATCATCTTATGATACTTGCCATTCATGTCTCAAAGGAAAAATGACCAAAGCTCCGTTTAGTGGACACGGAGAAAGAGTTACTGAACTCTTAGGACTGGTACATAGTGATGTATGCGGTCCCATGTCTACCCATGCCAGGAACGGTTCTTCCTACTTCATTACATTCACTGACGATCTCTCTAGATACGGGCATGTGTTCCTATTGAAACACAAGTCTGAAGCTTTTGAGAAATTCAAAGAATATAAGCACGAAGTAGAGAACCAAACGGGCAAAAGTATTAAGATCCTTCGATCTAATCGAGGAGGAGAATACTTGAGCAATGAGTTCCAAGATTATCTAAAAGAGAATGGGATTCTCTCTCAGCTTACTCCTCCTTATACACCACAGCACAACGGTGTATCGGAGCAAAGGAATCGCACCCTATTAGATATGGTGCGTTCAATGATGAGTACAGCTGAGTTACCTATTTCCTTCTGGGGGTATGCGCTTGAGACAGCCATACACCTATTGAATATGGTTCCTACCAAATCAGTGCCTACCACCCCATATGAGATATGGAAAGGGAAGAGACCATCTCTTAAGTATGTTAAGATATGGGGTTGTCCAGCCTATGTCAAAAGACAAAATCCGGACAAACTCGAGGCAAGATTAGTCTTATGTAAGTTTGTAGGATATCCCAAAAATTCACAAGGGTATATCTTCTACCACCCCGAGGAACAAAAGGTGTTTGTTTCTCGACATGCCACTTTCTTAGAAAAAGGTTTTCTTATGAAACAGATTAGTGGCATTGAGGTAGAACTGGAAGAGGTTCCAGCAACACAAACTATAACAGAAGACTTGGTAGAACCAGAGGATTCAGTAGTACCCGACGAACCCCAGCCTCTCCGCCGATCTAGTAGGGTTTCTCGTCCACCTGAGAGATACTACGGTTTTCTCATTGACGGTGGGAGCGGGGATTGCATCATGGAGGATGATGACCCAACTAGCTTCGAGCAGGCCATCACGAGTAGGGACTCAGTGAAATGGCTGGATGCTATGCGGTCCGAGATGGAATCCATGTACACCAACAAAGTATGGACTTTGGATGTTGCTCCTGAAGGGGTAAAACCTATTGGGAGCAAGTGGATCTTCAAGAAAAAACTTGGTGTAGATGGGAAAGTGGAGACTTTCAAAGCTAGACTTGTTGCAAAGGGTTTTCGTCAAAGACCAGGTGTGGACTATGACGAAACCTTTTCTCCAGTGGCTATGCTTAAATCCATCCGGATCATGCTTGCCATCGCTGCATATCATGACTACGAAATCTGGCAAATGGATGTTAAGACCGCCTTTCTAAATGGTGATTTAGAAGAGTGCGTGTACATGACTCAGCCAGAGGGCTTCGTAGACAGTGGGAGCAGCGGGAAGGTGTGCAAGCTGCTTAAATCCATTTATGGATTAAAGCAAGCATCGCGGAGTTGGAACATCTGCTTTGACGTCGTTATCAAAGAGTTTGATTTCGTCAAAAATCCAGATGAACCTTGTATCTACAAGAAGGTGGCAGAGAGTAAGGTTGTCTTCCTCGTATTGTACGTGGACGACATACTCTTGATAGGAAATGATATTCCTATGCTGCAATCGGTCAAGCTCTTCTTATCACAAAGATTCTCAATGAAAGATCTTGGTGAGGCCTCCTGCATATTGGGGATTAGGATCTATAGAGATAGATCCAAAAGGATATTGGGATTGTCCCAATCCAGGTACATTGACACCATACTAAAGAGGTTTAGTATGGAAGAATCCAAGCGTGGGAACTTGCCCACGATCTCTGGAGTCACTCTCTCCAAAGAGATGTCTCCCAAGACTGATTTGGAGAGAGCTCGCATGCAAGGGATACCCTATGCTTCAGCTGTAGGCTCTATCATGTACGCGATGCTATGTACCAGACCCGATGTTGCATACTCACTAAGTGTAGTGAGCAGGTATCAAGCTGATCCTGGAGAGAGTCACTGGACAGCTGTGAAGAGCATTCTCAAGTACTTACGAAGGACTAAAGAGATGCTCTTGGTGTATGGTAACGGAGAACTCCAAGTGGAGTCCTTTACCGATTCGAGCTTCCAGAGTGATAAGGACGACTCTAAGTCGCAGTCGGGATTTGTCTTTACCCTTTACGGAGGGGCGGTTAGCTGGAAGAGTTCCAAGCAGGAAACCGTGGCAGACTCAACGATGGAGGCTGAATACATCGCTGCCAACGATGCTGCCAAAGAGGCTGTCTGGATCAAGAAGTTCATTACTGAACTTGGAGTGGTTCCATCCATTGAGCATCCAATACCTTTGTATTGCGATAACAATGGAGCGGTGGCTTTGGCCAAGGAACCGAGGTCCCATCAGCGATCCAGGCATATTCTGAGGCGGTATCACCTGATCCGGGAGATAGTTGATCGCCGGGAGATCGAGGTCAGGAGGGTTGACACGAAGAACAACACGACGGATCCACTCACGAAGGCCATTCCCCAGATACAGTTTGAGAGACTCTTCGGGATGCTCGGTATGCGATACTACAGCAGCTGGCCCTAGTGCAAGTGGGAGATTGTTAGTTGTATGTATGCCCTAGAGGCCAGTATTGTACAGATGATGTATATTATATTGGATGCTTGGACATATATAGAGATGACTTTCTTGCTCGATATGATAGTATGCTATATGGTTACTCTTTATCTTAACATGTATACTAGTCTCTTTAATCTGTCTTATAGTTACATGTTGGTAAAGCCCTTAGGATGTGTACTTGACTACCTGGACTATGATGCAGATCATACTAGTGGGGACATGGTAGTCCATAAGTACATCCTTCAAGGTCTTTAGTCGTGGGTGTATCGAGACGGGGCATCGATATACCAGTGTAGACTAGCGTATACGCTTCTCGACCCATGAGATGGGCGATGGATGATCCCATATCCATTGGTGTTTGACATCAGAGATGGTATACGGGTGCTCAGTGGAGACTGGGTACACTGGACGGACTCGCCGAGAACTCCCAGATGGTATTATACCTTACGTCAGATGGCAGTTCTCAGGTGACACTTGTGCAGGTTAGTCTGTAGACCCGAGATCGTCATAGAGTCTTGTGTGATTCCCACTGTGCTTTGATCTCCACCTTACCACGTCCATAAGGGCGTGCAAAACGGTGGTCTTTGGGTACAGTCCCGAGTCACATGGAGGCAATGAGCGATAGGAGGGGTTTCTTCTCTCCCGGTATTGGGGGTTGATGTTGCGCTGTGCTCGATTGGCCGTAACAGGGAAGTCCCTGGCCAGGGCTGATCAGAGATTTGCTGGTAAGTGTTACCAGTAGTTTCTCAACCCGTTATGAGCCTCACATCGGCACGACTTATCGGTTATTGGGGTCTGACGTTTACCACCCCTAGACTTGATATGCGACATATCAGACGAACAGACCGGACTGTACGGTAAGTGTTACTGGTTGGATTCACAGGAGTGTGAGCGGGCTGGCTCGTCGATCTTCTGATCGCTCAATACCCGGATGGCCGTTACGTTTAGCAGACCGCTTGCGGCTTGTGGGTGCTTGATGTGATCATCATCTGCTACCGGCGTATTGACGAGTCTTTAGAGTCCTACACAGAGGTTTCCTGGCTCAAGCGAAACGAAATAGGAGCGCATATGAGATATGTGCGGGACCGAGAATAATGCGTGTATGTGATACCGCATTTCATTCTCGCGATGAATGTTTCGATTGGTTGTATACGATATGACCTAGTTATCGAATCATTGATTCGATAAATCGATACATTGGATACTAGTCGGTTATGTGCGACATGACCGGATCATTAAATCAAGTGTTGATTTAATGATTTAATGTATAATTATATATTTGATATATTACTTTGCATTAACTAGTATTGGTTCACTTTATATGGATTTTCTCACTTGAATGTGAAAGTTGTATATGTGATATACTTTTATTCACATGATTGTATCATGTTTGATGATGCATGCTTCTTTGGTTAAGTGTATAGAATTAAACCATGGTTAAGATGATGATTAGGGTTTTGCTTATTCATTTATTTATTTATTTGTTTATTTATTTATTTGGAAAAGATTATGATGAGAATGGTGGCTTTCTTTGTTTCTAGTTGAAGCTTCATGAAGCTTTGACTTTGTAACCATTCTTGTCTTCATGCTTAACCCTAACCCTTCCAAGTAACCATGGTCAATTCTCTACACTCTACCATAGTTAGTATATGATAAGTATTCATTTTACTTTTCATTTTTAATCAAGACTTATCATATTCTAGCTTCATCTTCTTCTTCATCTTCAAAGAAAAAGCTTAAGTCCATTAATGGCAACTTGAGCTAAAGTGTGAGAAATCCAATTCTAAAGTGAACCCACCTCCTATTTCTTCACCCTCTACCTCTTGCCAAGTAGTATAGGGTGTTTTCTTCACAAGTTTCACAACTTGATGGAGTTGGAGCTTGAACTTGTGATGCCTCGACGTAGATCATCTTCGGCACGAAGCCGACGACCTAGTCCGCCCGTTTCTCCGATGAAGCCGACGATTGAGTCCATGATTCGAGATGGACAGCGAGAGAACGCCTACGTGGAGCTAAGGAAGTGGAGAACCGGATCTACAAAGGTTGTATCCTCTCTCCTTTAGTTAAGATGTTAACTAGTTTCGTATTTCGCCTAAACTTCTAGTCAACGATCCGTATTAGGGTTTCTCGGCATCCGTAAAATTTCAAATTGGCATGGTTGATGCCTTGTGAGACCTCTATAGTGTGCCTAGGAACGCTACAAATTCTCACAGAATTACAGGAATTTAATTCCTTTGAGATAAAATTAGGGTTTTACCCTAAATAAGAATTTAATTCTTTTACATATCTGGGAATTTAATTCCTTTAAAAAGAAATCAGGGTTTTATCCTAAATAAGAATTTAATTCTTTCACAATAGGAATTTAATTCCTCCAAAATCATAATTAGGGTTTAACCCTACAGAGAATTCAATTCTTAAAAGATCTCTGTTCATGAAAAGAACTAGAGTCACGTGCCCCCACGTGACCCTTGAAAAGATCCTCTGCAAAGAACTTTGAAGCATCACCTCACGTGCTCCCACGTGACTCCCAAAACGCAGAAAGAAAAAGCAAAGGAAATGAAAGCTTTGGGCGCTCTCATGTGTTATCACGTGACCCCTTAGCAAATGCTTTAATAATTGGCGCGCAGATCCCCATCACGTGCCAACACGTGATACTCTAAAATAAAAGTGTTTAACACTTATTCGCAGATTTGAGGATAAACCAAAAGGAGATCTGGCTCCACATTTAGGGCGCCCTCACGTGTCACCACGTGACCCCTAATGAGCATTCTAACAGACCAGAGCGGGGGCTTCCATCACGTGCCCATATGTGATGGCCAGAAAATTAAAAGTGTTAAACACTAATCTGCAGAATAAAATTAGGGAAATCATGACGCTCTCATGTGTCCGCACGTGACCCCTCCCTCCTTAGTGTTTAACACTAATTTGGAAAACTCTATTTGCAGTGTTTAACACTGATTTTCTTAGTGATTAACACTAATTGGAAAACTCTGTTCCCGGTGTTTAACACTGATTTGCTTTAGTGTTTAACACTAGTTTGAAATCTCTGCTACCAGTGTTTAACACTGATTTGCTTTTGTGTTAACACTAATTTGAAAGCCCTGTTGCTAACACTGATTATCTTTTAGTATTTAACACTAATTTGCTAATCTTATTCCCAGTGTTCAACACTGTTGGTCTTTAGTGTTTAACACTAGCTTTAGCCCAATTGGCTAAGTTTTTAGAGGCAAAGCCTCTCCTTCAATGGACCAACAGAGGGCCAATATTTCAAACATAATTGGACTTAGCCCAAACTGGCCATAAGTCCTCAAATCTTCTTGAACTGAGCACATCTGCTCTTTCGACCAACTCATTGGTTCAAGGGTACATCTCTGAACTCCTCTGATATTTGTCGTTGTAATCCTTCAACGTCTTCAGAGAGGTGACGGGTCCCGACAACCATACATCAACACGGACTGTGGGGTCCTTAAACCCACGGACTTATGCGTCCTTAAACTAACGGACTAATGCGTCCTTAAACACACCCATATGGACTGTGGGGTCCTTAAACCCATGGACGTATGCGTCCTTAAACTACCAATGGACTTATGCGTCCTTAAACTACCATTAGACCACTATGTCCCTAAACTGGAACATGGACCACTATGTCCTTAAACTGGTATTGGACCACTATGTCCTTAAACTGGTATTGGACCACTACGTCCCTAAACTGGCATTGGACCACCATGTCCCTAAACTGGAACAATAGAGCCCAAACGCTCTTTTGTCGGATCTAAACGATCCCGTTAAGTTGATCTTAGTCTCAAATTGGACTAACGTATCCTTAACAAACGTTTAAGTTGATCTTAGCCTCAAATATGGCTAACGTGTCATTAAATCAAACCTTCAAACAGACTTTAGTCCCAAATTGGACTATAGATCTCTCAACCAACTTTGGTTCAAGGGTACATCTCTGAACTCCTCTGATATTTGTCGTTGTAATCCTTCAACATCGTCAGAGAGGTGATGGGTCCCGACGGCCATACATTCGATGGACCACTATGTCCCTAAACTGGAACAATCGAGCCCCCAAATGCTCTTTTGTTGGATCTAAACGATCCTGTTAAGTTGATCTTAGTCTCAAATTAGACTAACGTATCCTTAACAAACGTTTGAGTTGATCTTAGCTTCAAACATGGCTAACGCATCCTCAAACCAAAACCCCAAACCCAAATCTAAGAAAATACAGATTTGGACTAATCCACGTCCTACGGGCGATAAAATAAATAGTCTCCGTATACAATCCACGGGCAACCACAAACAAAACAAACACCCACGACACGAAGTGACCAGCTGGAGAAGGAGAAAGTTGTTACCGCGATGCGGTAGCGTAATTAACTGCAGGGGCTTGCGCCTGCAGGGAAGAGCGTCCCCACAATCAAAAACCCCTCAAGTGAGGGGGAATCTGACGAAGTCTGCTACATCGGCCGCATCCATCTAAACCTTCGATACACGGTGTCATAAATCAACTTGGCATTTTCGGAGAGGTGGACGGATAAAACCAATTAGCATCTGCCCTGAATTTCAGGCAAGACGTCCATGTCTCGGCCGTCTTTCAGAGGGGAACATACCCTTTTACCTTTATGACTGGTATACATTTCTTGAGAATCTATTTTCTCAACAGACATAATTTTACTAAGGAACGGAGTCCCTAATATAATATACTGAGTTATTTTCTTTACTATAATAAAACGAGAAGGAAGACCAATGTCTTCGTTGTATATATTAATATTTGATACCTTATATGGTGTAGTTAGGGCGCTATTATCTACCGTACTCAAAATTTGAGTAGTTCTCTCGCAGTATTTAATAGGAATGATTTCTTCTTTGATACAGTTCAGGTCTACACCACTGTCTACAAGAGAAATTAAATTGGGTATAACTAAATCGTTATTAACGATCAAAGTGACCATTATATACCATTTTTGATTTAATATTAAATAAATAGTCTGAAGAAATTGATCTGAGAGGTTCTTTAGAGCTTCTTCAGATTCAAAATTCCCTCTTTCTTCATCAGACGTTTCTTTTATATGAAAAACTATCTTGCATTAAGGTCTTGCTCTCAAAAGTAGAGAGTCTGGACAAAATAGCTCCATTTTGAGTTTTTAAATTTTTAATCTCAAATTTGAGGTTATAGCTCTTTTTGTAAAGCTGAAAAAGTCACTGGTTTATTTTCTCTCTGTTGTTGTCTTTTAAAAACTTCAAAGAGTCTATAAACATTCTCTGGTATAGAAAATTTCTCCTTTTCATTTTGTAGAAGAATTTCAATCAACTTAGATTTCAACTCTGGTTGAATATCATTATCTTCTATAATTTTTAGAATAGTCTTTTTGTCATCTTTACTGATAACATTAATGCCTCAGCCATTCATATCAAAAATTTCTTTCCAATAATTATCATCTCTGTTGATATTACAACATTTATTGGAGCATTTTGGCCCGTCTTCACTATCTGAAGAAGATGTGGAATCTGATATTTCAGATTCAGAGAAATTAATCATAATCTTGTATATTGATTTTCTTAACTTTTCATTTTCGATCCCATTGATTTTATTTTTTGTATAACACTTGTTGGAAAAATGACCGATTTTGCCACACTTATAACAAGTGGCAGAAGTTTTTGATTTAGACTTTATCAAAACGCCTCTTATAAATAGTTCTTTTTCCATAATTTTTGCCCCGATCCTTTTTTGGGTTTTTTGGAGGATGGTATTTTCTTTTTCTTTTATAAAAAGGATTGGAAAAGGATTCCTTATTCTTTCTCTTTTCTTTTCTCTCTTCTCGAGGAGTATCCATAGCGAATTAGCTACAAAACTCATCCAATTCTTTTCTGCTAGTCAATCTCTGGTCTTTTAATTGATATTTTAACTTTATATCATTGCATAAAGTCAAGCTTTTTTGTACACGGGTATTTATTAAACGACCATAAGTGTACATATTATAGGGTATGACCCCGTTATGCTGATTTCATAAATTTTTACGAACTTTTTCTGCAAATAGATTGGGTAAGCCGTCTATAAATTTGGCTTTCCAATACGAATTGTTGGCATCTTCAATTTGCATAATTCTGCTGAGAAAAATAACTTTATACTATCTAAAATGGGTTAAAGTTGGACATCTTAAATTCTGCAATAAAGTCATAACTTTCTTAGCTTGATTACTTACATCGCCTGTAAAATAATTGAGGATTGTAAGCATCAAAATATAAACTGCGTCAGAAACTTAGGTATTATTTTCAAGTTTAATTGCGCTAAAAATCTCAGTTTTTTGAGTGGGGACTAGACAATGATCCCACCATTCTTTCAAGATTCCTGAAAAACCACATGAAATAAATCTGGCCACATCAGCATCGATATTACCATGCTGTTTAATAACTGTAGCATACATTATCATTCAATGTAAAATATCAAGGATTTGCTTATCTGCCAATCCATCAATGTTCCATTCATAAATGGTTTTTCTAGAAAATGAATTTTGTATAACTTCTTTATTTTCTTCATAAAGAACATCCATTGGAGTAGGTCTTTTATAATAATGTTTATCAAAAACTCTTTTAGGATACTTGATAACATTGACATTTGCTTCTTCAAAAGCATTTTGGTTCTAAAAAATATTAATCTGAGGTTCAGAGATATTACTCTAAATGTCACTTTCAGTCTCGTCTTCTGATATTTCAGAAGTTTCTCATTCGAAAGTATTAAGTCTAGTATTACTAAACTTATTTTCTAAAACTGCTATAATGTCTGAAGATATATTTTTATTTTTGGATAATTTGAATACCAAAATATCTGCAGAAGATTTGATAGGAACGTAGCTAGTATTATTAGCTGGCTTGATTATAGTAGGTGTTTCTACTGTACCAAATGCCTGTAGTTTATTAATTAGGCATTTTAGAGTAAATTCTACCCTTGTCAATTGTTGACCTATCACTTGGATATAAACATTCGTAAAATTGTTTTGCTTAGAAACTTTCTGAAGTTCTTTAAGCGTATTTTCCATTCTATCATCAATCAAAGGCTTTATAAAATCTGTTGCTTCTAAATTAGAGGTAGACACTCCAGATAATCTAAGAGGTTCAGTTGGAGAATATATAGATCAAACTGTCTTACCACTTGTGGTAGACCATTGTTTATAATATTTCTCAAGAACATTAATCTTGTTGTCTTTTTCTTTGAGAAAATATTCTAGGAACCAATTAACAAAATATATAATACATTGGTTTTCTTCAAGATATTTATAAAACCGATCTTTGTAAAAATAATGTTGTTCTTCAGAAAAGGATTTTGCAAACCAATTTCTAAAAGCAATATGCTTCTTTTTCATGAATTCCTTATTAAGGAATATCCTAATAGAACTATTTGGTGTAAGATCCATAAAAACTTACATATGAAAGCTCATCTCAGATGAGATGGGAGAAATTTTATTATCTTTCTCATATATTGGATGAGAAATAGTCATCTCAGAAATATTGATGCCTCTAACTTCTTTATCTGATTTAGGAAAGGTGTTAGGTCTTGAAAAAGATTTTCTTCCATTATAAATAGAAGAGGTGGTAGCGGGGTTTGGATTTGTAATACCCAGTTCCGAATATACCGTAACCGTTATTTAATAAGTAATTTCCCAATGTTTCCCCCCAAATTTTCATATATAATTTTTCTATATTTTTCTAAATATAATTTCTATATTTTCCTAACCTAAACCCAAACCTTAACCCATTTTAATTTTTCCAAATTATTTTTCCTAATCTACCCCAAAGCTCAGCCTACAATCCTAACCTACCCGACCCGACCCGACCCCTGCCCGACCCGACCCGCTTCCCCCTTCTCTTCTTCTTCCTCACTCCTTTCGTTTCCCGCTCTTTTCCCCCAACGTTCCCCGCTTCTCACGCCCACCTCCACGAGACCCGCGTCCGCTCGCCAACTCCTCCGTGCCCCACTCGCTTCCCACCAACGGCCACTCCCTCTAACGGCTCCCCTCTTCTCGCGCCCATCACCACGAGACCCGCTCCCCCCACGTCTCGACCAAGCCCCTCCCTTCTTTTCTATATGCATATCTGCCTTAGCCCCTCCATCGCCAAGTTCTGCATCACCTTTTTAGCCAACACAACCACCGCCCTTCACCGACGAGCACCACGACAAGGTCGAGCTTCCCTACAACTTCAACAGACTTCCAATGAGCCCCTCCTCCCTGCAACCAACCGAGCTCCCCTGCTACCTCCTCATTCTCTCCTCCTCACCGACCTTCCCTCCTCTTCTGGCCGTGAGGACCCCCGACTCAACCCCACAGCACCCACTGTCACCGCCATTGTCTCTATCTTCTTCCTCCTTCCTCAAAGCCCATCACCGGCGCACCAACCTCGATCCCGAGCACCTCTCCGTGACTACCACCATCGCAGTCATCGCCATGGGTCCACGACTCCACCGCCGAGCTCCTCCGCCACGAGCACCAACAATGCCATCACCGTCTCTTCGAGCAAGTCCAAGCCTCTCTTCACAACCGACGAGGCCACTGCCACCGGCCACCCCTACTCTCGCCTCACCCCATCACCAACCAAAGCATCCAGACCCGAGCACAACTCCATACCCAAGCCGAGCTCCCTACTACTGAGCCATCGCTGAACTTCTAGCCGTTGCCTGAACCATCGCCGCCTCTACCCAAGCCACCTAGTTGCGGACGCAGCTCCGAGAATAGACCCCCATGCCCACTCCCTGAACCACCGTGATCACTTCGAGCCTACCACGTACCCATACGTGTCGCGTCCCATACCCAGTCCCCGTGCCACATCGCACCCAGTCCCCGTGCCACGTCGTGCCAGCCCTCGTGCCATACCGCACCCGATCCAGTGCACGCACCGTGCCCACTCCCACACCAGCGTCGCGTCATGTGCCGTGTCGCGCCGTGCCATACCCGCACCATGCACCGATTCAAGACCGTTCCCATTACCGTGTCACGCCAGCGTCATTACCACACCCATTACCGTATCATGCTCGCGTCGCCACCGCGTCTAATACCGGGTCACCACGCATCGCGCCCGCGTCGCGCACGTGTCCAGCATCGCATCGTCTCGAGTGTCGAGACAAGATCCCGCACGTGGTGTCGTTTCTATATCAAGCGACCGAAGGCAAGTGAAATCCCTCACTTGTTTATCATGCTAATTTTTACGTGAGTAGAAGCAATTTCATAATAACTTGATATATATATATATATATATATATAAAACTATATTTGGATCGTAACCACTGTTGAAACTGCATAGTGAACTATAGTGCGGTTTTATTGATTGGATCTTGATTAAGGCTTATTAATGCGTTAGTATTACATAGAGAATATATGGTTAATATTTAAATTCAATTGGTTAAATAAAACTAGTGTTTCGATCGTTTACCGGGTGCCACCCTAAGTGTTTGATGTGAACTATAAACGATAACTAAATCAGATATGGCAGAAATCATGATATTTAGACCCTAACACTATTAAAAATTCTATGTACAAATTTAGTGGCAAATCGATGTCATTTTCACACATAAGTGACGCCCTAATTTTAATACCGAAACTTGCGTTTTACCGAATACTTGACACTGTTAAATTCATAATTAATTCCAAAAATATTCAATCGCAGTGTGCCTGGGTTTGTTGCGAAGGGTACTGCATAACATTTAACACGACGTGCATCTTTACTATTATATGTATCCTATGAACATAAAAAACAAAGAACTTACCTGACCTTGGACCACAGTCCAGAGCAGGAACCTACCCTTGACATTCATTTATACCTCTGAAACCTTGATGTTTAATTGTGAAAGTGTGCGGAGCCAATTACCGTTGGGTAGACAGGTGTCTTAGATTTCCAAAGGCACCGGTTTTAGTAAATTCTAGTATCTTTTGGTATTTAAATCATATTTTAAACGAATGGCATATACAGCAGATTTCTGTCATTTCAGCTTGCACCCTTCATCAGTGATCTGATCATAACTCCTAAACCAAGATGACTATTATTGATATGTATCATTTTCTGTAAAGGTAAATCATAGCCCTACAATTAGTTGAACAGTTGCGTCACCTAAATATGCTCCCAGCAGGGAGTAAAACGTATTACGAAATGGACTTTCAGTTCAGAAATTGGATTTCCAGCAGTAAATACTTAAAATGAAATGACCATAACTAGAAAACCTGAAACTCGATTGACACGAAACAAATTTTTCTATATATATAATTAAATATACCGCCTACCCCTTTTATATCGTTTTGCTTAATTATGCACGTGTGATTTTATATGAATTTTTCTAGACCAACCGAGACCGGTTGCTCATATGTTTTAGCAGTGCATTTACTATATCCCCATCATGTGCATGATTATCATACTCTTGTAAATAGTGTTCATTTGGATCGATAACCTATTGACCGTGTTACATTACTAAGTGATAATATCAGTGATTGGATTGTGGCAAGTACGTTAGTGTAAAAGCGTGATCGAATAAATGAAGTGACACGTATTTGTACACAATCAACGGAACCAGTTAATTATTGCATTGTCGACGTCTATGGAGCATATATAAGTGTAACTATAACTGGTATAGGACGGTTATGGAAGCACTTATATTAGTGTCATAGGTAAGACATCGAGTATTGTCCATTTATCTTGGATACTAGTCGAGACATGTTTTATGGAGATCCTGTCTCCAGTTCTCGCGTAGACTTGTCATGGAGCGAATAGTATTTGGGTTCAGGGTCAGTATTTGATGTAGACCACGGGTGTGGGGTAGTTTGAGTGTGAGTTCGATCAACGGAATCTCAGGAGTCCCACTGCCGGCATACATAGCGATTTCGGGAGTCGTATGGATGGTATTACTGATTAATAGCGAGTGTGATTCGGGCATGTGTTCCCTTGCCCCTGGGGCCTACCTTTAGGTTGGGGATACTCCTACGGTGGTTGACATTCACACTTGGACTGACGATGGGTTTAGCGACCTGGACACTGAGACTTAGTGTTATGCCCCGCTTCCCAGTATACGGTGAAGGGGACGCGACTGGTTCGCTACGTATTTACTCTGAAGTAAATACGCTAAGCGTATCTAAGCAATATAAAGTAAAATCACAAGAGACAAGATATAAGATAACAACAACTTTATTTATTCACATTCTTTTGTACAATGCATGAAAAGTAAATACAACTGAAATAAAAGCGATACCTAAACAATCACATAACAGGAATGTAAAGTACTGAAAGGAAATATGTACAATGAAACTAACGCTCTGGGTCTTCAGCAAACTGATCTAAGTCTTCAGTAGTAGGCTTGATCTCTGACGTGTCCAAATCACCTGACGACATTCAAAGAAGAAAGAAAGAGAATGTCGTCAGCGAACAGGTCGCTCGGTAAGTCTCAAAGATAAGAGGAACGTAGAAAAGAAGAGAGAGAGGGGGTAGCTTTTAAAGTTATATTTGATTGTTATAATGTTTTATTTCGTGTTAACTGTTTCCTGATTTAAAATCAGGAAAACTTATGGAGGAGGCATCACGTGCTAGCACGTGACCAGCGGTCACGTGTTGACACGTGACATTTAAAAGCAGCGGCAAAAGGCAGACTCGCTCCCTGTTTAAATCGAAGAAAAGGCTCCAGAAAAGGTCACGTGCTCACACGTGACCAGGGGTCACGTGTTAGCACATGGCGGTTGAGCAGCGGCCAGAGAACAGAGCGCAAAAGCAGAAGGAAGACCCGTTCCAGGGGTCACGTGGCCATACGTGACCGGCTTTCAAAGCCTCTTTATTTAACAGAATTAAATTCCGAAAGCATTCAAATCTTTCCAAAAGAGAATGATTATTTGGAATCGTTGGATTAAAGATCTAAAGGTGATTAAATATCACCAATTTATGGAAAAATATCAGACTTGGAAAGATTTCCCCTTAAATCTAACCAAAATAACAAAGAGATATCTTTGGATTTAAAATCCAAAGGTGAATAAAATTCACCTAATAATCCAAAGGTCCAGACGAATGGTAAATACAAATCAAATCTTTCAATAAACAAATCAAATCTTTCAATTGAAGATTCACTAAAACTGATTGATTTTCTCCCTTCTCCTATAAATAGGAGCCACTACAGAAGGAGAGAGATATACAGAGGGAGATACAAAAAAAAGAAGACATACAGAGAGAAGGAGAGCCTTGAGATTTTGGGAAGAATTTGATCCTCTGCAAAAGAAAACCTTAGGTAAGAAGGGAGAGGCTCAAAAAGGAGAATTTAATTCTCAAAGAGTTTACCTCTTATACAAAAAGAAGAACTTAGTTCTTTTTATAGCAGAGGATCTGCAAAGTGCACATCTCCCCATGAATTGAGAATTTAATTCTCATTGGGTTGAGATCCTGCCATGCAGATCCAAAGCATAGAAGGGGAATGGAAGTTTGAAAATTTAATTCTCACAGAATTATACGAATTTAATTCCTTTGGGATGAAATTAGGGTTTAACCCTATGATTATGGGAATTTAATTCCTTCAAAATGGACAGAACCAGGGTTTAACCCTAATTAAGGACTTAATCCTATTAAAATAGCAGGAATTTAATTCCCTTACAAAAAAAAGAAAGAAGAAGAAATTAGGGTTTCACCCTATACCAGAATTCAATTCTTTACATACATGAGGAATTTAATTCCTACAGAAAGAAATCAGGGTTTAGCTTTATCTAAGAATATAATTCTTCAGAAGAAAACAGGAATTTAATTCCTCTAAAGTTTATTGCTAGAATTTTACCCTATGAAGAATTTAATTCTTAAAAAAGATAAACACATCTTCAAACAGGCAAAGAAACAGGGGCACGTGCTACCACGTGACCCCTGTAAAGATCTATAGAGAAGAACTTCGAGGCAACGCCTCACGTGCCCCACGTGACCCCTTGGCAGAAGCTCTAATAGACAAACATTTAAATGCCCATCATGTGACAGCACGTGATGCTCCAAAGTGTGCAATATTTCTGGCAGAATAAAATGAATTGAGGGCGCTCTCACGTGCTACCACGTGACCCCTCTTGCCTTAGTGTTTAACACTAAAGTTGAAACCTCTATATCCAGTGTTCAACACTGATTTTCTTAGTGTTTAAACACTAATTTGGAAAACTCTATTTACAGTGTTTAACATTGACTTTCTTAGCGTTGAACACCAACTTGGAAGACCCTGTTTCCAGTGTTTAACACCGATCTGCCTTAGTGTTAAACACTAACTTGAAATCTCCATTACCAGTGTTTAACACTGATTTGCTTTAGGGTATAAACACTAATTTGAAAGCCCTGTTGCTAGTGTTTAACACTAACTATCTTTTAGTGTTAAACACTAACTTGTCAATCTCATTCCCAGTATTCAACACTGTTGGTCTCTAGTGTTCAACACTAGCTTCAGCCCAATTGGCTAAGTTTCTAGAGGCAAAGCCTCTCCTTCAATGGACCAACAGAGGGCCCATATCCTAAACATGATTGGACTTAGCCCAAGCTGGCCATAAGTCCTCAATTCAGACTTAACCGAGCCAATGGGCTCATAATATAATTAATTGGTCTTGGGTCTAAATTGGGCCAAAGATTATTTAATCTACCTAGGTTTAAGGGTACATCTCTTCACTCCTTTGATACTTGGCGTTGTAATTCCTCAACGTCTTCAAAGAGATGACGGGTCCCGATGACCACATATTGATACAGACCGTGGGGTCCTTAACCTCATGGACTATGAGGTCCTTAATCTTGACCGTGATGTCTTAAAACTAACGCCGGACTGTGGAGTCCTTAAATTCATGGACTATGAGGTCCTTAACCTTGACCGCGATGTCTTAAAACTAACATTGGACTGTGGAGTCCTTAAATCCATGGACTATGAGGTCCTTAACCTTGACCGTGATGTCTTAAAACTAACATTGGACTGTGGAGTCATTAAATCCACGGACTACGACGTCCTTAACCTCGACCGCAACGTCTTAAAACTAACGCTGGACCGCAATGTCCTTAAACTACCTATCGACCGCAACGTCACTAAACTAAACAACAAGGCTCCCCTAATCGCTCTCTTGTCTGATCTAAACGATCCCGTTAAGTTGATCTTGGTCTAAAAACTAGACTAACGTATCCTTAACAAACGTTTAAGTTGATCTTAATCTCAAATGAGACTAAGTATCCTTAAACCCAAACCCCCAAACCCAAATCTAAGAAAGATACGGATTTGGACTAGTCCACGCCCTACGGGCGATGACATAACTCAGTCTCCGTATACAATCCACGGGCGACCAAACACAAATCAAACACACACGACACGAAGTGATCATTTGGAGAAGGAGAAAGTTGCTACCGCGATGCGGTAGCGTAATTAACTGCAGGGGCTTGCGCTTGCAGGGAAGAGCGTCCCCACAATCAAAAAACCCCTCACGCGAGGGGGAATCTGACGAAGTCTGCTACATCGGACGCATCCGTTTAAACCTTCGATACACGGTGCCATAAATCAACCTGGCGTCTTCGAAGAGGTAGACGGATAGTACCAATTAGCATCTGCCCCGAATCTCAGGCGAGACGTCATGTCGCGCCGTCTTTCGAAGGGGAACATATTCTGGCACGCCCGGTGGGACCTTTTCCTCTTTCCACTCCACACTTCGTGTGTCGTGTTCGCGAACCAAACACGGCTCGCTAATGGTTGCCCTTGGGTCTCAAGGTACTAACATTTGGCGTTTTGCTTACTGCAGAAAGCAAAGAATCAATGTCTTCCACTTGTGCGAAATGCTCCAACTGCAACTGCAACCGGCACTCCGCCTCGCCAGGAGGTATAACCTATGGGCCCCAAGCTGCTTCGCTGTTCATAATGCCCGTAGAACAGGTTACTCAAACCACCACCGAGTTGTTTTTCGGGACCATGCTCCCGCCAACGAGCTTCACCGCTCCTGTGCTGACACCGGAAGCTCCCAAGAAGTCGGTCTTTGACCGGCTTACACCAACCGCGGCCCCTCTCAACGGGTCGCCCAACACCAGTGCCTCGGTCTTCTCCAGACTGGGCCAGAACTCCTGTGGACCCGCAATGGGGCCTAAATCTCAGAGAAGGCTGCTCCTAAGAAAATAATCAGTCCTGCTCCTGAATTCGTCAAGGCGGATTCTCTTGCCAAAAAGTCGGTCTTTACAAGATTGGTTGTTCCAGCTCCCGCTCCTGCTACCCAAAGGACATCGGTCTTTAATAGGCTGACACCAGCAGCGACCCCTCATCTACACAGGGGGCAAGACGAGGCTATCGTGCTCACTGAGCCAATTCCATCAGCACGACACGCTCGACGTTGCTACTGGCGCCGAGTGAGGAAGGCCGGAGGCAACTCCCCTTATGGACTAACTCCTCCAGCCCCGACGACAGAAATTAATGCTGCTGTTCCAACTAAGAACAGCTTTGAGATGCTGAATAAGGTGCGTAGGAATTCTCCTACCGCGGCGCTAAAGAGGTCTCCCCTTCCGCTGAAAAGGGCTGCGGAAATAAAGCCAGAACAGACCCAATCTCCTCAACGGCTGTCTTCCAAAATCTATAAAGTCTGGCGGCAGAACCGAGACTCGGTGATCGATCCAAATTTCTCCCGCCAGCAAAGAAGCTGAAAATCCAACAAGAAGTCAGTCATCACGCTAAGCCACGAAAAGCTGTCTGGGTGCCCACCTCAACGATCCCCTCAACTTCCACTGCTCATAAAAAGAGGAGGCCGGAGAAAATCCCCGGGCCTGCGACGAGAGCTAAAGGCGCTGAGCCCAGACGCCCTGAGTCTGGGGGCATGATGGTCCATACTGTATACGTGACGTCGGGGAAGGAAGATAGCCGTGCATCAACAAGTCATAGACCGCTTACACGGTCGGTGACCAAAGCTCAGGAGCAACAGCAGAAGCTTCAATAAATGATGATCGCAATGGACGCGCTTACTGGGCCAAAAGAAAGCCCCGAAGCGTCCTCGGATCAGCAACAAGAACAAGAAACCGACGCTGAGTTCTTTCGGAGGATATTGGAAAAGAAAGATAAAGAGGCTGTGGAACAAGCGGCCAATATAAAGCAAATAGCCCACTTATTTCAAGACATGGTTGGGATGATAATCCGACAAGATCCTCCTGCTGAAGATCCCCCGATCGTCTTCGAAGATGATAAAGGAGAAACATCGAATCCACTACTGGCTCTTTCAACGGCCAAGGAGGGGACCATCTCCAAGGCTGACTTGGAAGATTATATAGACCAGCAGATCCGGGTTCATCAGGCGACTGAGGCAGCTGGTCAAGTCGTAAAAACGGGGCGACCGTATCCAAGCTGGTACGACCAAATCAAATATCCGCCGGGTTATACAATACCGAAATTCCATATGTATAAGGGGACAGGCAATCCCCACCAACATGTTGCTCAGTTCAGGGCCCTTTGCGGTAACACCGGCAGTGATGATAAACTATTGCTTCGCCAGTTCGTGGGCAGCTTATCAGAAACGGTGTTCGAATGGTATTCAGAACTCCCGAACGATTCCATCAAGACGTTCGCTGAAATGGAATTGCTATTCACTCAGCGATTCGCAAGCGCCAGAGAACGCACTCCGATAACAGCATTAATTAATGCCAGGGTGAAACCAGGCGAAACGTGGGTCCAGTACGCTATACGCTGGCAAAATTTATGGTCGAAATGCAAACAACGCATTGAGGAAGCGCCCGCGGTGGGCATGTTCGTGGGAACCCTAGACCCTCATGCAACTATCTCCCAGTTCATGATGTTCTTTAAGCCAACCATGTTCCAGGATTTAATCGACAAGCTTGGCCAGACGGACCAGATGGGTCACGGACCATCTCCCCCGAAGCCGGAGCCTCGGAGTGACAAGGGTAAAGGGAAGGCAACCTTCGTCGCGAATGCTCAGCAGCAACCCAGTGCCCCAAAGCTGGCGGATCAACTGGAAGAAAGACGCCGGTATTATAATGAGAAGATGAAGTGCCCCTACTCGTTCCTACGGGATAAGACAAAACGGTTATTCGAGCTGGCCATACGCAACAGGCTTATCAACTTGCCAAACCCAAGGCGACCGCCACAACCCACTGAGGTGAATAACCCCAATTATTGCCCTTACCATCAAACGGTAAGCCATCCGATTAAGGATTGCTTCGTCTTCAAAGGGTGGATTGAGGATCAATACCTCCAGGGAAAGTTTGCGCTGTCCGAGAAGTGGAAGGTGAACCCGCCACAGCCGCATACTCCTAAGAAGACAGACGCACCGGAGGCAACTTGTTCCTTTATTGAAGAAGCTCCATGGGAGGTCGTGCTATCAGCTAAAACCAAAAGGATGCTGAGTGATCTTCATGCGTGCCCAGCAGTCGAATGGAAGAACCCGCTCGAACCTCAAATCATTGAAGGGATGCTGAAGCCGCGTCCAACTACAAAGAGCGGTGGTGATGGCCCAAGTACCCACACCCAACCGTCAAAATCTTCGAAGAAAAAGAAGAAGAAATCCAAGAAGCCCGTGAAGCCTGGAGACAAGTGCACGGATTTGCAGAAACAGATTGACGCGCTGGAGGAGTACAATCAAAAGGCGCGGACTCCCGTCACACTGCAAGAGTTCCTCAACCACGTCTTTCAGGAGGAAGATGATGGAGAAAGCTCGTTGGATGAATCCAAGGGATACGTGGCGAGTTGTCATGTGATTTCCCATTCGTCCACGGACGATGAGAAAATTCCTGGGACTGAGAAACTGGGGGCACAGCCTAAGCCAGAACTTGTATGGCCAACAGATGAAATGATCTACGCCTTTCTAGACGGGATTCGTTTGAAAAGTAAAGCCGACCAAGAGCGTGAGATGTCCGCGTCAGAAGGAGCCAACCGCAAGCGACTAAACGAAATAGTTAAAGCATTCCCGCCAGATCAAAAGACACCCGATGTGCATAAAAATATATTGAATACGAGGAAAAGGTTTGCCAAAGCCATGTCGATGGGAATGAAGCTACCACCCTCGGAAGAAAACACGTTCGATGGGGCGGAGAGGCACCCTGATTATTGCACATATCATCGGAAGATTTCGCACCCCACTGAGGAGTGCGACGCTTTTAAGATGTGGTGGCAAGGATATGTTGCTCACCAGCAACATTTTAAGCGCATGAAACGCAAGACTCGTCGGGAACAAAAAGGTACGACCGAAGGGCGCAAAAGGACTGCCGGCAACTGTTACATGGTTAACGCCGGAGGGTCACAAGTTCTCACCTTTGGGAGCGACTCTGATGAAGAAATGGCTCTGGGCCCTCTCTTTAAAGAATCCGTTTTAGGGAAAGAGGAGGAACCAGAGGCCTGCGAAAACATTCAGCTACGCAATCGCACGCTCCCGGAAAAGGATCTCAGACCCGCGAATAGAAAAGATAAGGGAAAGGAGAAGGTCACTGAGGATATCACCTTAGATGACCAAGTCATGAAAGAGTTGACCGCCAAAGACCCTCCTAGGAAGGGTATGGTGGACTATAACATCCTAGCACACCTAAGGAAACTACCTTCACAGCTCAGTATTCTCGACGCCCTCCTATTATCAAAGGAAGCGAGAGATTCATTAATCAAGGCATTACAAGAGCCCGAACAATTCCAAGCCTTCCTCGCCGAAGAAAGGATGAAGGATGAACTGGAAGAAGTGCACACGGCCGACATCACTTTTGGTAATGAGGACCTTCTCCTTGGGACGTGTGACCACAACCGTCCCCTATACGTCTCCAGATATTGCCACGATATCAAGAAAGGCAAAATCCTGGTTGATAATGGATCCTCCGTCAATCTCCTTAATGTTCGGATGTTGAAGGAGATCTGCATGAGCGTGCAACACCTCGCTCGTGACAAAATTACCATCATCGGTTTTGATTCCCAGTCATCACGGACTCTCGGATTCGTGATATTAACATTACGCTTCGGACTACTCATTACGGACATCAAGTTTCACGTCATTGACGCCAAGACCCGCTACAATGCCTTGCTCGGTCGTCCTTGGTTACACGAGTACAACATCATCCCTTCTACACAGCATCAGTGTATGAAGTACTTTAAGGATGGTTTTGAGTATACCGTAACAGGTGAGCTGAACCCATTCTCCGTGAACGAAGTCCGCAAGTACGAAGATGCAAAGTACTTTTTGCCATACTTCAAGGATACAGAAAGGTGTCGCAAGCCGGAGAACAAAGCTGCCGCCACCATCCCTGTTTTCGGAAGCGATACCGAAGAAGAAGAAGAAATAGTTTACGCTGGGCCGTCTCGAAGTAATAACCCGGGACCGTCCACCCCCATATTGATCTTCGGAAGTGACTCGGAAGATGAGGTTAATGCCGTGTTCTCCAGTCGGCCATTAATACAAGCGTCCTCTAGCGATGATCAGAGTTTGCAAATCACCATGGTGCCGCGGGAACACTACAAAGACCTGGATGCACTAGAAGCTCATAGCGTGCGAAAGTTGCGAACATTTTACGTCCCTCCCAGTCGAAAAGGCGAAAATGCAATCCTGTTCTACCGATCCTCGGAAACAAGAGTGGAGAAAGAGATCTGGCATGGCGCGGATTCTACACTTGACAAGCTTCAACCCATCCGTTTGCCCAGACACTACACAGACGGGTTGAAAAGACTATTGAAGCGCCAAGTGATACCCTTAAAACAGACTATCCGACAAGCTCGTTTCTATAACAGGATTTGGGATGTCCCTGGGACCCAGCGCAAATTGCCCAACGGGAGAATAGAAACGCTTGGGCTTGGATACGTGAGAGCCGGGAGACGGAAATGGGTCCACGGTAGCTATGCCATATATAACTTCGATGAAGATGAGGACGCCCTGTCAGGAAATGCCAACCCTGTTTCCTGATTTAAAATCAGGAAAGCCTACGGAAGAGGCTTCAGAAAAGGGTCACGTGCTTACACGTGACCAACAGTCACGTGTTGGCACGTGACATCTAAAAGTATCGGCAAGGCAAATCCAGTTAAAGAAAAGGGCTTCAGAAAGGGTCACGTGCTCCCACGTGACCAGGGTCATGTGTCGGCACGTGACATTTAAAAGCAGCGGCAAAGACACAACAGCTCTATGATTAGATCAAGAAAAAGGCTCCAGACGAGGGTCACGTGCTCACACGTGACCAGTAGTCACGTGGTGGCACGTGACAGCTAAGCAGCGACCAGAAGACAGAACGCAAAAAGAAAGAAGATGGCTCGTTCCAAGGGGGTTACGTGCCTACACGTGACCAAAGGTCACATGGCCACACGTGACCGGCTTTCGAAGCCTATCTGTCAACAGAATTAAATTCTGAGAAAAGACCTTTCAAATCTTTCCAAAGGAAAATGATTATTTGGAACCGATTGAACTAAAGATTTAAAGGTGATTAAATATCACCTATCTATGGAAAAGGCCTGAACTTGGAAAGATTTCCCCTTAAGATCTAACCGTAATAACAAAGGAGAATCTCTGGATTTAAAATCCAATGGTGAATAAAATTCACCTAATAATCCAAAGGTCCAAAACGAATGGTGAATACAAATTAAATCTATCAATGAAAGATTCACCAAAACTAATTGATTCGGCTGCTTCCCCTATAAATAGGAGCCAAGAGATAGATAGAAAAAAAAGGAGGAATCGATACAAAAAAAAAGAAGAGAGCCTTGATACTTTGGAGGAATTTGGATCTTCTGCAAAAGAAAACCCTAGGTAAGAAAGGGATGGCTTTTTGAAAGAAAAAGAGAATTTAATTCTCAACAGAGTTTAACTCTGATATAAAACAGAAGACCATAGTTCTCTCTTTGGTGGAGGATCTGTAAAGTGCACATCTCCCCTTGAATTGAGAATTCAATTCTCAATGGGTTGAGATCCTGCTATGCAGATCCAAAGCATAGAGAGGGAATGGAAGCATGAGAATTTAATTCTCACAGAACTATAGGAATTTAATTCCTTTAAAATGAAATTAGGGTTTGACCCTATGTTATGGGAATTTAATTCCTTCAGAATGAACGGAATCAGGGTTCAACCCTAGTTAAGAACTTAGTTCTGTTAAAACAACAGGAATTTAATTCCCTTCAGAAAGAAGAGATTAGGGGTTCACCCTATGACAGAATCTCATTCCCCAGAATAATTCTTTAACAGAGAGTGGGAGTTTAATTCCTTAAAGCTTTTATTAGGGTTTAACCCTATTATATGAGGAATTTAATTCCTACAGAAAATTCAGAGTTCAACTCTATCCCAGAATATAAATCTTCAAAAGGAAATAAGAATTTAATTCCTCTAAAATTATTGTTAGGATTCAACCCTACGAGGAATTTAATTCCTGAAAGGGATTAACAGATCTTCTAAAAAACATACATAGAGGCAGGGTCACCTGTCACCACGTGACCCCCAAAAAGATCTACTGAAAAGCCCCTTTGAGGCAGTGCCTCACGTGACCCACGTGACCCTTGGCAGAGGCTTTAATATACAAGCATTTAAACACCCGTCACGTGATGGCACGTGATGCTTCAAAAGATGCGATATTCTCAGCAGAACAAATGAAGGGAGGGCGTCCTCACGTGCTACCACGTGACCCCTCTTACCTTAGTGTTTAACGCTAAGTTGGAACCCCTGAATCCAGTGTTAAAACACTGTTTGGCCATAGTGTTCAACACTAATCAAAGAACTTTATTTGCAGTGTTTAACACTGAATTTCTTAGTGTTTAACACTAATTTGAAGCCTCTGCTGCTAGTGTTTGACACTGATTTGCTCTAGTGTTTAACACTAATTTGAACCCCCTGTTGCTGGTGTTTAACACCAACTGTCTTTTAGTGTTAAAACACTAACTCGATCCCAGTGTTCAACACTGTTGAATTAACGTTAGCCCAATTGGCTAAATGGCCAGAGGCAAAGCCTCTCCTTCAATGGACCAACAGGAAGCCAATATTCCAAACATGATTGGACTTAGCCCAAGATGGCCATAAGTCCTCAATTCAGACTTAACTGGGCTAATGGGCTCATAACATAATTAATAGGTCTTGATCCCAAATTGGGACAAAGACTATTTAATCCACCCCGGCTCAAGGGTACATCTCTTCACTCCTTTGATACTTGGCGTTGTAATTCCTCAACGTCTTCAAAGAGGTGACGGGTCCCGATGACCACACATTAACAACGGACTGTGGGGTCCTTAAACCCATAGACTATGACGTCCTTAACCTTGACCGAAATGTCTTAAAACTAACAATGGACTGCGGGGTCCTTAAACCCATGGACTATGACGTCCTTAATCTTGACCGAGATGTCTTAAAACTAACAATGGACTGTGGGGTCCTTAAACCCATGGACTATGACGTCCTTAACCTTGATCGAGATGTCTTAAAACTAACAACGGACTGTGGGGTCCTTAAACCCATGGACTATGACGTCCTTAACCTTGACCGAGATGTCTTAAAACTAACAACGGACTGTGGGGTCCTTAAACCCATGGACTATGACGTCCTTAACCTTGACCGAGATGTCTTAAAACTAACAACGGACTGTGGGGTCCTTAAACCCATGGACTATGACGTCCTTAACCTTGACCGAGATGTCTTAAAACTAACAACGGACTGTGGGGTCCTTAAACCCATGGACTATGACGTCCTTAACCTTGACCGAGATGTCTTAAAACTAACAACGGACTGTGGGGTCCTTAAACCCATGGACTATGACGTCCTTAACCTTGACCGAAATGTCTTAAAACTAACAATGGACTGTGGGGTCCTTAAACCCATGGACTATGACGTCCTTAACCTTGACCGAGATGTCTTAAAACTAACAATGGACTGTGGGGTCCTTAAACCCATGGACTATGACGTCCTTAACCTTGACCGAGATATCTTAAAACTAACTACGGACTGTGGAGTCCCTAAATCCACGGACTATGAGGTCCTTAACCTTGACTGCAATGTCTTAAAACTAACATTGGACCGCAATGTCCTTAAACTACCCATGGACCGCAATGTCCTTAAACTACCTATCGACCGTGATGTCACTAAACTAAACAACAGAGCCCCCTTTTATTGCTCTCTTGTTGGATCTAAACGATCCCGTTAAGTTGATCTTAGTCTAAGAACTAGACTAACGTATCCTTAACAAATGTTTAAGTCGATCTTAGGCTCAAATGAGGCTAACGTATCCTTAAACCCAAACCCCCAAACCCAAATCTAAGATAATACGGATTTGGACTAGTCCACGCCCTACGGGAGACGACATAACTCAGTCTCCGTATACAATCCACGGGCAACTAAACATAAAATAAATACACACGACACGAAGTGATCATCTGGAGAATGAGAAAGTGGTTACCGCGAAGCGGTAGCGTAATTAACTGCAGGGGCTTGCGCCTGCAGGGAAGAGCATCCCCACAATCAAAAACCCCTCAAGCGAGGGGGAATCTGACGAAGTCTGCTACATCGGACGCATCCGTTCAAACCTTCGATGTACGGTGCCATAAATCAACTTGGCATCTTCGGATAGGTGGACGGATAGCACCAATTAGCATCTGCCCCGAATTTCAGGCAAGACGCCCAGTCGCGCCGTCCTTCGGAGGGGAACAGATTCTGGCACGCCCGGTGGGACCTTTTCCTCTTTCCACTCCACACTTCGTGTGTCGTGATTCGCGAACCAATCGCGGTTCACTAATGGTTGCCCTTGGGTTTCAAGATACTAAGAATTGGCGTCTTGCTTATTGCAGAAAGCAAAGAATCGATGGCTTCTACGTCTGCGAAATGCTTCAACTGCTCGGACTGCAATTGCGACCAACGCTTTGCCTCGCCAGGAGGTATAGCCTACGGACCCCAGGCTACTTCGCTATTCACAATGCCCGTGGAACAGGTCACTCGAGCCACCACAGGATTGTTTTTTGGGACTATGCTCCCGCCGACAAGCTTCACCGCTCCGGTGCTGATAAAGGAAGCTCCCAAGAAGTCGGTCTTTGATCGTCTTACCCCTGCCACGGCTCCTCTCAACGGGTCGCCCAACACCAACGCCTCGGTCTTCTCTAGATTGGGCCAAGACTCCTGTGGACCCACCATGGGGCCTGCAATCCCAGAGAAGGCTACTTCTAAGAGAGTGACCGGTCCCGCTCCCGAAATCGCCAAGGCGGCTTCCCCGGCCAAAAAATCGGTCTTTACAAGATTGACAGCTCCAGCTCCCGCTCCTGCTACCCAAAGGACATCGGTCTTTGACAGGATAACACCAGCAATGACCCCCCACCTACGCAGGGGGCAAGACGAAGCCATCCTCACCGCTGAACCAACGCCGTCCGCTCGACACGCTCGACGTCGCCACTGGCGCCGAGTAAGGAAGGCTGGGGGCAACTCCTCCTCTGGGATGACCCCACCAACCCGAAGGGTTGAAATTAATGCTGCCGTTCCAACTGGTAACAGCTTCGAGATGCTAAATAAGGTGCGAAGGAATTCTCCTACTGCGGTGCTAAAGAGGTCTCCTCCTCCACTAAAAAAGGTTGCGGAAATAAAGCCAGAACAGCCCCGATCCCCTCAGCGGCTGTCTTCCAAAATCTATAAGGTTTGGCGGTAGGCCCGAGACTCGACGATCGATCCAGACTTCTTCCGCCAGCACAAGAGGCTGAAAATCCAACAGGAAGCCAGTCACCAGGCTAAACCACGAAAGGCTATCTGGGTGCCCCCCTCAACTTCCACTGCTCATAAAAAGAGGAAGCCAGAGAAGATACCCCAGCCTGCAACGACAGCTAAAGGCACTAAGCCCAGACGCCCTAAGTCTGGGGGCATAATAGTCCATACCGTATACATGGCGTCAGGAAAGGAAGACAGCCGTGCGTCTACAGGTCATAGACCGCTTACACGGTCGGTGACCAAAGCTCAGGAGCAACAGCGGAAGCTCCAGGAAATGATGAATGCTATGGCCGCACTTACAGGGCCAAAAGAAAACCCAAAAACGTCCTCGGACGAACGCCAGGAGGAAGAAACCGACGCCGAATTCCTTCGCCGAATATTGGAGAAGAAGGACAAAGAGGCTGCTGAACAAGCAGCCAACATACAGCGTATGGGCCTTCTCTTCCAAGATATGATAGGAATGATGATCCAACAGGACCCACCCGCCGAGGATCCCCCGATCGTCCTTGAAGACGACAGGGGAGAAACGTCAAATCCACCACCGGCCCTCTCAACGGCCAAGGATGAGACAATCTCTAAGGCTGATTTGGTCGATTATATAGCCCAGCAAATCCGGGTTCATCATGCGACTGAGGCAGCTGGTCAAGTCGTAAAAACGGGGCGGCCATATCCGAGCTGGTATGACCAAATCAAGTACCCGCCGGGTTACATAATTCCCAAGTTTCATGTTTACAAAGGGACTGGCAATCCCCACCAACATGTCGCCCAGTTCAGGGCCCTTTGCGGTAACACCGGCGGTGATGATAAACTGTTGCTTCGCCAGTTCATGGGCAGCTTATCAGAAACAGCGTTCGAATGGTATTCGGAACTCCCGAACGATTCTATCAAGACGTTCGCTGAAATGGAGTTGCTATTCACTCAGCGATTCGCAAGCGCCAGCGAACGCACTCCAATAACGGCATTGATTAAGGCCAGGGTAAAACTAGGCGAAACTTGGGTCCAGTATGCTATACGCTGGAGGAATTTGTGGTCGAAATGCGAGCAACGCATTGAGGAAGCGCCCGCGGTAGGCATGTTCGTGGGAACCCTAGACCCTCACGCGACTATCTCCCAGTTTATGATGTTCTTTAAGCCAACCACATTCCAAGCTTTAATCGACAAGTTAGCTCAGATGGACAAGATGGGTCATAGACCATTTCCCCCGAAGTCGGAACCTCGGAATGACAAGGGTAATGGAAAGACAACCTTCGTCGCGAATGCCCAGTAGCAACCCAATGCTCCAAAGCTGGCAGATCAATTGGATGAAAGGCGCCGGTATTATAATGAGAAGATGAAGCGTCCCTACTCGTTCCCACAGGACAAGACGAAACGGTTATTCGAGTTGGTAATACGCAACAGACTTATAAACCTACCAAATCCAAAGTGACCGCCACAACCCACTGAGGTGAATAACCCTAACTATTGCCCTTACCATCAAACGGTAAGTCATCCGATTGAGGATTGCTTCGTCTTCAAAGGATGGATTGAAAATCAATACTTCCAGGGGAAGTTTGCGCTGTCTGAAAAGTGGAAGGTGAACCCACCACAGCCGCATGCTCCTAAGAAAGCAGATACACCGGGAGCAACCTGTTCCTTTATTGAGGAGGCTCCATGGGAGGTCGTGCTGTCAACTAAAACCAAAAGAATGCTGAAGGACCTTCATGCGTGCCCGGCAGTCGAATGGAAGAACCCGCTCGAACCTCAAATCATCGAGGGGATGCTGAAACCGCGCCCAACTACAAAAGCGGTGGTGATGGCCCAAGTACTCACGCCCAACCGTCAAAATCTTCGAAGAAAAAGAAGAAGAAATCCAAGAGGCCCGTGAAGCCTGGAGACAAGCGCACGAACCTGCAGAAGCAAATCGACGCGATGGAAGAGTACAATCAAAAGGCGTGAACTCCTGTCACGCTGCAAGAGTTCCTCAACCACATCTTTCAAGAGGAAGATGATGGAGAGAGCTCGTCGGATGAATCCGAGGGATATGTGGCGAATTGTAACGTAATCTCCCACTCGTTTACTGACGATGAAAAGACTCCTGGCACTAAGAAACTGGGGGCAGAGCCCGAACCAGAGCTTGTGTGGCCAACAGATGAAATGATCGACGCCTTTCTAGACGAGGTTCGTCTAAAGAGTAAAGCGGATCAGGAGCGTGAGATGGCCGCATCGGAAGGAGCCAAATGCAGGCAACTGAATGAAAGAATTGAAGTACTCCCGCCAGATCGAAAGGCATCCGAGGCAGACAAGAAGATATTCAAGACGAGGAAAAGGTTTGCCAAAGCCATGTCAATGGGAATGAAGCTACCACCCTCGCAAGAAAACACGCTCAATGGGACGGAGAGGCACCCTGATTATTGCGCATATCATCGGAAAATTTCACACCCCACGGAGGAGTACGACGCCTTTAGGATATGGTGGCAAGGATATGTTGCTCATCGGCAACATTTTAAGCGCATGAAACGCAAGACTCGTCGGGAACGAAGAAGTACTTCCGACGGGCACAACAGAACCACTGGCAACTGTTACGTGGTTAATGCCGGAGGGTCACAAGTTCTCACCCTTGGGAGCGACTCTGATGAAGAAATGACTCTGGGCCCTCTCTTTAAAGAATCCGTTTTAGGGAAAGAGGAGGAATCGGAGGCCAGCGAGAACATTCAGCTGCGCAATCGCACGCTCCTAGAAAAGAATCTCGAGCCCGCAAATAGAAAAGATAAGGGAAAGGAAAAGGTCACTGAGGATATCGCTTTAGATGACCAAGTCATGAAAGAGCTGACTACCAAAGACCCTCCCAGGAGGGGTAAGGTGGACTACAATATCCTGGCGCACCTAAGGAAGCTACCTTCTCAACTTAGCATTCTCGATACCCTTCTATTGTCAAAAGAAGCGCGAGATTCACTAATTAAGGCGCTACAAGAACCTGAGCAATTCCAAGCCTTCTTCGCCACTGAAAGGATGAAGGATGAACTGGAGGAAGTGCATACGGCCGACATCACTTTCGGGGACGAAGACCTCCTTCTCGGGACGTGTGACCACAACCGCCCCCTATATGTCTCTGGATACTGCCATGATATCAAGATAGGCAAGATCCTAGTGGATAATGGATCCTCCGTCAATCTCCTTAATATTCGGGTGTTAAAGGAAATCTGCATGAGTGTGCAACACCTCGCTCTTGACAAAATTACCTTCTCTGGTTTCGACTCCCAATCGTCACGGATTCTCGGATCCGTAATATTGACATTACGCTTCAGACTGCTCGTCACGGACATCAAGTTTCACGTCATTGATGCCAAGACCTGCTACAACGCCTTGCTCGGTCGCCCTTGGTTACACGAATACAACATCATCCCTTCGACACAACATCAGTGAATGAAGTACTTCAAGGATGGTTTCGAATATACCGTAACAGGTGAGCTGAACCCATTCTCTGTTAATGAAGTCCGCAAGTATGAAGATGCGAAGTACTTTTTGCCAGACTTCGAGGATACAGAAAAGTGTCGCAAGCCGGAGAACAAAGCCGCCGCCACCATCCCTGTTTTCGGGAGCGATACCGAAGAAGAAGAAGAGATAGTCTACGCCGGTCCGCCTCGGCGCAACAACCCGAGACCGTCCGCTCCCATGTTGGTCTTCGGAAGTGACTCGGAAGATGAGGTTAATGCCATGTTCTCCAGTCGGCCGTCAATACAAGCATCCCCTGGCGATGATCAAAGTTTGCAAATCACCATGGTGCCGCAGAAGCACTGCAAGGATCTTGACGCACTCCAAGCTCACAATGTGCAGGACTTGCAGAAGTTTTACGTCCCTCCCAGGCGAAAGGGTGAAAAGGCGATCCTATTCTACCAATCCACAGAAACGAGAGTGGAGAAAGAGATATGGCATGGCGCGGATGCTACACTCAACAGGCTCCAACCCATCCGCTTGCCCAGATACTACACAAATGGACTAAAGATGCTATTGAAGCGCCAAGGAGTACCCTTAAAACAGACTGTTCGACAAGCTCGGTTCTACAACAGGATTTGGGATGTCCCCGGGACTCAACGCAAATTGCCCAACGGGAAAATGGAAACACTTGGGCTTGGATACGTGAGAGCCGGAAAACGGGAACGGGCCCACAGTAGCTACACCATATATACCTTTGATGAAGAAGATGACACTCTGTCAGGAAATGCTAACCCTTCATCAAAACTAGATCCCGCAATTGAAGGGCTGAGTCCGTTGTTTGAAGAACGAATGGACAAGCTTATCAGGAAAGTGGGTCAAAAAGCTCGGGAAGACCACAACCGCGAGATGGCCATCTACGAGAAGGCCAGGGCGCAACGTCTGTTTCAACAGGCTGCAAAAGACAAAGATGCTCATCCCTGTCAACCTGTTGTACAAAAGGCCCAAAGCAGAGGCAGAAATAAATCAAGAAGCGGAAAGAGGAGCCGACAACAACGATGCAGGATTAGAGAGTTGTATGATCGGGCGTTGCGTGGTCCGGATTTTTCCCTCATGAAGAAGATGAGTCGAGCGTATTCCTTCCCTCGAGACAAGACGGAGAGGCTACTCGAGCTCGCTATAAAACATCAAATGATTGCGCTTCCAGAGTCTAGACACTCTGAACAAGCTAACAAGGCTTCTCATCTGAGCTATTGCTCTTATCACCGAGCCATAGGACATCCTACCGAAGACTGCTTCACCTTCAAGAACTGGGTCGAGGACCAGTACCAACAGGGAAGATTTGCTTTATCTAACGGCTGGAGGGTAACGCCGCCACAAAAGCACGAAACCAAAGCCGCGAGAGCAGAACTAGATCCACCTCAGTCCTGGAAGCGGATTCGCACCTGTTACACGATTACGATATTAAAAGAAGAGCCCAAGAACATGGATGACCTTCCCTGGTGCTTTGAGAACAGCAATGATGAGGTGATCTCAGAATTTCCGCCATCTCCGAAAGAACTGGAAGATGGCATATATACTACTGTAGATAACCTCAAGAAGATTGAGTTGGGATCGGCAGATGATCCGCGACCGACATTTGTCAGCGAGCTGCTATCTGAAGAAAGGGTGGCTGCGTTAAAGGACGTGCTTCTACAGCATAAAGATTGCTTCGCGTGGAACTATTCCGAGATGCCAGGATTAGATCCGGAGATTGCTGTGCATAAATTAGCAATATCCCCAGATATCAAGCCAGTCAAGCAGGCGCCGAGAAGGATGCGGCTCGAGCTTGAGATGAGCATCAACGCCGAAGTCAAGAAGCTGATCGATTTTGGATTTATCCAAGAAGTCCAATATCCCGACTGGATCGCCAACATCATCCCAGTAATGAAGAAAAATGGGACGGTGCACATATGCGTGGATTTCAGGGATCTCAACAAAGCTTGCCCGAAGGACGATTTCCCAGTACCGGTGACCGAGCTAATGATAGATAACACGTCCACTCACGAGGTTTTCTCCTTTATGGACGGTTCATCAGGGTACAATCAGATAAAGATGCATCCCGAAGACCAAAAGCACACCGCTTTCCGGACCCCTTTGGGTATATTCTGCTACAGGGTTATGCCCTTTGGTCTAAAGAACGCCGGCGCTACCTATCAAAGGGCCATGACAAAGATCTTCGACAATCTCATACATGACATCATCGAGTGCTATATCGATGACCTCGTAGTGAAGAGCATGTCATACGAAGAGCATTTAAAGCATCTGGAGACTGTATTTCAACGCCTTCGGCATTATAATTTGAAGATGAATCCCCTCAAATGCGCGTTCGGAGTCTCCTCGGGAAAATTCCTGGGATTCATCATCCGACACCGAGGTATCGAAGTAGATCCATCTAAGATCAAGGCGATCATGGAAATGCCCCCGCCAAGAACCCTCAAACAGTTGCGGTCTCTCCAAGGGAAGCTCGCATACATCCGGCGATTTATCGCCAATCTTTCAGGCAAGTGCCGTCCTTACAGCCACCTGATGAAGAAGGGAACTCCATTCGTTTGGGATCACAAATGCCAAGGTGCACTAGACGAGATCAAGCAGTACCTGCAGAACCCTCCGGTGTTGGCTGCGCCGGTCAAGGGAAAACCCCTCATTCTTTATACAACTACCCTCGAAGGTTCCTTAGGCGCATTATGGGCACAAGAGAACGATCAAGGAAAAGAGAGAGCACTCTACTATTTAAGTCGAGTTCTGCTCGGGGCAGAAAGCAACTACTCTCCCATTGAAAAACACTGCTTGGCGTTGATCTTCGCGGTAACAAAGCTCAGGCACTGTGCGTTGGCGCACGAGGTCCGTCTCATCTCGAAGGTGGACCCTCTTAAATATTTGATGTCAAAGGCTATATTGACGGGTCGACTCGCTAAATGGGCTCTACTCCTAATGGAGTTCTCGATAACGTATCGACCTTTTAAGGCAGTGAAAGGCCAGGCCATTGCCGACTTCCTTGCTGAGCATCCAGTACCTGCCGGTTCTCCTCTGAACTGCGATCTGCCGGACGAGCATGCATTTGATGCGATCGGCGGCGGTAGTACCCGATGGGAACTCTATATCGATGGAGCGTCCTCTGTAAAGAAGCGCAAACAAGGTATTCCAATGATCAAATCGGGGGTAGGCCTCATCTTCGTAACTCCACAAGGAGAGATAATGCGCTTCGCCTTCTCCTTAACAGAGCCGAGGACAAACAATGAAGCCGAATACGAAGCTTTGATAGCGGGCCTCGAGATCGCCATTGACATGGGAATTGAAGACCTCCTTATATACGGGGATTCTCAACTGATCGTTAGTCAAGTAAATGGTGACTATCAAACGTGCAAACCGGAGTTGGTAAAGTACGGCTAAAAGGTGCAACAACTATTGACCCAGATTCCCTCCTACACTTTGGAAAGCATACCACGTGCGGAAAATAGCAAAGCAGACGCGCTAGCTAAGCTCGCTAAAGAACTGGCTGACGAGAACCTCGATGACGTCAAAATTATGGTACAAAGCCGTCAAGTGCTCACCCCGGCAGAAATATCTCCGGAATCATACGAAGAAAAGGGAGCGACTGAGCAGACGACCCTACAAATAAAAGACCGTGAGAAGGCTGAGGACTGGAGGGAAGTCTTCATAGACTACTTTAAGTCCCACCGAATGCCCGAAGGAGCATTCTCAAGACATCAGCTCATGAAACGAGCTCTATCTTTCGCTTTCGTCAATGATACTCTGTATAAGAGGTCGTTTGATTCTCTGTGGCTAAGATGCTTAGGACCTGACGAAGCAGAAAGAGTCGTTCAAGAGGTCCATGACGGAATCTGTGGTTCTCATCAAGCAGGCCCAAAGATGAAGTTAAAAATTAAACGGATGGGTTACTACCGGCCCACGATGATCCAGGACTGCCTCAAATATGCGAAGCAATGCCACTCGTGCCAAATCCACGGGGATTTCATCCACCAGCATCCGAACCCACTACATCCGACGGTGGCTAGCTGGCCATTCGAAATGTGGGGGACTGACATAGTCGGCCCCATCGAACCTGCATCGTCCCGGGGACATCGTTTCATCGTGGCGACAACTGATTACTTCTCCAAATGGGCAGAAGCAGTACCGCTGAGGGAAGTGAAGACGGAGAATATCCTCCACTTCTTCAAGACGCACGTCATCTATCGGTTTGGAACTCCACGGCGGATTATCTCCGATAACGGGCCAGCATACAGAAGCCAAAAAATTAGCCGCTTCGCGCAGCATCACAATATAGACTGGAGATATTCTTCAGTTTACAATCCGCGAGCTAATGGTCTAGCCGAGGCCTTCAATAAGACCTTGACAAAAATCATGAAAAAGACGGTGTCCCGAAATAAGAAAGACTGGCACGAGAGGCTGCAAGAGGCCCTTTGGGCCTATCGAACTACGTTCAAGACGGCCATGAACACAACGCCGTACTCGTTGGTATTTGGGACGGAAGCAGTGCTCCCCCTCGAGATAGAGTTATCTTCTCTACGAGTGGCAGTCCACTACGAGCTGACGGACAAAGAAAATGCTCACCTTCGGCTTGAGGAGCTTGATGCCCTCGATGAAACCCGGCTCATAGCGCAACAAAATCTAAAGGCCTACAAAGCAAAGATGACGCGCTCGTACGAAAGATTGACCAGGCCGAGGACATTCCGCCAAGGCGAACTCGTACTAGTGGTCAAAAGACCTATGATCCCCAATTGTGCCAAGCGGGGAAAATTTGAGCCGAACTATGAAGGCCCGTACATCATAGACAAGGTCTACCAGGGTGGAGCCTATTTACTCATAGATATGCACGGTGAAAGGCCTTTCAGGCCAATAAACGGCCGCTTCTTAAAGAAATACTACGCTTAATGAGCCACAGCCTGGGTCAATGATAGATGACGACGACTATGTCCACTCGCTATCTTCCTAAACTCAGACTTTATAAGCATTAGCCAGCCTTCCCCTGAATGGACCGAAACGTCCTTAAAGTAACGACGGACCGAAACGTTCTTAAACTAACGACGGACCGAAACGTCCCTAAACTACTACCGCAGCATCCTTGGGCCGACGAGACGAATAAAAAAAAAGAGAAAGAAAAAAATATATAAATAAAAAAAATAATAAAATAAAAAAACGGTATGTCCATAAGCAAAATGGGCACGGATGAAAACCCGAAAGGGCTCCGTGAGTAAAAACAGCGGGGCTACCGGCAACTGTTCGTGAAAACCCGAAAGGGTGCGACCTTGTAAAAAAAAAAGAGAAAAAGAATTAAAAAAACGGTATGTCTATAAGCAAAAGGGGCACGGATGAAAACCCGAAAGGGCTCCGTGAGTAAAAACAGCAGGACTACCGGCGAGTGTTTGTGAAAACCCGAAAGGGCGCAACCTCGTTAAAAGACACTTACAAGATCCTCTCGACCTTGTAAGGAGCAACCACCCGCGTGAGATCCTTACGACTCACAAAGGAGCAACACACTTAGGGATCCCCACGATTCCTAAGGAGAAAATACACTTGCGAGATCCTTACGACTCGTAAGGAGAATTCTCTTATGGGACCCTCACGACTCATGAGATTTAAAAGTCTTAAGTTACAGAAACCTAAACCTGTTCTTAAGCAAATCCCCCACAACCTTCGATATTGCCCTACAAGTGGCTCAATACTGACCTTTGTATACAATCCACGGGCGCGAATAAACATTTCCCCAGCAAAGTCCCACCCGCGACTAGGGATATGTCCGTATGGTGAGCAGCCCTTGTAGGTCCTCTACACCTATAAGGAGAAAGCCCTTTTGTAGGATCCTTACGAATTGCAGAGAAACATACACTTAGGAATCCTCACGATTCCTAGGGAGAAAATACACCTACAAGATCCTCATGACTTGTAGGGAGAAATACCTTTGTGAAACCCTTACAGCTCATGAAGTCAAAAGCCTTAGTCGACAGGGCGCTAACCCTGTTTGCTAAGCCACCTTTGTTCAACATCGACAGAGGCAAATGATGATTCGCTCCTGGAAATATCCTAGTGGTAGCGATGCTGATGCTGAAAGAGGCGCCTAAAACCCAAGCTTGCAGCGAAAAGGCTAGCAAGCCACACATACCTACAAAATAGCCGAAAAGATGGGGCAATCGCGACCTTCGCGATATAAAAGATGAAATGGTAGAGCATCGCGGAAAGAGAAATAAAATGAATAAAAAAAAGTTTCAATTTATGCCCTGCAGGTGATGTTCCATCACACCCTGTATACAATCTAAGGGCGTAAACAAAAAAGGGATCATACTTCTCCTCCAAGTTTCATCCTAAGAAGAAGAAAAATCTCGACGGGCCGCGAATGACTTAGAGATCATCTCAGCACTCGTCTCGTAACAACGAACACGACTTCAAGCGAAACGGAACAGCGGCAACTCCCAGTTCCATGGCTCAGTGATATACATATCGCCAGCAGTCAAACCTTCATCCCGTGAAATGCGGATACTATCAGCAAAATTCCTGGTTACGTGGAACGCGGATAACGTCACTCTTTGACCCCGTGGAAAACGTCCAGAGCGGATCCTGGTCCTCGCAGAGCACGGCAGTGAACCCGTGTGAAGCATCCAGAGCGGAGCCTAGTCCTCGCCGAGCACAGCAGTGAACCCGTGTGAAGCATCTAGTGCAAAATTACTGGTTATGTGGAACGCAGATAACGTCACTCTTTGACCCTGTGGAAAACGTCCAGAGCGGATCCTGGTCCTCGCAGAGCACGACAGTGAACCCGTGTGAAGCATCCAAAGCGGAGCCTAGTCCTCGCCGAGCACGGCAGTGAACCCGTATGAAGCATCTAGTGCAAAATTCCTGGTTACGTGGGACGCGGATAACGCCACTCTTTGACCCCGTGGAAAACGTCCAGAGCGGATCCTAGTCCTCGCAGAGCACGGCAGTGAACCCGTGTGAAGCATCCAGAGCGGAGCCTAGTCCTCGCCGAGCACGGCAGTGAACCCGTGTGAAGCATCTAGTGCAAAATTCCTGGTTACGTGGAACGCGGATAACGTCACTCTTTGACCCCGTGGAAAACGTCCAGAGCGGATCCTGGTCCTCGCAAGAGCACGGCAGTGAACCCGTGTGAAGCATCCAGAGCGGAGCCTAGTCCTCGCCGAGCACGGCAGTGAACCCGTGTGAAGCATCTAGTGCAAAATTCCTGGTTACATGGAACGCGGATAACGTCACTCTTTGACCCCGCGGAAAACGCCCAGAGCGGAGCCTGCTCCTCGCCAAGCACGGCAGTGAACCCGTGTGAAGCATCTAGAGCAAACACCGGACTGTGGAGTCCCTAAATCCACGGACTATGATGTCCTTAACCTCGACCGTAATGTCTTAAAACTAACAATCAACTACCCCGATTCCCTACGGATTCTGCCTTGGTCTAAGGGTACATCTCTTCACTCCTTTGATACCTGGCATTGTAATTCCTCAACGTCTTCAAAGAGGTGACGGGTCCCTGCAACCAAACTTCGGACTGTGGAGTCCTTAAATCCACGGACTATGAGGTCCTTAACCTTGACCGTGATGTCTTAAAACTAACATCGGACTGTGGAGTCCCTAAATCCACGGACTATGAGGTCCTTAACCTTGACCGTGATGTCTTAAAACTAACATCGGACTGTGGAGTCCATAAATCTGCGGACTATGAGGTCCTTAACCTTGACCGTAATGTCTTAAAACTAACATCGGACTGTGGAGTCCTTAAATCCACGGACTATGAGGTCCTTAACCTTGACCGCGACGTCTTTAAACTACGATGCCTCGAGGAACCCTTGACTCCGTGAAACACGAATAAGGGCGACCACATCCAGCACTTGCAGGTCCTCACGACCTGTAAGGAAGAAAAACTCTTTTGTGAGATCCTTACGACTTTCAAGGGAAAACCCGCTTAAGAATCCTCACGATTCTTAAGAAGAACTTACACCTATGGGATCCTCTCGACCTGTAGGGAGAAAAACTCTTTATGAGACCCTCGTGGCTCATAAAGCGCAAAGTCTTAGGAAGCAGACCTTAACCCTGAATCCTAAGCCATCGCTGCCCTGCAAGGAGATCAAGATAAATTGTCCGCAAAACACATTCAATGAAAAGAGATACACCATTGAGAAGAAAAATGTATCTTTTATTCATAAACCAAAATGGATACAAAGTACAATTCATGAAAGAAACAAAAAGAAGATACTCTCATCCATGAGTATGTACAAAAAAGAAAGGAAAAGATACAAGTCTTCAAGCCGGCGGGTGATGTAGCAATTTTACCAGCTCAGCTTTCTGTTGCTGAGTCACGGCTTCATGATTCCGGATCGCCTGAAGACGAGCCTCCGCCTGAGCCTGCTGGGCCTGATACGAAGCAACCCGAATTTCAAGCTCTTTCTCGATGGCTTTATAGGCCTCGACCCTTTCACAAGTGAACGTGGCAGCTTTATCGAGAGCCACTACCTCCCTGATAGACTCTTGAAGCACCCGCCAAAGTTCGTATGCTTTGTTGGCCTTGGCGGTAAGAGTAGCGCGAAGCTCGCTCAGCGCCTTAGAAGCCAGCTCCCTCTCCGAGAATTTACGGCCGAGCCCTTTTTCTCGCACAACAATATGTTCGCCACGTGTCGCCCTATCAGGCCATGTAAGCTCACTTTCGCGACCGCAACCTTGGAGACGGGACATACACGCTCAAGACCATATAAATGGGCTTCCAGTCGACAGCAATAATCGATCTAAAGCACGCTCACATCACCTGGTATGAAAAGCAACGAGAAAATTTTCGATGTTTATCCTATCGAGCATGTGTTCGCAATCACATGAACATCCGAAAAAGAAATAAAATTCGAAGCTTTAATGTGCCTGCGACATGATGATAGTGTTGATAATTAAAGAAAAGCTCTTATAAGAAAAACACAAAAGTTTATTTATGCAAAGCGAAAACATACATACGAGTACCGAGCCTACATGGAAGTTCAGCATGAAGCATACAAAAAGAAGGACTAATTTAAAAACACTACACTATCGGGAAAAGGTCGCCAAACAAAGGATCGGTAGCGCAAGGGTTGACGAAACAAAGGACAAAATTCTCCATCACTCTTTCCGCTCTCTCCAACACATCAAAGCGCCGGTTCTCGCGAGGAGTCGCTCCCCACCGATTGGCACCATGTTCATCCGCGAAAGCAGACATAATGGCCCGACGGGCCCTTATTTCGCTCAAAAGGTGAACCGAGCGATCTTTCAAAGCCTGAGTAATTAGGCACGCTTCGTGAAAGCCCTCGAGCTTTTCTTCGGCAGCGTCAAGCATCGCCAGGGTCATCTCCGCCGGGTGAGGAGGGACGTCAGCAAGCACGGCGGCGAGAATCATCCGGAGCCAGAGGGAACCCATTGGGAGGGGAGACCCTCTGCGGATCGAGAGTTCATACGCCGCCGAGTCGCATTCGTCGTCGGTAAGAAGGGAATCCACCAATCGGGCAGCAAAGCGAGGAATCAACTCCTCGATAGGCACTTCCCATGGCTGTCGACGAGCGTGTGGACGGTTGCAGGCCATGACACTTAGTTCTTCTCAAATTAAATCGCGTTAAAATGGGATTAAAAGTTCTCTGTGAAGAGAAAAGGAAAGCCATTGCCTCAGATATAAAGAGGTGCATTAAGTGCTGTGCGCGGAAAATCTTGCACGATGAAGCTATTTCCAAGGCCCGAAAAAGGGAAAGGCATCGAAAATCGAGGAGATGGAACTATTTCCAAGGCTCCTTTTCTGCATCTGATATTGTGCACTAAAAATGTGGTATGGAAAAATTTTGAACAATCCCATCAAAGGACCCCACGTGCAGAACACGTGAGCCCCAAACTTGACGTGCACTAAAAATGGAATAGCACCATGCATATTAAAAGCATCAGCAACAACAATAGTGAAATGATAAAGTCCCACAGAAAGGCATGCAAACATGCAAAAACATAATAGAACTTATCATTCATACTTCAAGAAGGTCATACAAAATAAAGAGAACACGTTTACAATGGTAAAACTTCAGACGCGGGGCACGGATTGAGAAACTCAAGCTTAACTTTGTCCAAGATCCTCCAAGCATTTCGAACCTCCCGAGTATGTTTTCTCTCACAATCACAAGCGTCGGGGTCCTCACGAATGTCCTCCACCCTCCGATAGGCGGCAAGTACGGCCGACTGCTGAAATGCCTGGTGCAAGAGATCAATGAGGTTGTCGCGCCTCTTCTTCGAGATTAGACTCATCAGATACACCGAATGTATCTTGTCCTCGGCGGCGTCCAATGCCCTGAGCGGCACACCGGCGCAGAAGAGAGGAAGCGCCTCCCAAATTGCCAGTACGATGAGTCTCAAAAGAGGAGAGAGACGGGGGAGTAGCCGATGGTTGTACTTGTCAAAGCGGCTCATAATCTCAGCACACTGAACATTGGTGAACTCCTGATTCTGACTACGACCCAGTGCACGAATGTTCCCATAGGAAATGATTTCGTCAAGACCATACATGTGAGCATCCATAATACCTGAAATAAAGTTCATGAGAATTGTTACAAAGCTTCTGCTGCATTGATCACATGAGGACAGCTTAGGGTAAGGAGACCCTAAGAAGCCTCTATGAGGAAGAACTTAGTCCCTCACAGGAATTGAGTTCCTCCTGGAAGGGGGAATTAAATTCCCCCAAAAGCATTTTCTGTGAACAGAGTTAAACTCCATGGATCATCATATGAACCCTAAGAAATCTATTGTTGAAGGCTAAAATGGTTTCATACTTTGGTTAAAAAGATTGAAGAAAAAATGGGTTCATGTTTAAAGGATAAAAACCCTTGTCTTGGATTTAAAATCCAGAGGAATGTGAAAGTTCATCGTTTGTTCAAGAACATTACATGAGGAAAAGAATTCTTTTCGAACAGAGTTAAACTCTAAAAATTGTTTCAAGGCAAAGAACTAAGCTCTGGAAGAAGAGAATTAAATTCTCAGAAAGAGTTTGCAAGGAGGAAGATAAGCAAAGTGGAGGCTCTTCTGAAATGATACCAATATTTATAGGAGGTGATGGAAACGTTTCATCTCCCCAAATCCCTAGAGGAATCCAACGGTCACAAAAGGTGACAGCGTTGCACTCACATGCAGACACGTGAGAACAATGCTGTGGGGGCATTTGTTTCCTGATTTAAAATCAGGAAAGCCTACGGAAGAGGCTTCAGAAAAGGGTCACGTGCTTACACGTGACCAGCAGTCACGTGTTGGCACGTGACATCTAAAAGTATCGGCAAGGCAAATCCAGTTAAAGAAAAGGGCTTCAGAAAGGGTCACGTGCTCCCACGTGACCAGGGTCACGTGTCGGCACGTGACATTTAAAAGCAGCGGCAAAGACACAACAGCTCTCTGAATAGATCAAGAAAAAGGCTCCAGACGAGGGTCACGTGCTCACACGTGACCAGTGGTCACGTGGTGGCACGTGACAGCTAAGCAGCGACCAGAAGACAGAACGCAAAAAGAAAGAAGAGGGCTCGTTCCAAGGGGGTCACGTGCCCACACGTGACCAAGGGTCACGTGGCCACACGTGACCGGCTTTCGAAGCCTATCTGTCAACAGAATTAAATTCTGAGAAAAGACCTTTCAAATCTTTCCAAAGGAAAATGATTATTTGGAACCGATTGAACTAAAGATTTAAAGGTGATTAAATATCACCTATCTATGGAAAAGGCCTGAACTTGGAAAGATTTCCCCTTAAGATCTAACCGAAATAACAAAGGAGAATCTCTGGATTTAAAATCCAATGGTGAATAAAATTCACCTAATAATCCAAAGGTCCAAAACGAATGGTGAATACAAATTAAATCTATCAATGAAAGATTCACCAAAACTAATTGATTCGGCTGCTTCCCCTATAAATAGGAGCCAAGAGATAGATAGAAAAAAAAGGAGGAATCGATACAAAAAAAAAAGAAGAGAGCCTTGATACTTTGGAGGAATTTGGATCTTCTGCAAAAGAAAACCCAAGGTAAGAAAGGGAAGGCTTTTTGAAAGAAAAAGAGAATTTAATTCTCAACAGAGTTTAACTCTGATATAAAATAGAAGAACATAGTTCTCTCTTTGGTGGAGGATCTGTAAAGTGCACATCTCCCCTTGAATTGAGAATTCAATTCTCAATGGGTTGAGATCCTGCCATGCAGATCCAAAGCATAGAGAGGGAAGGGAAGCATGAGAATTTAATTCTCACAGAACTATAGGAATTTAATTCCTTTAAAATGAAATTAGGGTTTGACCCTATGTTATGGGAATTTAATTCCTTCAGAATGAACGGAATCAGGGTTCAACCCTAGTTAAGAACTTAGTTCTGTTAAAACAACAGGAATTTAATACCCTTAAGAAAGAAGAGATTAGGGGTTCACGCTATGACAGAATCTCATTCCCAAGAATAATTCTTTAACAGAGAGTGGGAGTTTAATTCCTTAAAGCTTTTATTAGGGTTTAACCCTATTATATGAGGAATTTAATTCCTACAGAAAATTCAGAGTTCAACTCTATCCCAGAATATAAATCTTCAAAAGGAAATAGGAATTTAATTCATCTAAAATTATTGTTAGGATTCAACCCTACGAGGAATTTAATTCCTGAAAGGGATTAACAGATCTTCTAAAAAACATGCATAGAGGCAGGGTCACGTGTCACCACGTGATCCCCAAAAAGATTTACAGAAAAGCCCCTTTGAGGCAGTGCCTCACGTGACCCATGTGACCCTTGGCAGAGGCTTTAACATACAAGCATTTAAACACCCGTCACGTGATGGCACGTGATGCTTCAAAAGATGCGATATTCTCAGCAGAACAAATGAAGGGAGGGCGTCCTCACGTGCTACCACGTGACCCCTCTTGCCTTAGTGTTTAACGCTAAATTGGATCCCCTGAATCCAGTGTTAAAACACTGTTTGGCCTTAGTGTTCAACACTAATCAAAGAACTTTATTTGCAGTGTTTAACACTGAATTTCTTAGTGTTTAACACTAATTTGAAGCCTCTGCTGCTAGTGTTTGACACTAATTTGCTCTAGTGTTTAACAATAATTTGAACCCCCTGTTGCTGGTGTTTAACACCAACTGTCTTTTAGTGTTAAAACATTAACTCGATCCCAGTGTTCAACACTGTTGAATTAACGTTAGCCCAGTTGGCTAAATGGCCAGAGGCAAAGCCTCTCCTTCAATGGACCAACAGGAAGCCAATATTCCAAATATGATTGGACTTAGCCCAAGATGGCCATAAGTCCTCAATTCAGACTTAACTGGGCTAATGGGATCATAACATAATTAATTGGTCTTGATCTCAAATTAGGACAAAGACTATTTAATCCACCCCGGCTCAAGGGTACATCTCTTCACTCCTTTGATACTTGGCGTTGTAATTCCTCAACGTCTTCAAAGAGGTGACGGGTCCCGATGACCACACATTAACAACGGACTGTGGGGTCCTTAAACCCATGGACTATGACGTCCTTAACCTTGACCGAAATGTCTTAAAACTAACAATGGACTGTGGGGTCCTTAAACCCATGGACCATGACGTCCTTAACCTTGACCGAGATGTCTTAAAACTAACAATGGACTGTGGGGTCCTTAAACCCATGGACTATGATATCCTTAATCTTGACCGAGATGTCTTAAAACTAACAACGGACTGTGGGGTCCTTAAACCCATGGACTATGACGTCCTTAACCTTGACCGAGATGTCTTAAAACTAACAACGGACTGTGGGGTCCTTAAACCCATGGACTATGACGTCCTTAACCTTGACCGAGATGTCTTAAAACTAACAATGGACTGTGGGGTCCTTAAACCCATGGACTATGACGTCCTTAACCTTGACCGAGATGTCTTAAAACTAACAACGGACTGTGGGGTCCTTAAACCCATGGACTATGACGCCCTTAACCTTGACCGAGATGTCTTAAAACTAACAACGGACTGTGGGGTCCTTAAACCCATGGACTATGACGTCCTTAACCTTGACCGAGATGTCTTAAAACTAACAATAGACTGTGGGGTCCTTAAACCCATGGACTATGATGTCCTTAACCTTGACCGAGATGTCTTAAAACTAACAATGGACTGTGGGGTCCTTAAACCCATGGACTATGACGTCCTTAACCTTGATCGGGATGTTTTAAAACTAACTACGGACTGTGGAGTCCCTAAATCCACGGACTATGAGGTCCTTAACCTTGACTGCAATGTCTTAAAACTAACATTGGACCGCAATGTCCTTAAACTACCCATGGACCGCAATGTCCTTAAACTACCTATCGACCAAGATGTCACTAAACTAAACAACAGAGCCTCCTTTTATTGCTCTCTTGTTGGATCTAAAAGATCCCGTTAAGTTGATCTTAGTCTAAGAACTAGACTAACGTATCCTTAACAAACGTTTAAGTCGATCTTAGGCTCAAATGAGGCTAACGTATCCTTAAACCCAAACCCCCAAACCCTAATCTAAGATAATACGGATTTGGACTAGTCCACGCCCTACGGGCGACGACATAACTCAGTCTCCGTATACAATCCACGGGCAACTAAACATAAAATAAATACACACGACAGGAAGTGACCATCTGGAGAAGGAGAAAGTGGTTACCGCGAAACGGTAGCGTAATTAACCGCAGGGGCTTGCGCCTGCAGGGAAGAGCGTCCCCACAATAAAAAACCCCTCAAGCGAGGGGGAATCTGACGAAGTCTGCTACATCGGACGCATCCATTCAAACCTTCGATGTACGGTGCCATAAATCAACTTGGCATCTTCGGAGAGGTGGACGGATAGCACCAATTAGCATCTGCCCCGAATTTCAGGCCAGACGCCCAGTCGCGCCATCCTTCGGAGGGGAACAAACCCCTCATCAAAACTAGATCCCGCGATCACAATGCCGAGTCCGTCGTTTGAAGAACGAATAGACAAGCTTATCAGGAAGGCGGGTCAAAAAGCTCGGGACGACCATAATCGCGAGATGGCCATCTATGAGAAAGTCAAGACGCAACGTTTTCTTCAACAGGCTGCCAAAGACGAAAATACTCCTCCCCGTCAACCTGTTGTGCAAAAGGCCCGACGCAGAGGTAGAAACAAGTCAAAGAGCAGAAAAGGCGTTCGACAGGGACAAAGCGGGACCGAGAAGTCACGCGATCGGAAATTGAGCGGTCCAGATTTGTCTCTTATTAAAAGGATGAGTCAGGCATACTCTTTTCCTCAGAATAAAACACGAAAGATACTTGACCTCGCTTTAAAACATCAAATGATTACGCTTCCGAAGCCTAAACACCCTGAGCAAGCTAATGAGGTCTCTCATCCGGGCTATTACTCTTATCACCGAGCCATAGGACACCCTATCGAAGACTGCTTCACTTTCAAGAATTGGGTCGAAGATCAGTACCAGCAAGGCAGATTTGCTCTATCCGACAACTGGAGGGTAACGCCGCCACAAAAGCACGAACCCAAAGCCACAAGTGCAGAACCAGATCCACATCGGTCTTGGAAGCGAGCTCGTACCTATCGTATGATATCGATATCAAAAGAAGAGCCCGAGAGTGTGGATGTCTTTCACCGGTGCTTCGAAAACAGCGATGACGAGGTAATCTCGAAATTTCCGCCAGCGCCGAAAGAACTGGAAGATGGCATACATACTACTGCAGATAACCTCAGGAAAATTGAGCTGGGAACGACGAACGACCCGCGACCGACATTCGTCAGCGAGTTGCTATCTGAAAAAAGGGTGGCCGCGTTAAAAGACGTGCTTATGCAGCATAGAGATTGCTTCGCATGGAACTATTCCGAAATGCCAGGACTAGATCCAGAAATTGCTGTGCATAAATTGGCAATATCCCCAGACGTCAAGCCAGTCAAGCAGGCGCCGAGAAGAATGCGGCTCGAGCTTGAGATGAGCATCAACGCCGAAGCCAAGAAGCTAATTGATTTTGGGTTTATCCAGTCAATATCCTGAATGGATCGCCAACATCGTCCCGGTAATGAAGAAAAATGGGACAGTGCGCATATGCGTGGACTTCCGGGATCTCAATAAAGCTTGCCCGAAGGACGATTTCCCAGTATCGGTAACCGAGCTGATGATAGATAACACGTCCACTCATGAGGTTTTCTCTTTCATGGACGGCTCATCAGGGTATAATCAGATAAAGATGCATCCCGAAGACCAGAAGCATACTGCTTTTCAGACCCCTCTGGGAATATTCTGCTACAAGGTGATGCCCTTCGGTCTAAAGAACGCCGGTGCCACCTATCAAAGGGCCATGACGAAGATCTTCGATGACCTCATACATGAAATCGTCGAATGCTATATCGACGACCTCGTCGTGAAAAGCAAATCATACGAGGAACATCTCGAGCATCTGAAGACTGTATTTCAACGCCTTCGGCAATACAACTTGAAGATGAACCCTCTCAAATGCGCGTTCGGGGTGTCCTCAGGAAAATTCCTAGGATTCATTGTCCGGCACCGAGGCATCGAGATAGATCCGTCGAAGATCAAGGCGATCATGGAAATGCCACTGCCAAGGACTCTCAAACAATTGCGGTCTCTTCAGGGGAAGCTCGCGTACATCCGGCGATTTATAGCCAACCTTTCAGGCAAATGCCGTCCCTACAGTCACCTGATGAAGAAGGGAACCCCGTTCGTCTGGGACCAAAAATGCCAAGGCGCCCTAGACGAGATCAAGCAATACCTGCAAAACCCGCCAGTGTTGGCTGCTCCGGTCAAAGGAAAGCCCCTCATTCTTTATACAACGGCCCTCGAAGGTTCCTTAGGCGCATTATGGGCATAAGAGAACGATCTAGGGAAAGAAAGAGCGCTCTACTACTTAAGTCGAGTTCTACTGGGGGCAGAAAGCAACTACTCCCCCATTGAAAAACACTGCCTGGCGTTGATCTTTGCGATAACCAAGCTCAGGCACTATGCGTTGGCGCATGAAGTCCGTCTCATATCGAAGGTGGACCCCCTTAAGTATTTAATGTCTAAGGCCATACTGACTGGTCGACTCGCTAAATGGGCCCTGCTCTTGATGGAGTTCTCGATAACATATCAGCCTCTCAAGGCAGTGAAAGGCCAGGCCATCGCCGACTTCCTCGCTGAGCATCCGATACTGGCCGATTCCCCTCTGAGTTGTGAACTGCCAGACGAACACGCATTTGATGCGATTGATGGCGGTAATATCTGGTGGGAGCTGTATTTCGATGGAGCATCTTCCGTGAAGAAGCGCAAACAAAGCACCCCTATAATCAAATCAGGGGTGGGTCTTATCTTCGTAACTCCATAGGGAGGGATAATGCGCTTCGCTTTCTCCTTAACAGAGCCGAGGACGAACAATGAAGCCGAATACGAAGCTTTGATAGCAAGCCTCGAGATCGCCATCGATATGGGAATTGAAAACCTTCTCATATACGGAGACTCCCAACTGGTCGTTAGTCAAGTAAACGGCGACTACCAAACATGCAAGCCAGAGCTGGTGAAGAATGGTGAGAGAGTACAGCGACTACTGACTCAAATCCCCTCCTACACCTTGGAAAGCATACCGCGTGCCAAAAATAGCAAAGCGGATGCATTAGCCAAGCTAGCTAAAGAACTAGCTGATGAGAACCTCGATGATGTAAGAATCATGGTACAAAGCCGTCGGGTTCTTGCTCCGGCAAAAATATCTCCGGAATTGTCCGAGGAAAAGGAAGTGACCGAGCAGAAGGCCATGCAAATAAAAGACCAAGAAACGACTGAAGATTGGAGAGAAGTCTTTATAGACTACTTCAAGTCCCGTCGAACGCCTGAAGATGCGTCCTCAAGACATCAGCTTATGAAATGAGCTCTGTCTTTCGCCCTCGTCAACGATACTCTGTACAAAAGGTCGTTCGATTCTTTGTGGTTGAGATGCCTGGGACCTGTCGAAGCGAAAAGAGTCGTTCAGAAAGTTCATGACGGACTCTGCGGTTCTCACCAAGCGGGCCCGAACATGAAGTTGAAGATCAAACGGATGGGTTACTATTGGCCCACGATGATCCAGGACTGCCTCGAGTATGCGAAACAATGCCACTCATGCCAAATTCATGGGGACTTCATCCACCAGCATCCAAATCCACTCCATCCAACGGTGGCCAGCTGGCCATTCGAAATCTAGGGAACTGATATAGTCGGCCCCATCGAACCAGCATCATCCAGAGGACATCGTTTCATCCTAGCGACCACCGACTACTTCTCCAAATGGGCAGAAGCAGTACCGTTGAGGGAAGTGAAAACGGAGAACATCCTTCACTTCTTCAAGACGCATGTCGTCTATCGGTTTGGAACTCCGCGACGGATCATTTCCGATAACGGGCCAGCCTACAGAAGCTACAAGATCAGTCGCTTCGCACAACAACACAACATAGACTGGAGATATTCCTCAGTTTATAATCCCCGGGTTTGTTTCCACCAATCAGAGCAAAGCTCTGTTGAAAATTCAAAATTCAAATTTTGAAGCAACGCTTCAAATCCCGGGCGCAACGCGCCACGTGTCAGGTGATGATACATCAGCAGAGCGCTCGATGCAGCGCGCCCAATCAGAGCAAAGCTCTATTGAAAAAAACAAAAGGAAGCAACGCTTCAGTTGCGCAAGCACTGCGCTGCGCGACACGTGTCAGCGCAGATGCGCTGCGCGACACGTGTCAGCGCAGTTACGCTGCGCTCTGCACTGCGTGACAGCGCAGATGCGCTAGCGCAATTGCGCTGCGCGACACGTGTCAGCACAGATGCGCCAGCGCAGTTGCGCAAACGCAGTTGCGCTGCGCTATGCGCTGCTTGACACGTGTCACGCGCTGGGGCGTTTGCACCAAACAGAATTAAGATTTTAAAGAAATCTTTCTGTTCTTGTTAAAACAAGAAGATTTTCTTCTGTAAAACAGAAGCCCTTGGATCAAAGATCCAACGGTGGAGAAATTTCCCAAATCACTCAGAGAAAGATCTCTTTAACTAATTTATGGGCACTATATAAAGGCACCTAGACCTCAATTCAAAGGCATGAACATTTTGTGAGAAATCAAAATTTTCAAACAGAAAGAACTTTGAAGAATTGGAGAGAATTCCTCAAGAACAAAAAAGGTAAAAACCTTTAGAAAAAGAGAAAATTCTCTTATGAACAGATCATTGATCTGAGAACAAGATCAAAGATCTCTAATAAAAAGAAAAATAAATAATAATAAGTGCTTTGCACTTTTTTATGAACCATTGGTTCCCCGAGATAAGAAAAACAAGAAGAACTTGTTTTCTTTGATCTAAATTAGATCAAGAAAATAAACAGTGCTTTGCACTTCTTTTTATGAACCATTGGTTCTGAATCTAAAGGATTCTCAAGTTAATAGTGCCTTGCACTTGCAAAACTGCATTGTTGCGCTCTTGGGTTGGCGCAAGCCACCAGAGAGCGCCACGTGTCAGCATCTGAACCATTTGCGCTATGCGCTTTTGAAATAGAGTCTTGCTCTCTGAAACTGGCGCAACTCACCAGAGCGCGCCACGTGTCAGCAGCGCAAGCGCAGCGCACTGGCACAGCGCACTGCGCTTGCATGACACGTGTCATCACCACAAGCGCTTGCGCTCTTTAATTGGCGCAATGCGCCTGACAAATGCAATGCATTTCTTTTGCTAAAGGGCCAGGCCCAAGTCAAAAAGACCTAGCAGGCTAAAACAAATTGCAAAGGAATAAAAAGGCAGAGCCCAAGTAAAGTTGATGCTCTGCATCATTTATAAATGGGCAGAGCCCAAAACAAATTGATGCTCTGCATCTTTTATGGGCAGAGCCCAAACAAAAATAAAAAGTAATGCAATGCATTATTTAACTGTGGGCAAAGCCCCAACACAGGTCTAATAGACCAAAAATAAATAAAAGCGTTGAATATTTTTCAACTGGACTTAGCCCAATCATGGACATAAGTTCTCAAATTAAATTGACTGAGCACGGCTGCTCCCTAAATCAATTTATATCCGGTTCGAGGGTACATCTTCGAACTCCTCTGACACTTATCGTTGTAATCCTTCAACGACATCAGAGAGGTGACGGGTCCCGACGGCCATACATGTAATGGACCACCACGTCCCTAAACTGGAACATGGACCACCACGTCCCTAAACTGGAACATAGACCACCACGTCCTTAAACTACCTATGGACCACTATGTCCCTAAACTGGAACAATAGAGTCCCCAAACGCTCTTTTGTCGGATCCAAACGATCCTGTTAAGTTGATCTTAGTCTCAAATCAGACTAACGTATCCTTAACAAATGTTTAAGTCGATCTTAGCCTAAATATGGCTAACGTATCCTTAAACCAAAACACCAAACCCAAATCTAAGTAAATACGGTTTTGGACTAATCCACGTCCTACGGGCGACGGCATCACTTAGTCTCCGTATACAATCCACGGGCAACCACAAACAAAACATACACACATGACACGAAGTGAAATTCTGGAGAAGGAGAAAGTTGTTACCGCGATGCGGTAGCGTAATTAACTGCAGGGGCTTGCACCTGCAGGGAAGAGCGTCCCCACAATCAAAAACCCCTCAAGCGAGGGGGAATCTGACGAAGTCTGCTACATCGGCCGCATCCGTCTAAACCTCCGATACACGGTGCCATAAATCAACTTGGCATCTTCGGAGAGGTGGGCGGATAAAACCAAATAGCATCTGCCCCGAATCTTAGCGTCAGGACCTCGCGGTCCTGTGCGCCGTCTTTTGGAGGGGAACAGATTCTGGCACGCCCGGTGGGACCTTTTCCTCTTTCCACTCCACACTTCGTGTGTCGTATTCGCGAACGAATCGCGGTTTGTTAATGGTTGCCTTTGGATTTTAAGTTTACTAAGATTTGGCCTCTTGCTTGGCGCAGAAAAGAAATCAAGCATCGATGGCCTCTACTTGTTCGAAGTGCTCCAACTGCAGCTGCAGCTCGCGTCCGGCCTCAACTGGGGGCATAACCTACGGGCCCCAAGCGGCCTCTTTGTTCACCATGCCCGTGGAACAGATTACTCAAGCCACCACGAGGTTGTTTTTCGGATCTATGCTTCCGCCAACAAGGTTCAGCACCCCCGTGCCCGTACAAGAAGCTCCTAAGAAGTCGGTCTTCGATCGAATTTCAGTTGCTGCAGCCCCTCTCAACAGGTCACCCAATACCAGTGCCTCGGTCTTCTCCAGACTGGGCCAAAACTCTTGCGGGCCCACAATGAAGCTTGCAGTACCGGAAAAGATTGTTCCAAAAAGAATAGCCAAACCTTCTCCTGAAGTCGTCAAGGCGGCTTCTCCTGCTAAGAGATCGGTCTTTACATGATTGACCGTCCCAACTCCCACTCCTGCTCTTGCTGCTCAAAAGACATCAGTCTTCAACAGGCTGACGCCAGCAACAGCCCCACACCTGGACAGGGGGCAAAAAGAAGCTGTCTTTATCTCTGAGCCGGTCCCAACGTCTCGTCATGCTCGACGTCGCCATTGGCGACAAATGAGGAAGGAAGGGGGCAACTTCCCCTCAGGGATGACTCCGCCAGCTCCAATGGTGGAAGTCAACGCTGCTGTTCCAACTGGGAACAGCTTTGAACTGCTGAGGAGGGTACGTAAGAACTCTCCAACCGCTACACCTTAAAGATCTCCTCCACCTGCGGAGAGAGTTCCGGAAACAAAGTAGGAACAGCCCCCTCAACGGCTGTCCTTAAAAATTTATAAAGTTTGGCGGAGAGTTCAAGACTCCGTAATTGACCCAGATCGCTCTTGTCGGCAGAAAAAGGCGAAAGTGGAAAAAGAAAAAGACCGTCCGATCAAACAGGAAAGGATGACAGTCACCAGGGTGCCCACTGCAACGGCCCCCTTAACTTCAACGGCCCACAAAAGGAGAAGGCCGGAGAAAACTCCCGCACCCGCGGTAAATGCCAAAAGTGATGAACTTAAACGCCCTAAGTCCGGGGGCATGATAGTTCATACAGCATACATGGCGTTGGGAAAGGAGGACAGCCGTGCGTCCACGGGTCATAGACCACTCACACAGTCAGTGACCAAAGCTCAGGAGCAACAGCAAAACCTCCAGAAAATGATGGCAGCGATGGCCGCACTCACTGGGCCAAAAGAAAACCCTGAAATGTCTTCGGATGAACGCCAAGAGGAAGAAACCGACGCCGAATTCCTTCATCGAATATTGGAGAAGAAGGACAAAGAGGCTGCTGAACAAGCAGCCAACATAAAGTGTATGGGCCTCCTATTCCAAGACATGGTGGGGATGATGATCCAACAAGATCCTCCGGCCGAAGATCCCTCGATCGTCTTTGAAGACGATAGGGGAGAGACGTCAAATCCTCCGCCAGCTCTATCAACAGCTAAGGATGATACAATCTCCAAAGCTGATTTGGACGAGTACATAGCCCAACAAATACAGGTTCATCATGCGACCGAAGCAGCTGGCCAGGTCGTAAAAACGGGACGGCCATATCCAAGTTGGTATGATCAAATCAAGTACCTGCCGGGCTACACAATTCCCAAGTTCCATGTCTACAGGGGGACGGGCAATCCTCACCAGCATGTCGCCCAGTTCAGGGCACTCTGCGGCAACATCGGTGGTGATGACATGCTTTTGCTTCGCCAGTTTGTTGGAAGTTTATCATATACAGCGTTTGAGTGATACTCTGAGCTCCCGAACGACTCTATCAAGACCTTCGCGGAGATGGAGTTGTTGTTTACTCAGCGTTTTGCAAGCGCCAGCGAACGCACCCCGATGACGGCACTGATTAACGCCAGGGTAAAGCCAGGCGAGACATGGGTTCAATATGCTATACGGTGGCGGAACTTATGGTCGAAGTGCGAGCAGCGCATTGAAGAAGCTCCCGCAGTGGGTATGTTTGTGGGAACCCTTGATCCGCAAGCAAGTATCTCACAATTTATGATGTTTTTCAAGCCAACTACCTTCCAGGCCTTGATTGACAAGCTAGTGCAAATGGACCAGATGGGCCATAAACCCCCTCTTCCAAAGCCGGATTCCCGAAATGACAAAGGGAAGGGAAAAGCGATCGTTGTCGCTAATGCTCAACAACAACCGAGCGACTCGAAGCCGGTTGTTCATCAAAATAATATGCGTCCATACGTAGCCCTTGAAGAGAGGCTAGGACGTTCTTACTCTTTTCCTCGCGATAAAATGAGAAGGTTATTCGAGCTGGCGTTGCGCAACCGACTCATAAATCTGCCGGATCCAAAATGTCCGTTGCAACTAAGTGATGTCAATGAGCCCAACTACTGTCCTTATCATCGAGTACTGGGTCATCCGATCGAAGATTGCTATGTCTTCAAAAATTGGCTCGAAGACCAGTACCGACGAGGCAAGTTCGCGTTATCTGACAAATGGAAGGTGAATCCCCCGCAGCCCCACATATCTAAGAGGATGAATACGCCGGGGGCAACATGCTCCGTCGTTGAAGAAGCTCCTTGGGAGGTTGTATTATCAACCAAGACAAAGAGGATGCTAAACGATCTTCAGATATGTCCAGCGATTAGGTGGAAGAACCCGTTGGAACCGCAGGTCATTGAGGGGATGTTGAAGCCACGTACAACTCCAAAGACCGATGGTGGTGGTCCAAGCACTCGCAACCAGCAGTCAAAATCTTCAAAAAAGAAGAAGAAGAAATCTAAGAAGCCCGTGAAGCCTGGTGACAAGCTCACAAACTTGCAAAAACAAATTGACGCGCTGGAGGAGTACAACCAGAAGGCACGGACTCCCATTACATTCCAAGAGTTCCTCAATCATGTCTTTCAGGAGGAAGATGAGGGAGAAAGTTCATCTGATGAATCTGAAGAATATGTGGCGAGCTGTCATGTGATTTCCCATTCGTTCATAGACGATGAGGAGAATCCTTGCACTGAAAAGCTGGGGGCGGACCCTGAATCAAAAATTCTGGGGCCATCAGATGAGGTAATTGACGCATTCCTCAACGAAGCTCGATTGAAAAGTAAAGCTGATCGAGAACACGAGACGGCTATATTTGAAAGGGCCAAGCGCCAGCGACTTGATGAAAGAGCTGAGACGATCCTGCCAGAGCAAAATACCTTCACTACCGACAAAAGCCAATTCAAGATGAGGAAAAGGTTTGCTAAGGCCATATCAATGGGCATGAAGCTACCATCCTCCGAAGGAAAAATTACTAGTGAAATAGAAATGCACCCCTCCTATTGCTTATATCATCAGAAGATTTCGCACCCCACTCAAGAGTGCAAAGCTTTCGATAGATGGTGGCAAGGATATGTTGCCCATCGACAACATTTTAAGCGGGAAAAGCGCAAAACTCGTCGGGAGCAAAGAAATACGACCGAAGGGCTTAAAAGAACTACCGGCGATTGTCGCATGGTTAACACCGGCGGGTCACAAGTGCCTATATTCGGGAGCGATTCTGATGAGGAGCTGGAACTTGCCCCTCTCTTTAAAGAGTCCACTTCGGGAAAAGAAGAAGAGCCGAAGGTTTGCGAAAATATTCGGCTGCGGAATCGGACGCTGCCTGAAAAGAATCTCGGACCTTCAAACAGAAAAGATAAAGGGAAAGAAAAGGTTTCTGAAGATATCGTCTTAGATGACCAAGTGGTGGAGGAGCTAAGTGCCAAGGACCCGCCAAAGAGGAATAAGGTGGATTACAACGTCTTAGCGCATCCGAGGAAGCTACCCTCACAGCTCAGCATTCTTGACGCCCTTTGGCTATCAAAGGAGGAGAGAGTTTCGTTAATCAAGGCATTACAAGATCCGGAACAATTCCAAGCTTTTCTGGCTGAAGAAAAGATGAAGGATGAATTGGAGGAAGTGCACACGGCCGATGTCGCTTTTGGTGATGAAGACCTTCTCCTTGGGACGTGCGAACACAATCGCCCCCTCTATATCTCAGGATACTGCCACGATATAAAGATAGGAAAAATCCTGATCGACAATGGATACTCCGTTAACCTCCTCAACGTTCGGGTGTTAAAAGAAATCTGCATGAGCGTCCAGCACCTTGCTCGTGAAAAGATCATCATCTCCGGGTTCGACTCCCAGTCATCAAGAACTCTTGGGTCTGTGATACTGACGCTACACTTCTGGCTACTCATCACGGACATTAAGTTCCATGTCATAGACGCCAAGACATGCTACAACGATTTGCTCGGCCGACCGTGGTTACACGAGTACAACATCATCCCTTCTACACAACATCAGTGTATGAAATACGCTAAGGATGGTCTCGAGTATACCGTGGTAGGAGAACTGAATCTGTTTTCCGTGAACGAAGTCCGCAAGTATGAAGATGCCAAATACTTCTTGCCGGATTTCGAAGACACGGAGAGGTGTCACAAGCCGGAGAATAAAGCTAATGCCACAATTCCTGTCTTCGGCAGTGATACCGAGGAGGAAGAGGAGATAGTGTATTCGGGTCCGCCCCAACACAACAAACCAGGACCGTTCGCTCCTACGTTGATCTTTGGTAGCGACTCGGAAGATGAGGTCCATATTGTATTCTCTGCTCGACCTTCAATACGAACGTTCGCTGATGAAGAACAAAGTCTACAAGTCGCCATGGTGCCGCTTAAACGCCGTAAAGAATTGGATGCACTTAATATCTACAATGTAGAGGAATTGCGAACGTTCTATATCCCTCCCAGACGAGAAAGCGAAAAAGAAATTCTATTCTACTGCTCTGAAGAAACCAAAGTGGAGAAAGAAATTTGGCATGGCGCGGATCCTACGCTCGACAGCCTTCAGCCTATCCGTCTTCCCAGATATTATACGGAAGGTTTGAAAAAGCTGCTGAAATGCCAGGGAATATCCTTCAAGCAGACCGTTCGAAAAGCCAAGTTCTATGACAAAGTCTGGAACGTTCCCGGGACTCAACGCAAACTGCCTAATGGGAGAATGGAGACAAAAGGACTTGGATACATCCGGTCGAAGAAACAAGAGCTATTAAACAGCTGCTATGTCATGTATGACTTCGATGAAAAAGCGGATGCTCAATGGGAGGATGCTAATCCTGAGCCAGTGAAAGTTCCAGATGCAAAAGAGCCCAGTCCGTCGTTCGAAGAACAAATGGACAAGCTTATAAAGGAAGCGGGTCAAAAAGTCCGGGACGATCATAACCGCGAAATGGTCATCTATGAGAAAGCCAAAATGCAACGCCTTCTCCAACAGGCCGTGAAAGATGAAAATGCCGCTCCTTGTCAACCTATTATAAAGAAGGCTCGACGCAGAGGCAGAAACAAGTCGAAACGCGAAAAAGGCGCTCAACAGCAATGAGGCGGGTCCAAGAGACCACTCAAGCGAAAATCGAGCGGTTCCGATCTATCCTTCATAAGGAAAATAGGTCGAGCATACTCTTTTCCTCAGGACAAGACGAAGAAAATATTTGACCTCGCTTTAAAACATCAGATGCTTACACTGCCGGAGTTTAAACACCCCGAACAAGCAGGCGAAGTCTCTCACCCGGACTATTGCCCTTATCACCGAGTGATAGGGCACCCTCTTGAGGACCGCTTCACCTTCAAGAATTGGGTTGAAGATCAGTATCAGCTTGGCAAGTTTGCTCTGTCTGACAACTGGAGGGTAGCACCACCACAGAGGCACGAACCCAAGGCCACGGAAGAAGAACCAGTTCCACATTGGGATTGGAAGTGAATTCGTACTTGTCACGTGATAACGATATCAAAAGAAGAGCCTGAGAACATGGATGACCTTCCCTGGTGCTTCGAAAACAGCAACGACGAAGTAATCTCAGAATTTCCACCAGCACCAAAAGAGCTGGAAGATGGAATCCATACCACTGCAGATAACCTCAAGAAAATTGAGTTGGGGACGGCAAACGACCCGCGACCGACATTCATCAGCGAGCTGCTATCTGAAGAAAGGGTGGCTGCGTTAAAGGACGTGCTTCTACAGCATAGAGATTGCTTCGCGTGGAACTATTCCGAAATGCCAGGACTAGATCCAGAAATTGCTGTGCACAGATTGACGATATCTCCAGACGTCAAGCCAGTCAAACAGGCACCGAGGATAATGCGGCTCGAGCTTGAGATGAGTATCAACGCCGAGGTCAAGAAGCTGATCGACTCTGGCTTTATCCAGGAGGTTCAATATCCTGAATGGATCGCCAACATCGTCCCGGTAATGAAGAAAAATGGGACAGTGCGCATATGCGTTGACTTCCGAGATCTCAATAAAGCTTGCCTAAAAGACGATTTCCTAGTGCCAGTCACCGAACTGATGATAGACAATACGTCCACTCATGAGGTTTTCTCCTTCATGGACGGCTCGTCAGGGTATAATCATATCAAGATGCATCCCGAAGACCAGAAGCACACCGCTTTTCGGACTCTTCTGGGGATATTCTGTTATAAAGTGATTCCCTTCGGTTTGAAGAACGCCAGTGCTACCTACCAAAGGGCCATAACGAAGATCTTCGATGACCTTATACACGAAATCGTCGAATGCTATATCGACGATCTCGTGGTTAAAAGCAAATCATACGAGGAACATCTTGAGCATCTGAAGACCGTATTTCAATGCCTTCGGCAATACAACTTGAAGATGAACCCTCTCAAGTGTGCGTTCGGGGTTTCCTCGGGTAAATTCCTAGGATTCATCGTCCGACACCGAGGTATCGAAATAGATCCGTTAAAGATCAAAGCGATCATGGAAATGCCTCCGCCGAGAACTCTCAAACAGTTGCGGTCTCTCCAAGGGAAGCTCGCATACATACGGCAATTTATAGCCAATCTTTCAGGCAAATGCCGTCCCTACAGCCACCTGATGAAGAAGGGAACCCCGTTCGTCTGGGACCAAAAATGCCAAAGCGCACTAGACGAAATCAAACAATACCTGCAGAATCCGCCGGTGTTGGCTGCTCCGGTCAAGGGAAAGCCCCTCATTCTTTATACAACTGCTCTCGAAGGCTCCTTAGGCGCATTATGGGCACAAGCGAACGATCAAGGGAAGGAAAGAGCACTCTACTACTTAAGTCGAGTTCTACTGGGGGCAGAAAGCAACTACTCCCCCATTGAAAAACACTGCCTGGCGTTGATCTTCGCGATAACAAAGCTCAGGCACTATGCGTTGGCGCATGAGGTCCGTCTCATTTCAAAGGTGGACCCCATTAAATATTTGATGTCGAAGGCCATATTGACGGGACGACTCGCTAAATGGGCCCTGCTCTTGATGGAGTTCTCGATAACGTATCAACCTCTCAAGGCAGTGAAAAGCCAGGCCATCGCCGACTTCCTCGCTGAGCATCCGATACCCGCCGATTCTCCTTTGAATTGCGATCTTCCAGACGAACATGCGTTTGATGCGATCGACGGTGGTGATACCCGATGGGAGCTTTATTTCGACGGAGCATCTTCCATGAAGAAACGCAAACAAAGTGCCCTATAATCAAATCGGGGGTAGGACTCATCTTTGTAACTCCACAAGGAGGGATAATGCATTTTGCTTTCTCCCTAACAGAGCCGAGGAAAAAGAATGAAGCCGAATACGAAGCTTTGATAGCAGGCCTCGAGATCGCCATCGACATGGGAATTGAAAACCTCCTCATATATGGAGATTCCCAACTGGTCGTTAGTCAAGTAAACGGCGACTACCAAACGTGCAAACTAGAGTTGGTGAAATACGGCGAAAAGGTGCAGCAACTGTTGACCCAAATCCCTTCCTACACTTTGGAGAACATACTACGCGCGGAAAACAGCAAAGCGGACGCGTTGGCTAAGCTCGCTAAAGAATTGGCTGACGAGAACCGCGATGACGTAAGAATCGTGGTACAAAGCCGTCGGGTGCTTGCTCCAGCAGAAATATCTCCGGAATCACCCGAAGAAAAGAGAGCGACTGAGCAGATGACCCTGCAAATAAAAGATCGGGAAAATACCGAGGATTGGAGAGAAGTCTTTATAGACTACTTCAAATACCGTCGAACGCCCGAAGTTGCGTCCTCAAGACATCAGCTTATGAAACGAGCTCTGTCTTTTGCCTTCGTTAATGATACTCTGTACAAGAGGTCATTTGATTCTCTGTGGCTGAGATGTCTCGGACCTAACGAAGCGAAAAGAGTCGTTCAGGAAGTTCACGACGGACTCTGCGGTTCTCACCAAGCGGGCCCGAAGATGAAGTTGAAGATCAAACGGATGGGATACTACTGGCCCGCGATGATCCAGGATTGCCTCGAATATGCGAAGCAATGCCACTTATGCCAAATTCATGGGGACTTCATCCACCAGCATCTAAATCCACTACATCTAACGGTGGCTAGCTGGCCGTTCGAAATGTGGGGGACTGACATAGTCGGCCCCATCGAACCAGCATCGTCCAGAGGACATCGTTTCATCCTGGCAACGACTAACTATTTATCCAAATGGGCAGAGGCAATACCGTTGAGGGAAGTTAAGACGGAGAATATCCTCCATTTCTTCAAGACGCACATCCTATATCGGTTTGGAACTCCGCGACGGATCATCTCCGATAACGGGCCAGCTTACAGAAGCCACAAGATCAGTCGCTTCGCGCAGCAACACAATATAGACTGGAGATATTCCTCGGTTTATAATCCACGAGCTAATGGTCTAGCTGAAGCCTTCAACAAAACCTTGACAAAGATTATGAAGAAAACGGTGTCTCGAAATAAGAAGGACTGGCACGAGAAGCTGCAAGAAGCTTTTTGGACGTATCAAACTACGTTCAAGACAGTGACAAACACAACGCCATATGCGCTGGTATTCGGTACAGAAGCAGTGTTCCCCTTCGAGATAGAGTTACCCTCTCTACGAGTGGCAGTCCACTATGAGCTAGCAGATGAAGAAAATGCTCACCTTCGGCTTGAGGAGCTCGATGCCCTCGATGAGACCCGGCTCATAGCGCAGCAAAATCTGGAGGCCTATAAAGTAAAGATGACGCGCTTATATGAAAGATTGACCCGGCCGAGAACATTCCGCCAAGGCGAACTCGTGCTAGTGGTCAAAAGGCCTATGATCCCCAATCGCGCCAAGCGGGGAAAATTCGAGCCAAACTATTAAGGCCCGTACATCATAGGTAAGGTCTACCAGGGTGGGGCCTATCTACTCACGGACATGCACGGTGAAAGGCCTTTCAGGCCAATAAATGGTCGCTTCCTAAAGAAATACTATGCTTAGAAGGTTACCCGCCTAGGTCAATGATAGATGACGACGACTATGTCCGCTCGCTATCTTCCTAAACTCAAACTTTATAAGCGGTAGCCAGCCTTCTCAATGACGGACCGAAACGTCCTTAAACTAATGGCGGATCGAAACGTCCTTAAACTAATGGCGGACCGAAACGTCCTTAAACTAATAGCGGACCGAAACGTCCTTAAACTACTACCGCAGCATTTTTAGGCTGACGAGAAGAATAAAAAAATATATAAAATAAAAAATATATATAAAAACGGTATGTCCAGAAGCAAAAAAAAGGGGCACGGATGAAAGCCTGAAAGGGCTCCGTGAGAAAAAACAGCTGGGCTACCGGCGAGTGTTCGTGAAAACCCGAAAGGGCGCGAACTCGTAAAAAAAAATATAAATATAAAAATAAAAAGAATAAAAAAAAGGTATGTCTATAAGAAAAATGGGCACGGATGAAAACCCGAAAGGGCTCCGTGAGTAAAAACAGCAGGACTACCGGCGAGTGTTTGTGAAAACCCAAAAGGGCGCAACCTCGTTAAAAGACACTTAAAGGGTCCCCTCGACCTTGTAAGGAGAAACCACCCGCGTGAGATCCTTACGACTCATAAGGGAGCAACACATTTAGGGATCCCCACGATTCCTAAGGAGAAAATACACTTGCGAGATCCTCACGACTCGTAAGGAGAACTCTCTTATGGGACCCTCACGGCTCATAAGATTTGAAAGTCTTAAGTTACAGAGACCTAAACCTGTGCTTAAGCAACCCCCACAACTTCTAATATTGCCCTACAAGTGGTTCAATACTGACCCTTGTATACAATCCACGGGCGCGAATAAACATTTCCCTAACCAAGTTTCATCCGTGATTGGGGATATGTGCGCATGATGAACAACCCTTATAAGTCCTCTCGACTTATAAGGAGAAAATCCTCTTGTAGGATCCTTACGACTTACAGAGGAACATACACTTAGGAATCCTTACGATTCCTAAGGAGAAAATACACCTACACGATCCTCACGACTTGTAAGGAGAAATACCTTTGTGAGACCCTTACGGCTCATGAAGTTAAAAGCCTTAGTTGACAGGACCTTAACCCTGTTCGCTAAGCCACCTTTGTTCGACATCGATAGAGGCAAATGATGATTCTCTCCTGGCAATATCCCAGTTGCAGCGGTGCTGATGCCGAAATCGATGTCTAATTTCAGGTTTACGGCGGAAAGCCAGTAGGCCGCACATGCATACGAAATAGCCAAAATGATGGGGCAACTTGCAATAAAAAGTAGCAAGTAAAATGTATGCATGAAAAATAACCGAAATGATTGGGCAACTCGCAATAAAAAGCAGCGAGTGAAAACAAAATAAACAGCCGAAATGATTGGGCACCACGAGAAATAGCCGAAATGATTGGGCAATCGCGACCTTCGTGATATAGAAGCTGAAATGATAGAGCATCGTGGAAATAATAAAAAAATGATGAAACTTTGGCCCTATAGTTGAGACCACATCGATCCCTATATACAATTCAAGGGCGCAAATAAAGAGGGAACCATACTTTCCCAACAGGCTCCGCCAGAAAACGAAGCCAAAACTCGACGGTTCATCCCAACTCCGAAGAAACCAGTGTCTTCGGCAAATACCTCAACTCAGGGAAACAAACAATCCTTGATGAGAGCTTCCTGATCCGCGTCGACTCGCAGAGCAACCAGTGTCTCCGTGGGAAATTCTCGACTCGTTTCAACACCATGGAAATAAATAATCCTTGGAAAATACCTCAACTCAGGGAAACAAACAATCCTTGACGAGAGCCTCCTGATTCGCATCGACTCGCAGAGAAACCAGTGTCTCCGTGGGAGATTCTCGATTCGTTTCAACACCAGGGAAACAAATAATCCTTAGCAAATACCTCAACTCAGGGAAACAAACAATCCTTGACGAGAGCCTCCTGATTCGCATCGACTCGCAGAGAAACCAGTGTCTCCGTGGGAGATTCTCGATTCGTTTCAACACCAGGGAAACAAATAATCCTTGGCAAATACCTCAACTCAGGGAAACAAACAATCCTTGACGAGAGCCTCCTGATCCGCGTCGACTCGCAGAGAAACCAGTGTCTCCGTGGGAAATTCTCGATTCGTTTCAACACCAGGGAAACAAATAATCCTTGGCAAATACCTCGACTCAGGGAAATAAACAATCCTTGACGAGAGCCTCCTGATCCGCGTCGACTCGCAGAGAAACCAGTGTCTCCGTGGGAAATTCTCGATTCGTTTCAACACCAGGGAAACAAATAATCCTTGGCAAGTACCTCGACTCAGGGAAACAAACAATCCTTGACGAGAGCCTCCTGATTCGCATCGACTCGTAGAGAAACCAGTGTCTCCGTGGGAAATTCTCGATTCGTTTCAACACCAGGGATACAAATAATCCTTGGCAAATACCCCAACTCAGGGAAACAAACAATCCTTGACGAGAGCCTCCTGATTCGCATCGACTCGCAGAGAAACCAGTGTCTCCGTGGGAAATTCTCGATTCGTTTCAACACCAGGGAAACAAATAATCCTTGGCAAATACCTCAACTCAGGGAAACAAACATCCTTGACGAGAGCCTCCTGATTCGCGTCGGCTCGCAGAGAAACAAGTGTCTCCGCGGGAAAATTCCCGATTCGTCTCAACTTGCAAAATGAAGCCTCAGGCAGCAGGGACTAAAAAAACTTACTTCCTGAACAATAGGACCCTGCAAGTCGATCTAAAACGGTCTCTTGCATACTATTCACGGGTCTCACTCTCCAAAGTCGAGTTTCGACAAGGAGGGAAACAACTGCTTACGGGTCCTCTCGACTCGTAAGAGGGAAAAATTCTCTTATAGGATCCTTATGACTTATAAGAGAAAACACACTTAGAAATCCTCACGATTCCTAAAGAGAAAATACACCTACGAGATCCTCTCGATCCGTAGGGAGAAAAGTCTCTATGAGACCCTCACGGCTCATAGAGTTCAAAAGTCTTAGGCGGCAGATCCGAACCTACGGCCTAAGCCTTCGCTATCTTTTGGAAAAACTAATTTTTCTTCCAATTATGTTTATCAAGACAACATGCTGATAATAAGAGAAGGGAGAAAGCAAAAGAGCATACAAGACATTGCAGAGGAGAAAATGTATATCTTTATTCATGAGTTCAATCGAATACAAGGCGAATCATATGAAGAACAAAGAATGTGTATATACTATGCAAGAAATTACAAGTGTGTAAGTGATACAAAATGTTCAAGGAGAAGGAAGCCTCTTGAATAGCTCTATCAATTGCTCACGCACTTCCTTCCACGCCTTCTCCTGATCAACCGCCATTGCCAGTTCGGCCTCCACTCGAGCCCGTTACTGCATCAAGGATGCGAGCTGCTCCCCAATAACCTGCTGAGCTGCTTCGCGGCTTCGGGCATCACGCTCGGCGGCATCAAGCTTCCGCTTCAGCGCTAGCCCATTAGTAATATGCGCCAGAAGGCCCTCGAAGACGGCCTTCACTTCGGCAGCGCTCGCCTCAACTTCGGCACGTAGACGAGCAGTTGCGCTTGAAGACTCCTGACGTTCCTTCAACCTTAAAGCTGCTTCTTGCTTCAAATGGCGGAAATAAGAAGTGCTTTTCTCGAGCCAGGCTTTCCGTTGAGTACTCACGACCAAAATCTCAGGGGAAGGACGCGTCGACTCCAGCCGATGCAGGCAGGCCTCGATTTCCCTGCAGTGCTTAACCCAAGATTCGACGACGCCTTCGTTATGAAAGTTTACGAGTGCCGCCAACATTGGGTTAACCTCCACAGCAAAATCTGCGGCAGGTAGGAGAGCGTCTGCGTTAAGCTCTTCGATATGCCCGCTCAGCATGCCCAAACTCATCACGGCACCCTTTGAAGATGAACGTTTCAGGAAGGGGCCTGCCGGCGAAAGGATGCGAGACTCAAGAGGGACCGAAGCCGGAACGATAGCTGCAAAACAAAACATAGTTAAACGACGGTTCAAGAGATGTAGAAGAGTCATCAATAAGGGAATTTACTATACCAGCTGCAACGGACGGCAAAGCCGGAGGAGCCGGTGGCGTGGCCGGTCTTGCGTCCCCTCCTTCGATTCGTAGCACTGCAATAAGGAAGAAGAAAAGTCAGAAATAATCCCATTGCTAAAAAAAAGAGTGACATCGAAACGAAAATATACTCACCAGCACCACTGGAGGGGAAAGCAAGCTCAGATGGGAAGGAGAAGTGCGGAAGCAACACTTGATGGATGTGATCAAAAAGCACTCCTGAAAAAACACAGTGGTACGACGTTAGTACATAAGTTACGCGGCTAAAAGATAAACTAATGAGTCGCAAATCCATACCTTCCAACATCTGTGATGGCACAAGGGAAGGCTGGGAGGTGACCACCACCAAGGCAGTAGTTGACGGTGCTCCTTTGAGCAATGGAGCATCGGCGCTGGCCGCACCTGCGTTAAAAACAAAGACAAACTTGTTAGAAAAGATCGCAAGATATAAAAAAGGAATGACAGTAACTCGAAATTTACCCGATGAGCCGCCAGCCGAAACGGCGGCGTTTCCCTCCTCCAGTGATACGAGTCCTCCTCCCGTAGTCTCGTCACCGGACTCGACGGGGGCCGTCGTTGTGCTTGCATGGCCAGGAGACGGCGGAAGATCGTAGGCGGGGAGGGCAATGATCGGAGCATTGCCGGACTCTTGAGAGAAAGCGGCTGACTCTTCCACAAGAGTCGTTCCCATCTCACCCGCTACTTTTTCGGGCTCCGCGGTCTCCGTCGGTTCATCCGCCGTCACCACGAGGTCGCCGACCTCAAGTGCCTCGTCCGCCGCTACCCTGGGCTCAGTTATAACGACCATTTCATCTGCCGCCCCTTCAGGCTTGACATCAATGACCTTCTCGGCTGCGGATCCCTCGGCCCCCAACTCAGGCTCCATAACCCCAGCGATGTTGCCTACCGTCGGCTTAAGTTCGGCTGGTGCCTCCCCCCTGCGTCCTTGGGTTCGACAGTCTCTGCCTCCCCCTCGGTCGGACTTGTCCCTGCAAGATGAGATGCATAAGAACCGGCGAGTTTACAATTTTTACAAACAAAATTCTAAAAAAAAAATATTACCTGAGGTGGACTTCTCGTTAGCCTCCCTATTGGCGCGAATCGACTGTCTATGGGTTGTAGATAGGGCGACCGGGGACTCTTCTGACGGGGTATCGGCATGAGGAATGGTGCTCGGGCCCGCTCTAATAGCCAAGGCAGCCCTGCGTGCCTTTGCTTCCCGCCTCAACCGCTTCCTCTCCTCCCGAGCCGTTAAGACGGATTCCACCAGGGCCTCTTTCATTGAGGCGTCTTCGTCCGTGAATAGGGATGCCTCCAAATTTTTCAAGGCATCCCTCATCGTTTTGTCAAGTCGAGGCTTTCGCGGCAGCCCCGAAGAAGCTGGGACTTCAGTAGAGGATCCGGGGATGGTCCCCACATCAGCTGGCGCAGCCCCTGCAAAGAAACAAAGGAAGGAGGTTAGATTGGCCATCAGAGAAGAGGACAAAATTTTTTGATAAGGCGATACGTACCAACGCCCATCAAAGCGCGCTTATTCTCTTCCTCCTGGAAGGTTTTCAAAGAAGCAGTGATGGCTTCTTCAGTATTGACCCCTATTTTTAAATAAAAAAAGGAGAAAGCATTAGTCAAAAACAATGATAAAAAATGTGTGATAAAATGACGAAGAAAGCAACTAATGGTTACCTGACTCAGCAAGTTTACTCAGCATCGCTTCGAGCCTCGTTGATCGCTCAGAAGCTGCAATAGCAGCCGCCAAATCGGTGTCTGCGAGGTCTACCGAGAAGCCCTTATTGCTTCCATACTCGCTTATTCCTTCGGTAAGAGGGGCCTCAGGCTCTAAACCGAGGATCGCATCGAGTGAGAGGAGCGACTTCTTTTTCTTTTGCCCCCCGGCTCTGGATACACCGGGGCTGATTTGCGCTTGGCAGACACCTTAGGGCGGCGGGTCCCGATAGTCGCGCCTATGCCGGACTCTGGCGATACCACCTTTACCACTTCCGCTGGAGCACGGGAGGCTAGTGGCGCATCCACAATATCGCGAAGCGGCAATCCGCGCGGAGGACTCAACACGCGCGGAGGTCCAATTCCAGCACCTTTCAATGGAGGAATGACCGGGGTCCTCGGCTTCAGGGGAGCCTTACGATCGCTGCCGGGAGGCGAACCCTTGCGGTCTACCAGCATGAGCTTTTGCGTTTGGATAACTCAACCCATAGCATGCGCATACCAAGCCACGTATGCATTGAGGACCTTGGGGACGCAGCTTGGCTCGCTGATGAAGAAATAGGAACCCGTGTTAAGCTGTATGAAGTGGTGCATCGCGTTCTTTATCCCCTCTCGGCTAACCACGGGCTTTTCCAAGAAAGCTTCCATCGGGATCCCTTGGTTGTAGCTCGATTGCTGAGCAAACCGATGTGGGTTATACCTCATAAAGAGTGCAGTCTCATTCTGCCTGAACACCAAGTAGCCCGGCCGAATGGAGTAGAGATGGAGGATTTCCCGAGCCTTCAATATGGAAGCCCCATCTTTAAAATCATCGCGTAGAGACACTACTGACTTGGTGCTCTCTGAGCCTATTGTTATGACCTTATCCAAGAAAGAAGTCTTCGCTCCGACCAGGCATGGTCGAAGGAGCAGTCCCCTAGCCTCCCGCGGAGGTGCAACTACGATCGAAACCCCGACCAACCGTATGACCCTCGGGAGTCTGCATCTCTCAAAAAAGGGAGGAATCTTATGGGCGCCGAACACTCCGTGCACGTGCATTTCCATCCAAGAGGTAAAATAGTGCATCGGGAAGTTGGCGGGTTGCACCCCGGGCTCACTAGCGTCCGCCGCTACGCTAAGTCCATTATAAAGATAAGCCAGCCCGGCGATTCTTACTGACAACTGCAAACCAGCCACCATCCTATGCGCTGGGTAGAAAACAGATGGCCGCATGTTGCGCGGGTGCATAGGGAGCGCAAAGCTGCATAGCCACAAGCCCAGGAACCCTACAAAAAAAGTCTCCTCATCCATGCCCGGGACGGCAATTTCTGAAAAAGGGACGACGGCGTCACTGGGGAGGTAAAAGTCTATGTGGTCATCCTCTGATGTGGGTCGGCGATCCAAACCGAATCCAAAAGGGTCGTCGAGCTGGGCGAACTTCTCGCCCTGCTCCGATAAGAACTCCGGCCGAATAAAACGGGCAATAAAATCTGCAAAACTGACGCCCCGGATGCCCGATTCCAGATAGAGTCCTTCATAGATCTCCAGCACCTTAACTAAACCCAGGTACTGGTGTTGAATAGCGTTCTCCGGCGTCAGGTCAAACACCAGCGGCTTTGTGGCAAAGATGTACTCATCGGGAGGAAGCAGCTCCTCGTAGTGCTCCCCCCTCATTGGCAGACCCGAGACTTCAGCAAACTCCTCCAAGGAGATGGAGACCTCCCTGTCCGTCATCAGGAAGGTGTGGGTGGGGATATTCCATTGTTCGATAAAGGCCTTAATCCACCACGTTGGAGGAGAGGGATACTCGAAAAGCGAGACGTAGACGGCCGAATATAAACCAATCTTCGTTAGATGAGTCCTTTTCGCCGATAAGATGTACCGGGCCCACTGCAAATATCCGGCGGGCGGTCGCGGGACCAATCCAACATTATAAGCCTGTCCCCAAGGGCGTGCTTCACCCTGACAGATTCGCCTCCCTAGAATGTCTATTGCCGGCGGCGGCTGCATGGGAATGGCACCGATTGCAGGCTGGAGGAGGTCATCCGAATTCCAATTTTTGACCTCCACGGCATACTTCACCGGGGGTTCATCCGCATAAGGAATTGAAGTTATGGGCTCAGACGGCGTGGCGGAACTGAAACTGCGGCGACCCTGGATGATTTCATTATACCACCTACTCCACAGATGAAGGCTCTTGTGCTCGGGGTTATGATCCTTTATGAGAGCGAGCACCACTCGATCCATCGGTGCCTGGGGGAACCCTCTCTCCGAGCGAACAAACGGGAAAGAAAAATTAGCAGACATGTTTCCTGCAGAAGGACAAAAAAATTATTAGCCGTCAATGTTGTAATTCCAACGCTTGACGATTTTAAACTTTACACCACGTTGCAATGCAGTGGGTGGGGGACCAAATGGGGACCCATAAAATCTGGATGACAGTGCATCATTTAATAGGACAGCCCCATCATTGGATGCGACTAATAATTAAAGAAAGATTCTACAAGAGAATACCCTCATTGATGGGAAATCCCTAGAGACAAGAAGAAAATCTCCTTTTTTTAGAGCAAAGCTCTGTCACAGAGTGACATTTGTCAAATTTTGGTCTCAAGGGAATAAAATTTCCTAAAAAGAGCCTAGCTCTATAATAATGATGAAAACTGAAACTCCTAAGGATTAAAAATTTGGGATCTTAAAGATCCATGAAAACTTTTAGGAGTTCTCCATTTTCAGATAAAAAAGAGATCTACATTTGATCCATGAGCAAGGCTCTGTTCATGGGTTAAAACCCATGAACAAGATCTCTGTAGATCTGTGAACTTTTGAGAGCAAGGCTCTGTTGATGAAACCCCAAAAGAGTTTTCTTTAGATCAAAGATCTATAAGAGCAAGGCTCTGTTAATTAAATTTGATTTAATTTAATTTAATTTTACCTAAAAGTGATTCTGAGTTCTGAACTTTGAAGAAACGAGAGCAAGGCTCTAAAAATTCTCAAACAAGAGCAAGGCTCTGAAGTTCAAATTCTTGAAAGTGGTAAAAAATTACCAAGGACCAAGGGTCCTATTTATAGACGCCTGCGCCCCTTCAGATCACCCTTTGATCCAACGGTTAGAATCTCACCACCGTCGCACTCACGTGTGCGCCACATAAGTGCAACGGTGGGGGGGCATTTGTTTCCCCCAATCAGAGCAAAGCTCTGTTGAAAATTCAAATTCAAATTTTGAAGCAACGCTTCAAATCCCGGATGCAACGCGCCACGTGTCAGGTGCTGATACATCAGCACAGCGCCCGAGGTAGCGCGTCCAATCAGAGAAAAGCTCTATTAAAAAAACAAAAGGAAGCAACGCTTCGGTTGCGCAAGCACTGCGCTGCGCGACACGTGTCAGCGCAGATGCGCCAGCGCAGTTGCGCTGCGCTGTGCGCTGCTTGACACGTGTCACACGCTGGGGCGTTTGCGCCAAACAGAATTAAGATTTTAAAGAAATCTTTCTGTTCTTGTTAAAACAAGAAGATTTTCTTCTATAAAACAGAAGCCCTTGGATCAAAGATCCAACGGTGGGGAAAATTCCCCAAATCACTCAGAGAAAGATCTCTTTAACTAATTTATGGGCACTATATAAAGGCCCATAGACCTCAATTCAAAGGCATGAACATTTTGTGAGAAATCAAAATTTTCAAACAGAGAGAACTCTGAAGAATTGGAGAGAATTCCTCAAGAACAAAAAAGGTAAAAACCTTTAGAAAAAGAGAAAATTCTCTTATGAACAGATCATTGATCTGAGAACAAGATCAAGGATCTCTAATGAAAAGAAAAATAAATAATAATAAGTGCTTTGCACTTTTCTATGAACCATTGGTCCCCCGAGATAAGAAAAACAAGAAGAACTTGTTTTCTTTGATCTAAATTAGATCAAGAAAACAAACAGTGCTTTGCACTTCTTTTTATGAGCTATTGGTTCTGAATCTAAAGGATTCTCAAGTTAATAGTGCCTTGCACTTGCAAAACTGCACTGTTGCGCTCTTGGATTGGCGCAAGCCACCAGAGAGCGCCACGTGTCAGCATCTGAACCATTTGCGCTATGCGCTCTTGAAATAGAGCCTTACTCTCTGAAACTGGCGCAACTCACCACAGCGCGCCACATGTCAGCAGCGCAAGCGCAGCGCACTGCGCTTGCATGACACGTGTCATCACCACAAGCGCTTGCGCTCTTTGATTGGCGCAAAGCGCCTAACAAATGCAATGCATTTCTTTTGCTAAAGGGTCAGGCCCAAGTCGAAAAGACCTAGCAGGACAAAACAAATTGCAAAGCAATAAAAGGGCAGAGCCCAAATAAAATTGATGCTCTGCATCGTTTATAAAGGGCAGAGCCCAAGTAAAGTTGATGCTCTGCATCATTTATAAATAGGCAGAGCCCAAAACAAATTGATGCTCTGCATCCTTTATGGGCAGAGCCCAAACAAAAATAAAAAGTAATGCAATGCATTATTTAACTGTGGGCAAAGCCCCAACACAGGTCTAATAGACCAAAAATAAATAAAAGCGTTGAATATTTTTCAACTGGACTTAGCCCAATCATGGCCATAAGTCCTCAAATTAAATTGACTGAGTACAGCTGCTCCCTAAATCAATTTATATCCGGTTCGAGGGTACATCTCCGAACTCCTCTGACATTTATCGTTGTAATCCTTCAACGACGTCAGAGAGGTGATGGGTCCCGACGGCCATACATGCAATGGACCACCATGTCCCTAAACTGAAACATGGACCACCACGTCGCTAAACTGGAATATGGACCGCAATGTTCCTAAACTGGAATATGGACCGCAATGTCCTTAAACTACCTATGGACCACTATATTCCTAAACTGGAACAATAGAGTCCCCAAACGCTCTTTTGTCGGATCCAAACGATCCTGTTAAGTTGATCTTAGTCTCAAATCAGACTAACGTATCCTTAACAAACGTTTAAGTCAATCTTAGCCTCAATATGGCTAACGTATCGTTAAACCAAAACACCAAACCCAAATCTAAGTAAATAAGGATTTGGACTAATCCACGTCCTACGGCCGATGGCATCACTTAGTCTCCGTATACAATCCACGGGCAACCACAAACAAAACAAACACACACAACACAAAGTGAAATTCTGGAGAAGGAGAAAGTTGTTACCGCGATGCGGTAGTGTAATTAACTGCAGGGGCTTGCGCCTGCAGGGAAGAGCGTCCCCACAATCAAAAACCCCTCAAGCGAGGGGGAATCTGACGAAGTCTGCTACATCGGCCGCATCCGTCTAAACCTCCGATACACGGTGCCATAAATCAACTTGGCATCTTCGGAGAGGTGGGCGGATAAAACCAAATAGCATCTGCCCCGAATCTCAGCGTCAGGACCTCGCAGTCCTGTGCGCCGTCTTTCGGAGGGGAACATGGTTAACGGTCTAGCTGAGGCTTTCAACAAAACCTTGACCAAGATCGGGAAAAAGACGGTGTCCCGAAACAAAAAGGACTGGCACGAGAGACTGCAAGAAGCTCTCTGGGCATATCGAACTACGTTCAAAACAGCCACGAACACAACGCCATACGCGTTGGTGTTTGGTACAGAAGCAGTACTCTCCCTCGAGATAGAGTTACCCTCTCTACGAGTGGCAGTCCACTATGAGCTAACGGATGAAGAAAATGCTCACCTTCGGCTTGAGAAGCTCGTTGCCCTTGATGAGACCCGGCTCATAGCGCAACAAAATCTGGAGGCTTACAAAGCAAAGATGACGCGCTCGTACGAAAGATTGACCAGGCCGAGGACATTCCGCCAAGGCGAACTCGTGCTAATTGTCAAAAGACCTATGATCCCCAATCGCGCCAAGCGGAGAAAATTCGAGCCAAACTATGAAGGCTCGTACATCATAGACAAGGTCTACCAGGGTGGAGCGTATCTACTCATGGATATGCACGGTGAAAGGCCTTTCAGGCCAGTGAACGGTCACTTCCTAAAGAAATACTGCGCTTAACGGGTCAAGGTCTAGGTCAATGATAGATGACGATGACTATGTCCGCTCGCTATCTTCCTAAGCCCGAACTCTAGGTAGTAACCAGCATCATTGACGGCGGACCGAAACATCCTTAAACTAACGGCGGACCGAAACGTCCTTAAACTAACGGCGGACCGAAACGTCCTTAAACTAACGGCGGACCGAAACGTCCTTAAACTAATGACGGACTGAAACGTTCTTAAACTAATGACGGACCGAAAAGTCTTTAAACTAACAATGTACCACTATGTCCTAAAACTAGCTGTTGGCCGAGATGTCGATAAACTACGGTGGATTGCAGTATCTCAAAATCGATAAAAAAAATTAAGAATAAAAAAAACGGTATGTCCATAAGCAAAATGGGCACGGATGAAAACCCGAAAGGGCTCCGTGAGTAAAAACAGCAGGGCTACCAGCGAGTGTTTGTGAAAACCCGAAAGGGCGCAACCTCGTTAAAGGACACTTGCATGGTCCTCACGACCTTGTAAGGAGAAACCACCCCCGTGAGATCCTTACGACTCACAAGGGAGCAACACACTTAGGGATCCCCACGATTCTTAAAGAGAAAATACACTTGCGAGATCCTCACGACTCGTAAGGAGAACTCTCTTATGGGACCCTCACGGCTTATAAGATTTGAAAGTCTTAAGCTACAGAGACCTAAACCTGTTCTTAAGCAAACCCCCCCCAAACCTTTGACATTGCCCTACGAGTGGCTCAATACTGACCCTTGTATACAATCCACGGGCGCGAATAAACATTTCCCCAGCAAAGTCCCACCCGTGACCAGGGATATGTCCATATGGTAAACAACCCTTATAAGTCCTCTCGACTTATAAGAAGAAAACCTCTTTGTAAGATCCTTACGACTTGCAAGAGGACATGCACTTAGGAATCCTCACGATTCCTAAGGAGAAAACACACCTACAAGATCCTCACGACTTGTAGGGAGAAATACCTTTGTGAGACCCTTACGGCTCATGAAGTCAAAAGCCTTAGTCGACAGGACCCTTAACCCTGTTTACTAAGCCACCTTTGTTCAAAATCGACAGAGGCAAATGATGATTCGCTCCTGGCAACATCCCAGCTGTAGCAGTGCTGATGCCGAAATCAGTGTCTAAAATCCAAGCTTGCAGCGAAAAGGCCAGCGAGCCACACATGCATACGAAATAGCCGAAATGATGCGGCAACTTGCAATAAAAAAGTAGCAAGTAAATATGTATGCATAAAAAAAATATAGCTGAAATGATTGGGCACCGCGAAAAATAGCCGAAATGATGGGGCAATCGCGATCTTCGCGATAAAAAAAGTTGAAATGATAGAGAATCGCGGAAAAAGAAATAAAATAAAAATGAAATCCACGCCCTACAGGTGATGTTACTTCTATCCCTGTATATAATCCAGGGGCGCAAACAAAGAAGGGATCATACTCCTCCCCCAGGTTTCATCATGAGAAGAAGCCAAATCTCGATGGTTCGCAGATAGCCTGGAGATCATCTCGACGCAGCAGACACAACATCAAGCAAAACGGAACAGCGGCAACCCCCAGTTCCATGGCTCGGTGATATACATATCACCAAGAGTCAAACCTCCATTCCGTGAAATGCGGATACAATCAGCAAATTCCTGGTCACGTGGAACGCGGATAATGTCACTCTTTGACCCCGTGGAAAACGTCCAGAGCGGATCCTGGTCCTCGCAGAGCACGGCAGTGAACCCGTGTGAAGCATCCAGAGCGGAGCCTAGTCCTCCCCGAACACGGCAGTGAACCCGTGTGAAGCATCTAGTGCAAATTCCTGGTCACGTGGAACGCAGATAATGTCACTCTTTGACCCCGTGGAAAACATCCAGAGCGGATCCTGGTTCTCGCAGAGCACGGCAGTGAACCCGTGTGAAGCATCCACAGCGGAGTCTAGTCCTCCCCGAACACGGCAGTGAACCCGTGCGAAGCATCTAGTGCAAATTCCTGGTCACTTGGAACGCGGATAATGTCACTCTTTGACCCCGTGGAAAACGTCCAGAGCAGATCCTGGTCCTCGCAGAGCATGGCAGTGAACCCGTGTGAAGCATCCAGAGCGGATCCTAGTCCTCGCCGAACACGGCAGTGAACCCGTGTGAAGCATCCAGTGCAAAATTCCTGGTTATGTGGAACGCGGATGATGTCACTCTTTGACCCCGTGGAAAATGTCCAGAGTGGATCCTGGTCCTCGCAGATCACAGCAGTGAACCCGTGTGAAGCATCCAGAGCGGAGCCTAGTCCTCGCCGAAAACGGCAGTGAACCCGTGTGAAGCATCTAGTGCAAATTCCTGGTCACGTGGAAGGCGGATAATGTCACTCTTTGACCCGTGTGAAGCGTCCAGAGCGGATCCTGGTCCTCGCAGAGCATGGCAGTGAACCCGTGTGAAGCATCCAGAGAGGAGCCTAGTCTTCACCGAACATGGCAGTGAACCCGTGTGAAGCATCTAGTGAAAATTCCTGGTCACGTGGAACACGGATAATGTCACTCTTTGACCCCGTGGAAAATGTCCAGAGCGGATCCTGGTCCTCGCAGAGTACGGCAGTGGACCCGTGTGAAGCATCCAGAGCGGAGCCTAGTCCTCGCCGAACACGGCAGTGAACCCGTGTGAAGCATCTAGTGCAAATTCCTGGCCTCGTGGAACGCGGATAATGTCACTCTTTGACCCCGCAGAAAACGCCAAGAGTGGAGCCTGGTCCTCGCCAAACACGGCAGTGAACCCGTGTGAAGCATCCAGAGCAAACATCGGACTGTGGAGTCCTTAAAATCCATGGACTATGATGTCCTTAACCTCGACCATAATGTCTTAAAACTAATGATCAACCACCCTAATTCTGTACTGATTCTACCTTGGTTTAAGGGTACATCTCTTCACCCCTTTGATACCTGGCGTTGTAATTTCTCAACGTCTTCAAAGAGGTGACGGGTCCCTGCAACCAAACATCGGACTGTGGAGTCCTTAAATCCACGGACTATGAGGTCCTTAACCTTGACCGTGATGTCTTAAAACTAACATCGGACTGTGGAGTCCTTAAATCCACGGACTATGAGGTCCTTAACCTTGACCGTGATGTCTTAAAACTAACATCGGACTGTGGAGTCCCTAAATCCACGGACCATAAGGTCCTTAACCTTGACCGCGATGTCTTTAAACTACGATACCTTGAAGAACATCCCAAAGCGGCCCTTGACTCCGTGAAATACGGATAAGGGCGACCGCACTCAACGCATGTGGGTCCTCACGACCGGTAAAGAAGAAAACTCTCTTGTGAGATCCTTACGACTCCCAAGGGAAAACCCGCTTAAGAATCCTCACGATTCTTAAGAAGAACTTACACCTACGGGATCCTCTCGACCTGTAGGGAGAAAAACTCTTTATGAGACCCTCACGGCTCATAAAGCTCAAAAGTCTTAGGAGGCAAATCTTAACCCTGAATCCTAAGCCATCGATGCCCTGCAAAGGAGATCTAGAATGCATTCAATAGAAAGGGGACACACCATTGAGAAGAAAAAATATGTCTTTTATTCATAACTAAAATGGGTATAAGGTACAAGTCATAAAAAGGCAAAAAGAATATACTCTCATCCAGGAGCATGTACAAAAAAGAAGGGAAAAAATACAAGTTTTTAAGCCGGCGGGCGATTTAGTAATTTCGCTAGCTCATCCTGCTTTTGCTGGGTCACGGCTTCATTATTCAGAATCGCCAGAAGACGGGCCTCCGCCTGAGCCTGCTGGGCCTGATACGAGGCGAGCCGAACTTCGAGCTCCTTCTCGGTAGCTTTGTGGGCCTCGACTCTTTCGCGAGTAAACTCGGCGGCCTTGTCGATGGCCACTACCTCCTTGATGGCCTCTTGAAGCACTCGCCACAGTTCATACGCTTTGTGGGCTTTGGCGGTAAGATTAGCTTAAAGCTCGCTCAGCGCCTTAGAAGCCAGCTCCCTCTCCGAGAATTTACGGCCGAGCCTCTTCTCGCATGATGCCATGTTTGCCGCGCACCGTGCTATCAGCCCCCGCAACTCCGCCTTTGCAGCCACGGCGTCCGAGAAAAGGTGGGAACACTCAAGGGCTTGCAATCAAGCTTCCACCTGCCGACAGAACTCCACCCAGACTCGCACCACCTCTTCGCTATGGTAGGTGGCAAGAAAAGGAAGAGAACCGTTAGCTTCAGCGGCAAATGCTTCAGCTGTGGTTGCGCTGCCAGCACGAAGCTCCTCGATCAAAGATGACAAGGAGACAAGGCTTAACTGGGCCAAGCGTTCTGAAGCCCGCAGAGCATAGGCGCCGGGCGGCATAACGATGTGCGATTCCAACGCTACGGAGGCTGGCAGGGCTGTTCAGATTTGAAAGACGTCAATAAAACTCTTAAGCAAAAGAACAAATGGGACTATAATGAAATGTTACTTACCTACGGTCATGCAAGCAGGAGCTGAAGGTTCCCCTGGCCCTTCAATGACTTCGACCTCGTCGTCAGCTTCCAAAACTGTAAGAGACATCAACGTCATTTCGTAAAATGGCAATGATGCTATAATAAAAAAAATAGCGAACAACGCTAACCTTGCCCAGAAAAAAGGACAATGCGCTGAGGGGAGATCGCCTGCGGAGCTGCCATCTCCAATAAACGCTGAAACGATATCCGGGGCGACAAATCAGCAATAGAGGCCGCCAGCCCGCGCAATTCTGGGAAAGGCAAAAGAGTTCAGACCACGAAAAGATTACTAATTTAAAATGCAGAAGGTTACCTTCAACACTCCTCCCGTTCTGAGTCGGGAGGATAGCGGCTTCGACGGCCTCTGCCGTGACCTCGGGCTCCAACAAAGGGAGGGTAATCCCGACTACCTCCATCTCAGCTTCTGGGCCGCCTTCGGGGAGAGTCGTCGGGGCGGTGACCACCAAAGGAGTCTCCCCCAAAGGAGCAAGCGCTCCGTAATCAATAACTGCCACTGGAGGCTCTATTGTAAGAGGAGCAGCCTCATTAACCCCCTCCACATCGAGCAATGCTTCATCGGGAATGCCGACAGGCTTTAGCTTCAATAAGCCTGGAGGGATCTCCCCCATCGTCGAAGATTCTGCACAATTCACGCAAGAATAAGGATACGTACATGCAGGCGTAAACAATCTGAAATGCTACAAAGAAGTATAAAGGCATACCAATGCATAACGAAGCCTTCAATATGGCTTCTTCAAGCCGCTGCTCCTTCTCAAGGAGGCGTGCTCGCCGGGGTTCGAGGGTGGACTCGTGGCCGCCGGTCCATAAAGAAAGCTTGTCCGCCGTGTCCTCTGAAGCAGCTTGCTTCAAGGCCTTTTCCCCCCATTTCTCCAAAGGGCCTATAAACCGCCGCCGAATCCACGAGGGGTCTTCATAAAAGATTATAGCAGGATAGGGCTTCTTTGGAACCCTGGCGTTCTGAGATGCGTCTTTGGAACGCCTTATAGCCTCAGCCAACTGCGTGGCTTCCTCAGCGGCTGAACTAGGGAAAAGTAGTTCAACATTTGATTCCGGTAAGGCCAACGGCTCATCTTCAAGGATGGGCTCAGACTCCGTTAAAGAGTCGAGCAAATTAGTAGCCACCTTCCTTCAACGCTTGGACCCAGAACGAGTCGCCGAGGACGACCGTTTCTTTCCCTTCGAAGCCTTAGTGCGGCATTGGCCCACGTCGCCCTCAACACCCTCACCCCGGGCCATAACTGGAGATGACACTGCCATCGTCGATGCCACGGAGGGTGGTACTGCCTCGGGTGGTGGTACTGTTACCGGAGCCCGTCTACCCTGCGACCGAGTGCCCAGAGGCATACCAACTATTGGAGTAAGATCTACTCCCGACTCTCCAGGAATAAGCGCAGTGCCGGTATCCCTCAGGGGAAAGCGGACCGGGGCACGTGGTCGCAGCATGGCTCCCGTGGCCGGAACCTGAATAGGGGCGCCGTGGCCAAGAAGCACCCTTCTCTCCTCAATAATAACTGGGTTCACCCGATGGAGATACCAGCCCGTGAACGACCCCACGCATCGGGAAATGTAATCACCATCGGGGATCATGAACTGAGAACCGGTGTTCAGCCTCACAAAGTGGTGGGCGGCATCTCGGAAGGCCTCAAGCGAAGGAACCGGCGCGACTATGAAAGCTTCAAACGGGACGCCCTGATCATAGCCAAACTGCCGGGCAAAGCGATGCAGATTGTACCGCATGAAGAGAGCCGCACTGTCCTGACGGAACACCAGGTAACCCGGTCTAATTGCATATAAGCGCGCGTCCTCCCGGGGCTTCAAAGTGGGCGCGTCATCTTTCGACCGGTCCCAAAGCGGTTGGGCCGAACCCACGAAGAAGATAAGACCCGATCATTAAATATTAATCCGCCGGCTGTAGCATAAGGAGAAATCAACGCCCGAATAGCCCCAAGTTGAGTTGGGTCAGCGGCAGAAGCATCCACCAATCGCATAAGCCGAGGGAAAGTGTAGGCGTCGTAGAATGCGGGCCTCTGATGCATAGCGAAAGCCCCCAACACATGCATTTCGATCCAAGACGTGAAGTAATGAAGCGAAAATTTTACTACATCCACGCCAGGAGTAGAAGTATTAGCTGCGGTGCCTAACCCGTGATAAAGATGTGCCAACGCCGGGATACCGACAACCAACCGCGTCCTTTCAGCGATACAATGAGCCGGGTAGATAACCGAAACCCTCATGAAGCGACGATGCATGGGGATGACAAACCAACTGAGCCAGACACTGAAAAACCCCACGAAGAATGTCTCCTCATCCATGCCGGGAGCTGCAATGGATTCGAAAGACATCGGCGACATAATAGGGATGTAGTACTGTGGTAGATCCGATTCAGTGGTCGGCAGCTTCTTCGGACCAAACCCAAAGGGGTCTTTGATGTTGGCGAACTTCGGAGCTGTCTTCGACAAGACGTCCTCACGAAGGAAACAAGCAATGAAGCTCTTAAAAGTAACACCCTGCTCTTCGGATTCGGTGAACAAACGATCGAAGATACCTAGCGCCTTGATCAAACTGGGACGCTTGTGACGGACGGCATTCTCAGCAGACATGCCGTCAACCGGAGCTGGCTCAGGCTCAAAGACGTACTCGTCAGAAGGCAGCAACTCCTTATACAGGGTACCTCTGATTGGTAACCCCGAGTTGTCATAGAATTCTGCCAGAGAGATCGAGACCTCGCGATCCCCTAAAAGGAAAGTGTTGGTGGGAAGGTTCCACTAGTTCAAGAACGCCTTAACCCACCAAACATGCGGGGATTGGTAGTGAAAGAGCGACGCATATATCGCCTGGTAAAGCCCGACCTTCTGCAGCCTCGCGCGATGGGCGGACAGTATGTAGCGAGCCCAAAGAAGGTACCCCGTAGGATGTCGAGGGGTGAGCCCTATCTTGTAGATTTGTCCCCATGGTTGGGCCTCACCCTGGAAAATACGCTGCCCCAGAATGTTTATAGCCGGGATCGAATAGTTCGGGATACCGGTCGTCGAAGGCTCGAGCCTCCCCGCTGGAGTCCAGTTTGGCATCTCCACAGCAAAAATCGTCCTCGGAGGGTCTATCGGCAAGAACGAGAAAGTAGGCTCTGTTGGTATTGCGCAGAGGAAACTCCGGTGACCCCGGATAATATGGCTGTACCAAGTTCCCCATAGAAGCAAGTTTGTGCAGTTCGGGTCATGAGCCCGGATCATCGCCATCGCTTCCTCGTCAGAAGGTGATTGAGGAAAAGCAGCCTCCGAGCGAGTGAAGGGAAAGCACGGAACAAAAGCCATTTCACCTGAAATCGAATAAAAGAAAACTGTCAAAAGCAAAGCAGCAATATATATGCATGCATGAACATGAAGACAGTTGAAGAAAACGATAGCAGACTTTTTTTTATGAGACCATTGGCTACAAAACACATGGGCCCTACAAAATCAGGATGACGGCTCGTTAATAATGAGACTAAGCCGTTGTAATAAGACAAAAGGGATATCCTCATTAAATAAGAAGTGGGTTTCAAGTGGCCCTGCACATCCCCTAGGAGACAAATCTACCTTGGACTCTACAACAAATCAAACAGGATCAAAAGAATTAAATTTCCACGGAAGACATCATTGCAAGCTTCTGTTTCATTAATTACAGAAGGACAACCTAGGGCAAAGAGATCCTAAGAAGCCTCCATGCGAAGAAACTGAGTTCTTCTTAGGAATTAAATTCCTTATTGAGAAAAGGGAATTAAATTTCCAAAAACATTTTTGGGATGGAATTAAATTCCATGGATTCGAACCGCCATCATCATCTCCCTAAAGATCATACAAGCCCTAAAAGACCTACTGTTGAAGATTAAATGGTTTCATATTTTGATGGGTTCCTGTTAAAAAGGGTAAAAACCCTTGCTTTGGATTTAAAATCCAGAGGAATGTGAAAGTTCATCGTTCATTCAAGAGCATTACCTGAAGAAAAGAGTCTTTTTGAACAGAGTTAAACTCTGAAAATGTTTCAAGGCAGAGAACTAAGCTCTGGAAGAAGAGAATTAAATTCTCAGAAAAAGTTGGCAAGGAGGAAGATAAGCAAAAGTGGAGGCGTTTCTGAAATGACCCCTATATTTATAGGATGTAATGGAGACGCTTCATCTCCCCAAATCCCTAGAGGAATCCAACGGTCATAAAAAGTGACAGCGTTGCACCCACGTGCAGACACGTGAGAACAACGTTGTGGGGGCATTTGTTTCTTGATTTAAAATCAGGAAAACTTATGGAGGAGGCATCACGTGCTAGCACGTGACTAGCGGTCACATGTTGACACGCGACATTTAAAAGCGGCGGCAAAAGGCAGACTCGCTCCCTGTTTAAATCGAAGAAAAGGCTCCAGAAAAGGTCGCGTGCTCACACGTGACCAGGGGTCACGTGTTGGCACGTGACGGTTGAGCAGCGGCCAGAGAACAGAGCGCAAAAGCAGAAGGAAGACCCGTTCCAGGGGTCACGTGGCCACACGTGACCGGCTTTCAAAGCCTCTTTATTTAACAGAATTAAATTCCGAAAGCATTCAAATCTTTCCAAAAGAGAATGATTATTTGGAATCGTTAGATTAAAGATCTAAAGGTGATTAAATATCACCAATTTATGGAAAAATATCAGACTTGGAAAGATTTCCCCTTAAATTTAACCAAAATAACAAAGAGATATCTTTGGATTTAAAATCCAAAGGTGAATAAAATTCACCTAATAATCCAAAGGTCCAGACGAATGGTAAATATAAATCAAATCTCTCAATAAACAAATCAAATCTTTCAATTGAAGATTCACTAAAACTGATTGATTTTCTCCCTTCTCCTATAAATAGGAGCCACTACAGAAGGAGAGAGATATACAGAGGGAGATACAAAAAAAAGAAGACATACAGAGAGAAGGAGAGTCTTGAGATTTTGGGAAGAATTTGATCCTCTGCAAAAGAAAACTTTAGGTAAGAAGGGAGAGGCTCGAAAAGGAGAATTTAATTCTCAAAGAGTTTACCTTTTATACAAAAAGAAGAACTTAGTTCTTTCTATAGCAGAGGATCTGCAAAGTGCACATCTCCCCATGAATTGAGAATTTAATTCTCATTAGGTTGAGATCCTGCCATGCAGATCCAAAGCATAGAAGGGGAATGGAAGTTTGAGAATTTAATTCTCACAGAATTATAGGAATTTAATTCCATTGGGATGAAATTAGGGTTTAACCCTATGATTATGGGAATTTAATTCCTTCAAAATGGACAGAACCAGAGTTTAACCCTAATTAAGGACTTAATCCTATTAAAATAGCAAGAATTTAATTCCCTTAAAAAAAAGAAAGAAGAAGAAATTAGGGTTTCACCCTATGCCAGAATTCAATTCTTTACATACATGAGGAATTTAATTCTTACATAAAAGAAATCAGGGTTTAACCTTATCTAAGAATATAATTCTTCAGAAGAAAACAGGAATTTAATTCCTCTAAAATTTATTGCTAGGGTTTTACCCTATGAAGAATTTAATTCTTAAAAAAGATAAACACATCTTCAAACAGGCAAAGAAACAGGGTTACGTGCTACCACGTGACCCCTGTAAAGATCCATAGAGAAGAACTTCGAGGCAACGCCTCACGTGCCCTACGTGACCCTTTGGCAGAAGCTCTAATAGACAAACATTTAAATGCCCATCACGTGACAGCACGTGATGCTCCAAAGTGTGCAATACTTCTGGCAGAATAAAATGAATTGAGGGCGCTCTCACGTGCTACCACGTGACCCCTCTTGCCTTAGTGTTTAACACTAAAGTTGAAACCTCTATATCCAGTGTTCAACACTGATTTTCTTAGTGTTTAAACACTAATTTGGAAAACTCTATTTACAGTGTTTAACACTGACTTTCTTAGCGTTGAACACCAACTTGGAAGACCCTGTTTCCAGTATTTAACACTGATCTGCCTTAGTGTTAAACACTAACTTGAAATCTCCATTTCCAGTGTTTAACACTGATTTGCTTTAGGGTATAAACACTAATTTGAAAGCCCTGTTGCTAGTGTTTAACACTAACCATCTTTTAGTGTTAAACACTAACTTGTCAATCTCATTCCCAGTGTTCAACACTGTTGGTCTCTAGTGTTCAACACTAGCTTCAGCTCAATTGGCTAAGTTTCTAGAGGCAAAGCCTTTCCTTCAATGGACCAACAGAGGGCCCATATCCTAAACATGATTGGACTTAGCCCAAGCTGACCATAAGTCCTCAATTCAGACTTAACCGAGCCAATGGGCTCATAATATAATTAATTGGTCTTGGTTCCAAATTGGGCCAAAGATTATTTAATCTACCTCGGTTTAATGGTACATCTCTTCACTCCTTTGATACTTGGCGTTGTAATTCCTCAACGTCTTCAAAGAGGTGACGGGTCCCGATGACCACATATTGATACGGACTGTGGGGTCCTTAAACTCATAGACTATGAGGTCCTTAACCTTGACCGTGATGTCTTAAAACTAACGCCGGACTGTGGAGTCCTTAAATCCATGGACTATAAGGTCCTTAACCTTGACCGCGATGTCTTAAAACTAACATTGGACTGTGGAGTCCTTAAATCCATGGACTATGAGGTCCTTAACCTTGACCGTGATGTCTTAAAACTAACATTGGATTGTGGAGTCCTTAAATCCACGGACTACGACGTCCTTAACCTCGACCGCAACGTCTTAAAACTAACACTGGACCACAATGTCCTTAAACTACCTATCGACCGCAACGTCACTAAACTAAACAACAAGGCTCCCCTAATCGCTCTCTTGTTGGATCTAAACGATTCCGTTAAGTTGATCTTGGTCTAAAAACTAGAATAACGTATCCTTAACAAATGTTTAAGTTGATCTTAATCTCAAATGAGACTAACGTATCCTTAAACCCAAACCCCCAAACCCAAATCTAAGAAAGATACGGATTTGGACTAGTCCACGCCCTACGGACGACGACATAACTCAGTCTCCGTATACAATCCACGGGCGACCAAACACAAATCAAACAGACACAACACGAAGTGACCATTTGGAGAAGGAGAAAGTTGCTACCGCGATGCGGTAGCGTAATTAACTGCAGGGGCTTGCGCCCGCAAGAAAGAGCGTCCCCACAATCAAAAAACCCCTCACGCGAGGGGGAATCTGACGAAGTCTGCTACATCGGACGCATCCGTTTAAACCTCCGATACACGGTGCCATAAATCAACCTGGCGTCTTCGGAGAGGTAGACGGATAGTACCAATTAGCATCTGCCCCGAATCTCAGACGAGACGTCATGTCGCGCCGTCTTTCGAAGGGGAACATTAACGCTGTTGTTTGTAGCTTGGTGCAGAAGGATGCCAGGGTATACTAGAGGAGTCTCGTTAGACCAGAGACTAGAGGTAAATGTAAGTACAAGGCTCCGTTGGAAGGCCCGGAACAACGACAATTGGATTCATGTTAGGTGTCTTAAATCTTGCAGTCTCGTGCCACTTTTAACACCTTCCGTACCAGTCTACCCCTTAAACCCCGTAGTGTTTTATTTGTATTTTTTTGTACTGTATTGAGTGTATAATTGAAAGACTGATCGAAACCATGATATCGGTAAACGGATGTAACCGTAGAATCATGTAAATGGATGTAAACTGGAGTTCATGTAAATGGAATGTATATCCATGGTTCGGTTCAGTCAAGTTGTATGGATTGGATTCATGGATTCATGTTGAATTGTAATATTGAAGCTTGTAGATTATAGATTGTAAACTGTAGATTGTAGATTGTAGATTGTACTTGAATCATATTCAAGTCAGATTATACTAAGACTCAAACTGAGTCAAACAATTAGCAAGCTAAATTGAAGTCCTGATTGTTTTTATTACTTTGTCTACCTTAAATAGGCAATCACCCACTTCTCCGGCTCCCTGGAGCTCAAGAGATTGGTTCTGCTTAAACCTATGTTTACTAGGGTCTTTAGGGTAACTTATAGAACTTGAGGGGGTTTTATGTAAAAATATTTTTATATACTTTTCAAAATACACCTCAAGTATTTATTATTCGTCTTTAGAGTTGTAATGAATGTGGATTTTATATTATGATATTTCTAGTGAAAATATCCTAATTTCATAATAAATGGTATTTATTTGTAATATTGATTTGTTTAGAATTCATGGTATTTTAGTGTAAAATTTATTCTTGTGATTTTTTAGAAAAAATGTGGAATATTTATATCATAACAAAATAGATATTTTAATGATAAATATACAAAAATAATTTTAATATATTCTAAAAATCTCATTTCTTAAGATGTCGTACTTTAAATCTTTCAAGACCGAATGCTCCTTGCGGAGGTCTGAATCTCGCACTACTAAGCCCGAGGATGTGCGATAATCCACACCATCCCGAACGGGTTCCCCAAAATGGTTTGTAGCGGCGCTTTGCAAAGATTGTAAAATACTAAATCCTTTAGAAAACGGTTTTATGAAGTAAATAGTATTTATTTGTAAAGATGTCAATTTTCCGTATTTTATGTTTTAGGGTCTCCTAAGTCAACTAGACTATTCCTAATTGGTCCAAACGACAGGTTGTGAGATGCCTCAAATCGCCTCTTCACCGCCAATTGTGGCCAGGTAAGTACAAGTGAAGAAAGGAGGGATCCACTCACGAATCACCATGAGACGGGCCTTTTAAAGTTATCTTTCTCACTTGCCTAGCCTAGACACCACAAAGTCAGGTTTAGATAAACGACTGATGTCCATAACTTATCGTATTTTCAAATAGTGGTATTTATTTAAAAAGTGTATCAATACTAAATCTTTTAGAAATAGTTTTCTTAAGTAAAGGGTATTTAAATGAAAATGTTTGTTTTCTCGTATTCTAAGTTTTTTATGGGATCGTGTTAGGTTGTATATGAGTGTGTGAGGAGGTAGGTCGTTATCTCGTGCTCTACTTTAAAGGTATAACAAGTTTAATGGAGCTAAATGTAAAGTTGAAACAACGTGGTATTTAAGTGAAAAAATACGATAAATTGAAATAGCTATCGTTTCATGTGATGAAACTTGATCAATTTGGTTGATTAGTATTTAATAGTTATCATGAGGAATTTTAAGTATGATTGTATTAGTGAGAAGTGAAATTTTATAAGAAACCGAATCGGAAATCGGATTTGTTCCGATTCCGTCGGGTTTTGTAAAACCGTATTTTTAGATAGAAGAGATAGATAGAATTTGGGACTTACGGGTTTTAGATCACACAAGAGAGTGAGGGGGAAGTAGAGGAATCGCCGATGTTTTGCATCGTCGCCGGTAGTTCCTAAAACGATCGCCGGAAGTTCCGCCGGAAATTCGTCGTAGCTTCGCCTCGTGCTCACTTCGATTGCACACTAGGGTTCTAAGGATTTTTCTTGAGAGTTGGCTCAGAAATGTGAGTGGGAGGGTAGAGAGTAGGGTGGTATTTATAGGGTTAGGCTAGGGTTAGGATAGATGAAGGGTTTTTTTAAAAAAAAATGTATAAATGTATAAAATCATTAAAAAATGGAGTAAATAGGGTATTTCAAAGGTTTCTGGAACCGATCTAAATAAATAGAGTATACAAGGGGGTAGGGGAGGCCAAGAGTCACAAATTCCCAGTTGACGACTCGGCCGGTCCGCCGGCCGACTCGGCTGATCCCGAGGTCTTGGGAGGTGGGGAGTCTCAGGATATAGGCTCTGGTATATTTAGTTTTTCAGGTTCAGTTCAAGTTTTGGGAGTTATCTTAGGTAGACTGTTGGGTTTCCAGAGAATTTAAAACAAAATAATATTAAAAATAATGTGAGGCAGGGGATTTGAACTCTGGTGGCTTGGTTCAGCAATGCAAGGTATTACCAATGAGCTACAAGCTCCTTCCTGTAATTAAATTGCTAATTAATTACTTAAGTCTTGGGCTCAGGCAATAAATACCCCTTTATGGATTTTTGAAAAAATATTTTGAAAAAATTTGTATATGAAATTTGGTGTTGTTACATTTAGAGACCGATAGCTTTAGCGATATAGATATTGCATTGATTACTGATCTGATACACTTGCTTTATCGTTACCTGTACCGGTTATTTCATGCCCGTGTCATTGTTCTATATTTACTGCTTCATGTTTATCATCATTGCACATTCTATGTATATATTGCTTTTGTGTTGCTCTGACGACCTGAGTATGCATGCTCAGAGTGAGAAGTGGTCTGAGCTCGGATCAGGACCTGCCTTACCACGAGGATATTGCGGATATCTAAATCAGCGACGTCAGCGCTATCTTTTACTTAGACTCTATCTGGTTAGTGTTATATCTGTTTTGATAGAATTAGTGACTGCATTTCTCATTACCTGTGCTATGTTACTGATTATCACGTAATGCTAGAAGCCGAAGTGTGACTACGGCATGATATTTCGTTGACCGTAGGAGCATGGCTGGCCTTATCGCCCCTCGTATTCCGTGTTTTGGGAAGCGGGGCGTGACAGGATTACCAAATATTCTAGTAATATTGTTAAAACCAAATTTTATTTCTATTTCTCCGTCGTCAATCAGTATTATCTGATCAAACTTAATATCTATGACAGATTAAGGAGGAACCACTGATGTTAAAACTCACGATTCAGGGAAAACTATTTCTTCCCATTTTATAACTCTGTTGGTCGCAATACCAGAAGACAATAAGTTTATCTCAATTAAAATGGTTTTACTACTTTCAGTTTTAGTCTTTACTTTTGGGGCTATGGTGGTTAGGACCTTAAAATGGATACTGTAGACTATAGAGATAGTCCCAGACCCCTTCATGAAATTGTATCCATTTGTCTTTAATTTAATGTGACTGCCTTAAGAATATTTGGATCAGTCAAAGACAAGGTCAAATTAGGATAAATATCAAAATAGACTGGTCCATGACACAGACTAGTCTGCATAATTCCCATTAGGGAGGGTATCCAATCGAGACATTTTACATCTCTTATAGAAGTAAAAATAGAAGTATTGAGACCCTGTAATGTTAGAGGCTTAAAAACCACTTGAATAAGTCCTACGTGAATATACTTATAATGCTTCTCGAATCTAAATACATCCTTTTCAAAAAGGAGTTGTATTGCTTGTTCTATGCTCTCCACAGAAAGAGTTTTTTCCATCCTTTTGATAGAAAGTCTGGACGAGAAGTCATACGTCCCAATATTATAAATCTCTTTTGGTGGAACATTAGGAATTGTCCACTTATTAAGCTGTTTCTCATCTGAGAGATACTCTATCAAATTAGAGTTCTTAATATACTTGTTCTTATTACGAGCTAGCATTGTTGATATAGCAGATGATGATGATGATGAAGTCATGATAAATTCTTCCCATAGTTCTGAATAAATTAGCTTAAAAAAGAATGATTTTTCTCTATTATATGAAATTTTAAAGATTTTCAAATAAGTTATACTCAAGAATTATTAAATCTTAGTTTTTACCCATACAACTGTTAGCGTTTTACGGGATACCATATAGACGTCAATCCCTGCCTAAGATGGAACTCCCAATACGATTTTGGTATCGTTTCATGAGTAATAACTAAAAGAAATAATTTAAGAGTAAGTATTTATACTAGTAACTTCTTGGTTTTCAGAAAAAAGGCTTTCCCTGTCAAGATCTATATCTTTCAACCCCGCGAATGTTCTCCCCGAAACGTGTTGCAAGAGCCATAATCGACTACATCTAACCTCGATGTTTCAAAAATAAACAACAAACGAAGATCCAAGTCTATATAGCTTATAGAAACATCATAAGTTTAAAACTAAATATTCATCACTCCAGAAGAAAAGAAAACATAGTCAATCATGGCTCTGATACCATACACAGAGGAGTTATGAATAACACATGATATACACTTAAAAAGTTAAAAGATCGTTGCACAAAACGTCATGATCAATCAATAGCAGAATTTTTAAATTAAATTTCTAAATGTTGTTAATGTTTCCTAAATGATGTTTCTATTTAATACGATTAACTCTTAAATTTTCTAAATTATTAATCTTTAAAATTTATTTGACAAGAAATAAATATTAAAGTAGAACTGATTAAGTTTCCATATATTATATAGGAAGATTTGTTTTCAAAAAAATATTTTAATATTTAAAAGGAGTTATTATCCAAAACAATTATTTTAATAAATAATTTTTAAGATGGAACTCATTAAAATTTATTTAGAAAAATAAACCTAGTTATTGCCACAACGAAATGCCATGTAAGAAAATATTTATCACACTACTACAAATAGGGGTTGTCCCTACGGATAAATCCGTAGGGGAAACCCACTGCCCCTACAGATAAATTCGTAGGGGCACATAAATACGCCGTAGGTGCACACGCCGCAGGTGCAAGTCTTAGCCTTAAACATGCCCCTACGGTGAAATATTTGCCCCTACGGTTTAATACGTAGGTCAACTTGTCCCTACGGATTTCACCGTAGGAACAACATATTTATTTAATTTATCGGCTTATAAAATAAAATAGTTGCCCCTCCGGAGAAATCCGTAGGGACAAAAATATGCCCCTACGGCTTAAGGCGTAGGTACAGATATGTAGGGGCCAAATATCAGGTATCCTGATATTTTGTCCCTATGGGTAAATTTGTAGGGGTAAAGCTATGCCCCTACGGATTACTCCGTAGAGACAAGCCTGACCTCTGTTACTGAGTCCATATGGTCAAAATATCAGGTATCCTGATATATTGTCCCTACGGATAAATGTGTAGGGGCAAAGTTGGACCCTACGGATTAAACGATAGGTGCAATATTTGTGCACAATATTATTAGGTTTTTTTTATAAAAAGGGGCTGCCTGTTTTTTCCTCGCTTTGTGCACAATAATATATACATCATATATGAAAGTAATCAACAAGCAGAATATATACAGCAGTATTCATAATCAACATCTCACGCATAATATATAAAAGAAATCAACAAGCAGAATACGGTATCAATCTAAATCAATATGAACACCACCAAGATCGTCCACATATTTTATAAAACGATAGGTGCAATATTATTAGGTTTTTTTTATAAAAAGGGGCTGCCTGTTTTTTCCTCGCTTTGTGCACAATAATATATACATCATATATGAAAGTAATCAACAAGTAGAATATATACAGCAGTATTCATAATCAACATCTCACGCATAATATATAAAAGAAATCAACAAGCAGAATACGGTATCAATCTAAATCAATATGAACACCACCAATATCGTCCAAAATATATACAATATGTATCATATAAGTAAATACATGTTTAAAATATAAAAATCAAAAAGCTACCCTAGCTCGGTCCAGCTCCGCCTCTGATAATCGCTGTAATCTGGCGCATCTGCTCCTCGGATAAACCTTGAGTCAACAACTCGAGCAATGCGGACGGTGCGGAAGTCTGAGCGGGCTGTGGAGCCGGTCTGCGCAACCGCAGCCGAGGAAGTGGCTTGCGGATCCGTGGCTGCGGTAGTCTGAGTGGGCTGTGGAGCTGTAGGAGCCGAAGGAGATGCATGTGGATCCTCAGCCGAAGTATCCTGTCACGTCTGTTCAGTTTTGCGTGTAATAAACGAGTAAGAACTGTGTATTAGTCGAATTCGTATCATTATCAGGTTATTGCGAAACCCCAATATATGAATATCTAGTTTGGAAAGCCGTAGTTTATTTTAATTACACAGTTCTATGTATGTTTGATTAATCAAAGCTAAGTCTACAACCAAATAAGCTCAGGCTACGTACTAATATTGGATATGTTGCTATCTATAATATGACATAATATTTTACTATTAGTTAGTATACATACCATCATCTCCTTCAACTCCTGGACGGTGGCCTTCAAGGTGTCAAGTTCTTGCTTTAGACGTCGCTCACGGGAGATAGAGGAAGTAACCGCCGGAGTGGAGTCCAACCTCATATGGGCCCTGCTAGGACCCATTCCCCGGCCTCTCTCCCAACTTCCGTGGTGCCCTCCGTGTGCGGCGTCTAGGACTGAGGTCAACAGTATCGGATCGTTCTGTCCAGTAAAATCGATCCCCGATGCCTCGGCCTGCTCAACTACCCACTCCTACACCCATATTAACCAGTAAAATATAAGTATATCATTTAAATTTGAACTTTTCAAAACAAAAATTTCAAATAGGAGTTGAATAAATATTAACACTTACGCAATACTCCTGGGTAGCGGTGTTGGGGTATCGAAGCTCGCCCGTGGCGGGATCTGTCGAGGTGCCGTGGACGGCAAGATATGCGGACAACACGCTCGGTGTACCACCCTGCGCCAGGGTCTGAGCTCTCTGCAATTCGCCAAAAAATTATATTTATTATAAAATAACTCTTAAGTTCACATTATATTAAAAATAGATCTATTGTAATTTACCGATGCCTCCATAGAACGAGTAATATTCCTCGAGCCACCTGTATAAGTGGGGCGACCCCTCTTCGTCGGCTTCCTATTCTCTTTATTTTGATCCGCCTATTTCTGCACAACACATTTAGATTTAGTTTTCTAATTAAGCAACACAAAAAAATAAATTATATACTAAACAATGAATTACATTTAAAATACATACCTGTTTGGGCTGAGAGTCGAAATATTGACACAATAGAGGCCATGTATCTACATCGACTCTCGCAAAGGCCGGAGTATGTAGGAGGGGCGCTCTCTCTGCCTCGGGGGTCGCCATCCACAGGGAATAGCAGTCGATCTTCAGCTCGTTCCTTTTGTATCGGACCTTCAATTGCATATTCTTCATCAGGCCATGGTACAGAGCGTGAAGATCGAGCACCCTCCCAGGGTGATCAGGGTCGGGTACAGGCTGAAAATCGTAATCCAACTGCAAATACAAAAAAATAATGTTATTAAATTGCAAGTGCTAATAATAAATATATTGGATAAATCAAATGAAAATATATATTAATACCCGAGCCTGATCCCAGAAGAGGGCGAATGAGTGCCGGTGCTGGTCGCCCCACTCAACATGAAGTAGATACTTCTTCATGAGTCGGCTCTCATCCCCCATATACCGGCCGAACCTCTCGGAATAATCGCCGGTATAGCGATAATCATGGGTAAAGAAGAGGGGGAATGCTGCCTCTCCCCTGGCTCTGTCGGGCCTCAGCCTATGAGACTGATCCGGGCCTCGAGTCCCCCTCTCGGGATGGGGATGCCCTGCATCCATAAGAAATATCAAGACAATCAATATTAAGACAAGGTGGTATTAAGAAATCAAGATTTAACGAAAATTAAAGTGTGATATATAACTCCTGCGACAGAAGCACGACCCTGGGCCCAAGCAGCAGCACGAGCGGGGCGATAGTTCCTCCGGTGAGGAACAACCGGTGACCCGGACGTGGACGCATCCCCTCCAACTAGAAAATAAACATCGATAAAATTACATGAATATTTAAAGGATATGTAAAATGAATAAATATTTTATATTTATTCATACAAACCTGCAGACTGAGCGGAAGGTATGAAAGTGACGGAAGTGGCCCTTGCACCTGATATAAACATACCCGTAGGTGCGGTGGTGGGCTCTGCCCCTGATGTAAGTATGTAAGAGCAAAAAGAATGTATGTATATTTATGATATAGCATTCTAAATCAATATACATGCACTATATTATATATAAACATACCTGGAGGTGCGGGAGTGGCCTCTGTCCCTGATGTGGACGCACCAACAGCTATGCAATCAAACATTGATTATGTAAGTAATTTTGACATGAATATGCATGTATATCTATAATATTACATTCAAAATGAATAGGGGTGTAACATACCTGGAGGTGTGGGAGTGGCCTCTGTCCCTGATGTGGACGCACCACCACCAACTAGATAATCAAACATTGACTATGTAAGTAATTTTGACATGGATATGCATGTATATCTATAATAGATATTGCATTCAAAATGAATATGCGTGCAATATACCTGGAGGTGTGGCAAATTCCACACGGAAGGAGGCATCTGAAGGGGTCTCCGATCGGGGTGTAAGACCGGCCCTCTAAAGCTCCCTACGCAGCTCTCCGGGCGGCAGAACCGCTCTGCCTCTGCCGCGGCTGGAGCTCTTGCCGCCCCTCGCTGCTCCCGTCGTCGCCATAAAATCTAGATAAAATAGTTCGTGTACGCATTAGACAATCATTACATATGCATGCTATATATGTATAGATCGTAAAATGTGAAGTAATAATATAACATTACTGATAACCTTTTTCGTTTCGTGGACGCATTAGACATATCTACTTGGATTTCATCATCGATATCATTTCTAACACACGTAACTTCATGATTAGCCGAAAACAACCCGTCTTTCGAAACAGACGGTCGGAGCACTCTAAATCTTCTTTCTTCTTCATCATCATCGTTGTCCTCGAATTCTGGGACATCGTAAACATTCCTGGGTTTCCAACGGCATACGACGCTCCATCCCGGATGCTTCAAACACTGTGAGTAGTATACTTGGAACGCTTGGTTTGGAAAGATAAACGGATCTTCCTGACCATAAAATCGAAGTGTGTTCACACTGGTTAATCCATATTTATCTTTTCAAGTCCCAAGACTGCTTTTCCACTTATCCGTATCGGTTCGTGTATCGTACCAAGTACACAGAAATATATAAAAGGGTTCTGATCGTCCAGGATATTGGATGCCGAGTATACAATTTAAGTATCCATAATAAATCATACCATCCGATCCTACCGTCGCAATCCTACTATTCTTAGTAGTTCTAGATGTTTCTATGTCCTTAACTTCGAATTTGTATCCAAGAACACCGGATCCTTTATAATATGCAACCTCCATACCAGGATACTGAGCTAAACATCTTGAGTCACTCTCTAATGATGCAGACAAGTTCGGATCGTGGATCTAACAAAACAAATTTTACGACAAATACATAATGATATAAGTTTAGATTAAAACTGATAGTAATAACATGTTATTCGAATAACTTATAAGATCTGCAACGCAATCGCAAAAATTATCCTTATGATATTTTTCCAATCGTTCATTGTTCCAATCAAGATGCCCCTCACGTACCTCGTTAAAATGAATTCTGTTCTCGAAAATAAATTATGACATTAATATTATATCATTTCATACACACAAACACAAATATAACAATTAATATTATCATGTGAGTATCGATGAGAATATGAAAGTGTCATATTATCATCGAGTATCATATATTGGTTTTAACTTGAACATCTTGAATCACTCTCTAATGATGCGTTTGTTGTGGTTTTACATTTACGTTTCGTTATTAAGGGTTCGAAATTTCAAGTTTAGGGTAAATTTTTCTTGCGTTTACGGTAAAATTGTACGTTTATGTTATCATCGAGTATCCTACTGCAATGAACTAGTGCACTATAAACCCTAACCCTAAATAACCCAAATTAACCTAATTAACCACAATTAACCATAATCGTTACCCTAGCACAAATTATCCCTAATTAACCCAAACTTAACCCAATTTACCAAATTAACCCTAATCAACCCAAACTTAACCCAATTTACCTAAATGAACCTAATTAACCCTAATCAACACCCCAACTCTCTCAAATTATCACTAATTAATCCAAATTAACCCTACCCTCTAATTAACCCTAGCTTCTAACCCTAAACCTGAACTAAACCCTAACCCTAAGCCCAATTAATTAACCCTAACCCTAGCCCCAACCCCAACCGAACGCTAACCCCAACCCCAACCCCAACCCCAACCAAACCCTAACCCTAATCCAAACTGAACTCTAACCCTAACCCCAACCCCAACCCCAACCGAACCCTGACCCTAACCCCAATCGCAACCGTACCCCAACCCCAACCCCAACCGAACCCTGCAGAACCCGATGTCTAACCCTAACCCTCAGGCCCCCACCCGAACCCTGCAGAACCAAGAACCCTAGTCCTAACATCATCAAAATTATAAGTAATTGGAGATTTACTAACCTGTAGCGAGCGGAGGAGGAGACGACGGAGGAGACCGATGGTCGACGACGCAATCGGCGACGACTCGCGGACGGTGGCGACAAGAAAGTCGACGAGGAAGTTTTGGAAATGAGGGCGGTGGCGGGCCGCGGGCGGAGGGCGGTGGCGACGAGAAAAAAATTGGAGGCGCGGGAACGAGATCGAGACGCGGGGGAGAGATTGAGAGAGAGAATTTTGGGAACGATCGAGATCGAGGCGTAGGGCTTTTCTGTGCCTTTTTATATTAAATACCCTTTTATATGCTCCTACGGACTTTACCGTAGATTATTTATTTGCGGCTCCGTAGGGCCAAACAACAAATTACGATTTAATATTTTTAAATTAAAATGTAGGGCACCGTAGGGACAATCAAGGAGACCTACGGATTAGTCCGTAAGGGCAATAAAAAGTTGTCCCTACGGATTCCTGTAGCCGTAGGGGCAAACCCATATTGTAGTAGTGTCATAATCTCGGCACACTGAGCGTTGGTGAACTCTTGATTCTGACTACGGCCCAGGGCACGAATATTCCCGTAGGAAATGATTTCGTTGAGATTATACAAATGAGCGTCCATGATACCTGAAATAAAAATCAGGACAATTTATTACAAACCCCCTTAACCCCCTTCTTCTTCACTAATCATGGAATGACGAGGAAATCCCAAGAAGCCTCCGTGTGAAGAAACTGAGTTCTTCATTGGAATTAAATTCCTTATTAAGAAAAGGGAATTAAATTCCCAGAAAACATTTTTTGGATGGAATTAAATTCCATGGAGTTGAAACGCCATCATCATCTCCCCAAAGATCATCTAAACCCTAAGAGATCTACTGATGGAGGTTAAAGAAACTGAAGAAAAAATGGGTTCTTTGTGAAATCCTTAATGTGGATTTAAAATCCAGAGAATTCTTTTAAAACGAAGGTGCTTCAGCCGTTCAACATTATTACCTGAGGAAAAGGGATTCTTCAACAGAGTTAAACTCTGGAAAATGTCTGAGACAGAGAACTAAGCTCTGGAAGCGAGAATTAAATTCTCAAGGGAAAAGTTCTCAGAAGAAGAAGATGAGCAAAGTGAAGGCTCCTCTGAAGAGACGGTGGTATTTATAGAAGGCGAGGGAAACGATTCATCTCCCCAAATCCCTAAAGGAATCCAACGGTCACAAAAGGTGACAGCGCTGCACTCACGTGCTGACACGTGAGAACAACGCTGTGGGGGCATTTGTTTCCTGATTTAAAATCAGAAAAGCTTATGGAAAAAGCTTCAGAAAAGGGTCACGTGCTTACACGTGACCAGCAGTCACGTGTGGGCACGTGACACCTAAAAGTATCGACAAGGCAAATTCAGTTTCCCAAATACATCAAAGAAAGGGGCTTCAGAAAGGGTCACGTGCTCCCACGTGACCTGGGTCACGTGTCGGCACATGACATTTAAAAGCAGCGGCAAAGACACAACGGTTCCCTGATCAAATCAAGAAAAAGGCTTCAGAAGAGGTCACGTGCTCCCACGTGACCAGGGTCACGTGTTGGCACGTGACACTCAAAACATCAGACTCATTCTCCGGTTAAATCGAGAAGAAGGCTCCATGCCAGGGTCACGTGCTCACACGTGACCAGTTGTCACGTGGTGGCACGTGACAGCTAAACAGAGAACAGAAAGCAAAGCGCAGAAAGAAAGAAGAAAGCTCATTCCAAGGGGGTCACGTGGCCACACGTGACCGACTTCAAAGCCCATTTGTTAACAGAATTAAATTCTGAGAAAAGAACTCTCAAATCTTTCCAAAGGAAAAAGATTATAAGCAAACGATTAAATTAAAGATTCAGAGGTGATTAAATATCACCTATCTATGGAAAAATCTCGAACTTGGAAAGATTTCCCCTTTAAATCTAACAGAAATAACAAAGGAGAAGCTCTGGATTTGAAATCCAATGGTGAATAAAATTCACCTAATAATCCAAAGGTCCAAAACGAATGATGGATGCAAATCAAATCTCTCAATGAAGATACGTCAAAAACTAATTGACTCGGCTGCTTCTCCTATAAATAGGAGCCAAGAGACACAAAAAAGGGACATATACGCACAGGGAAGAAAAGGGAGAGAGCTTTGATACTTTGAGGAATTTGGATCTTCTGCAAAAGAAAACTCTAGGTAAGAAAGGGAAGGCTCCTTGAAAGAAAAGAGAATTTAATTCTCAACAGAGTTTAACTCTGATATATAAAACAGAAGAACATATATCTTCTCTCTTTGATAGAGGATCTGCAAAGTGCACATCTCCCCTTGAAGTTGAGAATTTAATTCTCAATGGGTCGAGATCCTGCCATGCAGATCCAAAACATAGAGAGGGAACGGAAGCACGAGAATTTAATTCTCACAGAACTATAGGAATTTAATTCCTTTAAAATAAAATTAGGGCTTGACCCCGTGTCATGGGAATTTAATTCCTTCAGAACTAAAAGAAACAGGGTTTAACCCTAATTAAGAACATAGTTCTGTTGAAACAGCGGGAATTTAATTCCTTTAATCATAATTCTTTAAAATGGGAGTTTAATTCCTTAAAAGCTTTTATTAGGGTTTAACCCTATTCAGTTCTTCACATATATGAGGAATTTAATTCCTACAGAAAATTCAGAGTCCAACTCTATTCCAGAATATAAATCTTCAAAAGGAAGTAGGAATTTAATTCCTCTGAAATTACTGTCAGGGTTTAACCCTACGAGGAATTTAATTCCTGGAAAAGATTAACAGATCCTCTAAACAACATACATAGAGGCAGGGTCACGTGTCACCACGTGACCCCCCCCAAAAGATCTACAGAAAGCCCCTTTGAGGCAGTGCCCCACGTGACCCACGTGACCCTTGACAGAAGCTTTAACACACAAGCATTTGAATGCCCGTCACGTGATGGCACGTGATGCTCTGAAAGATGCAATAGTCTCAGAAGAACAAATGAAGGGAGGGCGCTCTCACGTGTTGCCACGTGACCCCTCTTGCCTTAGTGTTTAACACTAAATTGAAACTCCCGAATCCAGTATTGAAACCCTGTTGGGCCTTAGTGTTCAACACTAATCAAAGAACTTTATTCGCAGTGTTCAACACTGATTACCTTAGTGTTTAACACTAATCTGAGATCTCCATTGCCAGTGTTTAACACTGATCTGTTTTAGTGTTTATGATAATTTGAAAGCCTTGTTGCTGGTGTTTAACACCAATTATCTTTTAGTGTTAAACACTAACTTGTCAATCTTGTTTCCAGTGTTCAACACTGATTGCTCTGTAGTGTTTAACACTAGGCTTTGGCCCAATTGGCTAAATGGATAGAGGCAAAGTCCCTCCTTCAATGGACCAACAGGAAGCCAATATTCCAGACACGATTGGACTTAGCCCATGCTGGCCATAAGTTCCCAATTCGTAATTGAATGAACTAATGGGCTCATAACGTAATTAATTGGTCTTGATCCCAAATTGGGCCAAAGACTATTTAATCCACTCCGGTTTAAGGGTACATCTCTTCACTCCTTTGATACTTGGCGTTGTAATCACTCAGCGTCTTCAAAGAGGTGACGGGTCCCGGTGACCACTCATTAACACGGACTGTGGGGTTCTTAAACTCATGGACTAATGCGTCCTTAAATCAAGATACGGACTGTGGGGTCCTTAAACCCATGGACTATGAGGTCCTTAACCTTGACCGAGATGTCTTAAAACTAACAATGGACTGTGGGGTCCTTAAACCCATGGACTATGAGGTCCTTAACCTTGACCGAGATGTCTTAAAACTAACAATGGACTGTGGGGTCCTTAAACCCACGGACTACGACGTCCTTAACCTTGACCGAGATGTCTTAAAACTAACAATGGACCGCAATGTCCTTAAACTACCCATGGACCGCAATGTCCTTAAACTAGCAATGGACCACCACGTCCCTAAAACTGGAACAATAGAGCCTCTGCATGCTCTTTTGTCGGATCTGAATGATCCCGTTTAAGTTGATCTTAGCCTCAAAGATGGCTAACGTATCCTTAAACCTTCAAACAAACCGGGCTATGGATCTCCCCCAATTAACTCTGGTTCGAGGGTACATTTCCGAACTCCTCTGACATCTGTCGTTGTAATCCTTCAACGTCGTCAGAGAGGTGACGGGTCCCGACGGCCATACATACGATGGACCACTATGTCCCTAAACTGGAACAATGGAGCCCAAACGCTCCTTCGTCGGATCTAAACGATCCCGTTAAGTTGATCTTAGTCTCAAGTTAGACTAACGTATCCTTAACAAACGTTTGAGTTGATCTTAGCCTCAAGTATGGCTAACGTATCCTCAAACCAAAACCACAAACCCAAATCTAAGATAACACGGATTTGGACTAGTCCACGCCCTACGGGCGACGACATAACTCAGTCTCCGTATACAATCCACGGGTAACCAAAAACAAAACATAAAATAGACACACACGACACGAAGCGACCATCTGGAGAAGGAGAAAGTTGTTACCGCGATGCGGTAGCGTAATTAACTGCAGGGGCTTGCGCCTGTAGGGAAGAGCGTCCCCACAATCAAAAACCCCTCAAACGAGGGGGAATCTGACGAAGTCTGCTACATCGGCCGCATCCGTTTAAACCTTCGATACATGGTGCCATAGATCAACTTGGCATCTCCGGAGGGGTGGACGGATAGCACCAATTAGCATCTGCCCCGAACCTCAGGTGAGACGTGACGTCTCGGCCGCCGTTCGGAGGGGAACAGATTCTGGCACGCCGGGTGGGACCTTTTCCTCTTTCCACTCCACACTTCATGTGTCGTAATTCGCGAACCAATCGCGGTTCGCTAATGGTTGCTCTTGGGTTTCAAGATACTAAGAATTGGCGTCTTGCTTATTGCAGAAAGCAAAGGATCGATGGCTTCTACTTCTGCGAAATTCTCCAACTGCTCGGACTGCAATTGCAACCAACGCTCTGCCTCGCCAGGAGGTATAGCCTACGGACCCCAAGCTGCTTCGCTATTCACAATGCCCGTGGAACAGGTCACTCGCGCCACCACAGGATTGTTCTTTGGGACCATGCTCCCGTTGACAAGCTTCACCGCTCCAGTGCTGACAACGGAAGCTCTCAAGAAGTCGGTCTTTGATCGTCTTACCCCTGCCGCGGCTCCTCTCAACGAGTCGCCCAACATTAGCGCCTCGGTCTTCTCTAGATTGGGCCAGAAATCCTGCGAACCCATCATGGGGCCTACAATCCCAGAGAAGGCTGCTTCTAAGAAAGTGGCCGCTCCTGCTCCCGAAATCGCCAAGGCGGCTCCTCTGACCAAAAAGTCGGTCTTTACAAGATTAACGGCTTCAGCTCCCACTCCTGCTGCCCAAAGGACGTCGGTCTTTGACAGGCTAACACCAGCAACGACCCCCCACCTACACAGGGGGCAAGACGAAGCTATTCTCACCGCTGAACCCGCGCCGTCCGCTCGACACGCTCGACGTCGCCACTGGCGCCGAGTAAGGAGGGCTGGGGGCAACTCCCCCTCGGGACTAACTCCACCAACCCCGATGGAAGAAGTTAATGCTGCTGTTCCAACTGGGAACAGCTTCGAGATGCTAAATAAGGTGCGAAGGAATTCTCCTACTGCAGTGCTAAAAAGGTCTCCTCCCCCATTAAAAAAGGTTGTGGAAATAAAATCAGAACAGCCCCGATCCCCTCAACGGCTGTCTTCCAAAATCTATAAGGTTTGGCGGCAGGCCCGAGACTCGATCATCGGTCCAAACTTCTCCCGCCAGCACAAGAAGCTGAAAACCCAACCGGAAGCTGGCCACCAGGCTAAACCCCAAAAGGCTGTCTGGACGCCCACCTCAACGGCCCCCTCAACCTCCATGGCTCATAAAAGGAGGAGGCCAGAGAAGATCCCCCAGCCTGCAACAACGGTTAAAAGCACTAAGCCCAGACGCCCGAAGTCTGGGGGCATGGTGGTGCACACTGTTTACATGGCTTCTGGAAAGGAGGAAAGCCGCACTTCTACGGGCCACCGACCGCTAACCCGATCCGTGACAAAAGCCCAGGAGCAGCAACAAAAGCTTCAGGAAATGATGAATGCTATGGCCGCACTTACCGGGCCAAAAGAAAGCCCAGAAACGTCCTCAGACGCACGCCAGGAGGAAGAAACCGACGCTGAATTCCTTCGCCGGATACTGGAGAAAAAGGACAAAGAGGCTGCTGAACAAGCGGCCAACATACAACGTATGGGCCTTCTCTTCCAAGATATGATAGGAATGATGATCCAGCAGGATTTACCCACCGAGGATCCCCCAATCGTTCTTGAAGACGACCGAGGAGAAACGTCGAATCCACCACCAGCCCTCTCGACGGCCAAGGAGGAGATAATCTCCAAGGCTGACTTGGTTGACTACATAGCCCAGCAAATCCGGGTTCATCATGCGACTGAGGCAGCTGGTCAAGTCGTAAAAACGGGGCGGCCATATCCAAGCTGGTACGACCAAATCAAATACCCGCAAGGCTATACGATACCAAAATTCCACGTGTATAAGGGGACCGGCAATCCCCATCAACATGTCGCCCAGTTCCGGGCCCTCTGCGGTAACACCAGCGGTGATGATAAACTGTTGCTCCGCCAGGTCGTGGGCAGCTTATCAGAAACAGCGTTCGAATGGTATTCGGAACTCCCGAACGATTCTATCAAAACGTTCGCTGAAATGGAGTTGTTATTCACTCAGCGATTCGCAAGTGCCAGCGAACGCACTCCAATAACTGCATTGATTAACGCCAGGGTAAAACCAGGCGAAACCTGGGTCCAGTATGCTATACGCTGGCGGAATTTGTGGTCGAGATGTGAACAACGCATTGAGGAGGCACCCGCAGTGGGCATGTTCGTGGGAACCCTAGACCCCCACGCAACTATCTCCCAGTTTATGATGTTCTTTAAGCCAACCACATTCCAGGCTTTAATCGACAAGTTGGCTCAGATGGACCAGATGGGTCATAGACCACCTCCCCCGAAGTCGGAACCTCGGAATGACAAGGGTAAAGGAAGGGCAACCTTTGTTGCGAATGCCCAACAGCAACCTAACGCCCCGAAACCGGCAGATCAACTGGAAGAAAGACGCCGGTATTATAATGAGAAGATGAAACGTCCCTACTCGTTCCCACGAGACAAGACGAAACGGTTGTTCGAGCTGGAAATACGCAACAGACTTATAAACCTACCAAATCCAAGGCGACCGCCGCAACCCACCGAGGTGAATAACCCTAACTATTGCCCTTACCATCAAACGGTAAGTCATCCGATTGAAGATTGCTTCGTCTTCAAAGTATGGATTGAAGATCAATACCTCCAGGGGAAGTTTATACTATCTGAAAAGTGGAAAGTGAACCCACCACAACCAAATACTCCTAAGAAAGCAGAAGTACCGGGGGCAACCTGCTCCTTTATTGAAGAAGCTCCATGGGAGGTCGTGCTATCAACTAAAACCAAAAGAATGCTGAGAGACCTTCATGCGTGCCCTGCGATCGAATGGAAGGACCCTCTTGAACCTCAAATTATCGAAGGGATGCTGAGGCACCGCCCAACTACGAAGACTCGCGATGAGGACCCAAATACTCACGCCCAACCGTCAAAATCTTCGAAGAAAAAGAAGAAATCCAAGAAGCCCGTGAAGCTTGGAAACGAGCACACGAACTTGCAGAAGCAAATCGACGCACTGGAAGAATACAATCAAAAGGCACGAACTCCTGTCACTCTGCAAGAGTTCCTCAACCACATCTTTCAAGAGAGAGATGAGGGAGATAGCTCGTCGAATGAATCCGAAGGATATGTGGCGAGTTGTAACGTAATCTCCCACTCGTTTACCGATGATGAGAAAACTCCAGGCACTAAGAAGCTGGAGGCAGAGCCTGAACCAGAGCGTGCGTGGCCAACAAATGAAATGATCAATGCCTTTCTAGACGAGATTCGTCTAAAAAGTAAAGCGGATCAGGAGCGTGAGATGGCAGCGTCAGAAGGAACCAAATGCAGGCGACTGGACGGAAGAGTTGAACTACCTCTGCCAGAGTGAAAGGCATCCGAAGTAGACAAGAGGATATTCAAAACGAGGAAAAGGTTTGCCAAAGCCATGTCAATGGGGATGAAGCTACCACCCTCGGAAGGAAACACACATGATGAGGTGGAGAGGCACCCTGATTATTGCGCATATCATCGGAAAATCTCACACCCCACGGAGGAGTGCGACGCCTTTAAGATATGGTGGCAAGGATATGTTGCTCGTCGGCAACACGTTAAGCGCATGAAACGCAAGAGCCGTCAGGAGCAAAGAAGTACTATCGATGGGCACAACAGAACTACTGGCAACTGTTGTATGGCTCACGCTGGGGGGTCACAAGTTCTCACCTTTGGGAGCGACTCTGATGAAGAAATGGCTCTGGGCCCTCTCTTTAAAGAATCCGTTTTAGGGAAAGAGGAGAAACCGGAGACCTGCGAGAACATTCAGCTGCGCAATCGCACACTCCCAGAGAAGAATCTCGGGCCCGTGAGTAGAAAAGATAAGGGAAAGGAAAAGGTCACTGAAGATATCACTTTAGATGACCAAGTCATGAGAGAGCTGGCTGCCAAAGACCCTCCTAGGAAGGATAAGGTGGACTATAACATCCTCGCGCACCTAAGGAAGCTACCTTCTCAGCTTAGAATTCTCGATGCCCTCCTATTATCAAAAGAAGCGCGAGACCCACTAATTAAGGCATTACAAGAACCTGAACAATTTCAAGCCTTCCTCGCCACTGAAAAGATGAAGGATTAACTGGAGGAAGTGCATACGGCCGACATCACTTTCGGTGACGAAGACCTCCTCCTCGGGACGCGCGACCACAACCGTCCCCTATATGTCTCCGGATACTGCCATGATATCAAGATAGGCAAGATCCTGGTGGATAATGGATCCTCCGTCAATCTCCTTAATGTTCGGGTGTTGAAGGAAATCTGCATGAGTGTGCAACACCTCGCTCGTGACAAAATTACTATCTCCGGTTTCGATTCACAATCGTCACGGACTCTCGGATCTGTGATACTAAGATTACGCTTTGGACTTCTCGTCACGGACGTCAAATTCCATATCATTGACGCCAAGACCTGCTACAACGCCTTGCTCGGTCATCCTTGGCTACACGAGTACAACATCATCCCTTCTACGCAACATCAGTGTATGAAGTACTTTAAGGATGGTTTCGAGTATACTGTAACAGGTGAGTTGAACCCATTCTCCGTGAACGAAGTCCGCAAATACGAAGATGCGAAGTACTTTTTGCCAGATTTCGAGGATACAGAAAGGTGTCGCAACCCGGAGAACAAAACCGCCGCCACCATCCCTGTTTTCGGGAGCGATACCGAAGAAGAGGAAGAGATAGTTTATGCAGGGCCATCTCAACGCAGCAACCTGGGGACGCCCGTCCACATATTGGTCTTCAGAAGTGATTCAGAAGATGAAGTTAATGCCGTGTTCTCCAACCGGCTGTCAATACAGGCACCCCCTGGCGATGACCATAGTTTGCAAATCACCATGGTACCGCGAGAACACTACAAGGATCTCGACACGCTTCAAGCTCACAATGTGCAGGACCTGCAAACATTTTACGTCCCTCCCAGGCAAAGGGGTGAGAAGGTGATCCTATTCTACCGATCCTCAGAGTCAAAAGTAGAGAAAGAGATCTGGCATGGCGCGGATGCTACACTTGACAGGCTCCAACCCATCCGTCTGCCTAGATACTATACAAATGGATTAAAGAAGCTATTGAAGCGCCAAGGAGTACCCTTAAAACAGACTGTTCGGCAGGCTCGGTTCTACAACAGGATTTGGGATGTCCCCGGGACTCAATGCAAATTACCCAACGGGAAAATGGAAACACTCGGGCTTGGATACGCGAAAGCCGGAAAACGGGAACGGGCCCACAGTAGCTACGCCATATATACCTTTGATGAAGAAGAGGACGCCCTGTCAGGAGATGCCAACCCCTCATCAAAACTAGACCCCGCGATTGAAGCGCCGAGTCCGTCGTCTGAAGAACGAATGGGCAAGCCCATCAGGAAAGTGGGTCAGAAAGCTCGGGAAGACCACAACCGCGAAATGGCAATCTACGAGAAGGCCAGGATGCAACGTCTATCTCAACAGGCTGCAAAAGACAAAGATGCTCATCCTTGTCAATCCGTTGTACGAAAGGCCCGACGCAGAGACGGAAATGAATCAAGAAGCGGAAAGAGGAACCGACAACAACGACGCAGGATTAGAGGGTTGCGTGATCGGGTATTGGACGGCTCGGATTCGTCCCTCATAAAGAAGATGAGTCGAGCGTATTCCTTCCCCCGAGACAAGACAGAGAGGTTACTCAAGCTCGCTATAAAACATCAAATGATCAAGCTTCCAGAGTCTAGACATCCTGAACAAGCTAACAAGGCTTCTCATCTGAGCTATTGCTCTTATCACCGAGCCATAGGACATCTTACCGAAGACTGCTTCACCTTCAAGAACTGGGTCGAGGACCAGTACCAACAGGGCAGATTCGCTTTATCCGACGGCTGGAGGGTAACGCCGCCACAAGAGCATGAACCCAAGGCCGCAAGAGCAGAACTGGATCCACCTCAGTCCTGGGAGCGGATTCACACCTGTTATACGATTACGATATTAAAAGAAGAGCCCGAGAACATAGATGACCTTCCCCGGTGCTTTGAGAACAGCGATGATGAGGTGATCTCAGAATTTCCGCTCGCTCCGAAAGAACTGGAAGATGGTATACATACTACTGCAGATAACCTCAAGAAGATTGAGTTGGGATCGGCAGACGACCCGCGACCGACATTTGTCAGCGAGCTGCTATCTGAAGAAAGGGTGGCTGCGTTAAAGAACGTGCTTCTACGGCATAAAGACTGCTTCACGTGGAACTACTCCGAGATGCCAGGATTAGATCCGGAGATTGCTGTGCATAAATTAGCAATATCCCCAGATATCAAGCCGGTCAAGCAGGCGCCAAGAAGGATGCGACTCGAGCTTGAGATGAGCATCAACGCCGAAGTCAAGAAGCTGATCGATTCGGGATTTATCCAAGAAGTCCAATATCCCGATTGGATCGCCAATATCGTCCCGGTAATGAAGAAGAATGGGACGGTACGCATATGCGTGGATTTCGGGGATCTCAATAAAGCCTGTCCAAAAGATGATTTCCCAGTACCAGTAACCGAGCTAATGATAGATAACACGTCCACTCACGAGGTTTTCTCCTTTATGGACGGGTCGTCAGGATACAATCAGATAAAGATGCATCCCGAAGACCAGAAGCACACCGCTTTCCGGACCCCTTTGGGTATATTCTGTTACAGGGTTATGCCCTTTGGTCTAAAGAACGCTGGCGCTACCTATCAAAGGGCCATGACAAAGATCTTCGACGACCTCATACATGACATCGTCGAGTGCTATATCGATGACCTCGTAGTAAAGAGCATGTCATACGGAGAACATTTAAAGCATCTGGAGACTGTATTTCAACGCCTTCGGCAATATAATCTGAAAATGAATCCCCTCAAATGCGCGTTTGGAGTCTCCTCGGGCAAATTCCTGGGATTCATCATTCGACACCGAGGTATTGAAATAGATCCGTCAAAGATTAAAGCGATCATGGAAATGCCTCCGCCAAGAACCCTCAAACAGTTGCGGTCCCTACAAGGGAAGCTCGCATACATCCGGCGGTTTATCGCTAATCTTTCAGGCAAATGCCGTCCTTACAGCCACCTGATGAAAAAGGGAACTCCATTCGTTTGGGATCACAAATGTCAAGGTGCACTAGACGAGATCAAGCAGTACCTGCAGAACCCTCCGGTGTTGGCTGCGCCGGTCAAGGGAAAACCCCTCATTCTTTATACGACCGCCCTCGAAGGTTCCTTGGGCGCATTATGGGCATAAGAGAACAATCAGGGGAAAGAGAGGGCACTCTACTACTTAAGTCGAGTTCTACTGGGGGCAGAAAGCAACTACTCTCCCATTGAAAAACATTGCTTGGCGTTAATCTTCGCGATAACAAAGCTCAGGCACTATGCGTTGGCGCATGAAGTCCGTCTCATTTCAAAGGTGGATCCCCTTAAATACTTGATGTCGAAAGCCATATTGACGGGACGACTCGCTAAGTGGGCCCTGCTCTTGATGGAGTTCTCGATAACGTATCAACCTCTCAAGGCAGTGAAAGGCCAGGCCATTGCCGATTTCCTCGCTGAGCATCCGATACCGGCCGATTCTCCTCTGAACTGTGATTTGCCGGACGAGCATGCATTTGATGCGATTAGCGGCGGAAGCACCCGATTGGAACTCTATTTCGACGGAGCGTCCTCCGTAAAGAAACAGAAACAAGGTGTCCCAATGATCAAATCGGGGGTAGGCCTCGTCTTTGCAACTCCACAAGGAGGGATAATGCGCTTCGCCTTCTCCTTAACAGAGTCGAGGACAAACAATGAAGCTGAATTCGAAGCTCTGATAGCAGGCCTCGAAATCGCCATCGACCTGGGAATTGAAGACCTCCTTATATACGGGGATTCTCAACTGGTCGTTAGTCAAGTAAATGGTGACTACCAAACGTGCAAACCGGAGTTGGTGAAGTACGGCGAAAAGGTGCAACAACTATTGACCCAAATTCCCTCCTATACTTTGGGGAACATACCGTGCGCGGAAAACAGCAAAGCAGACGCGTTGGCTAAACTTGCTAAAGAACTGGCTGACGAGAACCTCGATGACGTCAGAATCGTGGTACAAAGCCGTCGAGTGCTCGCCCCGGCAGAGATACCTCCGGAATCATATAAAGAAAAGGGAGCGACTGAGCAGACGACCCTACAAATAAAAGACCATGAGAAGGCCGAGGACTGGAGGGAAGTCTTCATAGACTACTTTAAGTCCCACCGAATGCCCAAAGAAGCGTCCTCAAGACATCAGCTCATGAAACGAGCTCTATCTTTCGCTTTCGTCAACGATACTCTATACAAGAGATCGTTTGATTCTCTATGGCTGAGATGCTTAGGGCCTGACGAAGCAGAAAGAGTCATTCAGGAAGTTCACGACGGACTTTGCGGTTCTCACCAAGCAGGCCCAAAGATGAAGTTAAAAATTAAACGGATGGGTTACTACCGGCCCACGATGATCCAGGACTGCCTCAAGTATGCGAAGCAATGCCACTTGTGCCAGATTCATGGAGACTTTATCCACCAACATCCGAATCCACTACACCCAACGGTGGCTAGCTGGCCATTCGAGATGTGGGGGACTGACATAGTCGGCCCCATTGAGCCAGCATCGTCCCGGGGACATCGTTTTATCCTGGCGACAACTGATTACTTCTCCAAATGGGCAGAAGCAGTACCACTGAGGGAAGTGAAGACGGAGAATATCCTCCATTTCTTCAAGACGCACGTCATCTATCGGTTCAGAACTCCACGGCGGATTATCTCCGATAATGGGCCAGCCTACCGAAGCCATAAGATTAGCTGCTTCGCACAGCAGCACAATATAGACTGGAGATATTCTTCAGTTTACAACCCACGAGCTAACGGTCTGGCCGAAGCCTTCAATAAGACCTTGACGAAGATCATAAAAAAGACCGTTTCCAGGAATAAGAGAGACTGGCACGAAAGGCTGCAAGAAGCCCTTTGGGCTTATCGAACTACATTCAAGACGGCCACGAACACAACGCCGTACGCGTTGGTATTTAGGACGGAAGCAGTGCTCCCCCTCGAGATAGAGTTACCCTCTCTACGAGTGGCAGTCTACCACGAGCTGACGGACGAAGAAAATGCTCACCTTCGGCTTGAGGAGCTTGATGCCCTCGACGAAACCCGGCTCATAGCACAACAACATCTGGAAGCCTACAAAGCAAAGATGACGCGCTCGTACGAAAGATCGACCAGGCCGAGGACATTCCGCCAAGGCGATCTCGTACTGGTGGTCAAAAGACCTATGATCCCCAATCGTGCCAAGCGGGGAAAATTTGAGCCAAACTATGAAGGCCCGTACATCATAGACAAGGTCTACCAGGGTGGAGCCTATCAACTCATGGACATGCACGGTGAAAGGCCTTTCAGGCCAATAAACGGCCGCTTCTTAAAGAAATACTATGCTTAATGAGCCACAGCCTGGGTCAATGATAGATGAAGACGACTATGTCCGCTCGCTATCTTCCTAAGCTCAGACTTTACAAGCAGCAGCCGGCATTCCCATAACAATGGACCAAAACGTCCTTAAACTAACAACGGACCGAAACGTCCTTAAACTATCGATGGACCGAGATGTCCTTAAACTAACGATGGACCGAAACGTCCTTAAACTAACAACGGACTGAAACGTCCTTAAACTAACGACGGACCGAAACGTCCTTAAACTAACAACGGACTGAAACGTCCTTAAGCTATCGATGGACCGAAATGTCTTTAAACTAACGACGGACCGAAACGTCCCTAAACTACTACCGTAGCATCCTTAGGCTGACGAGATAAAAAAAAAGAGAGAAAAAGAATAAAAAACGGTGTGTCCACAAGCAAAATGGGCACGGATGAAAACCCGAAAGGGCTCCGTGAGTAAAAACAGCAGGACTACCGGCGAGTGTTTGTGAAAACCCGAAAGGGCGCAATCTCGTTAAAAGACACTTGCAGGGTCCTCTCGACCTTGTAAGGAGAAACCACCTGCGTGAGATCCTTACGACTCACAAAGGAGCAACACACTTAGGGATCCTCACGATTCCTAAGGAGAAAATACACTTACGAGATCCTCACGACTCGTAAGGAGAACTCTCTTATGGGACCCTCACGGCTCATAAGATTTGAAAGTCTTAAGTTACAGAAACTTAAACCTGTTCTTAAGCAAATCCTCCACAACCTTCGATATTGCCCTACAAGGGACTCAATACTGACCCTTGTATACAATCCACGGGCGCGAATAAACATTTCCCCAGCAAAGTCCAACCCTTGTAGGTCCTCTCGATCCATAAGGAGAAAGCCCTCTTGTAGGATCCTTACGACTTACAGAGGAGCACACACTTAGGAATCCTCACGATCCCTAAGGAGAAAATACACCTGCAAGATCCTCACGACTTGTAGGGAGAAATACCTTTGTGAGACCCTTACGGCTCATGAAGTCAAAAGCCTTGGTCGACAGGACCCTTAACCCTGTTTGCTGATCCACCTTTGTTCATCATCGACAAAGGCAAATGATGATTCGCTCCTGGCAACATTCCAGTTGTAGCGGTGCTGATGCCGAAATCGGTGCCTAAAATCCAGGCTTGCAGCGAAAAAGCTAGCAAGCCACACATGCCTACAAAATAGCCGAAATGATGGGGCAACTTGCAATAAAAAGCAGCAAGTAAAAAGTGAAGGCATGAAAAATAGCCGAAATGATGGGGCAACTTGCAATAAAAAGCAGCAAGTAAAAATGAAGGCATAAAAAATAGCCGAAATGATGAGGCAACTCGCAATAAAAAGCAGCGAGCAGAAAATAAATAGATAGCCGAAATGATTGGGCACCGTGAAAAATAGCCGAAATGATGGGGCAATCGCGACCTTCGCGATATAAAAGCTGAAACGATAGAGCATCGTGGAAAAAGAAATAAAATAAAAATAAAATTTATGCCTTACAGGTGATGTTCCATCACACCCTGTATACAATCCAACGGCATAAACAAAAAGGGAACATACCTCCCTCCCCCAGGTTTCACCAAAGAAAGAAGCTAAATCTCGACGGGCCACAAGCGACCTAGAGATCATCCCAACACTCGTCTCGTAACGACGGACACAACTTCAAGCTAAGCGGAATAGCGGCAACTCCCGGTTCCATGGCTCGGTGGTATACATATCACCAACAGTCAAACCTCCATTCCGTGAAATGCGGATACAATCAGCAAAATTCCTGGTTACGTGGAACGCGGATAATGTCACTCTTTGAACCCGTGTGAAGCATCCAGAGCGAAGCCTAGTCCTCGCCGAGCACGGCAGTGAACCCGTGTGAAGCATCTAGTGCAAAATTCCTGGTCACGTGGAACGCAGATAACGTCACTCTTTGACCCCGTGGAAAACGTCCAGAGCGGATCCTGGTCCTCGCAGAGCACGGCAACGAACCCGTGTGAAGCATCCAGAGCGGAGCCTAGTCCTCGCCGAGCACGGCAGTGAACCCGTGTGAAGCATCTAGTGCAAAATTCCTGGTTACGCGGAACGCGGATAATGTCACTCTTTGACCCCGTAGAAAACGTCCAGAGCGGATCCTGGTCCTCGCAGAGCACGGCAGTGAACCCGTGTGAAGCATCCAGAGCGGAGCCTAGTCCTCGCCGAGCACGGCAGTGAACCCGTGTGAAGCATTTAGTGCAAAATTCCTGGTTACGTGGAACGCGGATAACGTCACTCTTTGACCCCGTGGAAAACGTCCAGAGCGGATCCTGGTCCTCGCAGAGCACGGCAGTGAACCCGTGTGAAGCATCCAGAGCGGAGCCTAGTCCTCGCCGAGCACGGCAGTGAACCCGTGTGAAGCATCTAGTGCAAAATTCCTGGTTACGTGGAATGCGGATAACGTCACTCTTTGACCCCGTGGAAAACGTCCAGAGCGGATCCTGGTCCTCGCAGAGCACGGCAGTGAACCCGTGTGAAGCATCCAGAGCGGAGCCTAGTCCTCGCCAAGCACGGCAGTGAACCCGTGTGAAGCATCTAGTGCAAAATTCCTGGTTACGTGGAACGCGGATAACGTCACTCTTTGACCCCGCGGAAAACGTCCAGAGCGGAGCCTGGTCCTCGCCAAGCACGGCAGTGAACCCGTGTGAAGCATCCAGAGCAAATACCGGACTGTGGAGTCCTTAAAATCCACGGACTATGACGTC